>OZ005736.1:61249159-62449159 GCA_963930755.1 Eudasyphora cyanicolor | reverse complement strand
ATTCGGTACTGTTGGTTCATGGATCAAGAAACTCTACCATTCTAAATTTCAAAATGATCGGATGTAAAATACAGCTTCTATAGGACTAAATGGCCAAATCGGACGAAAGATATATATGGGAGCTATATCTAAATCTGAACCGATTTCAACCAAATTCAATAGCGATCTTAACAGCCGCGAAATACTCTTAACTGCAAAATTTCAAATCGACTCAGCTAGTGATTCTGAGTCGATCGGTATACTTTAAGGTGGGTCTAGCTGTGTTATTTTCAGGTGTTACAAACATCTGCCGTGAAACAAACTTATAATACCCTGTACCACAGAGTGGTGTAGGGTATAAAAATAAAATGCTCAGAAAAAAGAGGTTATTTACAAGAGATATTTAATTTTTTTTGTGCCTATATGGGTAATTAATCCCGGAAGTTATGGAATTTTGCAAATTATTTTAAACAATATACAGTCTTTGTTTTTTTTGCCATAGACAAAATTTTAGAACTTAAAGAGACCTATAATATAGTTTTTACGCGATCTTGTTTCAGTCATTAGTAGATATGTGGAAATTTTGTAACGTCAGAACAAGATTTGTTTCTTTATATCTCTCTTAATAATGGGTGTAACAAGATTGGATAGGAACATGCTTTTAGATAATTTTAACCTCTAAAATTGTTCTTATGGCGATGAAATTCGAAATATGTGTAGTTTTAAATATATCTTATAAGATATGGCAAAATTCTTGGAATTGCTCATATATACATACTTATAAAATATTGTATTTATATTTTGGTCTCAAATATATTTGTTATTGTTTGTTTTTTATCCGTGAAAAAATATTCCAAATTTATTCTTCTACTACAAGTCCTCCTATGGGCGGTGGGCGTATCCTTTCAGAAAAGTTCCTAAAATTCGTCATATAAAACTGTACATCAAATACAAATAGTTTCAAATTTGGTCCAATTTTGGTCAACAACTTCAAAAAATATGCGGTGGGTGTATCCATTGAGATAATTTTCTGAAATTCTACGGAAAATATCAAACCAAATAATTCAAAAAATTATGCAATATTTTTATTTCAGGACATATGGAATTTTGTGTCCTTGAGCCAATTTTCGCCAAACATTGTATGTTTTCTTTCCTACTAGTAAGAAATGATGACCGATTATGGCACTGTGCGCCGTCTTGTTATAAAAGGTCAACCACATCAATATCTTCCAATTCCGGCCATACAAAATCAATAATCATTGTTTGATATCGCAATTCATTCACCGTTACAGTTGCTCCAACCATATTTTCAAAAAAATTAAGGCCCAATGACCTTACTTTCTGACACGTTGTGAATGGATAGGCTTTTCAGCAATAATTCTTGGGTTTTCCGAGACACAAATACGAAAATTCTAGTTGTTAATTTAGACTCCATTGTGAAAATGGACATCATCACTCACAATTCCGTATCATTTTGAATATGGTCTTGCAAGCATCGTCATGGAGACCATTTGTTTGTTTTCCTTCATTAATGGCATACCATCCTCTTTACAATAAAATAAAAAATAATATATATTTTTTTAATTTTATATATAACACCTTAATGAAGTCCCTTTATCTATACCACTTATAAGTATTCAAATATCATTTAATTGTGCAGAAAACACACTTTTTAAAAACTTAGCTTTCATTTTACACTACATTTTCTTTAAATTCCAGTTGTACGGTGTTATAGAAACTAAATTTCTCAAGAGATTTTTATGAAAATCGCAGCTATGGGCCTCCTAAACTGGAATGATCAGTTTAGACTTTTAATTACTACAGAAAACCAATATAAAACAAAGTATAGGCTTTCCAACAAGAGGTGTTATTTTCAATCACCCGGTATTTCGATAGCTGTCACTTTTGAAGCTTTTATTCTTTGATATTTGACAAGTAGAAACTACGCCATTACTAAAAATGGAACGATACACGATTCAACAACGCATTGAATTTATTAAAATTCGAAAAATCGAAAAATCATCGACAACAAGCAAAATTGTCGCACCTGGGGCTCGGAAAACCCAAGAGTTATTGTTGATAAGTCTCTCCATCCTCAACGTGTGACTGTTTGGTGCGGTTTATGGCTCGGCGGGGTC
This sequence comes from Eudasyphora cyanicolor, assembly GCA_963930755.1. Classification (NCBI taxonomy): domain Eukaryota; kingdom Metazoa; phylum Arthropoda; class Insecta; order Diptera; family Muscidae; genus Eudasyphora; species Eudasyphora cyanicolor. Next base: position 62,447,042 of record OZ005736.1, on the reverse strand, counting down.
ATTGGAACTTACTTTTTCGAAAATGAGGTTGGATGAACAGTTACGGTGAATGGATTGCGAAATCGAGAGATGATTAAGGATTTTTTATGGTCGGAGTTAGATGGTATTGATCTGGACAACGTTTACTTTCAACAAGACGGCGCTACATGCCACACAAGCAACGAAACCATTGTTCTGTTACGTTAAAAGTTTCCCGACCGTGTTATCTCTCGGAGAGGTGATCACAATTGGCCACTGAGATCTTGTGATTTAACACCTTGCGACTTCTTCCTTTGGGGCCACGTGAATGATAAGGTCTACGCCAAGCCCAGCGTCGATTCAAGACCTCAATGATAGAATTCGTGAGGCTATCGAGGACATATGGTCCTATAAGCGTGGTTGTGGTAGCCATTTGGGTAATGTAGTTTTTCATTATTAACGGCATACCTTCCTCTTTATTATGAAATAAACAGCTGATCATTTATCTCGAAAAATTGCATTTTTCTTTGAATACCAAAATAACACCCTTTATATTTTAAGACTTTACTAAACAATTATTTTCCTAAATTACACTGTGTGTGCAAAATGCACTTTAAAATGTGTCCTCGATAAAACCAACTTATCCTGCATAATTTTGCCCCGCTTTATCGAATGGCATTAACCGTTTTTCCTGTGACATCGCCTTCTCTATATATTTAGCCACAAAGTTTGTCGGGTAAACAAAGAGGTTAGTAAATTCAGACACAATCTTAGTATACTCGTATAAGGATTCGGAACAGATGTTCCATATAAAATAACAAAAGTCCTAGAAGTCGATGAATTTTTTGGTGAAATATTCGACAAAAAAATTCCTTGTAAAAAATCATTATATGTCCCCACAATACTCTTTAATGACAACCCTGTTGTTTTTAATATATATCGTGTTTATCCATAAAGTTTGCTTGGTAAACAAAGTGTTTTGTAAATTCTGGTACAATTTAGTTCAGATGGCTTCGGAATAGAAGTTCTATATTAAAGAACGAAATATAGGAGACACTTCAGGTTGTGTTTCTATTAAAATACTCGATACTCCCCCAAGAATCCCTCTCCATAACTAAGGATATAACAAAAGTTGTAGAAGTCGTCGAATTTTTTGGGTGATGTATTCGACTAAAAGATTTTTTGTAAAGAAACACTATAGGTTTACTTGGTAAACAAAGGGTTAGTAAATTCAATTCTATTCCGAAGCCTAAGGTCTTTGTTTATGCAGACAACTTTGTGGATAAAAATTATGCGGGATAAGTTAGTTTTATCGAGGATACATTTTGGTTCACACCCAGTGTTATTATTTCAATTCATATCATCTTCTCTTTAGAGACTCTCTAATAAGTTATATGCTTCTAATTATAAATGATATATTTTATCTGCTTAGTATAAATACTCTGAAAGAAGTGTGGCAGCCATTAAATACTTTCACGATTTCTTTAAATTTGGTTAAATTTTTTTATTGTGGTGTTTAGTACCGTTTAACGCATAAATAAATAAAATACAATATATACAAACATCTAACATAATGGGCAATATCCTTTCTACATTCCCAACACACACACACAAAGAAACGTCTATCTAACATATTTTTGTTGCGAAATTATTTCCATGATTTATATTTTCCAATTAAGAAAAAAATGTAAACTATAAAAATTTTTGAACGTTTTGCGTTGTAAAAAAGTAGAAAAAATAACAGAAATAACCTATAAAAATATCTGTTAGCACAACACAAAAATGTGTATCATTGGCCCATATGCAGATATCCTTGCGCAGGACGCGAGTGAGAGTGTAAAATGTTACTATGTGTATGTTTGGTAGCCCATGTGCCCCATGCCCGGTGTTGTAGGTTCTTAGAATGTGGGAAGGGGACACCATATGCCTAAACCAAAACAAATAAACGCAACGCCACAACACAGCACAGCACCAAAACCAAAACAATCATTTTAAGGAAATACTAAAAAAAACCTCCCTCCAAAAGCTCATAGAGCAGAGATATTATTATTCCACCATTACCGGTTGAAACGGCGATGCTAAATGAATATAAAAATTCCTTGAAACACATAAAAAATAAATAAAATTCTATAAGACCAAACGCCACCATTACATCCATCCATTCGTCCTCCCACCTCCGTTGTTCCCATTAACAACCATGGCCACAGACTCATCCTCCTCCGAGTTCTACACAACCACCTCCCACAATGAACGGTGTTTATGTTTGCACGAAGAAAAGGAAAGAAGAAAAGTGGAACGAACCCAACATATCCACGGTTTAAATATAAAAAGTCATTTGATGGAAATTCATGGGGGTTGTACGGATGGATGAACGACGAATGCCTGACTGGATGGGATGGGTGTATGTGATACAATGTGGTGGTTGTATATTGTTGATGTTGCTGGGAGAGTAAGGCGATTCATCTGTTGGATGGATACGCTGGAGGTAACAAAAGTGACAACACTTTTTTTCATCATTTTTATGATGAAACGATGGGGCAAAGAAGAAAAACTCTCATTGCTGATATATTATAACCAACAATGACTTGTAGCTCAAAGAACACCACCAAAAGTGAAAGGAAACAACAACAACAAAAAACACTGAATAACATCATGATGTGAGATAATTTCCATAAATGGTAAAATATTTCATCCATTAATGTTGCTAGTCCTTAGAAAGATTATATTTTGTTGGCATCTCTTAAATTCCCAAGCAACAGAGTTTTTTTCCCGGATTTTGTCAAATCTGTTGCTACTCCCAACATATGCGAGTACAACGAAAAATTGGAGTATCGAATGTAATGCAAGTTAAATGAAAAATGTCAATTATACGTGAGTTGACAGTTTCCTTATATATTCTGCTTCATAAATTTGTAAAATTTCAAATACTGACAGAACTTTAATAACAATACTTCACAACAATTTTGTTGTAGTAGGTATTGACCAAACACAATATAATTTAAGAAGACATTTCTTCCTGTAGCAAATATGTGTCAGTTACGAACGAATAGGAATTTGATTCCAACGATTGAGGTAATTCGCGGATTTTCAGACCATTTTTCCGATTTTTTTGTAATTGTCACAATTAAAGAATTAATATTAAATTATAAGTGCAAAACCAGTAAGGAAAGGCAGAAAGTCGGGCGGGGCCGACTATATAATACCCTACACCTCCCTAACAATGCGATAAGGGTCATTGCCATAATAATTTGGAATAATTGGTAAATGGGTAGAAACATATTATCTAATTCTGAAACGATAATCGCTAAATTAAGCAATATTCGTTCCTAATTTGAGAAACATCTTTCTGGAAAATTTTAATGATCGGAAGTGAAATACAACTTCTATAGCGGTTTGATACCAAATCAGGAGGAACATACATATATATGGAGCTTTAATATAAATCTGAACCGATCTTCCCTGAATACTCATTCATGTAAGAAGACCTCCTTCTGTCGAATTTCGTACTGATCGGATATAAAATACAGTCTCTACAGCGCTTACATGTCAATCTAAATCTAAACCGATTTTCTCCGAATTTGGCAGTATTCCTTCATGTAGAAAGAAACCTCTTTTTGCAGACTTTCGCACTGATCATATATAAAATAACGTTTTTACAGCGCTCACATGTCAAATCGGGGGTAGGGTATATATGGGGGCTATATCTAAATCTGAACCGATTTCTTCCAAATTTTAAAGTCTTCATTCATATAATAGAAAACCTCTTTCTGACGAATTTCATACTGATCGGATGTAAAATACAGTTTCTACGGCGCTTACATGTGAAATCGGGGGTAACATATATATGGGGGCTATATCTAAATCAGAACCGATTTTCCCCGAATTTGGCAGTATTCCTTCATGTAATAAGAGACCTCTTTCTGCCATATTTCGCACTGATCGGATATTAAATACAGTTTTTACAGCGCTTTCATGTCAAATCGGGGGTAACTTATATATGGGGGCTATATCTAAATCTGAACCGAAATAGGTTTCTTATTATATGAAAGAACACTGTTAAATTTGGAAGAAATCGCTTCAGATTTAGATATAGCCCCCATATATACGTTACCCCCGATTTGACATGTAAGCGCTTTAAAAATGTTATTTTATATCCGATCAGTACGAAATTCGGCAAAGAGAGGTTTCTTATTAGATGAAGGAATACTGCTAAATTCGACAGAAGGAGGTCTTTTTACATGAATAAGTATTCAGGGAAGATGGGTTCAGATTTATATTAAAGCTCCATATATATGTTCCTCCTGATTTGGTATCAAACCGCTATAGAAGTTGTATTTTACTTCCGATCATTAAAATTTTCCAGAAAGATGTTTCTCACTTTGCTTAATTTAGCGATTATCGTTTCAGAATTAGATAATATGTTTCTACCCATTTACCAATTATTCTAAATTATTATGGCAATGACCCTTATAGCATTGTTAGGGAGGTGTAGGGTATTATATAGTCGGCCCCGCCCGACTTTCTGCCTTTCCTTACTGGTTTTTCTCTATCTATAGCAAAGTTCGAAGATGAGCCATATTGGTCAACTCCTTCTAGTACCTCCCCCACAAAGGGTTAACATTTAGTGAAATATTGATTCTTTAATAACTTCTATACTACTTACTCGAATCGTCTGAAATTCCACGCATAGAATTAGTTTATTAGTCGATAGCACTTCAAAAAAAATGGGCGAACTTGCCACGCCCCTTTTGGTACCTCCCACAAAAATGGACCATTTTGAATTAAAAGTTAACAAATAACTTTAACACCAGTGCATACAAAGACTTGACATTTTGTATAGTGTAATGGTGTTATTTTTAGTACCTAGAGTTCGGAGAAAAGTGGCCGTAAAGGCACTCTCTTTTTGGTACTTCTCATACAAGTGCACCATTTTGCATCAAATGTTAACAGCTTATAACTCCAATATCAGTATATACACACAGAATACAGTTTGGTTGACTCAACCGAATTATATGCCAACCGAATTTTGGTAGTTCTGTCTACTATCATGCGATTCCATCAGGACAACCAACATTTTGGTTGAGGTATACTTCTTCTTCCATGTTGTTCTGACAGTTTGTCAGTCATATTCTACCGACAATTAATTAAAAACAGTTTTCATTAATTTTTATTTTATTTACTAGCTGGACCCGGTCCACTTCGTTCCCCAGACTTCAGATTTCCGATCCCGTTAATTTTTGGACTAATTACGTAGACTGACACGAAATATATATGCACAGATTTGCTCAGGATATATCAAACACAAAATTTAATTGGCTTATATGGGCGGGGCCACTCCCATTTTTCCGACCCCGCCCATTTTTGAACCAAACCCGTAGACTGCCACCTAATCCATATGTACAAAATTAGAGCAATCTCGCTAACAAATTGCGCAAGATATGTCACTTTAAAATCTTTGTTTATATGGGCGGGGCCACGCCCATTCGTCCAATCCCGCCTACATTTGGACAAATCACGAAGACTACCACCAGATACATATGAACAAAATGACAGCACTCTCGCTAACAAATTATGTAAGATATCTCAATTTCAAAACTTGGCTTATATGGGCGGGGCCATTCCCATTGGCCGATCCCACCCATTTTTGGACCAATTAAGTAGACTACAACCTAATACATATGAACAACATTACAGCACTCTCGCTAAGAAATTGTGCGATATATGTCAATTTAAAAATTTGATTTATAAGGGCGGGTCCACGCCCTTAGTCCAATCCCGCCCATTTTTGGAACAATCACGAAGACTACCACCAGATACATATACACAAAATTCCAGCTCTCTCGCTAACAAATTGTGCACGATATCTCTATTTTAAAATTAGGCTTATATGGGCGGTGCCACACCCATTGGTCCGATCGCGCCCTTTTTTTGTACCAATCACGTAGACTGCCACCAGATACATATGTACAACATTACAGCACTCTAGCTAAAAAATTGAGCAAGATATATAAATTTCTAACTTTGGCATACAGGGTGGCTGATATGTATTGCAACCAACTTCAGGTTGCTATCATTTCTAAACCGCTAGTCTGATAGCTGACAGATTTATTTCAGTGACAGTTCATTTTATTGTTTACAAGCTTACAAAAGCATTTTGATTTATTGCATTCAGAAAATGGAAATTATTCGTGATGGAATTCAAGCGTGATAGTGTGATTGCTTTATATTTGGGTGGAAAAACACAAGTGGCTATCGTTAGAGCCCTCCAGCATTTAAATGTGAATACATCTTTTGTTTCTCGTACCATTGCTCGTTACCGTGATACTGGCAGTGTTGCATCGCGTCCAAAAAGTGGACGAAAAAACAACACCAGAAATGATCCGAAAAGTGAAGGCCAGATTTGATCGAAATCCACGCCCCAGTGGTAGAAAAATTGCTCGTGAGCTGAACATATCGCGAGAACGGATACAACACATATTAAAAAATGAGCTTGGACTAAAGCCATTGAAGTTCCAAAAAGTGCAAGAGCTCACCAATGCACAAAAAAAAGTTAGACTGGAAAGAGCCAAGGAGTTGCTTCGCTTGCACGAAAGTGGCCAGTGACCGAATTTGGTTTTCTCCGATGAGAAGCCATTCCAAATTGAGCAGTTTGCGAACAAACAAAATGATCGGGTTTACTTGCCAAAGAGGTCAGCTGAAAATTTACACCTTCGATTGGCCACCAGAACTCAAGCGCCGCCGATGGTAATGGTGTGGGCCGCCGTAACGGCCGATGGTCGCTCCCCGCTCATATTCATCGACCATGGGGTCGAAATAAATGCCGAATATTATCGGGAAAATGTCCTAAAGACAGTATTGAAGCCCTGGGCGGATAAACATTTCGGCCGCAGACCATGGACATTCCAACAGGACTCAGCACCATCGCACTCATCACGCGTCAACCAAGAATGGCTTAAAAAGGAGGTTCCTCGCTTCATTTCTACCGCACAATGGCCACCGGATCTCAATCCGTTGGACTTTTGCGCCTGGGGCATTTTAGAGAGTAAGGTTCGTACTAAAAAATACCAAAGTATCGATCATCTCAAGACGGCGCTTCGCCGGGAATGGGCCAAAATACCGCAGAGCCACTTTCGTGCGGCGTGTGATGGCTTTGTCGGCCGTTTGAAGGCCATAATTCGTGCCAAAGGTGGCCAATTCGAACAAATCTAAACTGTTTCTAAAATGTTATGTTATTTCCGACATTTTTGCCTTTGAACAATAAAATTAAAAAAAAAATATAGCGCTTTACTTTCTTGCATTACATATCAGCCACCCTGTATATGTGCGGGGCCACGCCCATTCGTCTGATTCCGCCCATTTTTAAACCAATCACGTAGGTCGCCAACAGATATATACATATACACAGCTCTCTTGCTAAATAATTGCGCAAGATATTTATATTTGAAAATTTGGCTTAAAGAGGCGGCGCCACGCCCTTTAGTCCGACCCCGCCTATTTTTGGACCAATCACGTAGGTCGCCAACAGATATATATAAATTAAAAAATAATTTATTTTCCTTCTTTGTAATTCAGGTTCAGTTTATTTAATAGTGTTTATGTGTATAAATTTACATTAGAATTCATTAGTCACTTAAATTCAATCATAGGCTTAGCGTTATTCCTCAATGAGGATGTTTGGCTTCCGTCTCTATTCTCGACTGACTTTACATTCCTCATTTTCTTATTTTCTACCCTATCATAAAGCAAAGAATCAAACACATCTCTTATCATGCTATTATCATGATTACAAAGATTGAAAGCAGCATCGAACTCCACCATTTGATCTCTGCTTAACTTTACTTGATAAAGTTGCGCCAGACCAAGCAAGCTGCAATGGTGAATGGAGGGGCCACCCCCATTGGTCCGATCCCGCCCATTTTTGGACCAATCACGTAGATTGCAACACCCATTGGTTCGATCCCACCTATTTTTGGACCAATCACGGAGACTGCCTCCAGATATATATATACAATTTGTCTTATGTGGGCGGGGCCACGCCCACATGATATATTGAAAATTCAAGTACCCTATTCTCACCACGCCCCACACATGTACATTCTGTGAAAATTTCAAGAAGATCGGTCCAGCCGTTTAGACGTCTATACGGTACAAACAAACCAACAAACAAACAAACACACATTCTTCTTTATATATATAGATTGAACAAAAAACCAAACAATTAATAACAAATTTAAAAATCCCAAATTAAAAATGCATCACTATTATGAGATCTGGAAATATTTGACACAAATTTTAGTACACGAAAAAGAACACAAAACTTTTATGCAAATATCGCTTAACTCTGTGCTTTAAATTTCATGATTGTTGCTTTTATTTTTTATTTATGTAAAACATTTTATTTTTTGTTTGTCATGTATCAGCAAAAGAACAGCAACTAATCTTCTGGTTGTATCGTATTTCCCAAAATATATTTAATTATTCTAAATTTGGGAAATTATTGGGATAACCAAAAAACAATTATTTATGAATATTTTTTCTGTTGTAGTAACCAATTATTCGTTGCAATATAATTCTTTGGTCTATTGATACAATTTCTGTTGTCAAGAATAAGACATTGGTTGTCGCAACCAAAAATCGATCATATGGTACTACAATTAAAGTTTAAAATTGTTTACCACAACTAATCGAGTGTCAATGAAAAAAAAAACAATCTTAATTCGATTGACACAACTATCGAGCATTTTTATTTGATCGTATCCATTTTATTATTGTTGTTTCAACTATTTATATAAAGGGTCCGCCAAACAACTTTTTGTTTTTGAAAACATCGCACAAAACATCGAGCGTAGCTTCGGCTGTGCGGCACGTAGCGCCGCACAGTGTATTATGAGCGGCAAAAACTCCCAATTTTCATGAGCTCAAATCTCTGCATATTTGATTCCAATCTATAAAGAACATCCCAATTAACTATATTTTAAAAGGTTTTGGCGATAACTTGGCGAAATCTTGCTGTACAAGCATTTAAAATTCATAAAAGTTAAAATGGTGTCAAAGTTTATCATTTTAGAGAGTATTTTGTAAGCCCATATCTCCGAAACAATGAAACGCATTGGAACTTCGTTTAATTCATATAATACAGAACCTTTTGAAGTATCATTTTGCATTAAAAAAACTATTATTATGTTGTCAGTTTCCTTTTTGTGCAGCGGTTTACCTGGAAGTTGCCAAAATTCAGGGTGTTTCATTTTCTTCAGGATAAAACTAAACTCGCGAGGCCGACCGAGGTCTTGGCATTAACAAAAATTGATAAACTAGGTTCTCAGTTAACCATTGCAAAAAGAAAATTCTGCCTATATCTGCCTATGTTGATTTAATTACAGAAATGGTAAAACTTACTCGGCAAAAAACAACCCAAAATTCGCTTTCTTTACTCAATGTTACTGTGTGTTGAACATATTTCTAAAATCATACCTTAAGGGGCAAGATTGTCGTTGGCAAAACTCTTTTGACACTTCCCGTAAAAATGGTCCATATCCTAGTTTAATATAAACCGAATGACAGTTCAACAATGCTGTAATTGGTATTTGTGTTTATAATCTATTTAAAGGTTAAAAAAAATTGATGATTGTGACTACAATTTTTATTTGTGTATTCCTAAAAGTATGCTTTAAAAATGACGTATTATTAATGAACACATTGCTAAATCCATGTTGTTTTTTTCTGGATAGTCGGAATGATTGATTAATTGCCAAGAAACTGTAAACTATTGCATCATGATGTTTTTGAAAATGTTGAACTAATATTTTACGCTTTAGTTATGTACTTAGTTGTATGTACTGCTTTACACCGATCAGAAGATACAAAGCATTTTATGCAAAATTATCCTGTAATTTCGAACATCGTATAAAATTTAAATTGATAAATGGGCGTTGGGCGTGGCACTTGTAATTTTTATATAATTGAGGACTCAAATACAATCTCTTCCAGCGATTTGTATTAATATAAATGTGAAATTGTGAAAAATACTAACATTATTAATTTTAGGTTATGTGGGAGGATGGCGTGGTTATGGGCGGATATCAACAAAAAATTGGTTTTTAGCTAATTTGGCAAAATAAATGATATGTACGAAATTTCAAAGCCCTAGCTCAACTCCTTCTAATTTTTGCCGCGTCTTGTGTGAAAATATTCCACTGTGCGCCGTCCTGTTGAATCCAAATGTTGCCAATATCCTCCTCTTAAATTTTTGTGAACTGAAATTCGTTTAACATGTACCGATAACGATCGCCATTGACTGTAACGGCCACTTGCTCATTTTCGAAGAAAAATGGCCCAATTATGCCTATGGACCAAAATACGCACCAAACAGTGACTCGTTTTGGGAGTATCGGCTTTTCAATGTATGTGTGCGGGTTTTCTGTGCCCCAAATGCGACAATTTTGCTTGTTTACATACCCGCCAAGATCAAAATGAGCTTCATCTGAAAAGATGATTTTTTTTTGGCAAAATCGGCATCTTCTGTAAGTCGATCGCTCCCAGCGTTGTTCAAGCGTATACACAACCATATTCGTTCAGCGGAAGGATAAAGCTAATTATCTGTCAAATCAGACATGAGCTAAGTGTTACCATTCACGAAATAAGCACTAGTTGAAAAAAATACAACCGACACACGGTGCCTATATACATTTTGTTGCTATTACTATTTATACCCTACACCTCACTGTGGTACAGGGTATTATGACTTTGTGCATTTGTTTGTAACACCCAAAAGGAGAAGAGATAGATCCATTGTTTATTATACCGATTGACTTTTAATCACTTTCTGAGTCGATTTAGCTATGTCCGTCTGTCTGTAGATGTATTCTTGTAATCAAAGTACATGTCTCAATTATAGCCCGATCGAAATTTTACACATATCTTTTTTCTGGCTCAAGGACGATCCCTATTTAATTTGGTTAAAATCGGTTCAGATTTGGATATATATATGTTAGCCCCGATTTGATATGTAAGCACTGTAAAAACTTTATTTTATATCCGATCAGTATGAAATTCAGCAGAAAGGGGTCTCTTATTATATGAATGAACACTGTTAAATTTGGAAGAAATCGGTTCAGATTCAGATATAGCCCCCATGTATACGTTACCCCCGATTTCACATGTAAGCGCCTTAAACCATTTATTTTATAACCGATCAGTGTGAAATTCGGCAGAAAGAGGTTTCTTATTACATGAAGGAATACTGCCAAATTCGGCAAATACTGCAAAAAGTGAAAGTTGCTGCGATCCTTGATTTCCGGACCGAAAAAGTTTCCACTTGGCCGACAAGACCGCCATAAAAAATTTTGTGCCGATCGGATAACCCTAGGGTCTGCCCAAAGTTCATTAAAAATTTAGAACACACTTTATAGGGGAAATTTTCAAAAAAATTATTCAAAAAATCGTGTGTTTAAGTAAATAAAGTTAAATTTCTTTGTATTATTAATTAAAAAAAATAGTTTTTAAATATTGAGATCAGTGAAAAAAACAAAAAATACAATAATTTCAATATCATATTAGATCTGGCTTGTTATGTGAGGGACATTTTCTACGATATTCTTCGATGCACTGTAATATAAATTGATTTTGCTCTTCGTCTTTCGTAAGTATTCTGTTGTAATCATTCATAAATTGTACACCGCGTGTCGTTAACAACAAACAGATTACGACAAACATCGGGAGCATCTTAATAATCTTCATTTACTTCCCAAATGGATGGGCCATGCTTTAAAAATTCAGTACTCAATCCAAAAGCACCGAAAAAAATGTTTGGTTTTGTATGAGACGAAATCGCTCAAATTTTTACACAGTAATAGTTTCGGGTCGGAGAATTTTCGATCGTTTTCCAGATCTACGAAGGGTTCTGTTGATTGCAGATGCCTAACCGTTTTTCGTTTCTCTTCGAGTGAAACATCCGAATCGAAAAATGCCAAAGCCATTGATTCTGGGGCCAAATACCACAAATGATTTGTCCATTTCTTCAAACCGCTTCAGACACATCTCGGTCGATTTCTGCGTATGCGATGGAGTCTTTCAACAAGTGTATATCTTGATTTGGTGCTCGTATGGCATTTGTGAATGTAAACCACGCTTTGACATACAGCCGCACGAGAAAAATACATATATCCCGTAGTCCACTGGACTCTCGTTTTGTCAATGCAAACTGCTCTCGAAATAGGTATATTTTTAAGGCATAAATGCCTTTTCCCATGAACCTTGCGTGGGATGTTGGACCAGGTGTTCGGAAGTTATCGCCGACACCGCCAAGAAACAGTATTGTTAATTGTAATAGCTCCTTAGCTGTTTAATGCAGAATTTCTTAATGACTTCGCAGTCAGCATTACTTATTTTTGAGCGTGCAATTGGATCTTCGTGTCCGTTTTTAAACGATTTGTGGTCTAGACTTACCCATACGCCAATATACCCATATCCCAATTGATGAATGTATCATGAACGACCTTGGCCATATTTTCTCCAGTACCAGCCGGGATTTTGGGAGCGCCCAAAAAAATTTATGTGCCTTTATAACTGACGATGATTGCTATTCTATCAACGAATAGCTCCGGCAAAAGTTTTCCGTCCCAGTGAATAATCAATGAATGTACGCTATTGATCTACGTATAAAAAATAAAATACAAATCGATGGATTCGTAAAGCTATAAATTATATATATGTTTAGATCTGAACTAAATTACTTTTGCAATGAATTCTGTTTGCACCTTCTCCGCTTCTCGCTTACGATTTTCTTTTCGTAGCTCATATATTGTAGATCGATTAATCACAAGCTCACCAACAGAGGTCAGAGGCGTCGCAGCAGTATTCATTACAGTTATCACATCATGAGCGCATGCTATCAAAATATGTACAGCATCTGAACAGCTTACTTTGGCCTTATCAAGGACTACTGTAAGACGTGACGAGATCCAATGTTGTCGTCCTCTTAGACGTTTGGTGTGATCATCGTCATCATCGGTATGAAACTCGCATGTCATATCCGTATCCGAAATGCTATCATCGAACTCATCTTCATCGTCACTTCCAATGTAAACTGTATCGAGTACTACACAATAACAGTTGTTTTAAGGAATTACGAGTAAAACACTTAAATTTATTAACTTACAAGATTGATTGTTACGTTCTGAATGCTTTCTCTTTCGCGATTCTGCTTTTTGTATTCGTTGCTCGGATCGCTGTTCTCGCCCGTACAATTTCATGTCAACGCCTGCCATGCACCCTGGTCTGCCATTCTGTATTTGCATCAACAAAAACTTCTTGTCTTCTTCTATACACATCTCGTTCAGGCCGTTTGCACTAGCTATATCGAACAGATCATCCATTTTTTCCTTGAAAATGTTCACGTTTAATTTTGATTTGTCCGATCTCCTGTTTGCACTTTGTTTGTGGACATTTCTCCAGTCGCCGTACAACTTTAGCGATTTATCTTGACATTTATAACCATTTTTAACCATTTTGGATGTGGTCGATCTGGAGACTAATAAGAATATGACTAAAATAAAATTTTGTGCGAAGCTGTCCCTTTCTCAATTCACTTAGGCTGGAGGCAGAGCGCGTTCTGTAAACGACCCTGTTGCATGGGCGTATAGCGCGCTGCAAAGTTCTGCTTATGTTTTCTTATTTGACCAGTACAAAATGTCAGACTGATGCGAAAAATCAACTATCATGCAAATCCGTCCAACATGTAGATCCAACCATTTTTGTTTGTTGTTTTATTTTGCATGCATGCACAAGCATGTTATATAATGATCTATTTTTTATTGTGATTGCTCTTAGGTCTACATATGTACATATATGCCTGAGGCCATGTCGGTGTGCATGCATGCCCTGTCATGACGTAAAATTAAAATGAAAACTGCTGTAACTTTTTCGTTTTTCGGCCGATTTTGATTGTTTACGACTTGTAAAAAAGAAAATTTTATTCAAAGATCATTTAAAAACTTTTCATGCTAATAAAATATTTTTTAATTACTTGAACATGTGACATTGGATAAAAACCCAAATTTTGTTCATGTAAAGTGAGTTTTGTGTTTTCAAACAACTTTGGGCAGACCTTAGCTTTATCCGATCGGCACCAAATTTTATATTGAAGGTTTGTAGGTCAAATGGAAACTTTTTCGGCCTGGAAATCAGTACCGAAACAATAATAAATGGTCTAATATATATGTTACCCCCGATTTTACATGTAAACGCTGTAGAAAGTGTATTTTTAATCCGATCAGTACGAAATTTGGGAGAAAGAGGTTTCTTATTACATGAATTAATACTGCCAAATTTGAGGGAAATCGGTTGAGATTTAGATATAGCCCACATATATATGTTACACCCGATTTGACATGTAAGCGCTGTAGAAACTGTATTTTATATTTATAAAAATTTAGAACACACTTTATAGGGGAAATTTTCAAAAAAATTATTCAAAAAATCGTGTGTTTAAGTAAATAAAGTTAAATTTCTTTGTATTATTAATTAAAAAAAATAGTTTTTAAATATTGAGATCAGTGAAAAAAAACAAAAAATACAATAATTTCAATATCATATTAGATCTGGCTTGTTATGTGAGGGACATTTTCTACGATATTCTTCGATGCACTGTAATATAAATTGATTTTGCTCTTCGTCTTTCGTAAGTATTCTGTTGTAATCATTCATAAATTGTACACCGCGTGTCGTTAACAACAAACAGATTACGACAAACATCGGGAGCATCTTAATAATCTTCATTTACTTCCCAAATGGATGGGCCATGCTTTAAAAATTCAGTACTCAATCCAAAAGCACCGAAAAAAATGTTTGGTTTTGTATGAGACGAAATCGCTCAAATTTTTACACAGTAATAGTTTCGGGTCGGAGAATTTTCGATCGTTTTCCAGATCTACGAAGGGTTCTGTTGATTGCAGATGCCTAACCGTTTTTCGTTTCTCTTCGAGTGAAACATCCGAATCGAAAAATGCCAAAGCCATTGATTCTGGGGCCAAATACCACAAATGATTTGTCCATTTCTTCAAACCGCTTCAGACACATCTCGGTCGATTTCTGCGTATGCGATGGAGTCTTTCAACAAGTGTATATCTTGATTTGGTGCTCGTATGGCATTTGTGAATGTAAACCACGCTTTGACATACAGCCGCACGAGAAAAATACATATATCCCGTAGTCCACTGGACTCTCGTTTTGTCAATGCAAACTGCTCTCGAAATAGGTATATTTTTAAGGCATAAATGCCTTTTCCCATGAACCTTGCGTGGGATGTTGGACCAGGTGTTCGGAAGTTATCGCCGACACCGCCAAGAAACAGTATTGTTAATTGTAATAGCTCCTTAGCTGTTTAATGCAGAATTTCTTAATGACTTCGCAGTCAGCATTACTTATTTTTGAGCGTGCAATTGGATCTTCGTGTCCGTTTTTAAACGATTTGTGGTCTAGACTTACCCATACGCCAATATACCCATATCCCAATTGATGAATGTATCATGAACGACCTTGGCCATATTTTCTCCAGTACCAGCCGGGATTTTGGGAGCGCCCAAAAAAATTTATGTGCCTTTATAACTGACGATGATTGCTATTCTATCAACGAATAGCTCCGGCAAAAGTTTTCCGTCCCAGTGAATAATCAATGAATGTACGCTATTGATCTACGTATAAAAAATAAAATACAAATCGATGGATTCGTAAAGCTATAAATTATATATATGTTTAGATCTGAACTAAATTACTTTTGCAATGAATTCTGTTTGCACCTTCTCCGCTTCTCGCTTACGATTTTCTTTTCGTAGCTCATATATTGTAGATCGATTAATCACAAGCTCACCAACAGAGGTCAGAGGCGTCGCAGCAGTATTCATTACAGTTATCACATCATGAGCGCATGCTATCAAAATATGTACAGCATCTGAACAGCTTACTTTGGCCTTATCAAGGACTACTGTAAGACGTGACGAGATCCAATGTTGTCGTCCTCTTAGACGTTTGGTGTGATCATCGTCATCATCGGTATGAAACTCGCATGTCATATCCGTATCCGAAATGCTATCATCGAACTCATCTTCATCGTCACTTCCAATGTAAACTGTATCGAGTACTACACAATAACAGTTGTTTTAAGGAATTACGAGTAAAACACTTAAATTTATTAACTTACAAGATTGATTGTTACGTTCTGAATGCTTTCTCTTTCGCGATTCTGCTTTTTGTATTCGTTGCTCGGATCGCTGTTCTCGCCCGTACAATTTCATGTCAACGCCTGCCATGCACCCTGGTCTGCCATTCTGTATTTGCATCAACAAAAACTTCTTGTCTTCTTCTATACACATCTCGTTCAGGCCGTTTGCACTAGCTATATCGAACAGATCATCCATTTTTTCCTTGAAAATGTTCACGTTTAATTTTGATTTGTCCGATCTCCTGTTTGCACTTTGTTTGTGGACATTTCTCCAGTCGCCGTACAACTTTAGCGATTTATCTTGACATTTATAACCATTTTTAACCATTTTGGATGTGGTCGATCTGGAGACTAATAAGAATATGACTAAAATAAAATTTTGTGCGAAGCTGTCCCTTTCTCAATTCACTTAGGCTGGAGGCAGAGCGCGTTCTGTAAACGACCCTGTTGCATGGGCGTATAGCGCGCTGCAAAGTTCTGCTTATGTTTTCTTATTTGACCAGTACAAAATGTCAGACTGATGCGAAAAATCAACTATCATGCAAATCCGTCCAACATGTAGATCCAACCATTTTTGTTTGTTGTTTTATTTTGCATGCATGCACAAGCATGTTATATAATGATCTATTTTTTATTGTGATTGCTCTTAGGTCTACATATGTACATATATGCCTGAGGCCATGTCGGTGTGCATGCATGCCCTGTCATGACGTAAAATTAAAATGAAAACTGCTGTAACTTTTTCGTTTTTCGGCCGATTTTGATTGTTTACGACTTGTAAAAAAGAAAATTTTATTCAAAGATCATTTAAAAACTTTTCATGCTAATAAAATATTTTTTAATTACTTGAACATGTGACATTGGATAAAAACCCAAATTTTGTTCATGTAAAGTGAGTTTTGTGTTTTCAAACAACTTTGGGCAGACCTTAGCTTTATCCGATCGGCACCAAATTTTATATTGAAGGTTTGTAGGTCAAATGGAAACTTTTTCGGCCTGGAAATCAGTACCGAAACAATAATAAATGGTCTAATATATATGTTACCCCCGATTTTACATGTAAACGCTGTAGAAAGTGTATTTTTAATCCGATCAGTACGAAATTTGGGAGAAAGAGGTTTCTTATTACATGAATTAATACTGCCAAATTTGAGGGAAATCGGTTGAGATTTAGATATAGCCCACATATATATGTTACACCCGATTTGACATGTAAGCGCTGTAGAAACTGTATTTTATATTCGATCAGTAAAAAAGTTGGCAGAAAGAGGTTTTCTCATTACGTGAATTAACAATGCCAAATTTGAGGAAAATCGGTTCGGATTTAGATATAGGCCCCATGTATAAGTTACCCCGATTTGACATGTAAGCCCTGTAAATATGTTATTTTATATCCGATCAGTGACTGTATGTTATATCCGATCAGAACGAAATTTGACAGAAAGAGGTCTGTTTACATGAATGAGTATTCTGGGAAATCCGTTCAGATTTATATATAACCTCCATATATATCATATCAAAGCGTTATATAAGTTGTACTTTTCTTCCGATCATTTAAATTTTCCAGAAAGATGTTTCTCAATTTAGGAACGAATATTGCTAAATTTAGCGATTATCGGTTTAGAATTAGATAATATGTTCCTACCCATTTACCAATTATTCCAAATAATTATCGCAATGACCCTTATCGCATTGTTAGCGAGGTGTAGGATATTATATAGTCGGCCCCGCCCGACTTTCTGCCTTTCCTTACTGGTTTTTTATTGTTACAATCGAATTCCAACCAATTATTTTCCTGGGTGTACTTTAAATTTATTAAATTCAATTTAATAAGATAAGAATTTAATTTATACAAAAGAATTACGATTATTTTTTTAGGACTGAAGGTGAGGGGATTCTTTAGTCGGATTACGATACTGAACATTCTTACTTGTTTTAAGTCATTTGGGCAATGTCCGTCTGTCTGTATGAGTAAACGAATTGCTTCAAATTGGGTATGCTGTAATATTTTTTCCTATTTCAGGCTACTTTCCAGTACCTCCCCCACAAAGGGTTGAAATTTAATGAAATATTGATTCTCTAATTAATTCTATACTACTTATTCGAATTTTCTGAAATTGAGAAAAAATATTCACGACAAAACGTTCTGAGTGAAGTTATGCTAAAAAAGTCAAACTTTCTAATGGAAGTTCTAGTTTGAACATGGCAACGGTAGTAATACAAATAGCAACCCTCGTAATCCGTTAAGCCAATCAAAAATTATTCACAAAACAATAGAGGTCATTCGATTTGCATTACACAGTGCACTACTGTGTACCGTTTTGACTTCGGTTTCTGAAAGTGCTTATCGAAATTGACAAAATATCATTTATGTTTCTCTGATTAAGCTTCAATTCGGATTTACCGTATCGTGAATATTTTGACTGAACCTTGATTTTGAGTATTTTTTCTGAGAAAATATAATTTTTGCAACGTCTATATCTACAACATTTTTATGTGTAATTCAAAAAATTTCAATTGAAATTCAGAAATGCCATTTTTAAGCTCAGAAATCTTCAATTGAAATTCAGAATTTCCATTTGTAATTCAGAACACGTCAATTGAAATTCAGATTTTCGATTTGTAATTTACAAGTCTCAGTTTAAATTCCGAATTTCCGTTTAATATTCAGAACACATCAATTGAAATTCAGAAACTGTCACTTTTTCAGATTTTCCATTTGAAATTTAGAACTCTTTTCATTTTTATTTTGAACCGAACAATTTTTTCTTGTCTGTATTTATTTATGACCAACTGGATTTATTTATTTTATGTCTGTATGGACTACTATGGTCAGAAGTTGTTGTTAAATAAAACTAATCAGTTTCATTTTTTGATCTTAACGTTTCGTTGGTTGTTTTTCCAACTTCATCAGGAGAAAAAATGTTTCCTCAGACAACTTAATCACTTTTGATTTGCTCTTTAAAAAAATTTTCTTCCCATATGACCTGTTTTAAAATAAAACTAGTAAGGAAAGGCAGAAAGTCGGGCGGGGCCGACTATATAATACCCTACACCTCCCTAACAATGCGATAAGGGTCATTGCTATAATTATTTGGAATAATTGGTAAATGGGTGGGAATATATTATCTAATTATAAACCAATAATCGCTAAATTTAGCAATATTCGTTCCTAAATTGAGAAACATCTTTCTGGAAAATGTAAATGTTTGGAAGTAAAGTACAACTTATATAGCGCTTTGATACCAAATCAGGAGGAACATATATATGGAGGTTATACATAAATCTGAACCGATTTTCCCCGAATACTCATTCATGTAAAAAGACCTCTTTCTGTAGAATTTCGTACTGATCGGATATAAAATACAGTCTCTACAGCGCTTACATGTCAAATCGGTGGTAACATATATATGGGCGCTATATCTAAATCTGAACCGATTTTCTCCGAATTTGGCAGTATTCCTTCGAGTAATAAGAAACTTCTTTCTGCCGAATTTCGCACTGATCGGTTATAAAATACAGTTTCTACAGCATTTACATGTCAAATCGGGGGTAACATATATATGGCGGCTATATCTAAATCTGAACCGATTTCCCTCAAATTTGGCAGTGTTAATTCACGTAATGATAAATCTCTTTCTGCCAATTTTTTTACTGATCGGATATAAAATACAGTTTCTACAGCGCTTATATGTCAAATCGGGGGTAACATATATATGTGGGCTATATCTAAATCTCAACCGATTTCCCTCAAATTTGGCGGTATTACTTCATGTAATAAGAAACCTCTTTCTGCCGAATTTCGTACTGATCGGATTAAAAATACACTTTTTACATGTAAAATCGGGGGTAACAAATATATGGGGGCTATATCTACATCTGAACCGATTTTCTCCGAATTTGGCAGTATTCCTTCATGTAATAAGAAACCTCTCTCTGCCGAATTTCACACTGATCGGTTATAAAATACATTTTTTACAGCGCTTACATGTGAAATCGGGGGTAACGTATATATGGGGGCTAAATCTATATCTAAATCTGAACCCATTTCTTCCAAATTTAACAGTGTTCATTAATATAATAAGAGACCTCTTTCTGCTGAATTTCATACTGATCGGATATAAAATAAAGTTTTTACAGCGCTTACATGTCAAATCGGGGCTAACATATATATGGGGGCTATATCTAAATCTGAACCGATTTTAACAAAATTAAATAGGGATCGTCCTTGGGCCAAAAAAAGATATGTGTAAAGTTTCGTCAATATCGGGCCATAATTGCGACCTGTACTTTGATTACAAGAATACATCTACAGACGGACAGACAGACGGACATAGCTAAATCGACTCAGACAGTGATTACAAGTCGATCGGTATAGTAAACAATGGATCTATCTCTTCTCCTTTTGGGTGTTACAAACAAATGCACAAAGTCATAATACCCTGTACCACAGTGTGATGTAGGGTATAAAAATCGTCGAGATAGCTTTGCTTTTGACATTAAAATGTTTTTAAAAATTATGAACATTAAATTAAATATTAAAAAAAAACATTTGCACATACATACGAGCATTTACAAGCCTAAAATGGAATTAAAAGAAGTTTGTGCAATTTGTTTTGTAAGCATGATCGGAGGAACAGGATAATACCAGATAGGCATTTATTTCATAAAAAAGATTTAAAAATACTATGCAACAAATAAAATATTTTTTTTTGTCTGAGACCTAAAAACTTTTTTTTATATATAGATTGAGGCTTTCTATTTTATGAAACCAAAACAAAATTTTTTATGGTAAATTTTTTATTTAAAATTTGTTTCTAAAATTCTAATTTTCATGGAATTTACCTTTAGCGTTTGGACCATATTTTTTGAAGTATAAGCTCGATAAAGCCGCTATATCATTTAAATTAAAGGAAAATATGAGGCCATAAATGCTGACAGCATAATTCATGTAGAAACAGAAGTTTAGTAACAAAAATCTAAAAAAAAATATATTTTTTTCAAAAAACAACAAAAAACTAGAAAAATATCTCAAGAAATTAGTTTGTTCCATTTTTGAAAGCAAGCATCCTAACGAAGAAAACAATACCTACTTGCAAAAAATCTATGTAAAAATGACCCATATTGTAAAAATAGGAAAATTCAAAAATATAATTATTCATATTTTTATTTAGGCAATTTTGTTTGGAAGGTACAAAAAGGGGCGTGGCAACTTCGCCGTGTGGTTTTCAATCTAGCAATACTTTTATCGGAGTTGGTCTTTTTGACAGTTGTCACTTGATTTATGATCCATTTCATAATGAATAGACTTTCTCCGGAACAACGTTTGCAAATCATACAAATTTATTACAAAAATAATTATTTATTACCTTTATCGAAATAAAGGTAATAAATTTTCCGATTTTCACAAGAAAATTTTTTTCAGCGATGAAGCTCACTTTTGGATGAAGGAGTATGTTAATAAACAAATTTGTCGCATTTGGAGTAATGATAATTCACAAGCCATTGCTCCGACGCCGTTACATCCACAAAAATTCATTGTTTGGTGGGCTCTATGGGTAGAGGGGATCATTGGTAGACATTTCTTCAAAAATTAAACCGGTCACAATGTTACATTCAATGTTCAACGCTATAGAGCCGTGATTAATGACTTTTTCGTGCTTGAGGTGGAGGATGTTAATGTGGACGACCTACATGCCATACAGCTAACGAAATAATCAATTTATGGTAGTAAACTTTTGATGAGCGCATTATCTAGGGTCGTGGGCCTGTGGCGTGTCCTCCAAGATCGTGAGATTTAACACCGCAAGACTATTTTTTGCGGGGTTATGTGAAGTCGGAGATAAGCCCGACACGATTGGCGCCTTGGAGGAGAATATTCGGAGCGTTATTGCTGACATACAGCCCCAAATGCTGCAGAAAGTGGTCGAAAATTGGGCCTCTCGTCTGGAATTTATTCAAGCCAGCCGCGGCAGCCACTTGCCCAAAATAATTTTTAAGACATACTGTCAAACCCTTATCTATATAATAAAGTTAAATTCTTGGCCATAACATTAAATTCTATGCGTTTTATTTCTTCCTGAAAACAACACGTTGAAAAATACCCTTCAGTATAGAAGTTATATTGACCCCTCGTTGGGGAGGTACTTGAAGGAGTGGACAAACATAGTAAATATTTAACATTAGTATGAGATAGAAATAAGTAAAAGCGTTAAGTTCGGCCATACCGAATCTTATATACCCTCACCATGGATTGCATTCAATTTTATTACTGGAAAAATCTTTCAATTTGGAGCTAATTGTTTAAATAAATTATTAAAAAAACGAACGCTGCAATTTGTAGCCCCAAATTCTTTAGCCAAACTCTTTACCTGAAAAATGTGATATTTATCGCTTTTTAGCTTTTATAGCTTCTTAAAATTTTATTTGAATATATTTTATTGAGATGAATTCTTGCCAAAATAGAATATAAACTGCAAAGTTTCAGCTAAATTTCTTAGAAAATGCGGT
The DNA here is from genome assembly GCA_963930755.1 of Eudasyphora cyanicolor. Taxonomy (NCBI): domain Eukaryota; kingdom Metazoa; phylum Arthropoda; class Insecta; order Diptera; family Muscidae; genus Eudasyphora; species Eudasyphora cyanicolor. The sequence goes on along the minus strand of OZ005736.1, from coordinate 62,424,358 downwards.
GTTTATGGCTTAAATAATCATTTCGGAATAACAAAATAACAACTGATTCAACAAAATTTTACTGCAATCTGAAAAGATTTAGTTAAAATGCTAAGAAAATATGGTATCTATGGCTTAAATTAATATATTTTGTAGCGACCTCTATAGGGTGACTATAACAAAATATCAACCGATTTGTAAAACTTTTAGGTTTTAGGTTTAGGTTAGGGTGGCAGCCGTATTTTTTTACAAGCTCACATAGACCAGTTTAGGTCCCTAGTGTTACCACGGGGTGAAATGCCCCTCATCGAAACCAACCTGTTTGATATATAAATTTATCGATAGTACGAATATCAGTACTGGAAAGATCTGTTAGGCTGCCTAAAAAGGCCGACCCCAGTATGTCCAGTCGTCGTTTACTCAAAACGGGACAGTCGCAAAGCAAGTGCTCAATGCTCTCCACTTCTTCCTCATCTCCACAGCTTCGGCAGAAGTCATTGGAGTCAATACCCAATCTTTTGGCGTGTTCGCCGATCAAGCAGTGTCCCGTCAGAACCTGTACTAACGTAGACAATCGTTTCCTCTCTAGTGCAAGGAGATATTTTGACCTTCTCAGGTCATACCTTGGCCAGATTTGTCTAGCTACCCTGCAGGTGCCGATTTCTGTCCATCTTTCGTTGGACTGCCTGATTGCCTCTTGCCTAAGCCAAAGCTTGCACGTGGATAGTGGCGCACCAATATATGCAAATTCTTCGAGAATTTGTAATGTCGTCCCTTTCCTAGCAAGTTCATCGGCTTTGCAGTTCCCCGGGATATCCCTATGCCCAGGCACCCATATGAGGTGTATATTAAACTGCTCAGCCATCTCGTTAAGAGATCTGCGGCAGTCGAGGGCTGTTTGTGAATTTAGGGATGTTGCCTCCAGAGAATTGATGGCAGCCTGGCTGTCCGAGTAAATTACAACGCCAGTGTTGGTTACTATGTTGCGACTCAGCCACTTGGCGACTTCCCATATTGCCATTATTTCGGCTTGATAGACACTGCAGGTATCTGGTAGTCTGTGAGCTATATCCAGACTGAGTTCTTCACAGTGTACTCCGAAGCCAACCTTTTCATCAAGCTTCGAACCATCCGTGTAAAAGTGGAGATGGTTTCTATTACCTGGTATTCTGCCGACCCATTCATCTCTGGCGGGAATCATAGTGATGTAATTTCTCTCGAAGGTGTACACAGTTGGTATATAGTCCACTCGGTCGGTTACCATAGCACTACACTTTGATATCCTCATGTGACCATAGTTTTTGTACCTCCACATTGATAGGCAGTTTAATCTTATTGCCGCTTTGGTTGCAACTTCTCTCGCCACAATATTAATCGGCAGTATATGGAGTAGGGCTTGTAGAGACTCGGTCGCTGTAGTCCTTAAGGCTCCGCTTATGCTCAGGCAGGCTGTTCTCTGAACCTTTGTTAGTAGGTTGGTAATGGTTAGTTTGTCAGTTGCCGTCCACCATACCACAATACCGTATAACAGTATTGGACGAACTACTGCTATATATATCCAGTGGACGATTTTAGGAGAGAGTCCCCACCGCGACCCTACAGCCTTTTTGCAGGAATATAAGGCGACGTTGGCCTTCCTTACACGTTCCAATACGTTAAGTCTAAATAACATTTTCCTATCTAGAATTATTCCTAAAAATTTTGCACTTTCAGAAAAGACTAGATCTGTTCCATTTATCCGAGGAGGAGGGTCCACATGTGGGACATTATTCATCCTAGTAAAGAGAACCAATTCTGTCTTGTTGGGGTTACCGCCCAAACCGCTGCTTCTTGCCCATCTAGCCAACTTGTTCAGAGCCACCTGTAGGATGTCTCTGAGGACGTTTACGAATTTGCCACTCACTGCGATTGCCACGTCGTCCGCATATGCCACGACCTTGCAGCCACAACGTTCTAGATCTAGCAGGATTTCATTCACCGCTAGGTTCCAAATTAGTGGAGACAATACTCCTCCTTGCGGGGTCCCTCTGTTTACATACCTTGTTAGAGTTGTGGACCCTAGACATGCTGTTATGCGTCTTCTGGTGAGCAGACTTTGAATTAGTCTAATCAAACTAGTGTTAACTTTTAGATGTGAGAGTGCCGCAATTACCGCATCTGAGTGAATGTTGTTAAAAGCCCCTTCTATGTCAAGAAATGCCACCATGGTGAATTCCTTGAAATGCAGGGACGATTCGATAGTGCTCACAAGTTCGTGCAGGGCTGATTCTGTAGACTTGCCCTTATTGTAAGCATGTTGGTTCCCCGACAGGAGTTTTGTATCCAGGTTTTCCCTAATGAAATGATCTAAAAGTCTTTCCAGACCTTTCAATAGGAAGGAGGATAGGCTAATTGGTCTGAAGTCTTTTGGCCTAGTGTGTGATATCTTTCCCGCTTTAGGTATGAATACCACTTTGGTATCCCTCCATCGATTCGGGACGTATGAAAGCCTGATACAGCCTACATAAATTTTCTCCAGCCAGGGGATAATGTACTTTAACATTTTCTGCATTTCTGCTGGAGTGATGCCATCTGGTCCAGGTGACTTGAAGGGCTCAAAGCTGTTAATAGCCCAGCTTATTCTGGATCTCTCAGTCAAGAAGCTAGCGACGCTCGCAGTCCACTCGCACTCTTGTTGGTCCTGCTGATCCTCGGGTTCTGTTACAGAGTTCCCCGGGAAATGTGTGTCGAGCAGTACATTGAGCGACTGCTCGCTGTTTTTGGTCCAGTTATTTGCCTCATCCTGTAAATATCCCACTGTACATGGTGAAGCAGATAATATCTTCCTCAGCCTAGCGGCGTCGGAGACCTTTTCCACTTCACCACAGAAGGTATACCAAGAGCGCCTTTGCGCCTTTCTAAGCTCCTTCTTATAGATCTTGAGTTGCTCTTTATAGGCATCCCAATCATTACCGACCCCAGTAGATTTAGCCTTATTGAATAGCTTGTTGCAGGTCTTTTTCATAGCCGTTAGCTCAGAAGTCCACCATTGGGGTTTAGTTTTACCCTTGTACCTTGTTTTTGGACAGGCTTCTTCAAGGGATCTATTGAATGATATGGTGATATGATCGACCAGATTATCCAGACCGGCTTTGTCATTCGGTTCGTACAGAAGTTTAGAGTTGAGGACTTTCTTGAAATTCTTCTCATACAGATGCCACTTTGTTTTCCTTACATTTCTGTGGACGGCGGGTTTAGGCGCTTTTTCCGCGAGTTTGAACTCAATATAATGGTGATCTGAGAATGAGTGGTCGTCCAGTACATTCCACCCAATAATTTTGTCTGACAGCCGGTCAGTAGCAAACGTTACGTCGAGTACTTCTTGTCTGTCTTTAATTGTGAAGGTCGGTTTATTACCTATGTTACAAATACTAAGGTTGGTAGTTAGAATAAAGTCAAGAAGCGAATCACCCCTATTGTTTATATCCGTACTACCCCAGATAGTATGATGAGCGTTCGTGTCTGAGCGTTCGTGTAAAACTTTTGCTGTGATGAATTCAAAATAGAATACAAACTGCAAAGTTTCTGCCAAATTGCTTTAAAAATTTGGTATCTATGGCTCAAAAACCGTATTTTGGAGCGACCTCTATAGGGGAGCTATGTCAAAACATTGACCGATGTGGCCCATTTGCAATCCCAAACAACCTGCAACTATAAGAAATATTTCTACAAAATTTGTTCAAACTAGCTCTATTATGGACGGGCGGACAGACGGACATGTCTAAATCGTCTTAGGATTTTACGACGATTAATAATATATATACTTTTTGGGGTCTCAGATCAATATTTAGAGGTGTTACAAACGGATCAAACGATACTTACCTCTATTATTACGGACTGTAGCGTGATTTAAACAGGCTGCCAGAAAGACGGACAGATAGACAGACAGACGGACATGGCTAAATCGTCTTAGAATTTCACTACGATCAAGAATATATATATACTTTATAGGGTCGCAGATCAATATTTCAAACAGAATGACAAAGGTAGTATACCCCAATTCTATGGCTTAGGGTATAAAAAGAAACGCACACTTTTTACGTTTACATTCCAAAATGATGTGGAATCACGACTAGACCTGACCGACAACAAAATGGACGAGGTTATCTCATGACGGTTAGTGGAAACCCTGGTAAAAATAACTATCAGATAAAAAAGCACAAACGTCAATATGGTAATAGATGCTCACATGTTGTGAATATTTATCCTTCTGCTAGTTCGCCTATTTGCACACAGATTGTATGTAGTAGTGAGGACAAATATTTAAATCAACAAAAGTCAGTATGAAAATTTGGATTCATGGCCCCCAGAATCTGATACATACCCTTGATCACAATATTGGGGATATAAAAACAGGATTGTGTTGAAATTCTCTTATTTCTACGAAAAGTGCTATAATTTCTACATTTATCCATAGATTTTCTTCAAATAGACATTGTTTTCTTCGGTAGGGAGTTTTTTTCTATTTTTATGGTATTTTTCGTGCCAGCAAAACCGATTTTTTTAAAAAAAAATCAAATTTGTTCTTATTGTTTTAACGACAGTTATTAAACTTCTGTTTCCACTTGAAAATTCCAATATTGACAGTTGCCATTATAATTTCCTTTAATTTAACTTGTACCCCGGCTTTATCTAGCATATAGTTCACAAATATGGTCCAAATACCTTCCAATAAAAAGGGAATTATAAAGAAAAATTTAAAAAAAAAATTGCCAACATTTTTTTTAAATATTTTTTCGTCTTTATGGCTCCATACTACACCAGAACATGTTATGCACAGCCCATCTACCTTCATAGAGATTTTAATCTTAATGCCGCTCTGGTTACAACTTATCTACCCCCAAAATCAGTAGATAGAGTATGACTTGTAGATACTCTGTCGCAGTAATCCTCAAAGCCCCGTTTATGCCGTTTCGACGATTCTTCGGTAACCCAGGTTTTCACTTAACAGTTTAAAATATCATAAGTAGCATTTGCTTAAGATTTTTACTGCACACTTTTCCAAGAATTCGAGATCAATTATTTTGAAAAATTGAACATCATGCCCATAAACGAATACTGCCACAGTTCGTGCCGATGAACCTCTTGTGTACGTGTGTGAATGACAGTTTCGATCACAATTAACAATAATCCGACATATAATGATGGACAACGTTTATCTGATTGATGGGTGTTAATTTTGAAAATCAAAAGTATTTTTATTTTCAAACTGCAAAAAATACATTTTCATGTTGTGCCATATTTACCAACACACACATATTGCAATTCCTGCAGCAGTACTCGTCTGTGGGAAGCTTTACAATTAATTATCTCTCGGCAAATGAATTATTTTTAATTTGGAGAAAAGGAAGAACATCGTTCAAACTAATACAAATTAATTCTAATATTATTAAAAATGTACCCTAACATACATATTTTGCTTTTAATTTCACGCAATTAACAGAATTTCTCAAGAATGGATTACTAAGATGCCAATAAAATTTTGTTTTGAGAAAATAGATCCAAATAAAAACAGAAAGTCGGGCGGGACCGACTATACAATACCCTACACCTCCCTAACAATGCGAAAAGGGGCTTTGCTATAATAATTTGGAATAATTGGTTGCGTTTCACTTAACATAGTACTTAGCTCAAACTGCTCATCAAGGCGTAATCCAAGGAGGAGTTGATGATGTTGATCATAATAAACTAGATTTGAAACTATAACCTTAAAATAAGCAACAAATAGATGGGACTATACATAATCTAAACAGATTTTCATCAATCGGTAGAAACATATAAAGGTTTTTCCAATAGGGATGATATGATTTTGAAGTGACGTTTCGGCCATTTGTAATTGTCATGATCTGTCTTTTTTTTCATTGTATTCAGTAGTGTTTACAATTTCATCATGGAGAGATATACGCAAGAACAACGTTTTCAAATTATTCAGTTTTATTATCAAACTAATCGTTCTCCTATTGTAACTTTAAGTGCGCTAAGTCCACTTTTCTTTAAAATCCAAAAAATACACTTTCCAGTCGACCTTGACACCCATGAGCAATATTTTAGCTCTCGTTAAGAGCTATATTTTTTCCATTGACCTATTAGGGCTACGTGCCACACAGCAAAAGAAACCATTGAATTGTTGCGAGAAAAGTTTGGAGATTTGATTATTTCAAGAAATTGTGATATTGAATGGCCTCCAATAAGTTGTGATTTAACACCATTTCTTGTGGGGTTGTTTGAAGTCATTGGTCTTTCGTAATAAACCAGACTCCCTTCAAGTTTTACAAGTCAATATTGAAAGTGCCAGTCATGACATACGACTTGATTTAGTGGAAAAATCAAGCAACTTTAAGAGCGCTTACTTACTTACGAAAATGTCGCAGGCGTAAGTGTTTCCGTTCAAAATGAGCCAAATCAGTCGATTCCACGTCGTTCTCAGGAATTGGGCATCGCTAAAACTTATTTTGCCAATGGATTTATTTTTATGGGACCACATCAATTCATTGGTCTACCAACAAGCCAACAACCTTAGAAGAGCTGAGAGACAACATCCCACCCGAAATTGCCAACGTTCCGGAAATGTGTTCAAGAGTGGTGGAAAATTGGGTCTAAAGAATAGATCGCTGTAGACGGGTTCATATCATATGATCGAAATCGAATTTCATTCTTAAAATGTAACATTTGCACTACACCTGGAATAAATTTGAACTCTATATCTTAAAAATTCTGTGCTATATAAATATATAAAATGTTATGTCCATAATGGAAAACCGTTTATATGGGGGCTATTTCTATATCTCAATAAAATAATAAAAATATTAGGGTTCAAACAACGATTTGTTTAGAAAAAAAATCGTTTCAGCCATATAGTTTTCGTGTGTGCCAAATATAATACGAGTATATTTCAAGTGTACCATATACGAGGTTTGTTCAAAAAATATCGCGAATTTTGTATTTTTTCAAAAAGTATTTATTTATTCATGAATATCTATTTTGTCCCATTCAAAGTATACACTTCTGCCAAAAGTTTTTACCAATCCTCGGAGCACTTCAAATAATAATTTTTTGTGATCTTGTTCAGCTCCTCCTTCGATGCCGTCTTCATCTCCTCAATCGTGGCGTAGCGTCGTCCTTTCACGGGCCTTTTCAGTTTTGGGAACAACAAATAGTCACAGGGGGCTAGGTCAGTGGAATACGGTGGCTGCGGCACCATTACTGTGTTGTTTTTGGTCAAATATTCGCGCACAAGCAACGATGTGTGTGCAGGGGCGTTATCATGGTGCAAAAGCCAGTTTTTGTTCTTCCACAAATCCGGGCGTTTTTGGCGGATTGCTTCGCGCAATTTGCGCATAACTTGCAGGTAACATTCTTTATTGACCGTACTACTCTGTGGCAAGAACTCATAATGCACCATGCCCCTGCCATAAAAGAAAACTGTGAGCAAAATCTTTACGTTCGACCGAATTTGGAGCGCTTTTTTCGGTCTGGGTTCTTGCCGCAGCTTCTATTGGGATGATTGAGCTTTAGTTTCCACGTCGTAACCATAAACCCATGATTCGTCACCAGTTATGACCCTCTGGAGCAAATTTGGGTCGTCACGGACTGAGTTCAACATCTCCTGAGCAATGTTAATCCGTGTGGCAAATACCACGTTGTTTGGTATATTTTTGTAGCGACAGACCAGAGACTCTGGTAAGAATCGAACCCACGAATTTTTATTTTCGATTAAAAGAGCGATTTATGGCATTTACTGTCTGAAAATGATATCATGCAAATTTTGGCCATGACTACGTCTGAGGTGGTCCATTCGAAAGGTACAGTTTTGTGCCACTCGTTCGAGCATAGCGACTGGTATCTCGCGAATAACAGCTGGTTTATTCCTGAAGACCTCAGACTTTACATATCGCCAAATCACCAAAACGATTTCTCAACAAGGTCATTGCTTCACGCGCTGTATGGCTCGTAGCGCAGTCTAGCTGAAACAAGAGCATACCGAGACCAAGCGCTTGAATTTCAGGAAGCCCATAGTCCGTTAACATGGTGCGATAACGGTTACCATTGACGGTAACATTCTGATTTTGTTCATTTATGAAGAAATGTGGACCAAAGATTCCACCAACCCATAAACCACACCATACCGTTGATTTTAATAGATGTAATGGAAGCTCTACTCTTCGGGTTGCTCATCAGCCCTAAAACGACAATTTTGTTAATTAACGTATTCATTGAGCCCGAAATGTGCTTCATCGCTGAACAAAATTTCACAATAAAACACCGGATTTTCATTGAGTACAATAAGCAATAACATTTTTGTCGATGGGCTGCTCAGAACATTTCTGGTGTAAGTAAGGAGTCCTAAACACCAAAAAATGTTATGGTAAATTTTTTTAAAAAAATTTGTTTTTCAAATTCCAATTTTCTTTGAAGTATATGCTCGATAATGCTGGGATAATTAAGGGAAATTATAAGAACTACAAATATCGGTAATGACACTTTCATATGAAAACAGAAGTTTAGTAACTGTCGTTAAAAGTATTAGAAAAAATTGATTTTTTTTAAAAATGGTTTTTTGCATAGAAAAAAATCGTTTGCTTCATATTTTGAAAGCTTCCTAACGAAGAATACAATGCCCATTTGAAGAAAATCTATGGATAAATGTTGAAATTATAGCACTTTCGGTAGGATTAAAAGAATTTCAAAAATTCGTTTTTTAATATTCCAAACAAAATTGCTAAAATAAAAAATATAAAAATTAATTTTTTTCTACTTTTTATGGTTTTTTCGTGCCAACAAAAAGTTATTTTTTTAAAAAAATATATATTTTTTTTAATTGTTTTAACGACAGTTACTAAACTTCGGTTTCTACGTATCCATTGAGCCAGAAATTTGCTTCACAACTAAATAACATTTCACGATAAAACACCGGATTTTCATTGAGTTTTTCCACAGCCCATTCACTGAATTTGCAGACGCTATTGTGGTGTGAGTCTGTCCATGATGACTTTCCAAACGATACTGAACACAAATATATCAAAGCAGTTTGATATGAGTCACGCGTGATCTGTAAAAAAAGCATGTTGAAAATCATACCTCACGATCACCCGTTATATATATATACATTAGAGTGCTTCAAAAAAAAAAAAAAAGTTGCAAATGTACCCCCTCAGAAATGAAGATTGATATGTTTTAGAGTGATTCCCAAAATATTTTGGTTCTAGCTATTTCCATTTGTGAGCTGGACCAGTTGCAAAACACCTCCAAAAAATAGGGTTTTTCGTCAGTAAAATAACCGAAATTATACTTATATTAAAATAAACGACCAAATATAATGGCAAAACGACAGCGCTCGTATTCTGCATTTAAACACTTTTGAAATTTGTTTTTACGCACCAGATATTAAGATTTTGGTGCGATTTTTTTACGTTTTTTTCATACGATTTTCATGAAATTTTAAATATCTCGCATCGTAATTTAGATTTTAGGGTACCGTCGGAAAGGTCGTTTCCAATTCTATCCACTCCTGTATCTTATTAATCATTTCTGATAAGAAATGTTGTACCAATGCTAATAACAAACAGGTTGATTTAAATAAATACTTTGTTAAATAAATACTTTGTTATGATATCGAAAAACATCCACATGAATATAGCATTACAATTTCATTCAAAAGAGCTTAAAAATTTTACACATAATTTTATAAATTATTCTCGTTTCCAAAAAAGTTGCTCCATTAGCTTAGCAGTCATTGATAAAAACCTACCCGCTCACATAATCAGCAAAAATGTGTCACGTAAGGAATATCTTAAAATGAATTCCCGAACAGATTTCTTAAATATAAAGTAATTTTACTTCTTGTAACACGTTTTTACAACCATTTTTATTTAATTGACTAGCTGAGCCCGGTGCGCTTCGCTGCCCATGTCAAAATTCGCGCTGTAGAAACTGTATTTTATATCCGATCAGTATGAAATTCGGCAGAAAGAGGTTTGTTATTACATGAAGGAATACTGCCAAATTCGGAGAAAATCGGTTCAGATTTAGATATAGTCCCCATATATATGTTGCCCCCGATTTGAAATTCAAGCGCTGTAGAAACTGTATTTTATATCCGATCAGTAAGAAATTCGGCAGAAAGAGGTTTCTTATTACATGAAGGAATGCCGCAAAATTCGGAGAAAATCGGTTCAGATTTAGATATAGCCCCCATATATATATGTTACCCCCAATTTGACATGTAAGCGCTGTAGAGACTGTATTTTATATCCGATCAGTACGAAATTCAACAGAAACAGGTTTCTATTTTACATGAATGAGTATTGTAGGAAAATCGATTCAGATTTATATATAACCTCCATATATATGTTTGGTTACAAAGCGCTATAGAAGTTGTACTTTACTTCCGATCATTACAAAGTTCTCCAGAAAGATTTTTCTCAATTTAGGAACGAATATTGCTTAATTTTGCGATTATCGGTTCAAAATACATTTACCAATTATTCCAAATTATTATCGCAATGACCCTTATCGCATTGTTAGGGAGGTGTAGGGTATTATATAGTCGGCCCCGCCCGACTTTCTGCCTTTCCTTACTGGTATTAGTAATAAATTCACTGAATGAAAAAATACCGAATTCAGTGGAAAGTCCAGAAAATAGAAATGTATACTAATAAAATTTCCAAATTCTTGTTTCATTGATATTGCATCACATTATCATATTGCGATTGTATTGGAGTGAGCAGCTGTAATTATCGCATACCGAGCATTTTTGTTCATGTATTTCCTATATAATACATGCAAGATATATCAAAATATGGGCTGGGCCACGCCCACTGGTCCTATTCCGCCCATTTGAAAGCAAATCACGTAGACTGCTACCAGATACATATACCCAAAATTTCAACACTCTCGCTAACAAAATGAGCAAGATAATTCAATTTCAAAATTTGGCTTATATGGGCGGTGGCCCGCCCATTGGTCAGATCCCGCCAATTTTTGGACCAATCGCGTGGAGTGTCACCAGATACATATCTACAACATGACAGCACTCTAGATAAAAAATTGTGCAAGTTATATCAATTTCAAAATTTGGCTTATAAGGGCGGGGCCACGCCCATTGGTCCGATCCCGCCCATTTTCTGACCAATTACGTAGAATGCCACCAGATATATATACACAACATTGCAGCACTCCCGATAGCAAATTGTGCAAGATATAAAAATTTCAAAATTTGGTCATTGTGGGCGGGGCCACGCCTATTGGTCCGAACCCGCCCATTTTTGGACCAATCACGTAGATCGCCAACGGATATATATACACAAAATTCCAGGTCTCTCGCTAACAAATTGTGCAAGATATCACATTTTTTAAATTTGGCTTATATGGGCGGGGCCACGCCCATTGGTCCGGTCCCGCCCATTTTTTCACCAATTACGTAGAATGCCACCAGATACATATACGCAACATTGCAGCACTCCCGCTAGCAAATTGTGCAAGATATCAAAATTTTGTCTATGTGGGCGGGGCCACGCCCATTGGTCCGATCCCGCCCATTTTTGGACCAATCACGTAGACTGCCACCGTTTACATATACACAAAATTCCAGCACTCTCACTAACAAATTGTGCAAAATATCTCAATTTCAAAATTTGGCTTATATGGGCGGGGCCACGCCCATTGGTCCGATTCCGCCCATTTTTTGAAAATTCACATAATCTGCCATTAAATGCATACAAACAAAATTTCAGCACTATACCTATAATTGGAGCAGAAATATCGGATTTTTAACCTGCGATTTGTATGGGAGGTACCACGCCCCTTTGTCCAATTAATTTTTTTTTCTATATAAACCATCTCGTGAAAATTTAGAATCGAATAAAAAAAATCATCCAAATCGCACCAGCCGTTCTGACGTGATGCCATTACACAGATGGACCGTTTCATTTATATATATATAGATAAATACATAAATTTGTGACCATGAAATTAGCAAACATATGCATTTTATCTAAAAATCGGTAAATTTAACCAATTATGGACTAGATACAGAAAGTTAATATTTATATTCAGAATGGGTTAAGTATACTCAGAAATAGATAGAATCGGAAAAGATCTTTCCAACGGTACCCTAAAATCTAAATTACGATGGAAAACATGCGAGATATTTAAAATTTCATGAAAATCATATGGAAAACGTAAAAAAAATCGCACAAAAATGTTAATATCTGGAGTGTAAAAACAAATTTAAAATTTTTTAAATGCTAAATACAAGCGCTGCCATTTTTTCACTAAATTTGGTCGTTTATTTTAATATAAGTATAATATCGGTTATGTTACTGACGAAAAATCCTGTTTTGGAGGTGTTTTGTAACTGGTCCAGCTCAAAAATGGAAATATCTAGAACCAAAATATTTTGGGAATCACTCTAAAACATAACAATCTTCATTTCTGAGGGGGTACATTTGCAACTTTTTTTGGCTCCATACAAATCGAGGCTATCTAATATACATATATGCTTCAAGCTGAATATGTTTAGGACAATATACTACAGAAGCGAGTTTTTCTTTATATTCACTTACATCTTTAGTCTATGTTACTCAAATCATGAATTGTTTATTATTAATGTGTTTAAAAATAATCGCTCCCAGACCACATGCTCTAATTTCGCTTACAATTCAACATATTTGTAATATATTTTAACATAATTTATAGCTTTGATAAGACTTATGGCAGGCAAATTCTATATTCAAACGATACCAAAGGAACAGCGAATCTAAATGCCCATGTATATGGGGGACACTTCATATTTATGTTCCCATCTTAGTCCGTATGTAGACAGGGCAAATAGGAAGGTTTTCTTTCAATTTCCAAAATTGTTTGCGCAACATACTCGTAAATATTAGAAGGCAAAAAATGAACGAAGCCATTACTTCCTCATCCTTAAAGTCGGAATACATACACTCACACGCTAAAGATTGAAGACATCAGTTTGGCACAATCCAAATCCAACACCAAGTACTTCAAACGCCATCATCACATAATGTCCTACTCCTTCTCATCCTCCTCCTACTTCCACCGTATCCCCAACCATGAGAAAAAGGACTAAAATTGGTGGGTGCAAGCAAAGAAAAAAAAAGAAACCCTTATACCATTATTGTTAGGAATTTATGTCATGAGACACCTAAGAATTTCCATAGAATGCCAACGAGGCTTATTTACTTCTTTTGTTTTTTTGTTCACAATTTGAATTTGTTTGTTTTTTTGTGTGCGGATGAAATAAAAACAAGAAAAAGTATTTCATTTCCTTGACTTTTCGCAAGATGGGAAGGGGTATGGCAAGGCGTGTGGTGTAGACATTGCGGTATATATAATTTTAAAATCATGATTACGAAGCCTTATCTATTTACTTTTGAATTGTATTACGATTTTCTAACATTACGGTTTAAATTTTATTAAAGTAACAAGTATTCAAGAACGATCCCAGTATTTCAGGAACAAAATCTAAATAATATTGTAATATCTAAATAATATTGTACCTTCGACTACATATACTGTATATCAACCGTCCCAACACCTTGGAAGACCTAAGTCTGAAATTGGCAGAATACCAGTCGACATGCTTGTTAGAGTTCATGAAAACTTCAGAAAACGTATGCAGCAGTGTGTGGATAGCGAAGGTCGACATTTGCCAGATACACTATTTAAAAGAATGTAATTTATAAATTCCATTACTGTTCAGTATACTTAAAATATAAAATAATTTTTTATAAGGTTTATAACTTTTTTATTGCATTCCCAAATATGCAAATTACCGCGCTCCACCCTGTATAATAACACATTTCCTGTTGTTAACAAAACATTTTTATTTTCCTTACATCATCTCACAACCCTCGTTTCATTTAAAATTTAAATGTATGTGTGAAAATAAAAAACGATATTGTCTAGCTGATATACTTTTGTGCTCAAAATAATAGCACCACATACTCTGTTAGGCCTTTGGGAACGATATTTCTAAATGTATTGCATTTTTTTGTTAAGTGTCTACTCTTTGATATAATTTGTATTTTGTAGTAAAAAGCCATAGATACTTTGATGTGATCTTCGAAATAAACGCGCAATCGGGACAGTTAACATAATACCGCCGTAAAAAAAATTTTGCTAGTGCTTAGCGCAAATGGACATAAAAATTACACAAAAATAAGGTGGACGTTATGATCTTCATCGAGACTGGTTCTATGCCCAAAATTATTTCTAAACCTTTTGACTTCCCTTTAGCCGGTCAGTAATTTTTCGGTCTGTGATCATTTCTACCGCTATCAATAACTTGAGTATTGTTTTTGGCTCTTCAAAAGCCTCTTATAAGATACAAAGCTAAAATTTTTTAAATATGAAGTACTCTGGATTCCCTGACTATGCTCAGTGTAGCAGTTACCAGAACAATTTTCATTATTTCACAGATTTTAAAAATTCATTAAGTTCTAGAAAAATAAAAATGTATAATGGCCTCAGCGGAAACAACAATTCGATGTCCAGTCTGAGGTCAAACTGGACTCAAAACCGCGTCAACCGCTCACCACTTGCTGTGGAAATACTGGTCGGTCATACTCAAACAACGGAAATCTCCGACCGCATTCCGTCGGAACACTAGCACATGTGCCAGTGAGAACCAGCTGCTACACTGGTGGGTCGAGGATAGGAGGAAGGACGGGTCTGGGACTCTTTATTGATGAACCAGTACTTTCGTCTCCCAGACCATAACACAGTATTTCAAGCAGAAGTTCGAGAAATCGCGGAGTGTATGAACTGGCTCAATAATACTACAAAGCCTAAATAACTTGGAAACCTTTCGAAGCCACGAAGGATGAGTTAATGCACTGGGCAGTGATGGCTCACAAAACTGTGCGGAATAGAGCAACTGCAAAGATACTGTGGGGTGATCCAAATGAGAAGAAAACAAGTAGTTTGCTGAAACTAAACAAGATCAAGATTAGTAATATGATGAGTGTTCTAACGGGACACTCAATCTTACAAGCACATCTTCATCGCATATGACTAGCAGAAAACGACGAGTGCAGGGCATACAAGGAAAACATCAAAATGATGGAACAATTTCTGTGTCACTGTTCAGCTTTCACACATGCAAGATCCCGATATTTCGGTTCTGACATATTGCCTGACTTGACTTATCTCAGAGGATATGACTGGAAGATACTGCGATTTTCTGTAACCCGTGGGGTATAAAAAAAAGTGTATATCCATGGACATGAGATGTTTAAACGTCTTCTTTCTTCAACCTAACGTAACCTAACCATAAATGGCTTTGATGGATTGACAAAAAGTGATAAGTTGGATTATTAATAAATTAAAATTTTCTGCTGTAAAATAAAATCTAATAATCTTGTGACATTATGAAGAAAACTAGGAAACATTTTAACTTAAAATCGCAAAAGTCAAGCAAAGTTTTAAATTTTTTTTAATAAAATATTATTTAATAAAATATTATATATTATTTATTCCAAAACTTTTTAACAATAATTTTTCTATGTATTATTTTAAGCTAATTGGACCTTCATATTGTTAAATTAAAATTACATTTTATTTTATTTCACCCAAAGTTATATACATTTTTTGTTGACTTTCTCAAGGGTTTCGTCTATTTAAATAAAAAAAGTATTGTTACAATTACCGAATACTAAATGATTTATATTCACTGGCTGTCACATTAATGTAAGTATGTTACATTGAAGTTTTTGCTACATTTATTATATAAATATTTAAACATACAAGACAACTTAACTTAATTCATATCCATGGACTAACTGGTCATTAACTAATATCATATCATGTCCTTGGACATGAGACGTTTAAACGTCTCCGCTACTCAACCGAACCTACTGTGGTAATATATCTAACGTTGTCAAGTCGGTCAATTTTCTGACTGTGGTCATTGTAGCAGTGACCAAAGCAATTTTCACTCATTCTGTACTTTTAAATTCCTTTATAAGTAATGATCCTACTAATTGATGTGTACATATTTACTTAACTCGAACGCATGCGATTTTACACCAATCAACTTTTGACCGCTTGACCGTTGAAAGCTAGAAATGTTGCTAATGTATAGACTCGAGTGTTGTATAACGTAGAGTCTATCAACATCGATTTTTGGATTTTTTGTGGTCAGTTTAGCAGTGACCAAACCAATTTTCATTCTTTTAATGCATTTCAAAATTCTTTAAGAGTTTTTGGGTCCTCCAATACTTCCAAAATCCCATAAAGAGCTGTGGACCCATACATGTGATCCGTCTGAGAACAAGATGGACACAAAAGCCGCGTCCTCAACATTTCACCAATTTTTGATGTGATGGATTGCAAGACAAGCGTCTTCTTCTCAAAATTCTTTGAAAAGTTTGTACCACTTGTAAACATTTTTCTGACTGATTTAGAATCGAAAAAATAGTTTTATAGCGCATAAAACTATTTTTTTTGACAGATCATTATAAATATATAAATATAATAATATAAAACAATATTGATAAATCTTGACAATATTTCTACTTATTCTGCTCCTATAGGCAGGGTATAATATAGACGGCGCAGCCCGACTTTTCAAATTTCTTTCTGGTTGTAGTTGTCATTACTATTTTATTTGTAGTTATGGCCAATAATTATATGCAACAATTTTTTGTTTGTTTTCGAGATCAATATGAAACCAAAATAATTTTTTTTATGGTAAAATTTTTTTTAAAATTTGTTTCTAAAATTCAAATCTTCATGGAAGTTGCCTCCAGTATTTGCAATTAGTATAATTTTTTGAAGTACATATAAGCTCGATAAAGCCGGGATACCATTTAAATT
The DNA here is from genome assembly GCA_963930755.1 of Eudasyphora cyanicolor. Lineage (NCBI taxonomy): Eukaryota > Metazoa > Arthropoda > Insecta > Diptera > Muscidae > Eudasyphora > Eudasyphora cyanicolor. Next base: position 62,407,501 of record OZ005736.1, on the reverse strand, counting down.
AAAGGAAATTATGAGGACTAGAAATGTTGAAAATGTTGGAAGCTACCATCCTAACAAAGAAAACAATGCTATTTGAGGAAAATTCAAAAAAAAATTTTTTTTTAGAGAATTTTGTTCGGGAGGTACCAAAAGAGGCGTGGTAATAATGCCAATTTTTTGAATGCTATCATCCTAACGAAGAAAGCGAAAAGGAAATTAAAAAATACATATATTTTTATATCTTTATTTTGACAATTTTGTTTGGGAGGTACCAAAATGGTCGTGGCAACAATACCCATTTTTTTAATATACTATGGGTACTATTTCTGTACGTGCAAGAATCAAGCTTATGAGCCGTTAACTTGTTGAGCAAAATGATTCATTTGTACGGGAGTTACCAAAAAAGACGACCAAGAAACTAATGCTATGTGTGGAACTATGAGAGATACTGAAGGAGTAGACAAACATAGTCCTTCTTTAACGTTATCCTGAGATACATTGTGTTTTTTAAGATGTGTGGTTTTCAATCTGGCAATACTTTTTTCGGAGTTGATCTTTTTAACAGCTGTCACTTGATTTATGCTCACTTTGGTTTGCCATTTCATAATGAATATACTTACTCCGGAACAACGTTTAAAAAACGTGCAAATTTATTATCAAAATAAAGGTTTTGCGATTTTCACAAGAAAATTTTGTTCAGCGATAAAGCTCACATCAGGATGAATGAGTACGTTAATAAACAAAATTGTCGAATTTGGAGTAATAATAATCCACAACCCATTGTTCAGTCGCCGTTACATCCACAAAAAGTCACTGTTTGGTGTGCTCTATGGGCAGAGGGAATCAATGGTCCATATTTCTTGAAAAATGAAGCCTGCCATAATGTTACAGCCAATGTGGAACGCTATAGAGCCATGATTAATGACTTTTTCGCACCTGAATTGGAGGATGTTGATGTGGACGACCTTTGGTTCCAACAAAAAAGAAATTGGAGGGCAAGTTGGTAAGCGCATTACCTCGAGTCGTGGGTCTGTAGCGTGGCCTCCAAGATTTTTATACCCTCCACCATAGGATGGGGGGTATATTCATCTTGTCACTCGGTTTGTAACACCTCTAAATATTGATCTGAGACCCCATAAAGTATATATATTCTTAATCGTCTTAAAATTCTAAGACGATTTAGCCATGTCCGTCAGTCCGTCTGTTGTAATCACGCTACATCCTATAATACTTGAGCTAGGTGGCTGAAATTTGGTATATATACTTCTTATAGCTGCAGGTAACTTGGGATTGAAAATGGGCGATTTTGGTCCATATTTAGGTATAGCTCCCATATATAGAATGTAACTTGTGGTGATTCCTACTATTCTCACATTTTTTTTGTGTTTTTCGTTGTTATTTTCTTTAGGTTTGAGTTATTTCTTACATGCTATCCATGGTGGAGGTTATATAAGATTCGGCATGGCCGAACTTAACGCTTTTAATTGTTTTCTTTAGGTTTGAGTTATTTTGTGAGGTCACATGCTATCCATGGTGGAGGGTATATAAGGTTCGGCATGGCCGAACTTAACGCTTTTGCTTGTTATACCCTACACCACACTGTGGTACAGGGTATTATGACTTTGTGCATTTGTTTGTAACACCTAAAAGGAGAAGAGATAGACCCATTGTTTATTATACCGATCGACTCGGAATCACTTTCTGAGTCGATTTAGCCATGTCCGTCTGTCTGTCTGTCCGTCTGTCTGGCCGTCTGTCTGGCCGTCTGTCTGTCCGTCTGTCTGTCCATGTATTCTTGTAATCAAAGTGCAGGTCGTATTTATGGTCCGATTGTGGTGAAATTTAGCATAGTGCTCTTTTTTGGCCCAAGGACGATCCCTATTGAAATTGGTTAAAATCGGTTCAGATTCATATATATGTTTCACCCGATTTGACATGTAAGCGCTGTAGAAACCACATTTTACATCCGATATTTATGAAATTCGGCAGAGATAGTTTTATTATTACGTGAATGAACATTGATGAACCAGTACTTTCGTCTCCCAGACCATAACACAGTATTTCAAGCAGAAGTTCGAGAAATCGCGGAGTGTATGAACTGGCTCAATAATACTACAAAGCCTAAATAACTTGGAAACCTTTCGAAGCCACGAAGGATGAGTTAATGCACTGGGCAGTGATGGCTCACAAAACTGTGCGGAATAGAGCAACTGCAAAGATACTGTGGGGTGATCCAAATGAGAAGAAAACAAGTAGTTTGCTGAAACTAAACAAGATCAAGATTAGTAATATGATGAGTGTTCTAACGGGACACTCAATCTTACAAGCACATCTTCATCGCATATGACTAGCAGAAAACGACGAGTGCAGGGCATACAAGGAAAACATCAAAATGATGGAACAATTTCTGTGTCACTGTTCAGCTTTCACACATGCAAGATCCCGATATTTCGGTTCTGACATATTGCCTGACTTGACTTATCTCAGAGGATATGACTGGAAGATACTGCGATTTTCTGTAACCCGTGGGGTATAAAAAAAAGTGTATATCCATGGACATGAGATGTTTAAACGTCTTCTTTCTTCAACCTAACGTAACCTAACCATAAATGGCTTTGATGGATTGACAAAAAGTGATAAGTTGGATTATTAATAAATTAAAATTTTCTGCTGTAAAATAAAATCTAATAATCTTGTGACATTATGAAGAAAACTAGGAAACATTTTAACTTAAAATCGCAAAAGTCAAGCAAAGTTTTAAATTTTTTTTAATAAAATATTATTTAATAAAATATTATATATTATTTATTCCAAAACTTTTTAACAATAATTTTTCTATGTATTATTTTAAGCTAATTGGACCTTCATATTGTTAAATTAAAATTACATTTTATTTTATTTCACCCAAAGTTATATACATTTTTTGTTGACTTTCTCAAGGGTTTCGTCTATTTAAATAAAAAAAGTATTGTTACAATTACCGAATACTAAATGATTTATATTCACTGGCTGTCACATTAATGTAAGTATGTTACATTGAAGTTTTTGCTACATTTATTATATAAATATTTAAACATACAAGACAACTTAACTTAATTCATATCCATGGACTAACTGGTCATTAACTAATATCATATCATGTCCTTGGACATGAGACGTTTAAACGTCTCCGCTACTCAACCGAACCTACTGTGGTAATATATCTAACGTTGTCAAGTCGGTCAATTTTCTGACTGTGGTCATTGTAGCAGTGACCAAAGCAATTTTCACTCATTCTGTACTTTTAAATTCCTTTATAAGTAATGATCCTACTAATTGATGTGTACATATTTACTTAACTCGAACGCATGCGATTTTACACCAATCAACTTTTGACCGCTTGACCGTTGAAAGCTAGAAATGTTGCTAATGTATAGACTCGAGTGTTGTATAACGTAGAGTCTATCAACATCGATTTTTGGATTTTTTGTGGTCAGTTTAGCAGTGACCAAACCAATTTTCATTCTTTTAATGCATTTCAAAATTCTTTAAGAGTTTTTTGGGTCCTCCAATACTTCCAAAATCCCATAAAGAGCTGTGGACCCATACATGTGATCCGTCTGAGAACAAGATGGACACAAAAGCCGCGTCCTCAACATTTCACCAATTTTTGATGTGATGGATTGCAAGACAAGCGTCTTCTTCTCAAAATTCTTTGAAAAGTTTGTACCACTTGTAAACATTTTTCTGACTGATTTAGAATCGAAAAAATAGTTTTATAGCGCATAAAACTATTTTTTTTGACAGATCATTATAAATATATAAATATAATAATATAAAACAATATTGATAAATCTTGACAATATTTCTACTTATTCTGCTCCTATAGGCAGGGTATAATATAGACGGCGCAGCCCGACTTTTCAAATTTCTTTCTGGTTGTAGTTGTCATTACTATTTTATTTGTAGTTATGGCCAATAATTATATGCAACAATTTTTTGTTTGTTTTCGAGATCAATATGAAACCAAAATAATTTTTTTTATGGTAAAATTTTTTTTAAAATTTGTTTCTAAAATTCAAATCTTCATGGAAGTTGCCTCCAGTATTTGCAATTAGTATAATTTTTTGAAGTACATATAAGCTCGATAAAGCCGGGATACCATTTAAATTAAAGGAAATTATGAGGACTAGAAATGTTGAAAATGTTGGAAGCTACCATCCTAACAAAGAAAACAATGCTATTTGAGGAAAATTCAAAAAAAAATTTTTTTTTTAGAGAATTTTGTTCGGGAGTTACCAAAAGAGGCGTGGTAATAATGCCAATTTTTTGAATGCTATCATCCTAACGAAGAAAGCGAAAAGGAAATTAAAAAATACATATATTTTTATATCTTTATTTTGACAATTTTGTTTGGGAGGTACCAAAATGGTCGTGGCAACAATACCCATTTTTTTAATATACTATGGGTACTATTTCTGTACGTGCAAGAATCAAGCTTATGAGCCGTTAACTTGTTGAGCAAAATGATTCATTTGTACGGGAGTTACCAAAAAAGACGACCAAGAAACTAATGCTATGTGTGGAACTATGAGAGATACTGAAGGAGTAGACAAACATAGTCCTTCTTTAACGTTATCCTGAGATACATTGTGTTTTTTAAGATGTGTGGTTTTCAATCTGGCAATACTTTTTTCGGAGTTGATCTTTTTAACAGCTGTCACTTGATTTATGCTCACTTTGGTTTGCCATTTCATAATGAATATACTTACTCCGGAACAACGTTTAAAAAACGTGCAAATTTATTATCAAAATAAAGGTTTTGCGATTTTCACAAGAAAATTTTGTTCAGCGATAAAGCTCACATCAGGATGAATGAGTACGTTAATAAACAAAATTGTCGAATTTGGAGTAATAATAATCCACAACCCATTGTTCAGTCGCCGTTACATCCACAAAAAGTCACTGTTTGGTGTGCTCTATGGGCAGAGGGAATCAATGGTCCATATTTCTTGAAAAATGAAGCCTGCCATAATGTTACAGCCAATGTGGAACGCTATAGAGCCATGATTAATGACTTTTTCGCACCTGAATTGGAGGATGTTGATGTGGACGACCTTTGGTTCCAACAAAAAAGAAATTGGAGGGCAAGTTGGTAAGCGCATTACCTCGAGTCGTGGGTCTGTAGCGTGGCCTCCAAGATTTTTATACCCTCCACCATAGGATGGGGGGTATATTCATCTTGTCACTCGGTTTGTAACACCTCTAAATATTGATCTGAGACCCCATAAAGTATATATATTCTTAATCGTCTTAAAATTCTAAGACGATTTAGCCATGTCCGTCAGTCCGTCTGTTGTAATCACGCTACATCCTATAATACTTGAGCTAGGTGGCTGAAATTTGGTATATATACTTCTTATAGCTGCAGGTAACTTGGGATTGAAAATGGGCGATTTTGGTCCATATTTAGGTATAGCTCCCATATATAGAATGTAACTTGTGGTGATTCCTACTATTCTCACATTTTTTTTGTGTTTTTCGTTGTTATTTTCTTTAGGTTTGAGTTATTTCTTACATGCTATCCATGGTGGAGGTTATATAAGATTCGGCATGGCCGAACTTAACGCTTTTAATTGTTTTCTTTAGGTTTGAGTTATTTTGTGAGGTCACATGCTATCCATGGTGGAGGGTATATAAGGTTCGGCATGGCCGAACTTAACGCTTTTGCTTGTTATACCCTACACCACACTGTGGTACAGGGTATTATGACTTTGTGCATTTGTTTGTAACACCTAAAAGGAGAAGAGATAGACCCATTGTTTATTATACCGATCGACTCGGAATCACTTTCTGAGTCGATTTAGCCATGTCCGTCTGTCTGTCTGTCCGTCTGTCTGGCCGTCTGTCTGGCCGTCTGTCTGTCCGTCTGTCTGTCCATGTATTCTTGTAATCAAAGTGCAGGTCGTATTTATGGTCCGATTGTGGTGAAATTTAGCATAGTGCTCTTTTTTGGCCCAAGGACGATCCCTATTGAAATTGGTTAAAATCGGTTCAGATTCATATATATGTTTCACCCGATTTGACATGTAAGCGCTGTAGAAACCACATTTTACATCCGATATTTATGAAATTCGGCAGAGATAGTTTTATTATTACGTGAATGAACACTGCCAAATTCGGGGAAAAGCGGTTCAGATTTAGATATAGCCCCCATATATATGTTCCACCCGATTTGACATGAAGGCACTGTAGAAACCGTATTTTACATGAAAAAACACTGCGCAATTCGGGGAAAATCGGTTCAGATTTAGATACAGCCCCCATATATATGTTCCACCCGATTTAACATTTAAGCGCTGTAGAAATCGTGTTTTATATTCGATCAGTACGAAATTTAACAGAGAGAGTTTTCTTATTACATGTATGAACACTGCCAAATTCGGGGAAAATCGGTTCAGATTTAAACATAGTCCCAATATATATGTTACACCCGATTTGACATGTAAGCACTGTAGAAACCGTGTTTTATATCCGATCAGTACGAAAATCGGCAGAGAGAGTTTGCTTGTTACATGTATGAACACTGCCAAATTCTTATCGCAATGCCCATTTTCGCATTGGTAGGTAGGTGTAGGGTATTACAGGGTTGCCCATATTCGACGGACCCACGGACTCGTTGGGCCCATTCCAATCGACGAGGCTTGTCCGCAGGCAACAATCTTTGCGTCAATTGAATTTTGTACGGGAACAAATGCAAATCAACGCGAATAATCCGTTGTAAAGTGGACCGAGCCATGCCCAACTGCTGAGAACGGCGTTTTTGGGATGTTCTTGGGGACCTCTCAACACTGGCTCGTACGGCAGCGATATTCTCGGCCGATCGCCTTGGTCGACTTTTATTTGGCCTCTTCGGATTAGAAAGAGCCTCACCAGTCGAAAATTTTTCGTATAAACGCTTAATGGTGTTCTTAGAAGGCGCACTTCTCACATTTTTTAATATTTTAAAAGCACGTTGACTTGACTTCTTCTGTTGAATGTAAATTTCAACTATTTCAGAGCGCTCGCGTGGCGTGTATTGTTCCATGGTAAAAATCTGCTTGGACTGACGCTTCAAACGCGGTATTTCATTAAGCGATCTGACATCTCTGTCAAAAGTTATGGCGTTGCCAGATGGGTCCGTCGAATATGGGAGACCCTGTATATAGTCGGCCCCGCCCGACTTTCTGTCTTTCCTTACTGGTTTTTATTTGGTTTTTATAAACTTTGTTATATTCAATGCTTAATACTAATTACATAGATAAATGAAATGAATAACAAGAATTAGGAAACAGCATTATTTTACAATGTAAAGCCTCAGCGTCTTATAGACATTGTAGAGAGCGTGCGTTTTAAAACCGCTGGACTATTTTTTGTGTGGTTATGTGAAGTTGCTTGTCTACGCAGATAAGCCCGACACGATCGACGCCTTGGAAGAGAATATTCGGCGCGTTATTGCTGACATACAGCATACAGCATACATACAGTGGTCGAAATGGGGTCTCTCGGCTGGAGTTTATTCGAGCCAGCCGCGGCACCTTCCAAGAAAATGGGAATTTTAAAGAAAATTTAAAAAAAAAAATATTGCCATAACATTTTTTAAATATTTTTCGTGTTTAGATCTTCATATTACATCAGATAATGTTATACATAGCCTTTCGACAATAATGTTGTTTCATAATGTAATTAAATTGTAAAGCGTGATCCATTTCGAGGTTCCCTACTTGGTTAAAAAAAAAACACAGAAAATTCAAATTGAATGGGGAATGATTTAAACTGAGATACTCTCTCGGCTAAAGACCAACTTGCTTCTATACAGTGATAGAAAGCAAGTATTTTGCATGGCAAAATATATTGCAAGTATTTCATTGCGTGCCCACAGAATATATCATGATTTCTGGGGCGTGAATCGGAATGTTTATTATCATTTGAAAGAACATTCTTTGGCATTCATTGTTTTAAGATAATGTCTATCAAATGTTGGCCACGGCTACGTCTCAGATGGTCCATTCGTTGAGTCCAATTTTCGATGACTCGTTCACGCATATCGACTGGTAACTGGCGAATGACACGCGTGATGTTTTGCTCCAAGGCCTGAATCGAAGCGGGCTTGTCAGCATAAATTTTACACTTTACTTATCCACACAGGAATACGTCTAACGATGTGATATCACACGATTTTGGTGGCCAATCGACCGGCCCAAAACGTGAAATTATCTGCTCACCAAAGTGTTCTCTCAATAAATCCATTGATTGACGCGATTGACTTATCCACACAGGAATACGTCTAACGATGTGATATCACACGATTTTGGTGGCCAATCGACCGGCCCAAAACGTGAAATTATCTGCTCACCAAAGTGTTCTCTCAATAAATCCATTGATTGACGCGATGTGTGGGAAGTGGCGCCGTCTTGTTGAAACCAAATGTCGCCGAGATCACGGGCTTAAATTTCAGGCATCAAATAGTCGGTTATCATGGCACGATAACGGTCGCCATCACCGGCATCAGTTTTGAAGAAATATGGACCGATTATTCCACCGGCCCACAAACCACACCAAACCGTTGTTTTTTCAGGATGAAGTGGCAGCTCTTGAATCTCTTCAGGTTGCTCTTCGTCCCAAATGCAGAAATTTTGCTTGTTTAACCATTGAGCCAGAAATGGGTCTCATCGCTGAACAAAATTTGGCTCGAAAACGTCGGATCTTCTTGGAACTTTTCAAGAGCCCATGGAGCGAAATGATGTCGCTTGGGAAGGTCGGGCGGCTTCAGTTCTTGCACAAGCTGTATTTTGTTTGCTTTCGATTTAAGATCTCGACGTTAAATGCGCCATGTCGTTCCGAATTGCTGCGCACGGCGCTGAATCGACTCTCCACGGTCTTCGTGTACACTCTCAGCTACGGCCGCTACATTTTCTTCACTGCGTGCTGGACGTGGTCTATTCGGTCGAATATTAACCAATAATGAAAGCTGGGTCTCACGATGGGTGATGGTGTTGCGAATAGTACGCTCAGTAGGCCTATTATGTTGACCATAAATTGAGCGAAGTGCACGAAACACATTCCTCACAGAACGTGAATTTTCGTAATAAAGTTGAACGATTTGTAAACGTTGTTCCAGCGTAGGTCTTTCCATGATAAAATGTCAAACAATGCCTAACAAAAATAACATGACAGCATGACACGACTCATACGTGATCTGTGAAAAAAAAGGCTATTGAAAAAAGTATCTCTACTTAGATCACCCGTTATAACTATAAACTGATTAGTACAACCGCTGTATATGATGTTCTACCGATCAATTGTTGGTCATATCAATTAAAATAATAGCTCTGCCAATCAGAAAAAATCGGTTAGCATTAATATCGGTTGTCACGCCCAAATCTTCGTGTCTGAGAATGATTCAGTTTGAATAGTAGGTGTTTAAAACGCAGTGCTATATTTGTGCCAACAGCTGTAGGTATAAGTGTATACATAAAAAGGTTTATGTTCGAGTGTGTACACACTCAACACACCACGAATATATTATTCGCCTATATGCGAACATTTCTATAACATCAAAATTGCGAAGAACGCTTTTGCTTCTTTTGCTTTGCGAAGTTCAAAGGTTTTCCAACTTTGTATTGCGTACGTTTCCGTATCCGTTGTCGATGGTGTTGAAGATGTCCCAAATCCCCCTCCGCCAGTTTACAATTGATTGCGTGGACGACGACGACGACATGAATTGTTACACATTTGCGTAAGAGCCTAATAAAAAATTATAATCGCCCAATTATTCTCTTAACGATGCACGTAATGTATGTATTTTTGTTTATATTTTGGTATGTAAATTTATTTTAAATGTTTTTATTTTCTTTGTGTCGTTTTGTTAATTTTTCTTCGCTTGCCTCACCACACTCACTCACGCACATGCATACGCGCACACATCGGCTATGAATAAAAACATGTTTATGCAAATATATGTTTCAGCAGACGTATGAGTGAAATACATAAATAAATAAAATGTTTTTGCCCTCCAAGTGGTGATAGGTGGACGTTCACCGTGACCGTATATCATTTCCTAAAACGAGAATTATATGAATATTAATACATATAAAAATGTTTGTCTGTTTCCTGGTAAACTACGTACGCGTACTCCCCAAGGGGATACCTGGATTCCAATCGCAGAAAACACTAGTTTACACACATTTTGTCGTAGGGTTTTACATACAATTTACTGGTGTAATTTAGTGTCATAAACACGAAAAAATATTAGAAAATGATTTTTTTCGTATTTAAATTTTTACGGAAAGTACCATTAATATTTGGACTATATCTGTTTAAGTCTAAGCCCGCTAGAGCCGGGATATACATTCAATTTAAGGAAATAATGAGGGCTTAAAATGTTGGAAATATCAATACAGTCGTTAAAAAATGTCGATTTTTCAATGAAAACCGTTTTTTCTACCACAAAAAAAAATTATAAAAATAGAAGAAATAGCAAAGAAAATTTTTAAAACATAGCATGCTTGCAAAGAAAACAATGCCTTTTTGAAAAAATCTATGGATACATGTATAAGTTGCAAAATAATCATGATTCATATTTTTTGTTTTCCCTATTATGTGTTGCAGGTACAAAAGGAGCATGGCATTAATGCCTATTTTTCAAGACTGTGGATAATATAAAATCATTATAATGAACAAAATGTGTAGGAGTTACCAAAAGGGCATTAACGCCCATTTTTCACAGAACTGTGGGTACTAAAGGGTTTTCTAAAAAGAGGTGTTATTTTGGTATTCAAAGAAAAATGCAATTTTTTGAGATAAATGATCGGATGTTTATTTCATAATAAAGAGGAAGGTATGCCGTTAATAATGAAAAACAACATCAGCCAAATGCCCACCATGACCACGCTTACAGGATCATATCCTTTTCATGAAATTTTCCATAACCAAATCGCACAGTGGGGAAGTTAAATTCCTTAGTTTTTTATTCGAATATTATTCCTAAATATAAATATGTACTTTAATACGAGATCATTAAAACTTTTTATAATAAAATACGTAAGAGTTAAAAATGTAATCTTTGATGGCTTATCGTTCTTCTGCTTCCAATAATCAATCCATATACTTATTTCAGCTAATTTCTGGCTAGCACCAATCAAAAAATCGTGAAACATGCGCTTTTCTTATTATACCCTACACCACACTGTGGTACATAAATATAAATATGTACTTTAATACGAGATCATTAAAACTTTTTATAATAAAATACGTAAGAGTTAAAAATGTAATCTTTGATGGCTTATCGTTCTTCTGCTTCCAATAATCAATCCATATACTTATTTCAGCTAATTTCTGGCTAGCACCAATCAAAAAATCGTGAAACATGCGCTTTTCTTATTATACCCTACACCACACTGTGGTACAGGGTATTATAAGTTTGCTTCACGGCAGATGTTTGTAACACCTGAAAATAGCACAGCTAGACCCACCTTAAAGTATACCGATCGACTCAGAATCAGTAGCTGAGTCGATTCCGTCCGTTCCATGTCTGTCCGTCCGTCCGTCCGTCTGTCCATGTAAAGTTGTTCGTCGACTTCAGGTTGCAATTTCACTCCGATCGTTCTAAAGTTTTGCACTTTGGAGTATTTTGCAGCTGTAAAGATCCCTATTGAATTTTTCTTTCGTCCGATTTAGGTGTGGTTCACTTTCAACATCGGTCCTTACAATTTAACCACCCTTTATAATGGAATTTATGAGGAATATTTTTGTGGAATATCTTAACCCTCTAGCTTCCTCTTAAAAGGTTAATTTGGCCCCTTTTTCAAAAAAGTTCTTTCAAAAAGGACATTTAAGGACTAATATATTTTACGAAAATTTCAGTGGTTGTCGCCAAAATTTGCAAAATTACACGCCAACTTATACGAATAAATAATACTTATATTATGAAAATTTCTACTCTATTCCAAAAATATTGGACAGTGTAATTTGTTGCATGGTGATCAAGAATCTGCTATTTAATCTACAGCCTGTCATATAGTTTTGGAGATATAGCGCATTTACACATTTAAACCAGTAAGGAAAGACTATAAGTCGGGAGGGTCGACTATATAATACCCTTCCTCCCTAATAATGCGAAAAGGGGCATTGCGATGATAATTTGAAATAACTGATTTCGCTTCACTTAACAAAGTAGCTCAAACTGCTGATCAAGGCTTATTCCAAGGAGGAGTTGAAGATGTTGATCATAATAAACTGGATGTAAAACTATAACTTTAAAATGACCAGTATTCTTTCATAGATCAAGAATCGAAAGGAACAAATATATGGGACTATAACTTCAATCAAAAACTTAATTTTTGCCAAATTATATATAGATCAGACGTAAGATACAGTTTTAATAGCGCTTAAATACTAAATAGGCAGGAAGATTTATATGTAGTAATATTTAAATCTGAACCGATTATCCCCAACTTACGCACTATTTGTTCTCAATTTAAGAAACTTCTTTCTGTCAAATTGTGTAATTATCGGGAGTAAAGTACAACTTCTATAGAGTTTTGATACCAAATCGGCAATGTGTTTATTTAATAAGAAATCTCTTTCCGCCGAATTTCGCACTTATCGCATACAAGATACAGTATCTACAGCGCTTACATGTCAAATCAGGGGTAACATATATATCGGGGCGATATCTAAATCTAAACCGATTTTCGCCAAATAAGGTAGTGTTGTTTATGTAATATGAAACATCTTTCTGTCGAATTTAGGACTGATGGGATATAAGATACATTTTCTATCTCAATCAATCTCAACCGATTTTCCCTAGATTTGGCAGTGTTCATTCTTGTAATAAGAAACCTTTTTTGCCGAATTTCGTACAGATCTGGTATAAAATATTGTTTCTACAGCGCTTACATGTCAAATCGGGGGTAAAATATATAAATATGAGGGCTATATCTAAATCTTAACCGATTTCCCTAAAATTTAGTATTGTCTCTATGTGTATCAAGCGACTTTTCTCTGTATTTTTTTTAAAAATCGGTTAAAAACTGTTGCTTGTATACATATATATGGCAGCTATATGTAAATCTGAAGCGATTTTAATCAAATTCAGTAGGGATCGTCCTTGGGCCGAAAGAAAGATATGTCCTAAGTTTCGTTAAGATCGGACCAAAATTGCGACTTGTAGTTTGATTACAAGAATACATGCACAGACGGACGGCATGGGGGCATAAAAACGAGATTTATGGAAATTCTATTACTTCAACCAAAGGGGTTATAATTTCGCCATTTATCCACAGAACTTAATATGATTTTGAGTATTTGCTTGTAACTCCCAAAAGAAGAAGAGACAGACCCATTGGTTATTACACCGATCGACATGGCTATGTCCGTCTGTCAGTGCGTCTGTCTGTAGATTTATTCTTCTGTTTAAGTAAGGCTCTCAATTATGCTGCGATAGCCACGAAATTTGAAATAAGATTCTTCTTTTGCTCAAGGACAATCCCTATTTAAAATGGTGAAAATTGCTTCTGAATTAGATTTAATAAGAGCTGGACACAAAAACGTTTCTTGAGCTAATCTTAAATACTGCCGAGTTTCACAAAATCGATTCAGATTTAGATATAGCCCCCATATACATCTTCATTCTGATTTGGCATATAAGAGCTATTGACACTGTATTTTACATTCATTATGAAATTTGGCAGAGACAAGTGTATCCTAATAAAAAAAATTAATAAATTTTAATGTGAAGAACATCGGATCAGAATTGGATATAGCTCCTTTTTTGAACATACCTCAAATATGTTCTTCCGATTTGGCAATCTAATCGTTTTGAATTTTTTTTGTAGAGGACTTTCTTTACCCCAGGATATGCACTGCCGAATTTTAAGAAAATAGGTTCATATTTAGATATAGTTTCCATAGCATTACTAGTTTCTAAGCATTACTAAATATGGCAAAAATTAACCCAGTGAAGTTTGAGGGAAAAAATCGTTTCAGATATTGATATAGTTAATGCTTCGAGTTTAAATTTAATCGTTTCAGATATTGAATAATTATATGTGTACTTATATCCTTACTGGTTTTCAAGTTGGCATTATTCTCATATCTAGGATGCTAGTTTTTAAAAACGGAATAAAATCTTTTTTTTATAGTTTTTCTATTTTTGATGGCTTTTTTCATGCCATTGATTTTTTTAACGAGAAAATTAAAATTGTTTCTATTTTTAACGACTCTTCTCTTTCTACGATTTCCAACATTTGTAGCCATAATATTTGCCTTAAACTTAAAGCATATAATCTATATAAAGGGTCCGCCAAATAACTTTTTTTTTTGAAAACAGCGCGCAAAACATCGAGAGTAGCTTCTGCAGAGTGGCACGTAGCGCCGTCCTTTTGAAACCAAATGTTGCCAATATCCTCCTCTTCAATTTTTGTGAACAAAAATTCAACATGGCCGGCTAACGATCGCCATTGACTGTAACGGCCACTCCTTGCTCATTTTCGAAGACAAATGGCCCAATTATGCCTCTGGACCAAAATCCGCACCAAACAGTGACTCGTTTTGGGTGTATCGGCTTTTCAATGTATGCGTGCGGGTTTTGTGTGCCCCAAATGCGACAATTTTGCTTGTTTACATACCCGCCAAGATCAAAATGAGCTTCATCTGAAAAGACGATTTTTTTTGGCAAAATCGGCATCTTCTGTAAGTCGATCGCAGGCCCACTTGTTTAAGCGTATACACAACCATATTCGTTCAGCGGAAGGATAAAACTAATAAGCTGTCAAATCAGACATGAGCTAAGTGTTACCATTCACGAAATAAGCACTAGTTGAAAAAAAAAACGTTAGATAGCGGACCCTTTATATAACGAAGAATGTGTGTTTGTTTGTTTTTTCCTACGGTATAGGCGCATAAACGGCTGGACCAATCTTCTTGAAATTTTCACAGAATGTACATGTGTAGGGGGTGCTGAAAATAGCGTTGAATATTCGATATATCAAGTGAAATTTGATATTGAGAAATTTTTTTAGGTAGAGTGCTGAAATTTTGTGTTTATGCAATTAGTGGCAGATTTTGTGAATTTTCCAAAAATGTGCGGAATCGGACCAATGGGCGTGACCTCGCCCATATAAGCCACATTTTGAAATTTAAATATTTTCCACAATTTATTAGCGAGAGTTCTGTAGTTTACTGCATATGTATCTGGTGACAGTATACGTGATTGGTCCAAACATGGGCGGGATCGGGCCAATGGGCGCGGCCTGGCAACATAGACCAAATTTTGAAATTTAGATATCTTGCACAATTTGCTATCGTGTTGCAATGTTGTGTATATATATCTGGTATCATTCTACGTAATTGGTCCAAAAATGGGCGGGATCGGACCAATGGGGGTGGCCCCGCCCCGCCAAATTTTGAAATGCAGATATCTTGCACAATTTATTAGCGAGAGTGATTAAGTTTTTTAAATGTGTATCTGGTGGTGGTCCACGTGATTGTTCCAAAAATGGCAGGGATCGGACCAATGGGCGTGACCCCGCCATATAAGCCAATTTTTAAATTGGGATATTTTGCCAAATTTTTGCAAAATGGGCGGGATCGGACCAAAGGGCGTGGCCCCGCCCATTTTTAAATTGGGATATTTTGCAAAATTTTTGCAAAATGGGCGGGATCGGGCCAATGGGCGTGGCCCCGCCCATATAAGCCAAATTTTGAAATTGAGTTGCACAATTTATTAGCCAGAGTTCTGTCATTTTGTACATATGTACTGTTCCAAAAATGGCAGGGATCGGACCAAATGGGGTGGCCCCGCCCAAAAAGACCAAATTTTGAAATTTAGATATGTTGCACGATTTGCAAACGAGAGTGCTGCAATGTTGTGTATATATCTGGTGGCATTCTATGTAATTGGTACAAAAATGGACGGGATCGGACCAATGGGCTTGACCCGCCCATATAAACCAAATTTTGAAATCCAGATATCTTGCACAATTTATTAGCGAGAGTGATGCAATTTTATAAATATGTATCTAGTGGTGGTCCACGTGATTGTTCCAAAAATGGGCGGAATTGGACGAATCGCCCTGGTCCCGCCCATGTAAGCAAAATTTTGGAATTGAGATATCTTTGCAAAATTTTTTAGCGAGAGTGCTGTAATTTTGTGTATATTTATCTGGTGACAGTCTACGTGATTGGTCAAAAAGTGAGCGGAATCGGACCAATGTGCGTGACACCGCCCACATAAGCCAAATTTGAGCTATCTTGCACAATTTGTTAGCGATAGTATTGTAATTCTGTTTATATGTATCTGCTGGCAGTCTACGTGATTAGTTCAAAATGGGCCGGATCAGACTAATGGACGTGGCCCCGCCCATATAAGCCACATTTTGAAATTGAGATATCTTGCACAAATTGTTAGCGAGGGCTCTGTTATTTTATGTATATGTATTTGGTAACAGGATTTGTGATTGGTTGAAAAAATGGACGGGATATATAAAATATAAACAAATCACTAAAGATAACTCCTGGAAAATTAAAAAAAAAATTCCCATGTTTTGTTTTTTATGTTATGGAATAGTCACTGAATCTAAAAAAAATCGACTCGGACAAAAATAAATTCTGTTGCATAGTGTAATGCGATACAAAATAAAACGTACACCAGATGGCCATATCAACAATTCACTGCAATGCATATGGGCTGTTCATAATCTCAAAAAATGTTGATTATGGAAAAAATTACAAAAGCTAATTCAATTATATGCAAGATACTTAGTATTCGTAAATACATTTTTAATAAGTAAGCATATAATTCAGTCGAGTAAACCGACTAAAGTACACCCGCAAACTTTGTGAGAAAGTTTATATGAAATGTGGTACGTGTGTAGGAGATTTTTTAACGGTTTAAATATTTAGCCTATTCCTTTTCAGATTATAGTCATAAGTAAAGGGTCCCAGAGAAATGTCACTGACACCCGGATTAAAGTCATTTCCCTAGATTACAATGGCACTGACCCAAACTTAAATGTCAATAACTCCAGCTTAACGTCTAGCTTACTCCAACTTATATTACACAATTATATTTATAAGAAACCCCGTTCTACCGAAATTCGTACTGATCGGATATAAAATACAGTTTCTACAGCGCTTACATGTGAAATCGAATGTAACATATATATGGGAGCAATATGTAAATCTGAACTGATTTTACCCAATTTAATAGGTCAATAGGCGTAAGTCTTTCCATGATGAAATGCCAAACAATACTTAACAAATTTGAAGAAAATCGGTTAAGATTTAGCTATAGCTCCCATATATATGTTTCGTCCGATTTTGCTCTTTAGTCCTGTAGAAGCTGTATTTTATATCCAATCATTTTGAAATTTAGAATGGTAGAGTTTCTTCATCCATGAACCAACACTACCGAATTTGAAAAAAAATCGGTTAAGATTTAGCTATAGCTCCCATATATATGTTTCGTCCGATTTGGCCCTTTAGTTCTATAGAAGCTGTATTTTACATCCAATCGTTTTGAAATTTAGAATGGTAGAGTTTCTTGATCCATGAACCAACACTACCGAATTTGAAGAAAATCGGTTAAGATTTAGCTATAGCTCACATATATCTGTTTCGTCCGATTTGGCCCTTTAGTTCTATAGACGCTGTATTTTACATACAATCGTTTTGAAATTTAGAATGGTAGAGTTTCTTGATCCATGAACCAACATTGCCGAATTTGAAGAAACTCGGTTAAGATTTAGCTATAGCTCCCATATATATGTTTCGTCCGATTTTGCTCTTTAGTCCTGTAGAAGCTGCATTTTAAATCCAATCATTATTTTGAAATTTAGAATGGTAGTATTTCCTGATCCATGAACCAACACTACCGAATTTGAAGAAAATCGGTTAAGATTTTGCTATAGCTCCCATATATATGTTTCGTCCGATTTGGCCCTTTAGTTCTATAGAAGCTATATTTTACATCCAATCGTTTTGAAATTTAGAATGGTAGAGTTTCTTGATTCATGAACCAACATTGCCGAATTTGAAGAAAATCGGTAAAGATTTAGCTATAGCTCCCATATATATGTTTCATCCGATTTGGCTCTTTAGATCCAATCGTTTTTATTCCCTACACCACACTGTGGTACAGGGTATTATTTAAGTATAAAATGTCCCAAAAGTAAATTTATGTAAACAATTTATACATGAATTACAAAATTTATATATCAGAGTTATTCAATATTACGAGAGTGGTGTAGGGTATAATATAGTCGGCCCCGCCCGACTTTAGCCTTTCCTTACTGGTTATTAATGGCGTAGTTTCTACTTGTCAAATGACAAAGAATAAAAGCTTCAAAAGTGACAGGTACCGAAACACCGGGTTATTCAAAATAACACCTCTTGTTGGAAAACCCTGTACAATAATTATCTATTTCACTAAGCATGTAGTCACATTCATGTAGAGATGGAAGTTTTGCTACTGTCGTTGAAACAAAAAGAAAAAATTAACAGTTTATAACTTTAATACATAAACGCTTTAATTTGGCACAGTGTAACATATTTAATGTTTGTACTGCTCAGCGAAAAATATGTGTATTTGTTAAGCCCGTTCTGGTAACTCCCACACAAATTGACAGATTTATTCGTATACTATTCCAATATACATTACCTTAGTCGATTTGCCTGACCGAAACTTTCTTACTTGTTCTCAAGATGATTGCGACCAAGCAACTAATATCTGAAATTGTGAAAGATTCAGGGTAGTGGTAATAAGTTATGAGATAATCAAAATTTCACTAAAGTTTGACCCTGCGTAATCAAGGAGGAGTGGACCAACATAGTCCATCTTTGACCTTGTACTGAGGTGGAAAAAAAAGATTGACATATACCGCATTTGAAGTCAATCGATTAATCATGTCAAAAGTTATCATGCGCACCAACCAGACAGACAGACGGACAGGCTGTCGTATATGATATATATCGTACACTTGTTCCCAATAGTGGTGGTATAAAACCGATTTTTGTTGAAATTCTCGTATTTCTACCAAAAGTCCTATAATTTCTACATTTATCCATAGATTTTCTTCAAATAAGCATTGTTCTCTTCGTCAGGGTGCTAGCTTTCAAAATATGTAATTCTGTCCATCTGTTGTTCGTTGAATGCATTTTCACTACGATCCAGCTGAAATTTAGCAGT
The DNA here is from genome assembly GCA_963930755.1 of Eudasyphora cyanicolor. NCBI lineage: Eukaryota > Metazoa > Arthropoda > Insecta > Diptera > Muscidae > Eudasyphora > Eudasyphora cyanicolor. The sequence continues at coordinate 62,388,315 of OZ005736.1, read as the reverse complement.
AAGGAGTCTTCCATACCCAGAAGGAAACACATAGAATTTGAAGAAAATCGGTCAGATTTACCTAAAGCCCCATATATACGAGCATATTCTGTCCAAGTTGGCGAGACTTATAGAAGCTCATTTTACATCCAATTGTTTTTAAATTTAGCATGGTCGAGTTTCTTCATCCATAAACCAATATTGCGAATTTGACTAAAATCGTTTCAGATTTAGATTTAGCTCCCATATACATATATGTTTCGTCCGATTTGGCCCTTTAGCCATATGGTAGCTATAGTTTATTTCCTGCATGGTAGAGTTTCAAACAAATTTGAGTTGAAGTATACATTGGATATTTTATTGTTATCCAATCTTACTTGCGTTGTGTAGACATTAGCCTTTTATAAATAACTTATTTTATAATTCAAAAAAATCAAATTTTGTCTTATAAGTTATACTCGTTATAATCGGATCATTATATTATCATATAGCAAATTTTGGTGCCAATTCAGAAAAGTTGAAGTGAAAGAAATCTGTATATATTTTACTTCCATATTCACAAAACTCTAAGACAGAAAAATTCGCTTTTCAAACCTGTAGACATATATAGTAGAATACACACAAATTTATGAATAGGGCCAACAAGAAGAAGAAAGTAACACGCGCTTAACACTACTGTTAGATTAGTCCTAGGTTAAGAGACCATTTAAATTTTTCATACGAAAAGAAAGCAGCTTATTAACAAATTATTTTTCAGCAAAAATGCTTATAATTTTGATTTCAATAAAACAAAAATATCCCTTGGACCAAATGGTCCCTAATTCAAGATATGCAACTTTAAAAAAATATGTACGAATCCTAGATTAAGATAACATTTGAACCATATTACATTTTTCATCTTTATATATAAAATCCTTTGAACGTTTGTTAGCAACGCATGATCTCCGAAACCATAAAAGCGAATGGGCTGAAAATTAAACAATATACTCAGATTTGGGTAATTTGTGTTTTAGAATTATTTTCACTGCGATAAATTGCGGAGTGGTCAAGTTATTTGCAAAATTCGCATTTCCAGGGCGATTATACTTAAATTTAAAATATATGTGTGGTTTATCTTGATAATATTTTGTATGTATGATTCTATCCGGTAGATGGCGCTGTATTGGTCTTATGGCCAATATACATATTTTTGATGATTTTTTCCTGATTCTCGGGATGTATGTATTTTTGATTGAAGAACAAACCAATACATCCCAAACAAGACGGACAGGACAACGTTTGCTGGGGTCAGATAGTACAAAATAAATATTTAACCCAATATTTTACATTAATTTTTATTCAACACTTCGTGAGAAGAAAGCAGCCTATTTACATATTATTTTTGAGCAAAAAAGGCTTATTATTTTGATTTCAATAAAACAAAAATATCCCTTGGACCAAAAGGCCCCTAATCCAAGATATGTATGTAACTCTTCATTCTTCTCAATACCACTTTATGCAGGGGTGAACATTGAACAGATCGGCGGATCTGTTGGGTTCTACACGAAGGAAGCGTGTTAGAAGCCTGTAGAGTATAGTGTTGTTGCACGGAGCGGCAACAGTGTAACACTTTGTTGATGGGGGTTAAACTACAAAACAAACACAATACTACAATGTAAGTATACGAGCGATACTTACGTGAGGTGCTGTGGTGTCCCGAGAAAACAAAGACGTTTGATTTGGGGTTTATAAAAAAATAGACACGGGCGGTCTCTTTATTTAGAAATGTTCGTAAGGAAGGCTCAAGACAAACTCACTCAAAACCCTCAGCTGTCATCGGTAGGGACCTTTTCGATTAACTCGGCGATGATATCGATTAATGCAAATCGATGAGATCCATGTCGATATCGTCGTCGAGGGGGTTGGGGCGATCTCCAACAACATTTTGTTCAACTGAGGTGGCCAACTTTGAGGCCCTGTATCTCCGCCCCTGTACATCGCGGAGAGTCCAACTTCAGAATCTAATTTATATAATACCTCTTCTACAAACTTGCCAAGTTTTGTCGCAATCGGTTGTCTGATAAAGAAACAGCAGAATTATTTCCCTTTTTTAAATCTTCCCTCTGTGCGTTGTTGCTACTTTTTCGATGGGAGTATTTCACTTTTTTGAGTTCTGTATGAAGTAACTTCCTTATTTCATTTGCCAATTTTGGGAGTTATTCCACTTTTTAAAATTGGGAAATATTTCCTTTTTGTTGGGATTTATTTTATTGAGACTTATTTTATTTGGGAGTTGTTTCACGGTACGAAATATTACTATTAGTTCGCCCCAAAACTCTCAGCTGGTTTTTCAGGCAGCCGCAAGATGAGCTTCCGATAATTGTCTTAGAGTTAACACAACCATGACATAACTAGTTCATTTTAGCTGGAGATGGTATTAATGTCCCCTTCTCTGAAACCGTACTTTGGTATTTCACCAAACAGGAAGTTAAACATCAAACCCAAGTTTGTGGAGAGAGCAAAGGAGGCTATGGTAGCGATATATATCTGTAAAAGGGCTGAACCCTGTTTTATACGTAGTAGTCAGACCAATAATGCTGTACGGCTAGTGGACAGATCTGCAGACATCCACCTTCTGCGCGATACTAAACAAGGTTCAGCGAATGGCTGGTATATGTGTCACTGGTGCGTCGAGAACGACATCAACTAAAGCACTAAATGTTATACTGAATTTAATGCAGCTACACATTACGGCAAGGCAATATGCCGCATGTATTGCTATTGGAGTTAGGGAATTGTTAATCTGGTCAGGAAATGACTACAGTCAGATTGTCATTCTAGGCACAATGTACCATATTCCAGTGACTGCGTCTGACTATGTCTGAGTCACTCTTAGCTGGTGTGAATATTTTACGGTATTTTTCATATTGACGGTTTTCCGGTATATGACATAACAGATTGCCTTGCGGTTTGATATTTAGCTTGATTTCCCCAATTGCTTTTTACACGTTATTCAAAATCCTATTAAATATTTAATTATTTCCCCCAAAACACCTATAGCGTCAAAATTAAAATTTAACGACATTTTTCATGTCACCTTCCTACCAAATTTTAATCGAATCTAACAAAATCAGTTTTTTGGCTGTCACTATGGATAACAACAACAACAACAATAGCAGAAAACGATGAAAAGCTGTCACAAAGAATCAATATCGCAAATCCGTCATAATAGCATTATCATTATTAATAATGAAAGAGGATTTATTGAATATTTTAGATAAATTAAATCACAGCATATTTTCCCGGATTAACATAAATTCTCTCGTATACCATTTATCAACCATATATGTATGTATACAAACAAAAAAACTTGCACATTTTATATATTATGCCTATAATAAGTACATACATTTATTACAGATAATATAAATCACATTTAAATTTTAATTGAATTTATGTTAAAACCAGAAAGGAAGTATATAAAGTTGGGCGGGCCGATTAAATAAGTAATACCCTACACCTCTGAAACAATGTGAAAAGGGCAAATGCTATTTTAATAATTTGGAATAATGGGTTTGGTTTCAATTAACAAAGTATAGTAGGCTCGGGGTAGAGGGAACTAATTAATGGGCTATTCCCTCAACCCAGACTGTCACCCTCAATCGAGATTGAAAATTTTTTTTTTAAAATGGAAAAAAATTTTTATTACAGTTGGTATATTTATGTATTTCAATTAAGGAGCATTATTGTAAGAAGTCCAACATAGTGCGTTGTTTTTTTTAGCTCCCAGTGATTTATGCACAGCAATATTTCTGATATTTTGGAGAACAATTTTTCAATCCAATCAATTGCCTTATTTTAAATTTTAGAGTTTTATGATGTATTAATTAATTGTACATTTTTGCATATTTATTTCGTTTTTAATTGTCGACATTTTGTTTAAAATGCTGGCACTGCTTCTTGATCAGAAGATAGTTTTCGCCATTAATTTTCAATAATCTAATTCCGAATCTGGTCTTGCATCCGTTGAGCCAACCCCAGCTTGCATAAAATCCACAATTTTATTTCCCATACATGTTTTCATGCAGTGTTTTTTAGCTTTTCTTTTATAAGATTACCAGAAATTGGAATGTGTCGACCACTTATACAGCCTTTCTTCCAGTAGTTTCCCTAATCCAGGGTTCCCTCTACCCCAGCCTACTGTACATAGCTGCACCTCCTCGTCCAGGCTTATAGCAAAAAGGAGTTGAAGATTTTTATTATAATAAACTAGATCTGAAACGATAAACTTAAAATGCTCAGTGTTCTTTCATAAATCAAGAATCAGAATTCACAAATTGGTGTGACTATACATAATCTAAACAGATTTTCATCAACTTGGGTCAAAAACCTAATTTCTGCCAAATTATATAGAGATCGGACGTAATATACCATTTCAATAGTGCTTAAATACTAAATAGGCAGGGACACATACTTATATATCTGGCTATATCTAAATCTGAACCTATTATCACCAAATTATGCATTATTCGTTTATTATTATTATTCCCAAATTAAAAAACTTCTTTCTTCGTTCAAATTTTGTATTCATCCGAAGTAAAATGCAACTTCTATAACGCTTTGATACCAAATCGGGAGGAACATATACATAAGGAGTTTTCCAACAAGAGGTGTTATTTTGGTATTCAAAGAAAAATGCAATTTTTGAGATAAATGATCGGATGTTTATTTCATAATAAAGAGGAAGGTATGCCGTTAATAATGAAAAACAACATCAGCCAAATGGCCACCACGACCACGCTTACAGGTCCATATCCTTTTCATGAAATTTTCCATAACCAAATCGCAAAGTGGCTGCCCTATGTCCTCGACAGCCTCACGAATTCTATCTTTGATGTCTTGAATCGACGCTGGGCTGTTGGCGTAGACCTTATCTTTCACGTGGTCCCAAAGGATGAAGTCGCAAGGTGTTAAATCACAAGATCTCGGTGGCCAATTGTGATCACCTCTTCGAGAGATAACACGGTCCGGAAACTTTTCCCGTAACAGAGCGATGGTTTCGTTGCTTGTGTGGCACGTAGCGCCGTCTTGTTGAAAGTAAACGTTGTCCAAATCAATACCATCCAACTCCGACCATAAAAAATCATTAATCATCTCTCGATAGCGCAATCCATTCACCGTAACTGGTGAATAACCTCATTTTCGGAAAAAGTAAGGTCCAATGACCCCGCCGGACCATAAACCGCACCAAACAGTCACACGTTGAGGATGGAGAGGCTTCTCAACAATAACTCTAGGGTTTTCCTAGCCCCAGATGCGACAGTTTTGCTTGTTGACGTAGCCACCGAGGTGCAAATGGGCCGCGTCAGTCAAGATGATTTTTCGAGGGAATTGCGGATCATTTTCATGCATTTCAAGGACCCAATCAGCAAAGACACGACGAAGCTGTATTTTACATCCAATCATTTTGAAATTTAGTATGGTAGAGTTTCTTGATCCATGAACCAACACTACCGAATTTGAAGAAAATCGGTTAGGATTTAGCTATAGCTCCCATATATATGTTTCGTCCGATTTGGCCCTTTAGTCCTATAGAAGCTGTATTTTACATCCAATCGTTTTGAAATTTAGAATGGTAGAGTTTCTTGATCCATGAACCAACATTGCCGAATTTGAAGAAAATCGGTTAAGATTTGGCTATAGCTCCCATATAAATGTTTCGTCCGATTTTGCTCTTTAGTCCTGAAGAAGCTGTATTTTATTTTACATCCAATCATTTTGAAATTTAGAATGGTAGAGTTTCTTGATCCATGAACCAACACTACCGAATTTGAAGAAAATCGGTTAAGATTTAGCTATAGCTCCCATATATGTATAATTAAAGCTTCAAAAGTGACAGGTACCGAAATACCGGGTGATTCAAAATAACGCCTCTTGTTGGAAAATGCGTATATGGGGGCTATATATAAATCTGAACCGTTTTTCTCCGAATTTGGCAATGTTCATTCATGTAATAAGAAACTTCTTTTTGCCGAATTACGTACTGATCGGATATAAAATGTAGAAACAGTTACATGTCAGATTAGGGGTATCATATATATGGGGGCTATATCAAAGTCTGACCCGATTTTCTTAAAATTTAGTATTGTCCCTTAGTGTATCAAGAGAGTTCTCTCTGTCAATTTGTATACATATCGGTTAAAAAATGTTGCTTATACAGTGCATACATGCCAAATCGGAGGTACAAATGATCCCCTCAATAAAAGAATAGTACCATAAATTTTTTTTGTAGTTTCGAGAAAATCACATTTGATTTTTGATCTAATCATTAATACAGGAGGTATAATGAAACAAATCTTGTTCGAACCTTACAAAATTTACCAAAACTGTGAAGCGTTCGAACAAGCTTTGATTTGTTTATATAATACTTACTAATGACTGAAACAAGATCGTAAACTATTTGATAGGTCTCTTTAAGACCTATAATTTTATGTAAAAATTACGTAACTTGCCGAATTATCCATAAATGTATATTTTAGAAGATAATCGGTGTTTTAAATTCATTGTCATTTTAATATGTGGGGAAATAATCAGGTTACAGCAAGATGATATTATATTAGTCTAAATTTGCGTTAATTGTATATAATTAGGATAATTGGGTACTACATAGATACACTATTTTTTATCTCCTCACCTTAGAGAGGAGGGTACCTATATATCATTTGCTACGAGACAAAAGTGTAACACATTGAAGGAGTGACCTAACACCAAAAGTATGTTTGGTGGAAATTCGATTTGGGTCATTTAAGTCATTTAAGCAATGCCCGTCCGTCTGTTTGCAGGCTAGTGCGACGATAGGAGTAACCGATTTACTTGACCTTTGGTATGCGGTAATATTTTTCTCTATCTCCGGCTAAGTTCGAAGATGGGCCAAATTGGCCAGCTCCTTCTAGTACCTCCCCCACAAAGGTTTAACATTTAGTGAAATATTGATTCTTTAATAACTTCTACACTACTTGCTCGAATCTTCTGAAGCTCCACACATAGTAATAGTTTATTACCACACCAATGACCCATTTTGCCCAAAAGATAACTGCTTACAGCTTTTATATTAGTTCATGCAAAATTTTGTACAGTGTAATGCTTTAGTTCAGGGAAAAGTGGGGGTTATTTGCAAGCCCCTTTGGTATCTCCCACACAAATGGTCCATTTTGCATCAAAAGTTAACAGCATATAACTATAATGTCAGTGCATACTAGAATTTTTGTACAGTGTAATGCTTTTACAGTACCTACCGTCCAGTGAAAAGTGAGCGTCATTGAAACGCCCCTTTTAGTAGGTCGGGCGGGGCCGACTATATAATACCCTTCACCTCCCTAACAATGCGATAAGGGTCAATGCGATAATAATTTGAAATAATTGGTAAATGCGTAAGAACATATATATTTGGATATATCTAATTCTAAACCGATAATCGCTAAATTAAGCATTATTCGTCCCTAAATTGAGAAACATCTTTCTGGAGAATTTTGTAATTATCAGGAGTAAAGTACAACTTCTATAGCGCTTTGTAACCAAATAAGGAGGAACATATATATAAATCTGAATCGATTTTCCCTAAATACTCATTCATGTAAAATAGAAACCTCTTTCTGTTGAATTTCGTACTGATCATATATAAAATACAGTTTCTACAGCGCTTGAATTTCAAATCGGGGGTAACATATATATGGAGGCTATATCTAAATCTGAAACGATTTGCTCCGAATTGGGCAGTATTCCGTCATGTAATAAGAAACCTCTTTCTGTCGAATTTCGTACAGATCGGTTATAAAATACGGTTTCTATAGCGCCAACATGTCAAATCGGCTGAAACATATATATGGGTACTATATCTAAATCTGAACCGATTTTCTCCGAATTTAGCAGTGTTCATTCATGTAATAAGAAAACTCTCTCTGCCAAATTTCGTACTGATCTGATATAAACCAGTAAGGAAAGGCAGAAAGTCGGGCGGGACCGACTACATAATTCCCTACACCTCCCTAACAATGCGATAAGGGTCATTGCCATAATAATTTGGAATACTTGGTAAATGGGTAGAAACATATTATCTAATTCTGAAACCATAATCGCTAAATTAAGCAATATTCGTTCCTAAATTGAGAAACATCTTTCTGGAAAATTTTAATGATCGGAAGTAAAAAAAAACAACTTCTATAGCGGTTTGATACCAAATCAGGAGGAACATATATATGGAGCTTTAATATAAATCTGAACCGATCTTCCCTGAATACTTATTCATGTAAAAAGACCTCCTTCTGTCGAATTTCGGGCGCAATGAAATAACCCCCAAGTGAAATAACACCCATGCCGAAAATGAAATAACACCCAAAAAAAAAGATTCAAAATTGGGTTTGGGTGAAATTTCATTAACTTTGGGTTTCATTTCATTTTTTCAAGTTTTTTTTAATTTTTGTTACTAAGACCAAAATGAAATAAAACCCAAAATAAAATGAATTTGGGATTTATTTCATTCATTTTGGGGTTTGGGGATTTTTTTCATTGTTTGGGATTTATTTCATTTTCATCGAAATCTAATTTTTCTTGGGCCGTATTTAATTTTATTTGGGGATTATTTCATTGACATTCAAAATGAAATTTAGGAAAGTTTTTAATAATAAAATTGTTAGATATCGCTTCCATGTCGTTAGGCGGTTAGAATCGAATGAACATATTTAACGGGGTAATTTTAGGGTGGGCCTTGAGAGTAGTAATCAGCTCTTAATAGTGCTTCAGAGAAGAAAATTTACAAATTTTAAATTATAACAAATAGGAAAATTTAAGTTTTAGGGTCATGGATAGCAGATTACAGAAAACATACCAGATGGTACGATTGCATTATATCATGAAACTAATAAGCTTTAAATGTTTGGAAATGGTAAGTAAAATAAGATTTGAGACTATTTTGCTTGAGAGCCGATTAGTAGCGGAACTGATTGGGTTTGTTCCCTTTTAACAATTTACGAATGAATACTGCTGTAAGAGAAAAATTTAAGAAAAGATAAAGCAAGTGAAACAGGGAGACAAAAATCGCGGCGATTTTTTGTCATATGAGTCGTCTGCTTTACTATTTCTTCATGTCAGAAAATTTTATGGAAATATGTTGGAAGAGAAAACATGAATAGGAATTAATGGAGACGAAAAATAGGTTAAAAATCGCCGCGATTTTTAACCTATTTTTCGTCTGTATTACTATTTCTTCATGTTCAAAAACTGTTGGAAGAGAACTAAAATTCATATGTGAAATTGTTTGGAAGAGAATTCTCTTCCAAAAATGTTCATGAATTCTCATGTATTATATTCCAGAAGTTTTCAAACGTTAAGAAATAGTAATGCATTACAAAAAATAGTTCAGAAACATTTTTTTTTAATTTTTCGTCAGGATTACTATTTTCTTATGTTTTCTGTTCCAACATTCAGTTGCAAAGCATAAAAACCATTGCAAAGCGGTTGAAACGTTGTTTCTACGTCCATTAATAAATATCAATTTGCAATTTGCAGGTATTTAGTTTTTATTCTAATTTGTTTCGTCGGCCTATTGGGAATTCCATACAAGCGTTTCTGTAAATACTACAAACAGTTTTTGGGAAAAATTATGTATACTGCACAACAAAATATTTGTCTAGACGAATAAATTTAATTTGGAGTTTATTTCATTTGTTTGGGGTGTTTTTCATTGGGAGTTATTTCACTTTTTTTGGGGGAATTAATTTTTTTTTTAATTTAATTAATATTTTTTGGGGGTTGTTTCATTTATTATTTGGCTATTTTTTCATTTAATTTGGATTTTATTTCACATTTAATCTTTGGGCGTTATTTCATTTCATTTGGGTCATATTTCATTGGGGGTTATTTCATTTTCGGCTTGGGTGTTATTTCACTTGGGGGTTATTTCGTGGCGCCGAATTTCGTACTGATCGGATATAAAATACAGTCTCTACAGCGCTTACATGTCAAATCAGGGGTAACATATATATGGGAGCTATATCTAAATCTGCACCGATTTTCTCCGAATTTGGCAGTATTCGTTCATGTAATAAGAAACCTCTTTCTGCCGAATTTCGCACTGATCGGATATAAAATACAGTTTTTACAGCGCTTACAGGTCAAATCGGGGGTAACATATATATGGGGGCTATATCTAAATCTGAACCGATTTTCTCCGAATTTAGCAGTATTCCTTCACGTAGAAAGAAACTTCTTTTTGCCGACTTTCGCACTGATCGGATATAAAATAACATTTTGACAGCGCTCACATGTCAAATCGGAGGTAACGTATATATGGGGGCTATATCTAAATCTGAACCGATTTCTTCCAAATTTAAAAGTCTTCATTCATGTAATAGGAAACCTCTTTCTGACGAATTTCATACTGATCGTATATAAAATACAGTTTTTACAGTGCTTACATGTCAAATCGAGGGTAACATATATATGGGGGCTATATCTAAATCCGAACCGATTTTCTCCGAATTTGGCAGTATTCCTTCATGTAATAAGAAACCTCTTTCTGCCGAATTTCGCACTGATCGGATATAAAATACAGTTTTTACAGTGCTTACATGTCAAATCGAGGGTAACATATATATGGGGACTATATCTAAATCTGAACCGATTTTCTCCGAATTTAGCAGTATTCCTTCATGTAATAAGAAACCTCTCTTTGTCGAATTTCGCACTGATCGGATATAAAATAACATTTTTACAGCGCTTACATGTCAAATCGGGGGTAACGTATATATGGGGGCTATATCTAAATCTGAACCGATTTCTTCCAAATTTAACAGTGTTCATTCATATAATAAGAAACCTCTTTCTGCCGAATTTCATACTGATCGGATATAAAATAAAGTTTTTACAGCGCTTACATGTCAAATCGGGGCTAACATATATATGGGGGCTATATCTAAATCTGAACCGATTTCTTCCACATTTAACGGTGTTCATTCATATAATAAGAAACCTCTTTCTGCCGAATTTCATACTGATCGGATATAAAATAAAGTTTTTACAGCGCTTACATGTCAAATCGGGGTAACATATATATAGGGGCTATATCTAAATCTGAACTGATTTTAACCAAATTCAATAGGGATCGTCCTTGGGCCAAAAAAATATATGTGTAAAGTTTCGTCGAGATCGGACCATAATTGCGACCTGTACTTTGATTACAAGAATACATGCACAGACAGACGGACAGACGGACAGACAGACGGACAGACGGACATAGCTAAATCAACTCAGAAAGTGATTCTAAGTCGATCGGTATAACGATCGGTCTATTTCTTCTCCTTTTGGGTGTTACAAACAAATGCAAAAAGTTATAATACCCTGTACCACAGCGTGGTGTAGGGTATAAATACAGTTTCTGCAGCGCTTACAAGTCAAATCGGGGGTAACATATATATGGGGGCTATATCTAAATCTGAACCGATTTTGACCAATTTCAACAGGGATCGTCCTTGGGCCAAAAAAGGGCACTGTGCTAAATTTCATCACAATCGGACCATAAACACGACCTGATCGGATATAAAATACAGTTTTTACAGCGCTTACAGGTCAAATCGGGGTAACATATATATGGGGGCTATATCTAAATCTGAACCGATTTTCTCCGATTTTAGCAGTATTCCTTCATGTAGAAAGAAACTTCTTTTTGCCGATTTTCGCACTGATCGGATATAAAATAACATTTTGACAGCGCTCACATGTCAAATCGGGGGTAACGTATATATGGGGGCTATATCTAAATCTGAACCGATTTCTTCCAAATTTAAAAGTGTTCATTCATATAATAGGAAACTTCTTTCTCACGAATTTCATACTGATCGGATATAAAATACAGTTTTTACAGCGCTTACATATGAAATCGTGAGTAACATATATATGGGGGCTATATCTAAATCCGAACCGATTTTCTCCGAATTTGGCAGTATTCCTTCATGTAATAAGAAACCTCTTTCTGCCGAATTTCGCACTGATCGGATATAAAATACAGTTTATACAGTGCTTACATGTCAAATCGGGGGTAACATATATATGGGGGCTATATCTAAATCTGAACCGATTTTCTCCGAATTTAGCAGTATTCCTTCATGTAATAAGAAACCTCTCTTTGTCGAATTTCGCACTGATCGGATATAAAATAACATGTTTACAGCGCTTACATGTCAAATCGGGGGTAACGTATATATGGGGGCTATATCTAAATCTGAACCGATTTCTTCAAAATTTAACAGTGTTCATTCATATAATAAGAAACCTCTTTCTGCCGAATTTCATACTGATCGGATATAAAATAAAGTTTTTACATGTCAAAACGGGGCTAACATATATATGGGGACTATATCTAAATCTGAACCGATTTCTTCCAAATTTAACGGTGTTCATTCATATAATAAGAAACCTCTTTCTGCCGAATTTCGCACTGATCGGATATAAAATACAGTTTTTACAGTGCTTACATGTCAAATCGGGGGTAACATATATATGGGGGCTATATCTAAATCTGAACCGATTTTCTCCGAATTTAGCAGTATTCCTTCATGTAATAAGAAACCTCTCTTTGTCGAATTTCGCACTGATCGGATATAAAATAACATTTTTGCAGCGCTTACATGTCAAATCGGGGGTAACGTATATATGGGGGCTATATCTAAATCTGAACTGATTTCTTCAAAATTTAACAGTGTTCATTCATATAATAAGAAACCTCTTTCTGCCGAATTTCATACTGATCGGATATAAAATAAAGTTTTTACAGCGCTTACATGTCAAAACGGGGCTAACATATATATGGGGACTATATCTAAATCTGAACCGATTTCTTCCAAATTTAACGGTGTTCATTCATATAATAAGAAACCTCTTTCTGCCGAATTTCATACTGATCGGATATAAAATAACGTTTTTACAGCGCTTACATGTCAAATCGGGGTAACATATATATAGGGGCTATATCTAAATCTGAACTGATTTTAACCAAATTCAATAGGAATCGTCCAAAAAAAAGATATGTGTAAAGTTTCGTCGAGATCGGACCATAATTGCGACCTGTACTTTGATTACAAGAATACATGCACAGGCAGACGGACAGACGGACATAGCTAAATCAACTCAGAAAGTGACTCTAAGTCGATCGGTATAACGATCGGTCTATTTCTTCTCCTTTTGGGTGTTACAAACAAATGCACAAAGTTATAATACCCTGTACCACAGCGTGGTGTAGGGTATAAATACAGTTTCTGCAGCGCTTACAAGTCAAATCGAGGGTAACATATATATGGGGGCTATATCTAAATCTGAACCGATTTTGACCAATTCCAATAGGGATCGTCCTTGGGCCAAAAAAGGGCACTGTGCTAAATTTCATCACAATCGGACCATAAACACGACCTGCACTTTGATTACAAGAATACATGGACAGACGGACAGACAGACAGACGGACATGGCTAAATCGACTCAAAAATTGATTCTATGACGATCGGTATTTTTGTCTCTTTTTGGGCGTTACAAACAAATGCACAAAGTCATAATACCCTGTACCACAGTGTGGTGTAGGGTATAAATAATGGTATATATGCGTATAGGCTATTGTTTTATTGCGAGGACGACATATGTACAGGGTGGCTGATGAATATTGCTACATTAAGAAACTCAAATAACTTTTTTCAGTGTATGGAATTCAGTTTTCTTTTATTCATGTTAAAGCTCATTAAATTTAATTAAATATAGCTTAATTAGTTTTAAAAATAATGGAATTTAAATGCCCCCTGCTCGTTGATGCATGTGGGGCATCAAACCAAAAAGATGTTCATTACTGCTTGGAGAGTTGAGACGGGAATAGCCGCAATTGTTTCTCGAATGGATTGCGTTAGTTCATTCAAATTTGTTGGTTTTGCTTTGTAGACTTCCTGTTTGCAATAACCCCACAAGAAAAAGTCAGGTGCAGTAAGGTCAGGCAACCTGGGGGGCCAACCGAATGTGGAGTTTCTGGATATCAGTTTATTGGGAAATTTTAGCCGCAATTCTGTCATACCAGGCCGGGCTATGTGAGGAGTTGCACAATCTTACGGAAACCACACAGAGTTGAAAGAAATTCTCATTCGGCGTAATTCTGGATAGAAAAACTCTCTCAACATGCTCAAGTAACGGCCTCCAGTAACTGTAACGGTGTGACCGTTTTCTTCGAAGAAGTAGGGCCCGACAATGCAGCGTGATGAAACTACACACCACACTGTGACACGAAGTTGATGCAGTTCCGTCTCATGGAGTATCTGTGGGTTGGAAGCACTCCATATTCGACAATTTTGTTTGTTTATGTTGCCGTTATAAGTTATTAATTTTTTTTTGGTAGCAGCTTTCATCAGCCGCCCTGTATATGGAGCTGACCTACGAATCCCCTCACTATCCCTCCCAAAAAATAGTTTTAAATTTATTTATTTTTTGTTTTAATTAAATTATTATCAATTTAAATTGAATCTAATACTTTAAAGCATGCAGTGGTATTAAAGCTATATACTGCTAACTTGTGGTGCAAAATAGTCTATTTGTGTGGGAGGAACCAAAAGGGGCGGCCAATAACGCCCAGTTTTCACAGAACTCTATATACTATAAAAGCGTTACACTGCATAAAATTGCAAGTATTTATATGCACTGGTATTAAAGCTATAAGCCGTTAACTTTTGGTGCAAAATAGTCCATTTGTGTGGGAGGCAGGGACGTATCATGGGGCGGAGGGCCGGGGGCCCGCGTGAGCTAAGCAAACTTGAATGCAGTCGCCAATAATACAATAAAAATGAAGTCCGAGTCAACAGGCCTGATGACATCGAGGGATTGCTCGGGTGAGTCAATTTTTTATATACATATTTCGGTTTGTCTATGCTCAAAATCTTTACGCATTTTTAAATTTTTATTGAAAAATGTTAAAGATATACATTTAATTATAATCCACAAATTTTAAAAACCTTAATTTAAATCATTAATACAAATTTTTCTTGTACTATTCCGCCATATTACTTATTAATTATCACTTAATGAACAAAAATATTATCTTTACTATTATTTAGCCTGTAATTAAATATATTTATAATGAAATTTTAAGATCATTTTTGAATTGTGAAAGGTGAAGGACTTTAAGTAGAGGAGGTGATAATGGGCTGAACGACTTCATTATTCAGCATGGCAGGGAGGGTGAGCTGAGCAGTTGAATAACATCTATAAGTGCATCACGGAGTAACATCATCAGTTTTCTTATACTTTTCTTACTTTCTTACGTACTTCTATATTCTTTACACTTCCGTTCTTTCTTCTATAAGAGCTACCTTACTCTACTTTTATGGAAGCGTTACCGTCCCTATTTCTAAAGGGAAAAGAACTGCCCCCGAACTGAGCACAGCCGGCACAAGGAGGTTGCCACTCCCTGAGGAAGTAGGGCCCGTGGTGGTGGTTCGTTACACACTCAAAAAAAATAAAAAACGAAAAATATTTGGAAGGCAGTTAAAAAAAAAGATATAAAAGCGTAAAAAATGGCAACAGTAAAAGTAATAACAACTAAAAATAAGAAAAGTACAAGTTTTACGATTTTTTATTGGTTCTAGCCAGACAATTTGGCGTTTTAGGAATCTGAAAAACAGAAAAGTTAATGCCAAAAGCACTTACATGGTAGCACTGGCCTACGCTCTGTTGCTCAGTAAAATTTATTTTACTCTGGCTCTCTCTTGTCGTCACTGTTTTGATGATTCACTGGACTGACCAAACAGCCACACATTTCTGCTGAGAGTGAAATAATTGATATATTTCGTATTTTATTATAAAAAGTTTTAATGATCTCGTACTAATGTACATATTTATATTTAGGAATAAAATTCGAATAAAAAACTAAGGAACTTAACTTCCCTTACCTACACAATAAACGCGATTTTTTAATTGTTTATCTTTGTTATGAAAAAAGGTTGGGCTTCCCCCAAAAGCCTGGATACGTCACTTTTGTCTGGACTCTAGGTGCTATAAAAACATTACACTGTACAAAATTTCAACTATTTGTATGAATTGAAATTAAAGCTATAAGCAGTTAACTTTTGGTGCAAAATGATCAATTTGTGTGGGAGGTACCAAAAGGGGTGTGGCAAATTTGCCCATTTTAGGTGTAAGCTGCTAATAAACTAATACTATATGTGTAATTTCAGAAGATTATTGTTAGTAGTATAGAAGCGGCTAATAAACTAATACTAAAGGGCCCGCCAAATAACTTTTTTTTTGAAAATGCTATAAAAAATCTACTGAATATTTTCTCAAATTTCTTTTTTTATTTGAAAGTACAATCCTTCCGGTTAATAATGGAAAATAATTTCATTCAAATGGCTGCCTCGGCTGGCCATGCAGTAGCCTACACGATCGGTCCAATTTTTAAGCACATTATCGATTGTGTGCAGCTGTATTTCACCAATGGCTTCACGAATATTGTCCTGTAAAGCGTCAATTGTCTCTGGCTTGTCGGCGTAACACTTATCTTTGAGGGCACCCCACAAATAATATTCCAACGGTGTCAAATAGCAGCTCCGAGGTGGCCAAACGACATCAGCTCTGCGGCTTATAATGTGATCTTCAAAAACAGGGCGCAAAACATCGAGTGTAGTTTCGGCTGTGTGGCACGTAGCGCCGTCCTGTTGAAACCAAATGTTGCTAATATCCTCCTCTTCAATTTTTGTGAACAAAAATTCGTTCAACATGGCCCGATAACTATCGCCATTGACTGTAACGGCCACTCCTTGCTCATTTTCGAAGAGAAATGACCCAATTATGCCTCTGGACCAAAATCCGCACCAAACAGTGACTTGTTTTGGGTGTATCGGCTTTTCAATGTATGCGTGCGGGTTTTCTGTGCCCCAAATGCGACAATTTTGCTTGTTTACATAGCCGCTAAGATCAAAATGAGCTTCATCTGAAAAGACAATTTTTTTTGGCAAAATCGGCATCTTCTGTAAGTCGATCGCAGGCCCACTTAGCGAAGCGAAAACGCATTGGATGGTCAGTTGGCTTCAACTCCTGAACCAATTGGACTTTGTATGGCGTCATACCAAGGTCTTTATGCAAAATTCGTCTCAATGATGTCTCCGAAATGTTCAATTGTTGACAACGACGGTGAATTGATGTTGATGGCGCTTCACGCACACTTTATGCCACAGCAGCAATTTTCTCGGGTGTACGCACTTTTTTTGGCTTTTCGCGCTTTGGTTTATCGATGAGGATGCCAGTTTCTTTCACTTTTTGCACAAGATAAAGGACATACGGAGCTGACGGTGCTTCTCTTCTTCCAAACTCCGTACGCAATTTTCGCACACATTCTGCAACATTACCATGATTTTCAAAGTAATGTCGCAATATTCGCAATATACACATATTCGTTCAGCGGAAGGATAAAACTAATTATCTGTCAAATCAGACATGAGCTAAGTGTTACCATTCACGAAATAAGCACTAGTTGAAAAAAAAACGTTAGATGGAGGACACTTTATATGTGTAATTTCAGAAGATTCCAGTAAGTAGTATAAAAATAATTAAAGAATCAATATCTCACTAAATGTTAACCCTTTGTGGAGGAGGTACTAGAAGGAGTGGATCAATATGGCCTATCTTCGAACTTAACCGGAGATAGAGAAAAATTTTTCCGCATACCAAAATTGAGGTCAATCTGCAAATCCTTTCGAGAGTTATCGTGCGCACCAGCCAGCAGATAGACATACAGACGGACGGACGGACATTGCTCAAATGATACCATACTAGGGGTCTTAGGTCACTCTTTCGATGTGTTACACTTTTGGCTCGTAGCAAATGATAAGGTGAGGGGATAAAAATAGAAAAACTTTTGATTTTGTAAAAAAATCGTTTTCTGTTGGCAACAAAAAGCCCATACAAAATAGTAAAAAAACGCAGAAAAATAGCCAGCATCCTAATGAAGAACAAATGACAAATTAAAATGTATGGATAAATGTAGAAATTATAAACCTTCTGGTGGAAGTAAGAGAATTTCAATAAAATCATGTCTTTATATCCTACTATTGGGAACGAGAGTATTGATTTGATCATGTCTCATTTAAGGCTAAGATAGAGTGATCAAAACAGGTTTAAAATAAACCGGCCCACCGGTTTTTTGCTTCCACCGTCCCCGGTTTTTCTCAAAATCATGAATATCGAACAACCGGTGCAACCGGTTTTTTCGTTTGTTTCCACCGGTTTTCCGGTTTTTTTATTATCACTAAAATATTAAAAACTATTTACAACTTTATATACAAAATATCACAAATTAAGATAATAATATGAAAGATATCCTTATATGGCCTAAAAAGACTCGGCAACTTTGCTAGAATCCGAAGCCATTCGCCAATTTCTATACAAATTACAAAAATTTAAAGAAAAAAAAAATGATTCATACGCGCAGAAGTTATGTGAAAAGTAAACGCATTCTCCCACTTCCAAACCGAAACAAAAACAAGTAAGAAAATTTCATTTGGGTAAACCGACTAGTGTATACTCTTATATATTGATATGTATACTCGTATATACCCACCTGCACTAAAGTGTGTATATAAAATATATATGTATAAAGATTTAATACCTCTATTAAATATTCTATTTAATATCCCGAAATATTAATATTTTCTTGACTGAACTACATAAGGGGAATTTCATGTCAAGTAAGTTAATTTTTAAAGGGATGTCTTCCAACGAGATCGGTTAAGGACTTTCCGACTTGGAGGGTGTCAAATATTGAAATTTTTGTCAAACGGTTGTTTTTCCCATCTGAAATGCTAAAATGTTTGGTTGAACGTTAATTTTTTTTTCAGAGGTTTATATTTATTTTGATAGATCAACAGGTCCCATCCCATTAATAGGTACCAAAGCTTTTAAAGGAAATTATCTAAGCTTTCTTTTGAGCAAAAAAATTAAAACATAGGTTTTTACCAAAATTTCAAAAAAGTTTAATTTTGCAAAAAAGTAAATATATTTGCTAATTTTTTTAAAAGGTTGAAGAAAAGACTATCGATAAAACTTTTGGAAAATGTTTCTACATACAATAGCTAATTAGTTATAAGTATGAGATAAAAGGACCGTTTGACTCAAATGACAATATTCATCACAATCCAACTCATAACTACTATCCAACAGGACTAAATTTGGTGCAAGATTCCTGATCAAAAGACATCGCTTTTAAAAATTTAATATTAAAAATCGCCTTTTTTGTTATTAGAAAGGAAAATGTTATTCAAACGGCAATTTTCATACTGTTTTGTTATGCAGAAAAAAACCGGTTCTACCGGTTTCCCCGGTTTTCTTCGAAGAAAAAAACCGTCCACCGGTTTTTTTATAACATAAATAAACCATCCACCGGTTTTTTATTTTTTAAAAAAAACCGGGTTTTTGATCACTCTAGGCTAAGATCGAATATGGACCATTTTGTTTCATTTCATTCATTTATTTAGTAATACTAAAGCCTTCAAGGTCAAACAATTTGATTACATGACATTAAATTCCGTAATAGAAACTTAGAACTACTAATAACATTAAAAAATATAAAAATATTTTACATACGTGGCCAGCCATAATTGCATAAAAATAAATAAGGAAATGTCCCAACTAGCAACAACATGTGTGTGTTGTAATACAAAAAGTATTCAAATGAGTATTTCGAGTAGAAAAGGAAAAATTTTACATTATACGTAATTGCCACTTTTTATAAACCTATAAAAAAGAAATACATTTCTGTAGTTAATGAAATCATTAAAAGACATATGTACAAGACGCACGACATACTTAGATATGTGTTCAGGCCTTCTAATATTATATACGAACCGAGTAGCAGCATTAACAGCACGTTTTAATTTCGTTAAATAAACTATGCCAGACACAATCTCAAGTCAATACAGATACGAATGAATACGGATATCCGTTTTGGGTCATTTAAAGTCATTTGGGCAATGTCCGTCCGTCTGTCTGTCTGCTTGCTGGTGCGCACGATAACTCTCGAAAGAAGTAACCGATTGACTTCAAATTTGGTATGTAGTAATATTTTCTTCTATCTCCGGCTAAGTTCAAAGATGGGCCATATTCGTCCACTCCTTCTAGTACCTCCCCCACAAAGGGTTAACATTTAATGAAATATTGATTATTTAATAACTTCTATACAACTTATTTGAATCCTCTAAAATTCTGCACATAGTATTAGTTTATTAGTTACTATTACCTCGAGAAAAATGGGCAAAGTTGCCACGCCCCTTTTAGTACCTCCCACACAAATGGACAATTTTGAACCAAGAGTTAAAAGCTTATAACTTTATTACCAGCGAATACAAAGACCTGAAATTATGTACAGTGTAATGTGTTAATAGTACCTAAAATACAGTGAAAAATGGGCATTATTGCCACGCTCTTATTGGTACCTCCCACACAAATGGACCATTTTGTACCAAAAGTTAACAGCATATAACTTTAATACCAGTGAATACAAATACTTTAAATTTTGTACAGTGTAATGCTTTTATAGTACCTAGAGTCCAGAGAAAAATGGGAGTTATTGGCACGCCCCTTTTGATAATAATTAATTAAAAAAAAAATTATATATTTACTAATATTTTTTTGGGACTCAATGTGAGGGGATTCATAAGTCGGTTTACCCGACTTATTATTTAAGTCACTTCTAATGAAGTCAGTTAGGCATAGTATTATGGCCTTAGTACTATGTCCTTCACGACAAGCAAATTGACCAACAAAAATACTAGCCCTAGTATGCATCAAAATCTGTTCTTTCATAATGTGTTCGCAAAATTTCGACAACACCGAGAGAATATAAATCAGGCTTAGTTCATCAGGTCCATTAATATTACTACGCTTGGATATCAGCACTATACGAGCAGTTTTCCAAACGATTGGAAATGTCGAGGCAGTTAAAATAGATTTTTTCAAATGCAAGATCAACTCAGATATATGAGGAAAAATCATCTTTAGAAACTGAGCTGGAATACCATCAACACCTACAGATTTTGACCTTACCTTATTATTGAGATATTTGTGCAAAGGCAGAATTCGAGTCGAGGAACCTTAAATACGAGCCGATCCTCCCCAACGTACAAATTGTCAATAATGTGGACACACAAAGGCATACTGTAAATTACGGGCCGTTTGTGTCACATGTGGCGATGTGCACAAGCCGATGACTGTCAGGGGTTGCCCTGTCTATACGCACATGAAAAAAAAAATAAACAATGTTAATAAAACTTCAATTTGCAAGCTATATTCCATCGCCCTTCCCAGGCTTAAGAACCGTATCTAGCTCTAGCGACCCAAACATGCACCGAATACCAAAGAACACAATTCATCAAAATATGTCATACGCCCGTATGGCAAGAAATGGTAATTCTTAACCTGAATTTTCCCTTAAAAGTTCAATAGAAAAATTAATAGAAACTACGAATTCATACATGTTGAATAAAAAAGCATGATGGAAGAAATGATGAGAAATCAAACTATGCTTATGCAACTCGTGTTAAATCAAAAATAAATCCACTGACAATTTGTTTTTGAAAATTTAGAAAATTTTCTCCGAAACCACTGAATAGATAGTTTATTAGTCTCTGAGACACATTTTTCAACAATAAATTATTTTAGGATACGTGGTTGTTCCACATACGATACTAAACACCCTAGCGGGAGAGTCTGTGTTGGTACAGCTCTTATTGTCCATAATAAAATCAAAAATTATCCTATGCCCGAATATAGGACTGAGCATATAAAAACAACTTCTATCGCTATCAGAGGCACAAATCTGGCGATATCGTCGATATATTGTCCCCCTAGGCACAATATTAACAAACAGCAATTCATGGAGTTCTTCTCAACTCTTGGCACAAAGTTTTTGGTAGCAGGTGACTACAATGTCAAGGACAGATTTTGGGGCTCTCGCCTCACTACTCCAAAAGGTATACAACTACTAAAAGCCAAAACATCTGCTAAACTAGACGTAGCTTCTCGCCAGACCTTATTGATTTAGCTATAATAAAAATTAGGGCGTGAACAGATATCTCCATGTCCATCATTTGATCTATCATCGGATCATTCGCCCACCATTTTGACACTGCTTTACAACAATCATGAAAATGGGTATGACAATTTGCCCAATAAGTATATCAACTGGTTGAAGTATAAACAAGTAAGAAAGTTTCAGTCGGGTAAACCGACTAAGGTCACTTTTTGAGTACTGTAATATGAAATATTACACGAATTAATCTGTCAAATTGTATGGGAGGTACCAGAGGGAGTTTAGCAAATACCCATATTTTTCGCTAAACAGTAGATACTTCAAATATATTGCACTGTACCGAATTGTAAGCGTTTCTGTGCATTGGTATATTAAAATTATGATATATTCAATTTTGGTATGATTTGGTCATTATTTGTGGGAGGTACCAAAAGGAGCGTGTTGATAACGCCCATTTTTCATAGGGCTATATGTACTTTAAAAATATTATTCTGTGCAAAATTTTGTTGTATTTTCGTGCATTGGTACTCACGCTATAAGTTCTTAACTTTCCTTTTTTCACAGGAGTTTAGGTACTATAAAAGCATTACACTGTACAAAATTTAAAGTATTTGCATGCACTGATATTAAAATTATAAGCTGTTAAATTTTTGTGCAAAATGGTCCATTTGTGTGGAAGATTCCAGAAGGGGTGTGGCAACTTCGCCCATTTTTCACTGGATTGTAGGTACTATAAAACAATTACACTGTGCAAAATTTCAAATCTTTGTATGGACAGGTATAAAGTATTAAGCAGTTAACTTTTGGTGGAAAATGGCCCATTTGTGTGGGAGGTACCAAAAGGGGCGCTGCAACTTCGCCCATTTTTCTCAAGTTGATAGCGACTGATAAACTAACCAGAAGATTCGAATAAGTAGTATAGCAGTTATTAAAGAACCAATATTTCACAACATTTTAACCCTTTGTGGAGGAGGTACTAGAAGCAGTGGATCAATATGGCCCGTCTTCAAACATAGCCGGAGATAGAAAAAAATATTAACACGTACCAAATTTGAAGTCAATCGGTTACTCCTTTCAAGAGTTATCGTGCGGACCACCCAGCAGACAGACAGACAGACGGACGGACATTGCTTAAATGACTTAAAATTACCCAAAACGGATTTCCGCCGAACATACTTGGGGTGTTAGGTCACTCCTCCGATGTGTTACACTTTTTTCCGTAGCAAATGATATATACCCTCGTCACACTAAAGTGAGGGTATAATCAATACTAATATTCAAAGAAGCAAAGACAAGTAAGAAAGACCCGTGTCTCCCAGTTTTCCCCAAAGTCATGCACTTTTTTATGGGCCCCTAAAGGTTTGGGGCCTCGGTGTCATTTTTGCAAAAAAAAGTGATCACTTTCTCAGGTTTGTATTATGCAAACCGTTCGGAATTTTGATTTACTTTCTGACGCAACCTAAGTGCTACCTAAACGGGGTTAAGAATAATTCCTAGGAAGTTCATATGCTCTTGAAAGTTGTTTATTGAGATCTTAGGTACATTTTTGTTGTGGATTGTTTCCTTGGATTTTGAACGGTTTGCTACCTATGGACCTAAACGGGAGAAAAAAGGTAAACAAATCTTATTTTTAAAGTATTTTGCGACTTTTAACCTTGAAGACGAAGTCTTTTTTCGATTATATGTGTTCACGCTTTTTGATTTTTACGATAAGAGCTAAAACGTTGCCTCAGAGAGTAAATCAAAATTCCGAACGGTTTAAAAGATATGAGCCCGAGAAAATTATGACTTTTTTTTGCAAAAATGATACCGAGGCCCCAAATTTTTGGGGGCCCATAAAAAAGTGCATGGCTTTGGACAAAACTGGGAGTATTTTTTTGGTCTTTATATGGTTATACTTCCATGACATAAAAAATTACAGACAGTGTTATCGGTCAAGCCGTTTTGAAGTTACACTAGTCCAGCAAACGAATCCAAAATTCTATATAAAAATGTACAAGAAAAATTACAATACTAACTAAATAAAATTGCTATATCTTTTTGTCCATCAAGTTTCTATTTTGAGTTTTCATAGTCAGTTCATAACAGTTTCACCCTTTACTACCAAAAAAAATCAAGGATATTAATAATGTTTCAGGATATTCAGGGACTAAAGATATTTTCCATATTTTAAACTCCTTCCACCAAAAGGAGATAATAATTATTATCTTCAAAGTAAGGCGGTTAAGAAGATATGGCTAACTCAACAAATAGTAATTTTGGGAAAAATCCTTGATCATTGAAAAATCAATGAATTTTGAAAAACTAAAAACGCCATAAAACTCGTTCACAATTGTATAATCATTGTGCAAAATTTCACTTAAATTAAAAGGGCTCATTTTTAAAATGTGTGTTTTTTGCTTTAGAATTTGCCAAACTATTATCGCAATGGCCATTTTCGTATTGTTAGGGAGGTGTAGGGTATTATATAGTCGGCCACGCCCGACTTTCTGTCTTTCCTTATTGGTTTTTTTGTTCAAATTTTGAAAAATGTATAGACAAAATTATGATGCAAACCACTGTGCTTTTGCACGTCAAGGAACAAAATAAAGGCAGACAATTCAAGAGTATATCTCCCAAAACACAAATTACACTGTGATACAAAATCAAACTTTCCGAATGGGAATGAGATGAGACCATTTGCAAATGAAAGTTGACATTATCCATAACAAAACCTTCAAGGAGTTTTTTCAGTTCAGTGCGAGATTTTTTTTTACACGTATTTTAATTTGGTGATTTTGGAAAGCAGTCTAACAAGAAAAGATCACACTGTCCAACAGCATTTTTGGAACAGAATAGCGACTCTGCTATTCTGAAAGGGCATGTTGAGTAGATTATTTTTGTAGAATAAACATAAGGTCCAGCTGGTCTGAATTTTTTTTACAGTGGGTAAAAATTTTCATTTTTTGGTCGAAGGGAGCATTATACTAAATAAAAAATGATGCAATTTGATGTTTGAGAGATTTGTTATTGTCAGAGTTATATATAGTGGAATTTTATGAGGATAATTTTTGTGGAAGATCTTAACCCTCTAGCTTACCTCTTAATGGGTCAATTTGGCCCTTTTATCGAACTTACGTTATATAATTTATTTATTTATTTTTATAAATTGGCGTGTAATGTTGCTGATTAAGCGTAAAGAGCTATATTTACAACTTTGATGTCTTTGGCGACCCCACTCAAATTTTTACGGCAAACATTTTGTCCTTAAATGTAGAAAAAAATCACGCACTGAACTGAAGAAAACCCTTGAAGATTTTGTTATGGATAATGTCAACTTTCATTTGCAATTGGTTTCATCCCATTCCCATTTTGGTTGTTGCACTGTGTTATTAAAACGTGTATAAAAACCAAGCTAGATATGAACACTTTTTCTAACTTTAAATCGCAAATGATGTTTAAAGCACAATTTTTAATATTGAGATTTACAACTACTGCAATAAAGGAAAAATCATCTATAACTTTTATTTGCTTTCCCCATCAATATTTCAATAGTCTTTTACAAAATTGCTTATAAGGAAATTCTTTGTTTCCGCAAATATAATAAATCGTGTTGACACCAAAGAGTTTATCATATTTCGAATATCTTCCATTATTCCTATTATTCTCTGCTCCTACCCCTCCATTCCCTTTGTATAAAAACCTCTAACCTTTTTTTTTAACAACCTCCAGCACTGCCATATTTTTGCTCACCTTTTTATACGTTTGATGTATTCTGACTTTCAATCATTGTGGGATGTATAAATAGTATTCTAAGTTTGTCATAGCTTTAGTGACCAACTGCAAGTCGTCTCTTGAATATTGACCGGGAAAGTTGAGAGCAGGTGTGGTTCGAAGGCTCAGAATAAGAAGCGACTTTCCTACTTTCGTGCTTTTAGGCACCAATATTCGTAATACTCGTTATAACAAAATCTAGTGATATTTTGAAATTCGAATTTTTATTAGAAATTGTCAAAAAACTATTCAAGAGTGGATCTCTCAAAAGCGAACTAATAACACTATGTACCAAATTTTTTTCCGAGATCAAAAAACTTTTTTTGTGTAGATCTAGGCATATTATTTTATGAAACCAAAACAAAATTTTTTAAGGAAATTTTTTTTTATTTTTTTTGAAAACATCACTTTTACATAGAAACGAAAGTTTAGTAACTGTCGGTAAAAAAATTTGAAAAAATTTATTTTTTTAAAAAAACGTATTTCCTTGGCTCGAAAAAAAACAATAAACCTATATGTAAGGAAATGCATAAAGTCGGGAGGGGCCGACTATATATTACCCTACACCTACCTAACAATGCGATAAGGGTCATTGCGATAATAATTTGGAATAATTGCTAATGGGTGGGAACATATTATCTAATTCTGAACCGATAATCGCTAAATTGAGAAACATATATATGGATGTTATATATAAATCTGAAGCGATTTTCGCTGAATACTCATTCGTGTAAAAAGACCTCTTTCTGTCGAATTTCGTACTGATCGGATATAAAATACAGTCTCTACAGCGCTTACGTGCCAAATCGGGGGTAACATATATATGGGGGCTATATCTAAATCGGAACCGATTTTCTTCGCATTTGGTAGTATTCCTTCATGTAGAAAGAAACCTCCTTTTGCCGAATTTCACACTGATCGGATATAAAATAACATTTTTACAGCGCTTACATGTCAAATCGGGGGGTAACGTATACATGGGGGCTATATCTAAATCTGAACCGATTTCTTGCAAATTTAAAAGTGTTCATTCACATAATACTCGTAGGAAACCTCTTTTTGCCGAATTTCATACTGATCGGATATAAAATACAGTTTTTACAGCGCTCACATGTCAAATCGGGGGTAACATATATTTGGGGGCTATATCTAAATCTGAACCGATTTTCTCAGAATTTGGCAGTATTACTTCATGTAATAAGAAACCTCTTTCTGCGAATTTCGCACTGATCGGTTATAAAATACAGTTTCTACAGCGCTTACATGTCAAATCGGGGGTAACGTATATATGGGGGATATATCTAAATCTTAACCGATTTTCTCCCAATTTAGCAGTATTCCTTCGTGTAGTAAGAAACCTCTTTTTGCAGAATTTCGCACTGATCGGATATAAAATAACATTTTTACAGCGCAACCGATTTTAACCAAATTCAATAGGGATCGTCCCTGGGCCAAACAAAAGATATGTGTAAAGTTTCGTCGAGATCGGACCATAGTTACGACCTGTACTATGATTAAAAGAATACATGCACAGACAGACAGACATAGTTAAAGTGATTCAGAAAGTGATTCTAAGTCGATCGGTATAATAAACGATAGGCCTATTTCTTCTCCTTTTGGGAGAAGAAATAGGCCCTGTACCACAGTGCGGTGTAGGGAATAAAAATGTGCTCAAAAGCGCTCGCATTTGTGATTCCATACATAATTGCCGACATTAAATAAAACATTTATCAATATAAGATCCATTCTCTTTCATTTAATCTAAAATTATAAACAAACAAAGAGTATACCTTCCCGACGGACACCCTGTATTTGGTAAGATATTGTTCTAGATCAATCTTTGTTTCCGTCCTAATAAATTTTGTTTGGGCCTACAACAAATATTTATTTGCATTTAAGTATTCAGAAAATTTATAATTACCTTCATTGTAAGACAAGTTTTATGTTTCTCAGTAATTCAACTTATTTCTTTGAAACAAATTTTATTGCTACTTATGCCGTTTTAAATTATAAGTTATAACGCGAAATCAATGAAAGTTTGAAAATGAAAAATTTTCAACTTTTTGGAAATCTTTTTTTAAATAAAATATATTTAAAGAAAATCCTAAACAACAAATTCATTTGTATATAAACAAATATATAAAATTGAAAAATTTGGGTCCAAAAATTTTTTTATTTTCGATTCAAGCATATCATAGAATGCGATTATACCCTGTCTAGTATTCTTTTATAGATCAAGAATCGGAAGGAACGAATGTCTAAACAGAAACTTGGATCGAAAATCTCATTTCTGAAAATTATATAAAGATCGGACGAAACATGCATTACATAGGCAGGAATATTAAATAGGCAGGAACATATATATTTGGCTATATCTAAATCTGAACCGAATATCCCCAAATAGAGTTTTTTTCCCGGGAAAGTGCTGCCGGGATATCCCGGGAAAAATCGTAGTTTTCAATCCCGAGAAATCTGTGCGGGAATTCCCGGGATTCTTTGCTTAGACATACATAAATATACTTTTCCTTCGCATGTTGACAAAGAATATTTAATAAGTAGTATAAATGTTATTAAAGAATCAATATTTCACTAAATGTTAACCCTTTGTGTCAGAGTTTCCAGAAGGAATGGACCAATATGGCCCATCATCGAACTTAGCCGGAAATGGAAAAAATATTACCGTATACCAAATCGGTTACTCCTTTCGAGAGTTATAGTGCGCACCAACCATACAATTTTTTAGGACACCAAATCAAAATACAAATATATATACTAGCTGAACTAGCTCCACTTCGTTGCCCCAGATTTCCGATCCAGCCAAATTTTTTTTGGCCAAATACGTAGACTGCCATCACATGCATATACACAAAATTACAACACTCTTGCTAACAAATTGTTCAAGATATCTCAATTTCAAAATAATGCTACGCCCATTTTTGCCACACCCACTTATCCTATCCCTCCAATTTCTGCTGAAGATTTAGATAAATACTCCACTAAAGGGTGTTCCAAATTTCGTTCTCCTACAAGTTCTCTTCTGAGTTGTTCGAATTTTATATAATGCCACGCCCACTTATTTTGTCCCGCCCACATTTGGTGAAAGTACTAAATATTGACCCCAACAACTTACAATACAAATCTCGTTCTTCTAGGGTTAATAGTTTCTGATATAATAAACGTTTAACTAATGCTACGCCCACTTTTGCCACACCCACTGATCCGGTCCTGCCAATTTTTGTTAAGGTTTTAGATAATAACTACTCTAACGTGTGTTTCAAATTTCGTTTTTCTACGAAAAACATATTCAGAGATATTCGAATTGTATATAATGTCACGCCCACTTATTCTATTCCGTCCACTTTTTGTGAAATTACTAATATTGACACTAATAACTTACAATCCAAATTTTGTTCACCTACAGTCAATGGTTTTTGAGATAACAAATGTTTACCTAATGCTACGCCCACTTTTGCCACACCCACTAATCCGATTCCTCCCTTTTTTATTGAAGTTTTAGAAAATAACTCCACTCCAGTGTGTTCCAAATTTCGTTCCTCTAGTCTCAACACCTTTTGAGGTATTTGGATTTTAAGTCATTCCACGCCTAGTCTTGCCCCGCCCACTTTTTTCAAAAATTTTTTTTCCTAAACCTAATGTCTGACAATGTACCTTTCAAACAAAAGAAAAAAAATAAAATCGGTCCAGTGGTTTCAGTCTATAGCATACATCTATATACATACATACATACAAACATACAAACATGTCAAACCGAACACCTTTTTTGGGTCACCTTTCCCGATTTTAAAATAAATTGGCTTATCGATTCTCTGCTCAAAACAAAACATTTTATAGTTGGCGAAAAAATTACGAAAAATATTTCCAGATGTTATTAGCATCTGAAATCTGAGAAAATAGAAAAATAGTATCAAAGGGCGAACGTTTCGAGTTCTGTATTTTCGGAACGTGTGGACGGATTTTTACAAAAGAAGGCTCATTTTCAAGGTCGTAAGTTCTTTTTTTTTCGCCTCGTTAACGTTTTTGAGTGCATCCGATGCATCTGCAAATTTAATTTACATTTAACACATCAATAACACCAACTTAAAATTTTGTAAAAAATATAGTTATGTAACCCCATATATTCTAAATTAACGCTGCAAATTTGAAGATGGTGTTTAGCTCCGTTCATTTAAAAAAAAATGTTTATTAAGAAATTCCTGAGATGTGAACATTGAATATGTTATATTTTAAAAACGCGTTTGTAGATTTATACAAATTAGAGCTCTTCTTGTAGGTCTTGACTAGAACATCCTCGATATACGAGTATATGAAAATTCGGCAATATTTGCATATATCGTTATTTAAACACCAACATACATATGTGAAATATATACAGGCATGGAACCCTATCTAATCTGAGCTGATCCTGTAAATTTGAGTCTGGTGTTTTCTTCAGTTTCTATATAATAGCCTTTTTACTTAAAAATTTCAGAAATAGAAATTATTTTTTATTTATATGATTCTATCTACATATTTTGTAATTTCAATATTTATCATAGTTTATAAAGGAAAATCATTAGCATTTTTTGCTAAAATTGTTTTCAAAAAGAACGAGACTGAAAACCATCTTGATGTGCAAAATGCAAAATAAAGTTGCATATGCAACTGATGCGTTTAAAAACTTTGAAATAACCAGCATTAATACTTGTACTTTAAGGTACAAGTCAAACCCTTACGAACGAACCATCATTTGTAAAATTCCGTCCACGCATTTGCATAATACATAACGTCCAAAATACACCTTTTCAGATATTTTCCCAAATTTTTCAGATTTCAAATGCTTATAACATCTGAAAAAAATTTGGTTTTTTCTCGCCATCACTTGTCACTTGTTCATTCCAATGTTTGCATGAAATGTTGACAAACTTCGTTCAGCATATGCTTATCTACATTATTGCCAAATAAAGATAAGCAGTATCACCAAGTCTGAATTAGTTGTAGGACAAAAGCCGATTACACCTTTTTCGAGGGGCCCACTGATTTTCAGAAACTTTTAAGGCCCATAGAAAAATTGGTATCCAATTTCGCCAAACCGAGTATAGGGTTCGTATTAGGTCCCTTTGGTAGTAGAATCGACCCTATACACTGTCAAGTCCGTGTATTTTTTCACTGTTACACAGTGTATTCTGAAGTGTGGATAAATGGTAGTATTAGCAGTATGGTCAAACAGCCCTTTTTTCCCATCCACATAACTTACTAACCAACCTTCGTTAACCTTCTTCGAACGCTTTTTCTTCAATCTTTTTAAAGAAATTAAAAATATGTTTGCAAATATTTTTTGCGAATTTAAACTTGTTTTGAATTTTTGTGTGTCAAAAACCTCAATTTTTGTATATTTCTTTGCTGAAACGAAAGCTTAGGTCATTTCCTTTAAGAGTTTTGTTGTCTATTAGTGGGATTGTTTATCCATCAAAATAAGTAGTAACTCGACAGCATTTCTAATATTTTTGGTTTAATTTTTTGCCTCGATTTATGGTGTCAAGACGTACAAATTACCAAACCAGTAAGGAAAGGCTAAAGTCGGGCGGTGCCGACTATATAATACCCTACACCACTCTCGTAATATTGAATAACTCTGATATATAAATTTTGTAATTCATGTATAAATTGTTTACATAAATTTACTTTTGGGACATTTTATACTTAAATAATACCCTGTACCACAGTGTGGTGTAGGGTATAAAAACGATTTGATCTAAAGAGCCAAATCGGATGAAACAGATATATGGGAGCTATAGCCAAATCTTTACCGATTTTCTTCAAATTCGGCAATGTTGGTTCATGGATCAAGAAACTGAACCGTTCTAAATTTCAAAACGATTGGATGTAAAATACATATATATGGGAGCTATAGCTAAATCTTAACCGATTTTCTTCAAATTCGGTAGTGTTGGTTCATGAAACAATAAACTCTACCATTCTAAATTTCAAAACGATTGGATGTAAAATACAGTTTCTATAGAACTAAAGAGCAAAATCGGACGAAACATATATATGGGAGCTATAGCTAAATCTTAACCGATTTTCTTCAAATTCGGTAGTGTTGGTTCATGGATCAAGAAACTCTACCATTCTAAATTTCAAAATGATTGGATGTAAAATACAGCTTCTACAGGACTAAAGAGCAAAATCGGACGAAACATATATATGGGAGCTATAGCTAAATCTTAACCGATTTTCTTCAAATTCGGCAATGTTGGTTCATGGATCAAGAAACTGAACCATTCTAAATTTCAAAACGATTGGATGTAAAATACAGCTTTTATATGACTAAATGGCCAAATCGGACGAAACATATATATGGGAGCTATAGCTAAATCTTAACCGATTTTCTTCAAATTCGGTAGTGTTGGTTCGTGGATCAAGAAACTCTACCATTCTAAATTTCAAAATGATTGGATGTAAAATACAGCTTTTACAGGACTAAAGAGCAAAATCGGACGAAACATATATATGGGAGCTATAGCTAAATCTTAACCGATTTTCCTCAAATTCGGCAATGTTGGTTCGTGGATCAAGAAACTCTACCATTCTAAATTTCAAAATGATTGGATGTAAAATACAGCTTTTACAGGACTAAAGAGCAAAATCGGACGAAACATATATATGGGAGCTATAGCTAAATCTTAACCGATTTTCTTCAAATTCGGCAATGTTGGTTCATGGATCAAGAAACTCTACCATTCTAAATTTCAAAACGATCGGATGTAAAATACAGCTTCTCTACGACTAAAGGGCCAAATCGGACGAAACATATATATGGGAGCTATAGCTAAATCTTAACCGATTTTTTTCAAATTCGGTAGTGTTAGTTCATGGATCAAGAAACTCTACCATTCTAAATTTCAAAACGATTGGATGTAAAATACAGCTTCTATAGGACTAAAGGGCCAAATCGGACGAAAGATATATATGGGAGCTATATCTACATCTGAACCGATTTCAACCAAATTCAATAGCGATCTTAACAGCCGCGAAATACTCTAAACTGCAAAATTTCAGAACGATCGGAGTGACAGACGGACGGACGGACATCGTTAAATCGACTCAGCTAGTGATTCTGAGTCGATCGGTATTCTTTAAGGTGGGTCTAGCTGTGTTATTTTCAGGTGTTACAAACATCTGCCGTGAAACAAACTTATAATACCCTGTACCACAGTGTGGTGTAGGGTATAAAAAATGTAATATATTAATATTTAAATATTTTATGGATTTATAAAGATTCCGTCAGCGTTTGAAATTTTTTTTTAATTTTTTCCCGATCCTTTCCTACGAATCGGTATATATTAGACCCGGATATATGTATACCGATTCCTTTCTCAATATCTATGTTGAATAGACAACGAAATTTGTATTTGATAAAAAATATAGCCATTAGATGTACCCGCAGAAACAAAAATTATGTACGGCAGAAAATTGCAATTTTTCATATATTTTAATGCAGAGCAAATATATTTGGAACCAAAATTGTTTGTATTATATATTTTTGAGCAAATAGATATTATTTGAAAATCAAAAAAATATTGTTTGAATCCATTAACTTCTTCCTCAACTCCAAAATACAATATATAATATTTTACCAAAAAAATTACATTAAATCAAATTTTCTTAAAAATGGTTTGTTCGATCGGTGCATATTCTGTTTCGATATTCACAAAGGGTGTGAATAGTACCTTTCCTACAGCATATTCACAAAACAGTAGGAAAGGTAGTGTATATAAAAGTCGATATATTGGGTGTTTTTTATATTTTATCTTTTTTCTTCATTTTTGATGCGATTTCCTTTGTTAGCTTTCGATGTTGAGGCTGCTATGTCTGCTGCTATATTTTGGGCAAACAAATACGTGTCTAGCTCAAAAGTTTTAGAGTTTCCTGTTCTTTTGTCAATTCTGTGCAAAAAAAAATATTTTAAATTTTTATCCGTCAATAGAAGTGGAAGCTTTTGTGTGGGTGTTTCAGCGTTTGACGCTATGTGGGACCTTTCGCCCCAATGTCCTAGAGTGTGTTGGTTTGATATTGTCAATAAACGTTGACATGGTTTATGTTAACAATGATTTATGATATATTTTTTTTGCAGGATACGAGAAATATCCTTTAAATATATGAACGCTTTTCGCGAGACTGTTAAAAAAAAATTCATACTAATGTACATACGAATATGTACGTATTGTATATTATATTGGCATACCTGCAGGCGTGTTCGTTCATTCCCCAGTGGAATGTTCAGCGTTGAGACTTTACACCCACACTGTATCACTGTATGCGACAAACACATTTATCCATACAATGATTGTATATATGTATGTATGACAATAGGTGTAAACTTGTCCAAAAATTTGTATAGAATGATACATTTTGATAAGCCCCAGTCCATCTGTACACACAACACATGTGGTAAAGTCAAGAGCAGTACTTGGGGTATCAGAGATACAGACATACATACATTGCCCAAATGACGGATTTCCGCCGAACACACTTGGGGGTTAGGTCACTCCTTTGATATGTTACACTTTTTATCCGTAGCAATACCCTCGTTACACTAAAACAAGTAAGAAAGTTCAGTCGGGTAAACCGACTTATGAATCCCCTCACCTTAAGTCCCAAAAAATATTAGTAAATTTATTTTGTTGTTGTTTTAATTAAATTGTTATCAATATGAATTGCATTTAATAACCTTAAAGTGTGTACTAGTATTAAAGTTATAAGCTGTTAACTTTTGGTGTAAAATGGTCCATTTGTGTGAGAGGTATCAAAAGGGGCGTGCCGATAACGCCAATTTTTCTCTGGACTCTAGGTACCATAAAATTGCAAGTATTTATATGCACTGGTATTAAAGTTATAAGCTATTAACCTTTGGTGTAAAATGGTCCATTTTTGTGGGAGGTACCAAAAGAGGCGTGCTAATAACGCCCATTTTTTACAAAATTTCAAGATTTTGTAAGCACTGCTAATAAAGTTATAAGCTATTAACTTTTGGTTCAAAATTGTCCATTTGTGCGGGAGCTACCAAAAGGGACGTGGCAACTTCGCCCTTTTTTCTCGAGGTAATAGTGAATAATAAACTAATACTATGTGGAAAATTTCAGGGGATTCAAATGAGTAGTATAGAAGTTATTAAATAATTAATATTTCACTAAATGTTAACCATTTGTGGGGGAGGTACTAGAAGGAGTGGACCAATATGGCCCATCTCTGAACTTAGCCGGAGATAGAAGAAAGAATTACCACATACCAAATTTGAAGTCAATCGGTTACTCCTTTCGAGAGTTATCGTGCGCACCATCCAGCAGACAGACAGACGGACGGACATTGCTAATTCGACTTAAAATGACCCAAAACGGATATCCGTCGAACACACATAGGGTCTTAGGTCATTCCTTCGATGTGTTACTCTTTTGGCTCGTAGCAAAATACATATATATACCCTTATAAGCTGTTAACTTTTGGTGTAAAATGGTCCAATTATGGGGGGGTACCAAAAGGGGCGTGCCAATGACGTCCATTTTACTCTGCACTCTAGGTACCAAAAGAAGCGTGGCAGTAATGCCCATTTTTCACTGTATTGTAGGTGCTGTTAAACCATTACACTGTACAAAATTTAACGTCTTTGTATGTACTGGTAATAAAGTTATAAGCTGGTAATTTTTAGTACAAAATGGTCCATTTGTGTGGGAGGTACCAAAAGGAGCGTGACAATAATGCCCATTTTTCACTGCAATGTAGGTACTATGAAACCATTACACTGTACAAAATTTCAGGTGATTGTATGCACTGGTAATAAAGTTATAAGCTATTAAATTTTGGTTCAAAATTGTCCATTTGTGTGGGAGGTACCAAAACGGGCGTGGCATCTTGGCCCATTTTTCTCGAGGTAATAGTGACTAATAAATTAATACTATGTGTAGTCTTTCAGAGGATTCAAATAAATAGTATAGATTTTATTAAATAATCAATATTTCTCTAAATGTTAACCCTTTGTGGGGAAGGTACTGGAAGGAGTGGACCAATATGGCCCACCTCCGAACTTAACCGGAGATAGAAGAAAATATTACCACATACCAAATTTGAAGTCAATCGGTTACTCCTTTCGAGAGTTTTCGTGCGCACCAGCCAGCAGACAGACATACAGACGGACGGACGGACGGACATTGTTCATTCGACTTAAAATGACCCAAAACGGATATCCGGATACTTAGGGTCTTAGGTCACTCCTTCGATGTGTTACACCCTCCTTTAAATAAAAAATATGAATATGGGTCATAATGTATAAAGTATCCATGGATGGAACAAACAATTTGTTGGCGATTTATTTTCTCATTTTAATTTTTTGTGCCTGCAGAAAAAAATTTTTTTTGAAAAAAAAAAAACACATTTTTCTAATTTTTTTAACGACAGTTACTAAGCTTCCGATTTTCTAGCCCTCATAATTTCCTATCCAATCAAATTTTGAGGCCGAAGATTTTGAAAACAAAAGTAAAACTTAATTTTTTGGCTGCGTAATTAATGGATATATATATATAATTCCCTTTTCTTTTCAGAGCAACGACATTTTATCTCCACCTACTCTCCACCATAATGAATAAGGTAAGCTAAATTGTTTTTCTCGAACCTTAAAAATTTTGCCAAAAAAATATTTATTATAAACAAAAGAAATTGTTGTTGTTCATGTGGACTGAACATATTGTTTGTAAAAAATTTTTCCTCCCTTACATGTTACAAAGCGCTTGCAATGTTTAGTCGGAACATACAAAATATAAAAACAACTGTACACATTTCCTCTGCTATTTACGCTCACATAACTGTATCGCTTCTCATGTTCCGTTTCTCGTCTGGCATTTTTTTTTCATAAAGCTCACAGCAAGGAATCATCAAATATACGCTGCCAAAAGAGGCTAGTAGTCTAAATGGAAAAATCATGTTATATGTTGGGATTTTTTTGCTCCTTTTCGTCAATATTTGATTTCTTCCCTGTTGAGTTGTTCTTCTCTGTTGTGTTATAATCCTCTGATTTTTGTGCTTTTCATTGATATTGAATCAAAAATTTTTGGAATTTGTTTGATGACATGATTGATACGTGGATTGGAAGGGAATTCTTTTGGTGTATGCAAATCAAATATATGAGGTTTACGTAAAAAGTATGTGAATTATTAATTTCTTTCTCTAGTTTTTATTGTTTGGGTTTGGGAGGTTTCTTCATGAATTTTTCATAGCGCTAGCCGTAGCCAGGTGCGATTCGCTAAGCACAAAATAATATTCTAGGGAAATTAGACTTAAGAAGCACTTTGCAACTCGTCGAGCTTCTTGCCTTGCAGGATGACATTACAAATTGTCGACACATTTGAATATATTGGTGCATTTTTGCCAACGTGACATGCCAACAATGACAGATTGACTGATATAGGCACCTGTAGGGTAACTACGCAAATCTGGCCATGATACGATATGTGAAGTTTAAAATATCTCCTTGTACCAGAGAGAAACCAGTAAGGAAAGGCTAAAGTCGGGCGGTGCCGACTATTTAGTACCCTACACCACTCTCGTAATATTGAATAACTCTGATATATAAATTTTGTAATTCAT
The DNA here is from genome assembly GCA_963930755.1 of Eudasyphora cyanicolor. Lineage (NCBI taxonomy): Eukaryota > Metazoa > Arthropoda > Insecta > Diptera > Muscidae > Eudasyphora > Eudasyphora cyanicolor. The sequence continues at coordinate 62,350,870 of OZ005736.1, read as the reverse complement.
GTATAAATTGTTTACATAAATTTACTTTTGGGACATTTTATACTTAAATAATACCCTGTACCACAGTATGGTGTAGGGTATAAAAACGATTGGATCTAAAGAGCCAAATCGGATAAAACATATATATGGGAGCTTTAGCTAAATCTTTGCCGATTTTCTTCAAATTCGGCAATGTTGGTTCATGAATCAAGAAACTCTACCATTCTAAATTTCAAAACGATTGGATGTAAAATACAGCTTCAACAGGACTAAAGGGCCAAATCGAAGGAAACATGTATATGGGAGCTATAGCTAAATCTTAACCGATTTTCTTCAAATTCGGTAGAGTTGGTTCATGGATCAATAAACTCTACCATTCTAAATTTCAAAACGATTGGATGTAAAATACAGCTTCTATAGAACTAAAGGGCCAAATCGGACGAAACATATATATGGGAGCTATAGCTAAATCTTAACCGATTTTCTTCAAATTCGGTAGTGTTGGTTCATGGATCAAGAAACTCTACCATTCTAAATTTAAAAATTATTGGATGTAAAATACAGCTTCTTCAGGACTAAAGAGCAAAATCGGATGAAACATATATATGGGAGCTATAGCTAAATCTTAACCGATTTTCTTCAAATTCGGCAATGTTGGTTCATGGATCAAGAAACTCTACCATTCTAAATTTCAAAACGATTGGATGTAAAATACAGCTTTTATAGGACTAAATGGCCAAATCGGACGAAACATATATATGGGAGCTATAGCTAAATCTTAACCGATTTTCTTCAAATTCGGCAATGTTGGTTCATGGATCAAGAAACTCTACCATTCTAAATTTCAAAACGATTGGATGTAAAATACAGCTTCTATAGGACTAAAAGGCCAAATCGGACGGACGGACGGACATCGTTAAATCGACTCAGCTAGTGATTCTGAGTCGATCGGTATACTTGGGTCTAGCTGTGTTATTTTCAGGTGTTACAAACATCTGCCGTGAAACAAACTTATAATACCCTGTACCACAGTGTGGTATAGGGTATAAAATGTCATTTTGATGGTACACTGCGGTGAATACCCAGAAGTTCACTGACTTCTACTGTACTAAAAGCGTGGACAAAAATTCCTTTTGTAGTTTAGATACCGTCAAACACAATACTTCATATAGAATTGGTATAGGTTTTCATATTCTAGCTTTACGATTGTCGAAAATGTGGCCATATTTTGAAATTTTGGTAAAAAATTATGTAATTTGGAGAACAACATTAAGAATATTGCATAAAATGGCAACAATATTAATAACAACTTTTAGTCCATTATTTTTTTAGAAAACATTCTCCTGGAAGCGAATATAAGTACTTTCTCCATATCTCCAAAATACTACATATACCTTTACGTAAAAGAAATTAAAAACTCCCTAATTATACCCTACACCACACTGTGGTACAGGGTATTATAAGTTTGTTTCACGGCAGATGTTGGAACACCTGAAAATAACACAGCTAGACCCACCTTAAAGTATACCGATCGACTCAGAATCATTAGCTGGGTCGATTTAACGATGTCCGTCCGTCCGTCTGTCCATGTAAATTTTGCAGTTTAGAGTATTTCGCGGCTGTTAAGATCGCTATTGAATTTGGTTGAAATCGATTCAGATTTAGATATAGCTCCCATATATATCTTTCGTCCGATTTGGCCCTTTAGTCCTATAGAAGCTGTATTTTACATGCAATCGTTTTGAAATTTTGAATGGTAGAGTTTCTGAAATTTCCGATCGTTCTGAAATTTTGCAGTTTAGAGTATTTCGCGGCTGTTAAGATCGCTATTGAATTTGGTTGAAATCGGTTCAGATTTAGATATAGCTCCCATATATATCTTTCGTCCGATTTGGCCATTTAGTCCTATAGAAGCTGTATTTTACATCCAATCCAATCGTTTTTTTACCCTACACCACGCTGTGGTACAGGGTATTATTTAAGCATAAAATGTCCCATTATTATTTAAGTATAAAATGTCCCAAAAGTAAATTTATGTAAACAATTTATACATGAATTACAAAATGTATATATCAGAGTTATTCAATATTACTAGAGTGGTGTAGGGTATTATATAGTCGGCCCAGCCCGACATTAGCCGTTCCTTACTGGTTTCCTTTGTTGTCGTTTTTTCACAATCCGAAAACAAACGACACACTTAGGGCCTGTTTTTGTAACTTATTTTTTGTCACTTCGCACGTCTATTGGCAAGCGAATGAAAATTTTGGTTTTTGCACACTTTGATTTGATTGTAAATAAAGAAGCTTTCAATTATCGCCAACATTTTGGTTCTTATAAGACAACAACGAACGAAATGAAATGTCAAATTAGACGATCAGAAAAATTCATTCGTGTCGGTTATGTTTACCGCCCTTTTGAATGATAAAGTGAAAATTGTTGGATAAATGAATAAAAAATTGATAAATGAACCAAACAACATACACATGTACCTTTTGCTGAAGTATCCACCAAAATTTCAAAAAATTTCTTTTTATTAGTTTGTATAAAATGTTTTGAAATCTCACAACCACACTGTTGCTTTTTGCATTTTTTCGTAATACCTTAAATTAGGTGACCCAAACAATTGTTTATTATACCTATCGACCTAGAATATCTTTCTGAATTGGTTTGGTTTTGTCCGTCCGTCTGTTTATAAATGTATCCTTGTTACCGAGTACAGGTCACAATTATGTTCAGATCACTAGGAAATTTAGCAAGAACTTCCTTTTTAACTCAAGGACTTACTAAAATGGGTGCAGAAGGTTTCCGATTTAGACATAGCCCCTATATATACATAAATGATCTATCAAACAAACAATTGTGTTTGTTTTCGGTTTTTTAATTATTTCTCATCGTCTAGAAACAGCTGTTGCAACTTTTACAGCTGTTAGATAGGGTTGCCCCTGTTCTGATATTTTCGTGTGGAAAAAGCTTTAAGAAATGTCAATAACAACATGAAGGTAATATTGGTCTTTGACAGGAAGACGATGAAGAAAAGAGCTTTCTTACCCAAACGATAAGTGACAATGAACCAAATTAAAAACATGATCGCTTGGGTGAGAATAAGAAGAAGAAAATTATTGCTTGGGTAGCTATCGCACGTCTGCGTTTTGGTACATTTAGCTGAACAGGCTGTTACTCTTAATTTTCATAGAGAAGCTCTTTTAGCATTCCATAATAATTATTGACTGAAACATTAACAAACATCTCTAATATAATTTTCCATCAGGGAGCGTTAATTTAAAATTAGTGTTCTTAATAATAATGACAAGAGTCATAAAATGTATTACAAAGACATCCATTTCTTTAAGGGGATCATAACCTTAAATTTATTACTCAAATAAATCATACTGTCAATTATGTCCGAATCGGCATTAAAACTATGACATATCTACGTCATCGTTTTAATGTAGAAAAATCATTAAAGGTATTGAAACATTTCCTAAAATAATGCGGATTGTCACAAAAATATTTATTTTTTTTCTTTAATTTAAAGAACGGCGTACACCAAACTAATCATTAGATATCCATTAATTCAAATTCAAGAAACTAGATTATGGAGAATTTTTTCAAAAAGAACATGTAAATTTTCATTATTTTAATGAAAATTTTGATTCAATTGATGCCGAGGTCGCATACTTAATTTGAGAATGTGTTGTCCTTCATTTTATTACTATCTTTTTATACCCTCATTTTAGTGATACGAGGGTATATGACATTTGCTACGGACTAAAAGCGTAACACAACGAAGGAGTTACCTAAGACCCCATGTATGTTCGGCGAATACCGGTTTTGGGTCATTTTAAGTCGAATGAGCAATGTCCGTCCGTCTCTCTGCTGGCTGATGCGCACGATAACTCTCGTAAGGAGTAACTGATTGACTTCATATTGGGTATGTGGTAATATTTTTCTATCTCCGGCTAAGTTCGAAGATGGGCAAATTGGTCCACTCCTTCTAGTACCTCCCCAACAAAGGGTTAATATTTAGTGAATTATTGATTATTTAATAAATTCTATACTACATACTTGAATTCTCTGAAATTCTGCTAATAGTATTATTTTAGTAGTCACTATCGCCTCTAGAAAAATGGGCGACGTTGCCACGCCCCTTTTGGTACCTTCCAATCAAATGGACCATTTTGAACCAAAAGTTAGCTCCTTTTAGCTTTAATATCACTTCATGCAAATACTTGGAATTTTGTACAGTGTAATGCTTTTGTAGTACCTAGAGTCCAGTGAAAGGTTGATGTAATTGGCACGCCCCTTTCGGTACCGCCCACACAAAGGTACCATTTTATACGAAAAGCTTAATGCTTATAGCTTTAATACTAGTACCTACAAATAATTAAAATTGTGTACAGTGCATTGTTTTTATAGTACATTGCTCACAAAGTGGGGGTATACCTTAGTCGGTTTACCCGACTGAAATTTCTTACTTAACCGTTAGATTATTTATGCTTAAATCATTGTTTCGGATATGGTTGCTTTGAAATAAATTACATTTGTAGCTCAAATGTTTTCAAGTAAATAAATGTATGTTATGAATACATTCAGTTTTTTTTTGAATATATAAATAGGCCAATAATGTTGATGACACATTCCAAATGATTAATACACACGGAATGTGGAGTAAATAGACATGCATAATAGTTTAGCGCTTTTTTTATTTTAGCATAGCCACATCGTATGGTGAAGTGCACTAACATGCTAATTGCGATTCCCAGCAATATACGGAACTGAATTAAGCCTAGTTTTTAATACGGAAAACAGTGTCAAGTTAATCGTGTCGCGAAGAAGTACTCTTGATAAATAGCTAGCTTAGCCAATAGCACAATATCCTTAGTAAAAATGTTTCGACAACGTCTAGCCCTCGACCTGATAAAAGACTTACGAATAGGCACGTACTTGTATAATACAATTTACAAACGATAACCGCAAATTTTGATATATGTATATAATTTAGCAGAAATAAGTAATTGTTAGTGGATAATAAATAAACTTTTTGAAGTTCATGAAATAAAATGGCAAAAAACAGCAATATAATTGTTAATGAACACAAGAAAAGTGAGCAAAATGTGGTGTATTATACTATGTATTTTAATTCGTTCACAGTGTCACAGCCTATAGGCAACAAATCCGGAGAAGGTCAGTCTACACGAGAGGCTGAACAACATCAAACTCGACATATTAGGCGTGTTTTCGTTACACCATAAGTGCTTAATTTGTATGGGGACTAAGCACTTTTAAGCACTATTAGTTCCCGATGAAGTTTGGTGCTTGTGTTCCTGTCTTAATCGAGTATGATGTTGTCAGATTGGGCACCCTATATTTAGCAATATGGCATCCCATTTTTGGAGAGATTTTATCAATTATTGTGAATTAACGCGAAGAAGAAGAACAAAAATAGGAAATTATTTTAATATTTGCAAAAAGAGTGTAAACAATTGAACATAGAATAGTAAATATATGTTTTATAAATACTTTTCACGAATTTTTTGTCTGTTTCGCACTGTTGTTTCTTCGCAACTCATGACACCATTGCTACCAGATAGTGAAAATCCGCCACTTATTGCTTATGTGTCAGTTAGTGGATGTCAGTTGTTTTCGTTGCAAAGTGCTAAACTAAAATTGCTAGCTTGTAACGAAAACGTGCCTATATTGTTTTGTTCGTCAACATTGTATTTTAAAGATGGACTATTTCACATAATTATATATGGCGCCACGTTACGATACGATTGCAATATAAACTATGAAACAGAGGTTTTTTATCTATGTATTTATAAGAACTACAATACAAAGTAAATTTATATTCTAATTTTACGGTCCAAGGATAAAACTGGTCACAAGGACCATGATTTGGCAGCGACATACCAGAGCCTCCGGTGAAAATTTAACCCATGACCACCAAACTCATAGACGAGCACGCTCTTTACTCACCTAAGGGTGCATTCTATATTTTATTTTATTCTTCCTCAAAATGGACTAATTATGTAATTTTTGAATGATAGATGAATAATTTGCCAATTTTACAACACCGTATACCGAAAATAGACACACGTTGGTCCATCTATTGGTCTCTTTTGTAATCATATGTTATTTATGTAACACGGGCCCTACATTGTTTGAGCTTAATTGTCTGAGGACATATATCAGCGTTTAATTAAAGTCCTCTTCGAGTGTTTGAGGATAATATCGGTTTAACGTGTTTCTCTCTTATCCTTGAGTATACTCTTATTGTGGCATCTGGGTTTCAATATTCATATATTCAGGAAACATTTACATACATATATTGTCAAATCCTTGCTTCCTTCTTCAACCACGAAATTCCTATGTAAAATTCTTCGATTTCGATACCCAAATTGATCTGGTACGCACCGATTCCCTAAAGAATCGGCAGCCTATGGAATCACGTAAACACAATTAACACAATTTTAGCTTGCACAGAATAGAAAACGGATTCTTACCAAATAACTCATTTCTGGTATCTTAAAAATTTGTTTGGCTCACTGCGAACGTTTTAAAATAACATAGTCTGACGCACTAGATATACCCTCCGTACGAAAATCGCAATACACTTATAACTGTCCCGGATCAAAGAATACGCAAAAGCCTATGTATTATATGTATCTCCTTCTTCTTTCTCTCAGACACAATTTTATGCACGCCCAACAAATTCAACTTTCACAATGAAATGATACGACCAAATGTTCTGATTTAAAATTTCAAAATTCCGAAATGTCTAATTTCAACCCACGTAGGTACTCAAAAATGTCCTAAATGTAGTTCCGTACGGTACATTACACAACAAAACAAATGGTCAAAATGGTGACAGCTCTTTCGATTCAACAGCTCCTGTACCATAAATGAATTATTTTTCTTGGATAACGTTAACTTTGTTTAAGCAAATGAGTTACTATCGGGTTTTCTAATAGGGACATAAAAATCACAACGTTAGTCGAAGTTAATATTTTCATTCGTACAACGTTTGGAAATCATAAAAAATTAAATTAATAATCGTCCCACCCGACTGGCTGAGCGTTCTATAGTGGATAAATTTGAATCCAAAATTTCACTTTTGGATGTTCCGGCGCCAAAGAGACGCCGTACCGATCGAAGCGACGAAAATATCGCAGCCGTAAGTGTATCCGTTCAAAATGAGCTAAATCAGTTGATTCCGCGTCGTTCTCAGGAATTGGGCATCTCTCAAACCACACTGTGAAAAGATCAGTTCGAAGCCAATTGATCATTTGAAACGCCGAAACTACTCCGATTGGGCTTTGGAAAAGTTAATGTTATGTCCTTAATGGAAAACCCATTACAATACGAATTCCATCTGTCTTGTTCATTCTCATCTAGATGGCAACTCTTTATCTATTCTCTGCCATGAAGCAAAAAGCTTTAACTCAAATGGATAAAGAGCTGTCATCTTCTCTCTCTCTGTTCCAATGCATTTCTCGTTAAGTTACCCGAATCCATTGTTCGCTCTGCACCGCACTTCACTCTTGCAGCAACATCCCCAGCGTTCAACTGATTAATTATTCTTCTATTTTGTTTTGTTTCGGACATGTGAACGGAAAGATATTAGTAAAAAATGTGTGGGTGCGTGAGCCATTTCTTGTTGTTTTCTTTGTTACCCTGAGAATATTTAGTGAATTCTTTGACCATTTCTTCACCTGTTTTCTTCCCTGGGAATCTTGGAGGAATAAATTTGGGACCTTCGTTAAATTTTTACCTTTTCTTTCTTTGTCCCCCTTCGTGACGGTTTGGTAGACCACAAAAAGTTCTCAAAAGTTTTCCTTTTTTCAGAACAAGCTGTCACTATTTGTGAAAGCTTTCCTGATATTCCCATTGAAGATCATACAGCTTCGAGCTTTGCAAGTCGAGCTGGATGACTTGGAACGTCGTTGGCGTCAACTAGTTCAAGTGTATAAGACTGAAATGACATCCGAGAGTTCTACTGTTACTGAGGCTATACGCAAGTTCGTTCACGCTAGATTCTCTGAATCCTGTAAGTCGTACAAGATCTGTAAATCAAAAATTCTTGACATAGCTCAAATCGAAAAACAAAAATTTTAAACTTCTGCACAAGAAAAAGAAATGCAATCCAGAGTTTCACCTGAGATGAAAGACCCGAGGTGAAGCGAACCAAATTGTTAAGCAATTTGCGCTCAACGATAATAACATCGAACTCGCATTCTCATTAACCACTAACTCCGAAAAATATTCAAGCTTGAGCATGTCGCCACGGAAAAGCAATACTTCTATTTCCGTTCTGAGAACATAACAATATTGCAGTAATTTCATGGGATCCTATATTAGTGTATTGACCACAAACAGTTGGGACCAACTAGATGGTTTCATTTCGAAGAGGCTAAACATTAGACTGGTCGCAATTTTTTTTTTTTTGAAATTTGATTGTTTGCGCTGCTTAAAATATGAGGTTTGGTGTAAGAAATCATGTCCTAATTTTTCAGATCAATCCGACGGTGCCTAGTCGTGCCTAGTTGGGCCCAAAGTTCCCCATATTATAAAAAAACATCTATTCAGTCAGATGTTTATAGTTATATTGAATAATGTGTAAGTTAATATAATGATAAAAAAAATTATATATTTATTTGATTAATTTTATTGAGTTGATTAATTTATAAGAGAAGATTTGTTGTGAGAAGGATATAAATGGCGATAGTGTTCAACAACTTGGAGTAAGTACTGCTTATCTTTCTCATCGTATGTTAACGATTTATTGTAATCCGTGATGAGTTTAATTGCTCTTTCTGCTGCATCATTCACAACATTCAAATGTTGACAGACAGCTTTTCCAGCGCAATAGTCATCCCTCTGCTGCCATTGAGAAGGTTCCGATTCTAAAAATTTTGGATCTATGGCTAGTCGAGAAAAAAATTTCTTTGTCCGTGGAGAAACGAAATCTGATATATCTCTTGACGCGTAAGAGAAAATTTCATCCATATTGACAACATTCCTTTTCGAAATTGTTTCATTATTTCCGTGTATGTCATTGCCGATGTCGAGTTTTTGGACCATCATCTTTTTTATTTCCAAAGACACGCTTTCATCAAAAAATGCAAGGCCAACAGTTTCTTCTGACAAATACCACAAATGGTTTCTTATTTTTTGCAATAATGCGGTCGAAACTTCTTTATCAAAATAAGACACAACGTTTTGAATGAAATCAAGATCTAGTTTTGGCGCTTCTATAGCATTCACACATCGGAACCAATAAGGAACATATATGATTGTCAAAAATAAGCAAATGCTCCGAAGACTTTTCAATTCCGTATCTGTCAAATTGAACTGTTCGCGAAATAGAAATATTTTGTAACAATAAATGCACTTTGCCATGAATCGTGCATGCGATGTAGCACCAGGCAAACGAAATTGTGAAAAATCTGGTACACGCTCCCCAATAAAATGGAGTGTTAACTCAAGCAACTCTTTATAATCTGCACGCACGTAATGGAGCTTTAACGCATTTATACAAAAATTCTTCAAATAATCTACGTGCGATGTTGTTAAAACTTGTACCACTTCTTCGTCCAAAATTCCACTCTTGAATGTGCTAGATTCAATGTGTTTCCAATACTTGGCAAATCTGTTGAAGAGAAGAACTTCTGGCCCGGATGTTTTCCCAAAATTCATGTCAAATACAGATTTGACCAACAATTCACTTATATGGTGGCGACATGGAAGAAAAAGTAGTTTTCGTCCTAATTTTTGTTCAAGCAAATATGCAGCGCCATTATGAACCCCAGTGTTAGTGGCTGTGGTATCAAAAGACACTATTTCTACTAATGCATCAAGTGACCATTGTTGCAAAAAATTGTAGGTGACGTCTGCTATATTTGCCCCAGAAGAATTTTCTATTTTGGGTATGCCGAGCAGTTTTTCCATACGTTCACTTGTCACAACGAGAGCCAGTCGATCTTTCTTTTCTGTACCCTTTATTTCTGGAAGGAGTTTCCCATCCCAATGAAGGACAAATACTTCAGGAATCTGCAATAAACAGTTTTAAAATAATATATAAAGCTTAATATAAAATCATCTATGATACTTACATTGAAATCATCGATAATCTGCTTAGCTTGTCTTCTACGATATTCTCTTCGCATTAAATGAAGCGTGGTACGATTTAATACAAGATTTTCTAATTTGATAGGTGTAACAGCAGGGAAAACATCTTGTACTTTATTCAGAATTGCATTAGCTGTTGCAGAAACAATATGCATAGCATCTCTTGTCGAAAGCTTGCATTTGTCCATGCTTGCTAGCATTCTGTCGTCAATAAAATTCACAGTACCGTATAATATTGTTTGTGATATATCTTTTTCTTGGATATCATTTATATTGTCTGAGACGTTTTCGGAGTCCGGAGAATCATTTCTTATTTCGGCTTCTATGTAATCTTCAACACTCATGGTTAATGCAGCTATTTTATTCATAAGAGAATTTTTTTTTATAAAATCTATATAAATATAATAGCTTGTGAGTTAAATACCTTGAGCTTTATGTTTTTCAACACGCTTTTTTTCTTCTTCCAATAGTTTATCTTTACGTTTTTGTTTTTGCGTTAAAATTCTATCAACACCATACATTGTTCCTGGGCGACCTCTCTTCCTCTGAAGCACTAGAAAATTTTTGTCTTCCTGTATTTTCATTATCTCTAGAGCATTTGGAGCTGCAACATCAAATATAAAATTTTCTATCTTGTCACGAAAATCTTGTTCTTGTTTGCGGTATTTTTCGTATGGGGCTTTACAATTTTTTTGAATATTTCTCCAGTTTTCATAAATTTTCCTCAATTTATGCACACAATTAGTTTCATGTAAAGTAGGAATTTTTGCCTTGTTCCAAAATTCGAGTGCAACGCCAATAGTATATTTCATACTCTTTATCACTGTCATATTTTCTACTCGAATTTTGTAAAAAAATAATTGAAGCACTTGCTTTATTGATGGTAGTTTGGCTCCTAAAATATTACTTGCACATTTTCCCACTAGAAAAATATCTTCATCGGAGCGTAGGTTTATTTTTCGTATCACTTTTGAACTCATATTGCTAACGGGATCAATTGACTATATTTTATATATTTTTCATTTACTTAACGACTGATTATTAATTTGCACTTCTTGCTACGTTAACGACTTGACGATTGTGAAAAAATAGCAAACATATATGAAGACTGCAGCTCAGTCGCAGCAGATATCGTTCCACGTAAAACAACCGTTATCTGTATGCAAACCGTCAGCTTCAAAGCTGAGCAAATGATTTGTGATGTATACACAAATGTTTACAGACAATATGAAGTGCGTAAGTAAAGTTGTCAAGCAGAGTAGAAAATCGTCGATATAATTTCTTAGTATGTCCGGATGTTTGTATGTATGTCCTATTCTTTCCGCAACTTTATAAAGCCATCTGATGACATAGGAAGCTGAAATTTGGCATACTTAAAGTACTTTCTCTGCGGAAGATCGTAACGAAGTCAGAGTTTTGATTTTCGGTCTACGGGGCCGGCTTTTCAACTAGTATAACTATAAAGAGCTGACTGAATAGACGTTTTTTATAATATGGGGAACTTTGGGCCCAACTAGGCACGACTAGGCACCGTCGGATTGATCTGAAAAATTAGGACATGCTTTCTTACACCAAACCTCATCTTTTCAGCAGCGCAAACAATTAAATTAAAAAAAAAAAAAAAATCCCATACAAGATGCGACCAGTCTACTAAACATGTTAGAATCCGTTTCGGATATGCTCAAACCTTCCAAACCTTCTCCAGCTTCTTACAAATCGCAATCCTTCCATGCTAAAACTGATGCCACTTACAGACCATCTACGGCATGTCGGCAAAGCCATCCGCTAGGGAATTGTCATCAGTTCAAGATTTGGACTCTTGCTTAGAAACAAAATCTCATAAGTGCAAACAAGATTTGCAGGAATTGTTTGTCCTACGGACATGTTTCAAACGTTGCCAAAGTGACAAACTGTGCCAAAAGTGTCAACAACCCCATCACACTCTGTTACATCCGGATACTGGTAATGGAAATTAGGAGGTGAGATCAGGGTTGCAAAATCAAATCACTGCGAATAATAGGCTAATAGAATAATATTGACCCACAATATGACCAGCCGACGACGCACAGTGGGAGGAATTCCAAAAAAAAGGAAATAATTCTGCCATTTCCTAACCAGACACCCGATTGCGACCAAACGTGGCATGTTTTTAGAAGAGGTATTAGAGAAGTTAAGTTTTGTGTTTGGGCCCCCCGTGGTATACAGGGGCGGAGCTGCAGGGCCTCAAAGTTGGCCACCTCGGTTGAACAAAATGTTTAAGCGCGTGTATCTTTCGTATTTTCCGGCCGATTCATAAAATTGTGCGTATTCTAATAACCGAGGTCTACAAAAGGCTTTTTGCACCTAACAGTTATCTTGTATACTTACTGAGATATCTGCATTTGAAAATTGAATTTTTTCCCCGACCTTGTGCTAGTATTTTGTAAATATCGAAGCAGAATATGCACCAATTTTATCCACTTAAGCATGTCTGGATTGGCAATAAAATCTCCTATATGATTGGTTCGATATAACCAACAGGACAAAAGTTATGGCCCCTTGAATTCATATTTAAAAAAACTAGATTTTTTGTAATTTTTTTAGGAAAAAAGTTTATGTCGTATTTTTGAGTTTTAGAAGAAGTTAGTTACAAAATGTGTAACATATTTACTATCATATTAAAGGAAACTTTCCAGAGTATGCTCTTAAAGAAAGAACGGGTCAAAAATATTTACTTCTCCAATTTACACAATTTTTTAGACAAATTTCAAAAGTAAGCCACATTTTTTCCAATCGCAAAGCTTAAATGTTAAAGCTTTTGGCATATTTTTGTGAGTTTTCTGCCGTAAAGCGCAAGAGACGGAATTCGGATGGATTCTAAGTGGCCCAACAAATGTGCGTTCTGTGAGTTCGTTTGCTTCATGGATAACATCCTCTGATTCACTGAACGACGAGATCCGAAAATTCTGGAAAATCGAAGAGGTTCCATCTTTAACAAAATTTTCCAACGATGATTGCTGGTGCGAACAATTTTATAAGGAAACAACTGTTAGTCAATCGGATGGAAAGTACGTTGTCCAACTACCTACGATTTGTCACCCCCCCACCACCCGGTTTCACCATGTCCTGATGTCAGGTCCAGCGTAATGACGTAGGTCCAACGCCTCCAGCTCTACCGCTAGCACCAGCAGGCCGACGTCACGCGATCGCCTCAGTCGCCTCTCACTGACTCATGTTTTTTCTCCCTACCGCGGTGGCGCGCAGCCTGGCCGAGATGGCAAGGCTGCTCCTGAGTTGAAGGGAGGCACAGACGCTTGTGGTTGGGAGCCTCATTGAGCGACTCAACCTACTAACGACAAAAAGTAACAACAACGAGTACTGCACTTTGAACCTGCAGTCTTACCATGACTCCTTCGTAAAGCTTCAGATGGTAGGGTGGCTGAAGCCAAATCTACACACGAGTGTACCAAAACCTACAACCCAGAAGAAACTTCAGTCAGTATTCGAACATCTTCCGGACTTTTTCAAGCCGTCAAAGTATTTAGAGCAGGTCTAATCCAGACATCACTCAACTCACCAATGGCGCAAAGCAACTTTTTTGGCTGGACCATTTTCGGATTATGCCAGTATTAATATTGCCGTAAAGCAAGCCAGTTAGTTCAACAGCTCCTGTGCCACATTTATCTCCTGTACCATAAATGAATTCTTTTCCATTGAATATTGTTAAATTACTTTAAGTAAATCAATTACTCAGTCAGAATTTATTTTTTTGGTTTGAGACCATATGTTCCATTTACTTTCTGTCTATTCCAAGAAAGTAATAGAAACAAATACAAAAATTGGTAGAGAGTTTAATTGCTTGGTAGAATTGACTGCAGTTTCGATAGACACCACTCTATCATCTTCAGAATTCAGTAGCAATAGTGTATGTCTTTAACTTAAATCTGCTGAAATACTTGTGGAAGCAGTAAATTGAATTTAACAAGAACTGCTAACCAAACCCGTATTTTGCCGAACTAAGTCAACATACTAAAACTCTCATACCAATACATTTTTGTTTTTTGCTTGGGTTCGCATCGCGAACCACGAAACCAAATGTAGTTTTGTCAACGGCTAATGCCGACGTCATCGTACCTCATGTGTTTGTATGTGTTGTTGTTATTTATTGTTGGTCTGTGCTTTTGTTATTCAGTCAGAATTTATTTTTTTGGTTTGAGACCATATGTTCCATTTACTTTCTGTCTATTCCAAGAAAGTAATAGAAACAAATACAAAAATTGGTAGAGAGTTTTAATTGCTTGGTAGAATTGACTGCAGTTTCGATAGACACCACTCTATCATCTTCAGAAATGTATTGGTATGAGAGTTTTAGTATGTTGACTTAGTTCGGCAAAATACGGGTTTGGTTAGCAGTTCTTGTTAAATTCAATTTACTGCTTCCACAAGTATTTCAGCTGATTTAAGTTAAAGACATACACTATTGCTACTGAATTCTGAAGATGATAGAGTGGTGTCTATCGAAACTGCAGTCAATTCTACCAAGCAATTAAAACTCTCTACCAATTTTTGTATTTGTTTCTATTACTTTCTTGGAATAGACAGAAAGTAAATGGAACATATGGTCTCAAACCAAAAAAATAAATTCTGACTGAATAACAAAAGCACAGACCAACAATAAATAACAACAACACATGTAAATCAATTACTATAATACGAATTCCCCTGTATTGTTCATTCTCATCTAGATGGCAACTCTTTATACAAGGTGGCGCAAAAGTAATCCTCCTATCAGAAAATGCTATAAATTTTGCGATTGGCCCCTAATACCTAATGTTGACATTTGTGTAGTAAACACATGCGAAATACACGTTAATAAACAATGTTACACTACACTGCTCCAGAACGCGGAATATTGCTGACTATTTATTTGACCAATAATCGGTCGGTGACTTTGGCACAAAAAACATCGAAAGGTTACTTTTGCGCCACCTTGTACATTCCCTGCCATGAAGGCAAAAACTTTAACTCAAATGGATAAAAACTGACATCTTCTCTCTCAGTTCCAATGGATTTTTCGTTATGTTACCAAAAACCATGGCTGCTTTATTGTTCGCTCTGCCCCGCACTTCACTTTTGCAGCAACATCCCCAGTGTTCAACTTATTAATTATTTCTGATGCAGTTTGTCCACTATCATTATCTGTTTACTAGGCTCGGCAGTAAAGCATATGACTTATTACTTCCTTATCCCTTTTCTGACGAAACGCATTTTCGTCTCAGCGGCTTATTAACCTGGAAAACTGCCTCATCGATTGATCAGGAAATCCGCACGTGATCGTGGTAAATGCTAATGCATCCCCAGAGAGTGAAAGTATGGTGCGGAATTTTCAGCGCTGACACCATTGGCCTATTTTCCCTTCAAAATGCTGTTGAAAGGGCCATATCCGTTAACTGTGAGCACATCATAGGAATGATAAAACGGAGATTTAAGACATGGACTTGGCGCGCCATTCTGCTGAAAGCACCCATCCAACGCATTCGTCAAACTTTTGCGCGTGAAATCAGCCGTCACCCTGTTATCAGCCGTCTCTTCGATGTCAGTTGACCACCTCGGAGCTGCATTAAAAATGCAGACCCTTAAGTCGAATATCGAGCAAGCTATTGGTGAGATAAAGCCAAAATTGTTATCAATGTAAAAGAAGAACAGATTCAATACCTGTTTGATAGATAAACAGGTCGCATTCCACTAATAGACCACAAAGCTCCAAAGGAAATCAAGGTTGAAGAAAATTCTGTCGAAAACACTGTGGACAAAATTTTCTAAATTTTTTGTCGAAGGACTGCATATAACATTTTTTGGTTCCTAAACATGAAACATATTTAAAAATTGTTATGGTACATTTTTACAATTTTTTTTTAATTCTGATTTTCTTGAGAGGCGCCTTTATTATTTGGACCATATTTTTTAAGAAAATTCTTTGTGACAAAATAGCATTAAGCCGACGGTATGTGTAATTTTTTGTAGGTGAATGGCCTAATTTTGTGTAGTGTTATTTGGTCGTATAAGCTTCTATTAAAGAGTGGTCTTGATTTAAATTGGAGTAATTTCAATAATATGATTGGTAGAGCCGTTTTCTTAACAAAAATTTTGCTGAATGATTGCAATTTTCGGCAAATTCTTTATTCTAATTTTGATGGCAAACTGCACAGTATAAATCAACAGGACTATATCAATGGAAAGGATTTTACATGGATTTTCTGTATGTGATCCCAGGGAAACCACGGATATAAATACTCCAGTTTATCTGTTACTTTTAACCAATACTATTTATAAATGATCGCATGCGAAGCAGTGGGTATTTGCTAGTTCATGATAAAAAGTACGAATAAATATATTTACAATAAATTAATCTATATCGGTTAACAAATCAATTATTGTGAGGAGAATAATATTTAAACTATACTTCTGACTAACGTACTCTAAATTTCTTTTTATTTTACAGATCCACGTATTTCACACTTTACAGTTATTTTCAATCCCTTCTTTGTGATAACTGTAGTTTCCGTATACCTCCTGGTGGTACAGAAATGGGGACCCAGATTTATGACAGACCGTAAACCTTATAAAGTTGAGGGTCTAATGAAGATCTATAATGTCATACAGATTCTACTAAACACATGGATATTCGTGGAATCCATAATTTGTTGCTTCCAAAGGTCTGATTTAAGTTTCACCTGCCAGGGCTACGATCCACAGGATAGAAGACCAATAATGCAGAAATTAGTGAGACCTGTTATGCTATATTATATCTCAAAATATTTGGATATGTTCGATACGGTAATAATTGAAAATAGGCTTTTTTCTCAAATAATTATAAAAAATTCATTGTGTTTTTGTTTTGTTTCAGATTTTCTTTTTGTTACGGAAAAAATATAATCAAATTAGCTTTTTACATGTCTACCACCATGCCATGATGGTATTGGGTGTTTATACTTATGCGACACAACTTTTTGGTAAGTATTTTAAATGGTAAAGAAGGAAACTCTTAAATTGGACTTTTAATTCAGATTTAAATTTTACAATAACGGGTGTTTTTTAGGGCGGCCGGAAGTTGGACCCCAACAAAATGCACCCCAAATTGAAAATGAAAGTGCGCCCCAAATTTGGGGCCTATTTGTTTTACAAAAACTGACTTATGAAATTAATGGCGGAATGAAATTGGGCCCCAGGAAATTACACCCCAATATTTTTATGAATATGGGCCCCAAAAAATAACATATCAAACAACAACAATTTTATTTGGGGCTTAATTTAATTTCTTGTCCGCTTTTTGGGGCTTATTTTCATCTATAAATTTAGAAACAGGAGATGCTAAGCATTTTTTTCGCGTAGCCAATTTTGGATCCTGTCCATAGGAGAAAGTCTTAAACAGAGGCCGAAGGCCGCAGGCCGTAGGCCGACCGCACAAGAAAAGATTTATAATTAGAAAATAGGTTCGCATACGTGTGTTACTGCTAACTCCCAAGATTTACGAAGAGAAAATTTCTTAGTTTTTTTGGGGTTTATTTTCATTTTATGCTGTTTTCTTGATTGGGGTGTAATTTCCTAAATCAGTTTTTGTAACGAAAATAGGCCCCAAATTTGGGGAGCACTTTCATTTTTAATTTGGGGTGCATTTTCTTGGGGTCCAACTTCCGGCCGCCGAAATTAATCACCAATCAAGAAAACAGCATGAAATGACAATAAACCCCAAAAAACTAAGAAATTTTCTCTTCCTAAATCTGGAGAGTACGCAATAATACACGTATACCAACCTATTTTCTAATTATAAATCTATGCCTGTGCGGTCGGCCTACGGCCTCTGTTTAAGACTTTCTCCTATGGACGGGATCCAAAGCTGGCAACGTGGAGCAAATCTTTTATGTGTAGCCTCTCCTGTTTCTAAATTAATAGATGAAAATAAGCCCCAACAAGCAGACAAGAAATGAAAGTAAACCCCAAAAAGAAGACAAAAATTAAATTAAGCCCCAAATAAAATTGTTGTTATTTGATATGTTATTTTTTGGGGCCCATATTCATAAAAATAGTGGGGTGTATTTTCCTGGAGCCCAATTTCATTCCGCCGTTTTTTAGACGTGTGGTTTTCAAGAAGAAATAAAACGCAACTTATCTCTATTATTACGGACAGTAGCGTGATTACAACAGACGGAAGGACGGATACACGGACATAGCTAAATCGTCTTAGAATTTTACAACGATTAAGAATATATATATATACTTTATGGGGTCCAAGATCAATATTTAGAGGTGTTACAAACGGATTGACAATATATATATAGCCCCTATCTTATGGTGGAGGGTGCATCTATAGAGGTCCATCTATAAATTACTTTATCAATTGACTTAGAATCACATTCTAAGATGATTTATCGGTGTGGTTGTACGAGGGTTGATATATATATTTCTGGCCTAGGCAACACTAACTGTTGCCTGGCGCCATCTGACATTTCCATTGGAAAGTTTGAAATTTTTAACATAACTTCACTCAGACCGTTTTGTCATTTGAGCGCGAATTGTTTTGGTTACAGTGTGTTGAAAATTCATTGAGGCGCTGGTTTGAGCCGATGTGTGAGAGCTCTCATGTCATGGTGCACAATGATTCGTATTCTATTGTTCGTTTTTAGAATTTCTCCGAAGACTTCAGGCAAACAAATTGTAGTGTACCACTCAGAATTGACCGTCCTAAGTTGCTCAAGCGGAGCAGTCGCCACATGACCAGTTTTGCCGAAGAAAAACAGGCGACAATTTGCTTCGAAGTGCTTCTTCCACGAACAACTTTCGTTGGATTTGGCTCGTCTTCGAAGATCCACACGGTCGATTGCTGTTTTGTTTCGGGCTCATACGCATAGATCCAAGATTCGTCACCTGTGACGTTTTTCAAAATTTCTTTGCACCAATCGACACTAGCCTTTTTTGAACGATTGTCAAATTGTGCGGGATCCAAAGAGAACAAACCTTTTTTACGGCTAGGTGTTCATGCAATATCGAATGTATGCTGGTGGAAGAAATGCCCAAGGATGCCTCTATCTCACGGTATGTCACTTGACGATCTTGCATTATCAGTTCACGCACGGCATCAATGTTCTCTGGCACAACGGCCGATTTTGGACGACCTTCGGCTTTGGGCGAGCGTCGGCCACTATTGAATTCATTAAACCAGTTTTTCACAGTGCTATAGGATGGTGCTTCATAGCCATACAAAGATTTAAGTTCGTCGATGCACTCTTGTCGTGATAATCCACGTCGAAAGTTGTGAAAAATTATCCACGAAAATGTCACGACGTTAATTGCATTTTTTTGCCAAATTGATTTTTTAAAGTCACTGTAAACAACGCAAAAATGTCATAAAGTTAATTACATTTATTTGCCAAATTGATTTTTTCAAGTCACTGTAAACAACGCAAATGATGGTCGTACGTCTAAAAGTTCTGAGTAGGTTTATGCTAACAAATGTCAAACTTTCCAATGGAAATGTCAGATGGCGCCAGGCAACACTTATGGCGAATTCTTTTCTACAAAAAAGTGCAACATTTTCATTGCCCTTTTTCCGAAAACGGCACTTTTGTGATACTTTTTTGAAATTTGGTAATTAAGTTACTCGAATTTAGCACAACTAAAATTTCAAAATTTCAAAAAAGCGATATTATAGTGCAGTTTTCGGAAAAAGGGCAATGCAAGTGTTGCACTTTTTTGCAGAAAAGAATTCGCCATTAGTGTTACCTAAGGCAGAAATATATATAGTAACCCTCGTAGTTCTATTATTGTAATAAGATTCCTGATCATATTTATGGTCTGAAGTAAATAGATGTATTTAAAAAAATAGATATTAAAGAAAAAAAATTTTTTCATTTTCTGTTTTTATACCCTCACTTTAAGGTGACGAGTGTAACACATCGAAGGAGTGACCTAAGACTCCAAGTATGTTAGGCGGAAATCCGTTTGGGGCATTTTAAGTTATTTAAGCAATGTCCGTTCTTATCTCCGTCTGCTGGTGCGCACCATAACTCTCGAAATGTCTTCTTCCAATTTGGTACCTCCGACACAAATGGAGCATTTTGCACTAAAAGTAAACTGTTATAGCTTTAGTATCAGTTCATAAAAATATTTGAAATTCTGTACAGTCTAATGCTTTTATAGTAACTACAGTACAGTGAAAAATGGGTGTCATTGGCACGCCACTTTTGATACCTCCCACACCAATGAATTATTTGTCACCAAAAGTGAACAGCTTATAACTTTAATACAAGTAAAGGGTGGGCCATTTAATATTTAAAATTTGAATCAGTTATAAAAAAGTACTGATAATTTTTTTCAATTTATTGTTTTATTGGAAAGGTTGAACTTTGTCATTTAATAATGGAGCACAATATCATGACTAACACAACTGGCTCGCCAATTAAAAATTTTAGGGTTGGACTCAGTTACATTTAAAATTTTAGATTTAAATTTTGAATCGGCTTTAAAAAATTTACTGATATTTTTTTCAAATTTTTGGTTATATTGGAATGGTTGAACTTTGTCATATAATAATGGTACATTATATCATTCATATGACTACCACGACTGGCTCAGCTGTACCTCATCCGATCAACCTAATTCTTCAGTAAATTTTCGGTTGTTTCGGATCGACTCTCTTCAATGCCAACTTTGATTTTATGTTTCAACGCTTCAATTGTCTCTGGCTGCTTTGCATAACATTTATCCTTAATGGCTCATCACAGAAAATAATCCAAAGGGCTTAAATCACAAGTCAAAGCAATCGGTAGTATAAATTTTAAATGAACCACTCTATACATACTTTAAAGTCAATAAATGCAATTTAAATTGATAATAATTTATTTAAAGGGTAATTCCAAAGGAAATCGACCCACTCCGAAAATTTATGAATTTCGATATTGCTGAAATTTTGCATGCGCATACTGCATGATGATACGAAATAATGACAGTTTACCGTGTGTCAAAATTTGTAGCGGTTTAGATTTTATGGGGTGACAAAGTAGGACATCTACATTGTTTTGTAAAAATTAAGCTATGTTCAATTCGCCATAACTTTTGAACGGAATGTCAGATTTAATTGAAATAAGTACCATCTTAAAGATATTAACGTTATTTCTAAGTATTATACACATAAGGATAAGTATATGTGTATTAAGGATATCAAAAGGACGAAAATGTCCTTAATCCTTGATTATCCTGAAAAATGTATTTTCAATTTTTTTAATTTTATTTCTGAATATTACCCCCATATTGCTCCATAAAATATAAAATTTTCAGAATGGGTGCTCAATGGGTTCAAAAGATATGACTTATTTAATGTCCGTTTGACTGGTTTATGCCAATGATATCTCTGAAAAGGAGTGACCGAATGACTTACAAATTAGTATGTGGTAATATTTTCCTCAAACCTACTCAATGTTTTGAAGTGGCCCATTTCGGACCCCTCCTTGTGGTACCTCCCTCACAAACGGTTAAAATTTTGTGACATGTTAAAACTGTTATATTAATGTTATAAACTGTTAACTTTTGGTTCAAAATGCTACTATTGTGTTATAAAAGCATTACACTGTACAAAATTTCAAGTATTTCATTTTTTTTTCAAGTACCAAAAGGGGCGTAGTAACTTCGCCCATTTTTCTCGAGTTGATAGCGACTAACAAACTAATACTATGTGTGAAATTTCAGAAGATTTTTAAAAAATGGCAAAAAATATTTACTCCGTTTTTGTAAAGGCTTGTTTACTAACGCAAAAAACAATGTCAAATTGAAAAAATCGATGGATAAATGTACAAATTAGGACCCATTTTTTGCAATGCAAAAATTGCGTTTCAAATTAATTTGTTATTGGCAGTTTTGTGTGAGAGGTACCAATAGGGGCGTTAAAACGCTCAGTATTTCAAAAAATGATAACCCTTTTTGGGAGAGGTCCTCGAAGGAGTGGACCAATACGGTAAATCTTCGAATTCAGCCTGAGATTGAAAGAAAATTTCCACAAACCAAATTTTAAGTCAGTCGGTGAATTCCTTCCAGTGTTATCCAGCGCACCAGCAATACAGACAGATGGACATCTGGACGGACATTGTTCAAATGACTTAAAATAGCCAAAACTATTTATAATTATAATTGAGGTTACTCGTTCGCAGTGTTAAACTGTTGGCCCGTAGCAAATTAAATATACCCTCGCTCACAATACTGTATACCCTACACCACACTGTGTTACAGGGTATTATTAGTTTGTTTCATGGCAGATTTTTGCAACACTTTACAACTAAGAAATTTCAGTCAAGTAAATCGACTAAGATATACCCCTACTTTGTGAGCAATGTAAATATGCACTGGTATATGTACTAATATTTGGAGCTGTTTAATTTTGGTATGTATTGTCTCTTTTTGTATGGGAGGTACTTACACGGGTGTTGTGCTAACACCAATTTTTTAAAGGACTGTAGGAATTTGACAAACCTTACACTGTGTACAAATTTTAAATATTGCGTTGGTATTCACAATACAACCTGTTAACTTTTTTAAAAAATGGTACGTTTGTGTGGGAGGTACCAAATGAGGCGTGATAATAACATCAATTTTTAGACACACTGTATGTACCATAAATACATTACACTGTATAAAATGTTACGTATTTGTATTTTAAAGTTATATCCAATATTATATATATACTAATACGAGGTGTGTAATTTTAGAAGATTCGAATTTTATAAAAGTTTTTAGATAAAAAATAGTTTACTACATTTTAACCCTTTGTGGGGGAGTTACTAGAAGGTGTGGACCAATATGACGCATCTCCGAACTTAGCCTGAGATAGACAAAATATTAACACATACCAAATTAGAAGTCATTCGGTTACTCCTTTCAAGAGTTATCGTGCGCACCAGCCAGCAGACAGACACAGAGACTCTCAGACGGACGGATATTGCTCAAATGACTTAAAATTACCCAAAACGGATTTCCGTCCAATATACTTGGGCTCTTAGGTCACTCATTTTATGGTTTACTCTTTTGTCCGTAGCAAATGTGTGTTTTAATTAAAATATTTTTTTTTATTTCACAAAAAGGAAATATAAATAACTAGAGAATCGTATATACTATCCAAAAGTAAAATGCAATGGCTATTATTTGGCGCCAAAGACAACTGTGATTAAAATAAGTACAATATAATGTTGTTGTTACGCCTTGTATATATTGTAAGTAAGTTTTGTAGTTAAGCTACGTACTTGATGCCATTAACACAAGTACATTTTTATTAACATGTTGTAATAAAACGGAGTTCAAGTATTAACCAAACTAAGTACATGATGTATTAATAAACCAACTTCAAGTCGTAATTAAAACCAGTAAGTACTGAACCAAGAGCATATAAAAACTGCCCAAAATCTCATTCGAATTACATGTTCATACCGATTTTCTGAAATATTTCATTACTTCTTTATATAGAGTGTTTTTTAGACGTGTTGTTTCCAATCTGGCAATACTTTCAGAGTTGGCCTTTTTGACAACTGTCACTTGATTTATGCTCAGTTTAGTTTGCCCTTTCATAATAAATAGACTTACTCCGAAACAGAGTCGACCTCTGTTAAAGAAAGTAAACGCGTTTTGCTGCCGCTCCGTAAAATTTGCACATACCTCGGTTTCTGGCGCTTCATTGAATGCCTAAAGGACTTGAACAGCGGCATTGGAGGGATATATTCACGGGAAAGTGATCGTGGCCACCTCCGGTTGCTCGTGGCGTTTTTATGCTTGAAATAAGCTCACAATTTTTATAGAAAAACTTGGATTTTTTTTTGGAAATCTCCTGGAAGGTGATGCAAACTAATGTTAACCAAAGTATTTTACAAGTAATTCAGCACACTGTAAAAACAAAAAACAGCTGTACGAGTGACGTTTCTGGTGAGCTGTGTTCAATACGTTGGAGCGTTGCCATATTACAATCGGTTCGTCTGACTTCTCCAGTGAGCTGTGTTTTGTAAGGCTCTACACTGATTTGTGGTGAAATACAATCCTGTGATTAGATTCTAATATTTTTACGGTATTGCCAAATCCAATTATTGTTGTACTAAAATTAAGACTTAAGGTATGCTAATGACTTTAGACTAATTGTACTGCTGTGCGGTTTGTCCCTATTTACATTGGCTGAATGTTCAGCAGATTATCCGCGTTTTGTGGGAGAGAGAGGCAGTCGTCAAGAGGGGGGAAAAAACTCTCCCGTACTCAGGCTTATCGGTCTGAACGTTTTGTGTTTTTCACTCGGCCTTTGAAACAACAACAATTCACACAGAAATATCCGAAACAAAATTATGTTTCTAAACGCAGAGGCAAGTTTAAAAGAGAATTAGCGGATAAGCTGCTGAAAAAATATCTTAGTGTAAATCTGGACTTTGTAATGATACAAGTTCTCGTATGAGATACACTTCACATTATCTGCTTCATGAGGTATGCTATCTCCATCAACGCCGCGCACATCCCAGCAAACAAAACGAAAGCTACAGGAAATCTCACCAGAGGAATGCAAAATGGCAAAGAAACCCGTTGGAAATATGGAGGTAGGGGAACTTATGGAGCTAATGAAGTCCACAATGAACACGCTGTTAGAGGACAAATTGCAGAACATTCCAACAAAACAGGATATTGAGGATGTTAAGAATGGTATTACGGCGGAAACAGCAGAAATAACGAAACTGAAGGCTGAAGGCTGAAAACAGGCAACTGAAAGAGGAGCTAGAGCTGCTAAAAAAGAAAATTGAAGATGATAGCAACAATACTAGATGGCTGGAACAGCAAATACATAATTACAAGCTGATTTTTAAGGGAATTCCAAATAAAAAGCCTGCAAAAGACGCTGTTTTAAAGATTTGCTGCAACCAAATGAAAATTAACCCCAAGATAATGTCAGCAAAAACGATAAGCGAGCGAAACGATAAACAAAACGTTATAGTAGAATTTGAAAACGAAAGCGAAGTAATGGAGGTTCTACGTAACACAAAATTTCTTATGGGTACTACGATTTCTGTTGATAGGGATTTAAACCACCGTAGACAACGAAACAAAGTTGCGATGTTACTAATTAGGAAACAAATACTCCAAGAAACAAGGAAACATAAAATTATTGTCAGAGATGACAGAATGAAAATAAATAACAAAAGGTTCACTTGGAATAGAAATAGTCAGCTAATATGTGGAAGAGATAGTGCCGAAACGGTTCTGAAGGATCTATATGGCAATGAGTTAAAAACTACTTATTTCAATAATACTTTCGAAAAAATTAACTACCTTGGGGTAATAATCACGCCCCAAATGACGTTTACGAAACACGTACAAAGCCGTAATATGCAGAGCGCTATGAAATTAACCTGGAAAAACTTTTTTAAAAAAGGACGAAGTTTCGCTACAACAGAAGTGGTCCTTGTATTCAGCTGTCTGTAGATCCGTGCAGTCATATGCAGCACAAATATTGGGTTCTACATATTGTGATGAAGTGGATAAGGTCCAACGATTTTTCATGAAAATGGTTTTAGATCTACCAGATTCAACTCCGAACTATGCTCTGTACATAGAGGCCGATCTAGATGAAAGTCACATATATATGTTACATTTACACATAAAATACATTTGTAGAACCATTTTCCAATACATTAACAATAGGCTTCCTAAACAATTGTCGTATATCATACTAAGGAAAAATATACTTTGGGCAAAACATTTCAATAGTTTAAATCAAGAAATTAACATACAACCGATAGGCGAAAATGTCAACAGAGATGATTGGAACCATATGGCAAATGCAATAGTTCAATATTTAACATCCAACAACAAGGCTACTAATATACAACGAGCAATAAATAGTAGCTCACGCTTCTACAGAAAGCTAGACCACTCAAGAGGCATACTTTATTTCAACGGTCAATACACGAGGAGGGAGATATCATGGATATTCAAAGCTAGATGTGATCTAATCTACCTCAACAGTAACGCTCATAAAATAAATGTAAAAGATACTGAACTTTGTACTCTATGTAATATGAGAGTGCCCGAAAGAATTTTACATTTCCTTGGATTCTGTCCGATTCTAAGAGAATACAGGTTACAATTCTTTGGTGAACCATTATTAATGGAGGATGAAATAATAAGTATACTAGATGGAAGACAAGACCGAGACTGGAATAAACTTGTAGCATATCTCGAAGCTGCCGTGAAATATAGGAAAATTCTAATAAACGAATTTAACTAGAAATTATATTTGTTTACAATTACTTTCTTTAACAAACGTGAATTATGCCATTAAAATATGGTCTTTTCGGCTAACGACTTGTATGTCAATGCCGTAAATCTTTTGTTTAATTGTATATTTAAATTACCTACATTGTAATTGAAGTTTTATGAAAAAACAAAAGATTACTTACTACTACTCCGAAACAAACTTTGAAAATCGTACAAATTTATTACGAAAATAATGGTAATGCATTTTTTATTTCCACAAGAAAATTTTGTTCAGCGATGAAGCTCACTTTTGGACGAATGAGTACGTTAAACAACAAAATTGTCGCGTTTAGAGTAATGATAATCCACAAGCCATTGTTCAGACGACGTTACATCCACAAAAAGTCACTGTTTGGTGCACCCTATGAGCAGAGGGAATCATTGGTCCATATTTCTTCAAAAATGAAGCTGGCCGTAATGTTACAATCAATGGGGAACGTTATAGAACCATGATTAATGACATTTTCGTGGCTGAATTGGAGGATGTTGATGTGGTCGACCTTTGATTCCAACAAAACGGCGCTAAATGCCATATATCTAACGAAACAATCAATTTATTGAAGGGCATTTTTGGTGAGCGCATTATCTCGCGTCGTTGGCATTTGCCGTGGCCTCCAAGATCGTGCGATTTAACGCCGTTGGACTATTTTTAGTGGGGTTATGTAAAGACGCAGATAAGCCCGTATCACATGACCCCTTATCTGTCGACGCAGATAAGCCCGACACGATTGACGCCTTGGAAGAGAATATTAGGCGCGTTATTTCTGACATACAGGCCCAAATGCTGGAAAAAGTGGTCAAAAGTTGGGATTCAAGGCTGGAATTATTCAAGCCAATCGCGGCGGCCGCTTGCCCGAAATCATTTTTAAAACGTAATCCTTATTTCCTTATTTTTATAATAAAGCTTAATTCTTGGCCAAAAAAACAACCTATAAAAGACTAGCAACACTTCTTTGCCTCAATTTTGAGTTTAATGAAAAGGAATAGCGTCAGAATATGTAATATCGACCTATGTAGTTTATTTTTGGCTAAAATGTTTATAATCGGTCACAAATAGGTAAAATAAGAATGAAAAATTTAATTGGCATTTTAATTTTTGAAAAAATTAAAAAAAATCGTTTTTGTGTTTTACGAAATTTGTAATTGCTCTCGATCGGCTGAACCGATTTTTGCAAAGTTTACTTTATTTAAAAAAGGACACAATGCGGTTTTGGAAAAACCTTTGAAGAAAAAATTGTCCCACCTCGATTTTCTTCAACTTAGAGGCCTTTTAGCTCCGTCCCTGGCTGACATAGGGTAGCACACGGTAAGGGGAAAAAAACTCAATTTTCAATTGCAGATATCTCGGTAACTATACGAGATAATTCTTAGGTGTAACAAGTTTTTTATAGACCTCAGTTAGTATAACACATACAACAGTCTGACATAGGGGGGCCAAATATAAAACTTAACTTCTCTAACACCTCTTCATCGACCATGCCAGGTTTGGTCGCAATCGGTTGTTTGGTTAAGAAACGGTCGAATTATTTCCTCATTTTGAATTCGTACCACTGTGCAGTTATGTGCAAAAACAGACGAAAATTGTCAGACTAGTCTTTCGTCCATAATCGAAGGTTTTTCAAAAAAACTTTCGTAGAAAATTTTTTAAAAACATGTTAAAAAAATGGCGCATTGTATCCACTATAAAACAAAGAAAAAGTCGGTTCAGCTGTTCGAGAACAATTACGAATTTCGTAAAACACAAAAACTATTTTTTTCAAAAATTAAAATGTTTTTAAAAAAATGATAGCATTCACCTATTTGTAAATGCTTATAAACATTTTAGCCAAAAATAAACTACAAGGTCGATATTAAAGATTCTGACCCAATACTACGTGCTTTTTTGAACATATTTTCTTATTTGAGTTTGATTGTGTTTAGATTAGTTTGTTTGGGAGAGACATAACAGTTAGACGTGTTTTGCTTGTTCGGCGATTTTCTGCTGCGTAAAAAATGGTTCAATGAATTTGCTTCAACTATTGTGTAAAAAATGGAATTAACTGCTCAGAGCAGTTGGAATGTTGAGAGGGACGTACCGTGATTGTACGCTTAGTCACAAAAATGTATACAAGTGGTACAAGCTTTTCAAAGAAGCTCGAGAATGACACGCTCGTCCTGGAGGGTCCATCACATCAAAAATCTATGAAAATGTTGAAGAAGTGAAGAAAATTGTTATAGAGAATCGAATTACTATCCGAGATATTGCATAGGATGTCGGTATATCGGCTAATCCCATATAATTTATCCGAAGTTCGTTCCAAAAGTGCTGAATTTTAAGCAAAAAACCGTCGTATTGGAATCGCTAAGGAAATGTTGAAGGCGTTACCGACGATCCAGATCAATCATGGATATATGGTTATTGCATCGAAATCAAAGTCCAATCGTCCCAATGGATGATCCAAGGAGAGCCAAGACCAAAAAAACACGTCAAGTTCGATCAAATTGCTGAATTTTAGACAAAAAACCATCGCATTGGAATCGCTCAGGAAATGTTGAATGACTTTAACGACGATTCAGATCAATCATGGATATATGGTTAGGGCATCGAAATCAAACTCCAATCGTCCCAATGGAAGATCCAAGGAGAGCCAAGACCAAAAAAGCACGTCAAGTTCGATCAAATGTCAAGGTTTGGTCACTGTCTTCTTCGATTACCGCGGCCTAGTGCATCATGAGTTCTTGCCACATGATCGTACGCCTTATACGGATCGTACGGTTATCTTAAAGTTATGCGTCGCTTCCGAGAAGCAATACGAAAAATGATAATGCACCTGCTCACTCGCCATTGCTTGTTCGTAATTTTTTGGCCGAAAAGTATACGGTAATCATTCCACATCCACCAGATTTAGCGACTGTTCCTGTACCAAAATTGAAGAGACCCATGAAAGGACGGCGTTTTGCGACGATTTAGGAGATAAAAACCGAATCGCTGAGAGAGCTCAAGGCCATGCCAAAAAGTGCATATCAAAAAATAAATAAATAAATGTAGTGTAATTTTTGTGCAAGTGGTAACTCTGAAATTTGGCAGCTACCGCATATTATTATTCCGATTGAAAATTGATGAAAAAAACCAACTAATAAATAGAGTTTCAATTTAAATGATTACATCCTTTGTTTGAAAAGTAGTAGGCGGGGTCACGCCAATTTGTTGACCAATTAAGTAGTATGTCACCAGATACATACATATACACAAAATTACAGCACTCTCGCTAACAAGATATCTCAATTTGCAAATGTGGCTCATATGGGCCGGGCCACGGCCATTGATCCGATTCCGCCCATTTTTGAAGCAACCAAGTAGACTGCCACCAGATACATATGCACCAACTTACAGTACTCTCACTAACAAATTGTGCAAGATATCTCAATTTCCAAATTTGGCTCATATGGGCGGTCCACGCACATTGGTCCGATTCCGCCCATTTTTGGACCCATTACATAATCTGCCACTAAATGCATGTATACTCACAACATTTCAGGACTCTAACTAACATTTTTTCTCAATATCAAAACTTGGCTCATATGTCGAAAATTAAAGTTCTCTATTTTCACCACCCCACATATACATTAGGGCGGGTCAAATAAAAAATATCGCGGTTGTCCGCCTCTCAAATGAAAGCTTGTTTTGTTTAGTGAATGTCATCAAAATATTTCGACTATATCTTGAATTTACATAACCTCTAAAGTTCATGTTTTTCTTGTTAATATCGGACATCTTGGATTAAAGCGCAAAATGTTTCTGCACTCAAAAAAATGTATTTCCTAAATTTTAGTAAAATCCATACTCCAATTTAGTTCAATGTTTTTATTCATATTGAGTTAATTTTTTCTTAACACTGGGACACCCAACATAGACATAAGGAAATTATGAACTAATAATGGAAAGCATGATTTTTAGGAAAAACATACTAAAATCAAGGAAAAATTTACTATTTTCGGACTATGTTGTAGTCCTAAAAACACAAAAAATTCTGTTCTTTTTCGTTCCGCAATTTTTATTTTTTCGCAAATCGTTACTTGCAGAAACTTAAATTTATGGAGAAACATTAAAAATTTTACGCCCGGGACGAGAGTCGAACCGGCAACCTTATGATAGTGAGCCAGACACACTATATATTGAGCTACGAAACTCTTTTGGGATTGATATGAAAATGTCATTCATAATAAAATTTCTTCGTCGCCTATAAATATAGTATATGGCAACTCTATTTATCATTCAATGATGACAATCCTTTTATCAAATTCAAGTGTACATAAAAATACATTGTTTCGAAAATTTTGGGATATATAATTGTATTTAAAAACAAATTTTTCATAAAAATTTAAGTGTCTATGTAGCTCAGTTGGTATATATAGATAATGTTTAATAAAATAAATTTCAATTCCTAAAGGACAAAAGTATGCTGAATTTGCATAATTTCAAGTGCGAATTTGCTAGTATTCCTATTTCCCTATTTTAATTTCAATAGTTACTTAAAGGAAGTACGAGTTAACTAGAAATAAGTTAAAAATATTTCATAATTGTGGGGAAATGTATGAACTTGATATAAGGAAAAATAGCTTTAGCGAAATACGAAGTTCAATATTCCTACAGTTAAGTTCATTTTAACTTGCTCTAGGGTTCACTTTTTTTTGAGTGTGGTTAACACAGTAACAATATTGTGATTTTAGCTCTGATAGAAGGCGAATTTATTCACGATTTGAGGCGTAATTTTGCATGCAAGTAGCTGTGGCCAGGGGATTGTGGACATACCTACACTCAGAAAAAAATGAACCCAAAGATAAGTTAAAATGAATTAAACTTCAGGAAAATTAAACTTCATATGGCGCTAAAGCAATTTTTTCCCATATCAAGTTCACATTTGTCCTTAATATTAGCAAATGTTTTGAACTTAGTTTTAGTATATACTAACTTGAATTTAGTAAATATTCCATTATATCTAGTTCAATTGAACTCATATTAAGGAAAAATTAACTCAGTTTAAGTAAAAATGTACATGAAATTTGGAAAAAATCTAGTTAAATTTTCACTAAAATCAGGTAAATTTTTACTTGAAATCAGGAAATTTTTTACTAAAAATTAAGAACATTTTAACTAAAATCAAGTAATTTTTTTACCAAGATTAAGTTACATTTTTACTATATGGAAGTAAAATAATTCCTCAAATCAAGTTCAATTTTACTTGAATATACGAAAATTAAACTAAAGTGTAAAAAACGTTTAACTATAAATGAATAATTTTTGAACTTGCAACTTGTAGAAGTAAACTAAACTTTAGTTCATTACTACTAATATAATTCAGCAAAATATTCTCGGGAATTTTCCAATAAATATTTTGCTCCAATGTATTTGAAACAAATTCAAAAAAACTGAACCAAACAGAATTCTCATTCAATGTCTCAATCTTATGTCTTAAGTGTTTCACATATAATCCTATATATTTGCTGCGAAGTTAAATTACTTAACTTCGCAGCTGCTGTTTGAAATGATATTTGAGCAGTTAAGGAAAGAATCTCTTTCAGAAAAATATGAACTAGAACTAAGGAAATTCGGATATTTCTAGTTAAAATTTCCTAAAATGATTTATTTTCGAGGAGTAGTAAATGTTTCTTCGACGCTAGGAAATCCTTCCTCGGTAAATGTCAAAATTTACCAAATAGTAGGAAATTTTTACTTCGTCGATGGAATTTTAAATAAGTAAAATCATATCCCATTTCCGAGTATGTAACCAATTTGCTATATCATTAAATTTAGTTCAATTTACTCATTGAAAGTAAAATTTCCCAGTTTTGAGGAAAATTTAACTAAACATGAGTAAAAATCTTGAACTAAACTGAGATATAGATTTTACTCACATAAACGATTGCCATTTTTCTGAGTGTAAACAATAATATTTCAATTGTGTATAGGGATGTCCACAAGCCTAACCAATATGTACCTAACCAATAAACAAAAATATTAATATATGTTATTTACATATATTAATATTTTTGATTATTGGTTAGGTACATATTCTGTTCTTAAATAAAGTGCCTTTATAAAATTTAAAAAATTCGTAAAATAACGCTCTAAAATCGTGAATATCATCGGTTCTTTCATCGCATTATTGGTATTGCTCGAAGCGGTATTGAAGAATATACAAAGATCCCGATGAATTTCTTTATAGAAATATTGACGTTTTGTGTAAAAGGAACCAGGTATTTTATATATGAGGACAAGGTGTACGAACAACGAAAAGGATTGCCAATGGGATCGCCTGCGTCACCGATAATCGCGGATATTGTCATGGAGGAACTACTGGACGCTTCAATACAAAAATCGACAAACCTAAATTATGGACAAAATATGTGGACGATCTATTCTGTATTGTAAAGAGGACAGAATAGACAAGGCCCCCTGCTAATAATAGACTGGTATCAAAAGAAAACAGCATCCGGACGTTTGATAAATTTTTACTCTAAACACCCCAGACGAATAAAAATAAATACGGCGACCAATTTCATCTACAGGGTACTCAGCATCAGGGACCCCATCTTTCATAAAACTAACGAAGAGAAAATAGGACAAATCTTAGAGATGAATGACTTTCCGAAGAAAACAATCGATGGACTCATATGTCATGTAAAGGAACGACAACGAGAGGATAAAAAAGAGGATATAGAAGAACATTTTAACTAAAATCAAGTAATTTTTTTACTAAGATTAAGTTACATTTTTACTATATGGAAGTAAAATAATTCCTCAAATCAAGTTAAATTTTACTTGAATATACGAAAATTAAACTAAAATGTAAAAAACGTTTAACTATAAATGAATAATTTTTGAACTTGCAACATGTAGAAGTAAACTAAACTTTAGTTCATTACTACTAATATAATTCAGCAAAACATTTTCGGGAATTTTCCAATAAATATTTTGTCCAATGTATTTGAAACAAATTAAAAAAAACTGAACCAAACAGAATTCTCATTCAATGTCTCAATCTTATGTCTTAAGTGTTTCACATATAATCCTATATATTTGCTGCGAAGTTAAATTACTTAATTTCGCAGCTGCTGTTTGAAATGATATTTGAGCAGTTAAGGAAATAATCTCTTGAAACGAACGGGAATTTTTTGCTTAACGAATATTCAAGGATTATTTGAAAACCGTGTTATAAATTTCAGAAAAATATGAACTAGAACTAAGGAAATTCGGAAATTTCTAGTTAAAATTTCCTAAAATGATTTATTTTCGAAGAGTAGTAAATGTTTCTTCGACGCTAGGAAATCCTTCCTCGGTAAATGTCAAAATTTACCAAAAGTAGGAAATTTTTACTTGGTCGATGGAATTTTAAATAAGTAAAATCATATCCCATTTCCGAGAATGTAACCAATTTGCTATATCTTTGAATTTAGTTCAATTCACTCATTGAAAGTAAAATTTCCCAGTTTTGAGGAAAATTTAACTAAACATGAGTAAAAATCTTGAACTAAACTGAGATATAGATTTTACTCACATAAACGATTTCCATTTTTCTGAGTGTAAGCAATAATATTTCAGTTGTGTATAGGGATGTCCACAAGCCTAACCAATATGTACCTAACCAATAATCAAAAATATTAATATATGTAAATAATATTCTGTTCTTAAATAAAGTGCCTTTATAAAATATAAAAATTTCGTAAAATAACGCTCTAAAATCGTGAATATCATCGGTTCTTTCATCGCATTATTGGTATTGCTCGAAGCGGTATTGAAGAATATACAAAGATCCCGATGAATTTCTTTATAGAAATATTGACGTTTTGTATAAAAGAAACCAGGTATTTTATATATGAGGACAAGGTGTACGAACAACGAAAAGGATTGCCAATGGGATCGCCTGCGTCACCGATAATCGCGGATATTGTCATGGAGGAACTACTGGACGCTTCAATACAAAAATTGACAAACCTAAATTATGGACAAAATATGTGGACGATCTATTCTGTATTGTAAAGAGGACAGAAGTAGAAAATACCCTGACAACATTAAATTCCTTCAACAACCAGATACAATTTACTATGGAAAAAGAAGAAAACAGCAAATTACCATACCTGGATACAGTTACACATAGACAAGGCCCCCTGCTAATAATAGACTGGTATCAAAAGAAAACAGCATCCGGACGTTTGATCAATTTTTACTCTAAACACCCCAGACGAATAAAAATAAATACGGCGACCAATTTCATCTACAGGGTACTCAGCATCAGGGGCCCCATCTTTCATAAAACTAACGAAGAGACAAGTAAGAAAGTTTCAGTCGGGTAAACCGACTAAGGTATACCCTCACTTTGTGAGTAATGTAATATTGAATATTACACAAATTATTCTGTCAATTTTTTTGGGTTTAAGAAATACACCTATATTTCGCTGAACAGTAGATACTTTAAATACATTGCACTGTGCCGAATTGTAACCGTTTATATGGACTGGTACATTAACGTTGAGATATTAAATGGTGGTATAATTTGGCCATTTTGTGTGGGAGGTACAAAAAGGGGCGTGGTGATAACGCCCATTTTTCACTGGACTATAGGCATTATAAAAGCATTACACTGTACAAAATTTCAAGTAATTGTATACACTGGTATTAATGTTATAAACTGTTAACTTTTGGTGCAAAATGGTATCTTTGTGGGAGAGGTACCAAAAGGGGCATGACAATAACGCCCATTTTTCAATGGACTGTAGGCACTATAAAAACATTACGCTGTACTATTTCAAGTATTTTTATATACTGGTATTAATGTTATAAGCTGTTAACTTTTGGTGCAAAATGGTGCATTTGTGTGGGAGGTACCAAAAGGGGCGCGGCAATAACGCCCATTTTTCACTGGACTGCAGGCACTATAAAAGCATTACACTGTACAAAATTTCAAGTATTTCTAAACACTGGTATTAATGTTATAAGCTTTTAACTTTTAGTGCAAAATGGTGCATTTGTGTGGTAGGTACAAAAAGGGGAGTGGCAATTTCGCCCATTTTCCTCGAGTTGATAGCGACTAACAAACTAATACTATGTGTGGAATTTCAGAAGATTCGAATACGTATAATAGCAGTTATTAAAGAATCAATATTTCACAACATTTTAACCCTTTGTGGGGGAGGTACCAGAAGGAGTGGACCAATATGGCCCATCTTCGAACTTAGCCGGAGATAGAAAAAAATATTACCACATACGAAATTTGAAGTCAATCGTTTACTCCTTTCGAGAGTTATCGTGCGCACCAGCCAGCAGACACACAGACAGACAGACGGACGGACATTGCTCATTCGACTTAAAATGACCAAAAACGGATTTCCGCCAAACATACTTGGGGTCTTAGGTCACTCCTTCGATGTGTTACACTTTTTTCCGTAGCAAATGATATATACCCTCGTCACACTAAAGTGAGGGTATACAAATAGGACAAATCTTAGAGATGAATGACTTTCCGAAGAAAACAATCGATGGACTCATATGTCATGTAAAGGAACGACAACGAGAGGATAAAAAAGAGGATATAGCAAAGATGTACAAACCACTGACGTACATTCCAAACTTTTCAGAAAGATTTTGCCATTCAAACATATACAATAGAGACAATTTCCAATTAGCACAAAGGACGTACAATACTGTGAACAACTTCTTCAGCAACACTAAATCAAAAGTCAAAAAGGAGGACAAATCAAATGTAGTTTATAAGATTAAATGTGAGGTTGACAAGACCAATATATGCCAGAAGGTATATATTGGCACGACAAAATCAAAATTAAAGACTAGGATATCCGGACACAGGTCTGATCAGAAAGCTACTGACAAACCTATAGAACAAAAGACGGCGCTTGCAACACATTGCATTCTGACGGGACATAAGCCAAATTTGAAAGAAGTTGACATTATGACACAGGAGAAAAATTACAAAAGGAGATATACTTTAGAAAAGTTACACATAATAAATGTACCAAACGATGAGAGAATGAACTATAAAACTGACACGGACCTATAGAACAAAAGACGGCGCTTGCAACACATTGCATTCTGACGGGACATAAGCCAAATTTGAAAGAAGTTGACATTATAACACAGGAGAAAAATTACAAAAGGAGATATACTTTAGAAATGTTACACATAATAAATGTACCAAACGATGAGAGAATGAACTATAAAACTGACACGGACCATTGTGCACAGATTTACAGAAATTTAGTAGAAAACCAGTTAGGAACCAGTATAGTCGGGCGGGGCCGACTATATAATACCCTACACCTCCCTAACAATGCGATATGGGTCATTGCGATAATAATTTGGAATAATTGGTAAATGGATAAGAACATATATATGTGGATATATCTAATTCTGAACCGATAATCGCTAAATTAAGAAACATATTTCTGGAAAATTTTAATGATCGGAAGTAAAGTACAACTTCTATAGCGCTTCGATACCAAATCAGAAGGAACATATATACGGATGTTATATATAAATCTGAACCGATTTTCCCTAAATACTCATTCATGTAAAAAGACCTCTTTCTGTAGAATTTCGTACTGATCGGACATAAAATACAGTCTCTACAGCGCTTACATGTCAAATCGGGGGTAACATATATATGGGGGCTATATCTAAATCTGAACCGATTTTCTCCGAATTTGGCAGTATTTCTTCATGTAGAAGGAAACCTCTCTTTGCCGAAGTTCGCACTGATCGGATATAAAATAACATTTTTACAGCGCTTACATGTCAAATCGGGAGTAACGTTTATATGGGGGCTATATCTAAATCTGAACCGATTTCTTCCACATTTAACAGTGTTCATTCAAATAATAGGAAACCCCTTTCTGCCGAATTTCATACTGATCGGATACAAAATAACATTTTTACAGCGCCTACACTTCAAATCGGGGGTAACGTATATATGGGGGATATATCTAAATCTGAACCGATTTCTTCTAAATTTAACAGTGTTCATTCATATAATAGGAAACCCCTTTCTGCCGAATTTCATACTGATCGGATACAAAATAACATTTTTACAGCGCCTACACTTCAAATCGGGGGTAACGTATATATGGGGGCTATATCTAAATCTGAACCGATTTCTTCCACATTTAACAGTGTTCATTCAAATAATAGGAAACCCCTTTCTGCCGAATTTCATACTGATCGGATACAAAATAACTTTTTTACAGCGCCTACACTTCAAATCGGGGGTAACGTATATATGGGGGATATATCTAAATCTGAACCGATTTCTTCTAAATTTAACAGTGTTCATTCATATAATATGAAACCTCTTTCTGCCGACTGATCGGATATAAAATAAAGTTTTTACAGCGCTTACATGTCAAATCAAATCTGGGCTAACATATATATGGGGGC
Organism: Eudasyphora cyanicolor; assembly: GCA_963930755.1. Lineage (NCBI taxonomy): Eukaryota > Metazoa > Arthropoda > Insecta > Diptera > Muscidae > Eudasyphora > Eudasyphora cyanicolor. The sequence goes on along the minus strand of OZ005736.1, from coordinate 62,313,030 downwards.
TATATCTTAATCTTAACCGATTTTAACCAAATTCAATAGGGATCGTCCTTGGGCCAAAAAAAAATATGTGTGTAAAGTTTCGTCGAGATCGGACCATAATTGCGACCTGTACTTTGATTACAAGAATACATGCACAGACGGACAGACAAGCAGACGGACAAAGCTAAATCAACTCAGAAAGTGATTCTAAGTCGATCGGTATAATAAACGATGTTACAAACAAATGCACAAAGTTATAATACCCTGTACCACAGTGTGGGGTAGGGTATAAATACGGACGAAGGAAATACTTTGTTAGTTAATCGTTAACTCTGTTAAGAAGTAGTCGCTAGTTTCTGTTCTAAATGTAATTATTGTGATATTATTTTTGTCTTTTAATAATAAAATACGTAAAGGTTAAAAATGTAATATTCGATTTTTTGAAAGAAATGTATCAATTATTTCATCGATTTTTACTTCATCTTTGTATATAGACATTAAAGCCAGATAAGATAGCATTTCTCCCTCCAATCTGTTCCGGAGATAAGTTTTTATTCTTCTTAACGTCGAGAACAAAAACTAAAATAGCATCTAATGCATTTGATGGCTTATCGTTCTTCTGCTTCCAATAATCAATCCATATACTTATTTTAGCTAATCCATATACTTATTTCAGCTATCTTCTAGCTAGCAGCAATCAAAAAATCGTGAAACTTGCTATTTTTGAGTACCTTCTACACAAAAGTGCCACATCATATCCAACTTTAAACAGGCTATTTCTCCGAGAGCTTAAAATGCAAATACGAGTTTATCAACGTTACAACTTTGACTAAAAAGTTTTAAAAAATTTGGACGACAGTCAATGAAATACCTTATGGTCTACGATTTTGATGAAACATGGTTGAGTATTGGTCAAAAAATATTGAAAATTGCTTACATTCCTGTGGTATAGGGGATTAGTGCCGCACGTCTATATTCGCTAGGCCTTAAAGAAGTACCGCGAGTCCCTCACAATCTACTTGCCATGCTTTTACCTTGTAAATTTAACATGGGCATGTCCTATGAAGGGGGTTATTGACCCCTTGCTGCATAACCTTTCCACACCAAAAGCGCTAGCACATTTTCCCTAGAAACCACACTGCCTCCAATGGACGGGTGGCAGTGCCGGTCCCTCGTAGGTTGAACCATCTCCCCTAACGCCAATTAACCACCCAATTCGACACTCCTATCTTAGTGGTTATGTGGCTAGCTCTTTGTGTCATACCCTTTCAGTAGACTTAAGGGATAAAAACAATATGACAAGAAAGTAAAAACTGGTTTATTATTAGTCATATCTTAAAAACACTTTAAAAATGCATATGTAATATGGTTCTTATAAAACAAAAACCAAAAATAGAAATATTACTTTTCGTTTAAATCCAAATAAGAAAAGTAGCCAACTTTAGCCCAATTCCTAAAATATACCCGATAGCCTGATTTTCAATGTTAATACCTCAAATTAATCCTTGGGTTAGTTTTGCTGTAGCTTCTGTCAAGAATTTCAGTTGATCTAAAAAATAAAATTCAAAATATAATTTTATTTTTTCTCCATTAAAAAAATACTTTACCTTGAATATGTTTATGCCGTTTTTTAAGTTCATCTAAAATATAAGTAAATACTCATTATCTATATATATAAAATTGTTGCGTGACTGGCTGACTGATCATCGCCCAGACCAAACGGCTGAAGCTAGAATCATGAAATTTGGTGGGAGGGTAGCCCTGGGATGTAGACGAGCAATAAGACGGGATTTTTCGAAATTCGTACTATTACCCACACAATGGGGCCAAAAGGGATAAATATGGTACCACCGCCAAATCTAAACGGAATGAGCTAGAATCGTGAAATTTGGTGTGAGGGTAGCCCTTAAGAGTTCGACCCAGAAATTGATTTTTTTAAAATCCGAACATTTACGCGCACAGTGGGGTAAAAATGGATAAATGTGGTACAACAACCAAATCCAAATGGCAAGAACTAGAATCGTGAAATTTGCTGTTAGAGTAGCTCTTGGAACGTAAACTACAACAAGGAGCGATTTTTTGAAAATTTTAGGGGCACAGTGGGACAGAAAGGGATAAATGTGGTACCACCGCCAGCTTTAACGTCTAGAATTAGAATGGTGAAAATTGAAGCGTGGATGTCCTTAGGACAACGGATCGGCGTAGTCAGCTTTTTTTGTAATCGTACTTTTCGGGGCACAGTGGGGCAAAGAGTGTAAAAAAGGGTACAGTGGATTTAAAATGTTAGATATGGTCCCATGGTTCTAGGGTAGCTTTTGTAACATAAACTAGAGATCGGAAGTGATTTTTGGAAATTCTAACTTTAAGAGGCACAGTGGGGCAAAACGGGTTAATCATGATGCATTGGGGCAAAAATGAATCAATTTGGCAAAATTGGAACTTAAACTTGAGATGTGAAGAGCACAGTGGGTCAAAAACATTAAATATTGTACAGTGGGACAAAAACGGTACAGTGGATAAAATGTGATTAAATATGGTTCAGTGGGACTTTAAGGATTAAGTATGGCAGAGTGGGGACAAATTTTAAATACGGTACAGTAAGACAAAAAGTGTTAAATATGGTACAGTGAGACAAAAAGTGTTAAATATAGTACAGTGGGTCAGAAAGGGGGTAAGTATGGTAGAGTGCTGAAATTTTTTAAATATGGTACAGTGAGACAAAAATGTTTTAAATATGGTACAGTGAGACAAAAAGTGTTAAATATGGCACAGTGGGATAAAAAGGGTTAACTATGGTACAGTGGGGCAAAAATAGTTAAATATTGTAAAGTGATTAAACATTGTACAGTGGGGCAAAAAGGGTTAACTATGGAGCAGTGGGGCAAAAATTTATTAACTATGATACATTGGGGCAAAAAGGATTAATATAGTACAGTGTGACAAAAATGGTTAACTATGGTAGAGTAGGTCAAAGAGGGCTTAAGTGGTAGAGTGTTGAAAATTTTTAAATATGGTGCAATGAGACAAAAAGTTTTAAATATGGTACAGTGAGACAAAAAGTGTTAAATATGGTACAGTGAGACAAAAAGGGTTAAATATGGCACAGTGGGACATAAAGTGTTAAATATGGTACAGTGAGACAAAAAGGGTTAAATATGACACAGGTGGACAAAATGGATTAAATATGGTACAGTGGGGCAAAAATGTATTATTTATGATACAGTGGGGGAAAAAAGGATTAAATATGGAACAGTGTGACATAAATGGTTAATTATAATACTGTGGGTCAAAAAGGGATATGATACAGTGTAGCAAATAGGATTAAATATGATACAGTGGGGCAAAACGTGTTAAATATGTTACAGTGAGGCAAGGATTTAATATTGCACAATGGGACAAAAAAGGGTTAACAATAGTACAGCGGGGAAAATAGTTAATAATGGTAAATTGGGACAAGAAGTGTTAAATATGGTACAGTGGGCCAAAAAGCGTTATCTCGGAAACAGTGAGGCAAAAATGTGTTAACTATTTGCCTCACAGTGGGACAAAAATGATTAAATATGGTACAATGTGAAAAAATTATTGACTATTGTACGGTGGGTCAAAATGGTTAAATATGGTACAGTGGGGAAAAGGGTTAAAAATGGTACAGTGGGACAAAAGTGGTTAAATATGGTACTGTAGGACAAAAAGGTGTTAAATATGATTCTGTGGGCAAAGGCGTTACACATTGGGCAGAAACATGGAAAATAAATATGAGTTAAGACGTCCTTTTTTCAAATGTTATGCTTTTAGTTAAATTTTAAAATTATGATGCAGAGTGGCTAAAAGGTGTTCAATAGGGCTGATTGTAGCAAAAAGGGTTAAAAATGGTAAAGGGTGGCAAAATGATATGTGGTAAGTGGGGAAAAAATGTGTTATATGTTCCAGATATGTATACAATTTCGTACTGCAGAAGAACAGTGGAATAATTAAATACTGAATTAAGTTAAGTAGTACAATGATTCATGGCCAGAGTGCGAAGGTTCTATGTTAAGTCTTGCAACTTAAACTAGGCATTCATTTTACCTTCTTCTTAACGACACCGTGGGGCAGACATGATTTATATTGTAGCAGGGTGTGAATGTAGCTATTGGAATATAAACTAGGGGGAAAGTCAAAATATGATCCAAATAATAGTTTTTGACATTTAGAGGCACAGAAGAGAAAAGATATAAATATCGTACCTTGATGCCAGGAACATAAACAAGAAATTTATCGGAGATTTTCGTATTCTATTGTACACATTAATTTTTCCCCATATGGAATAGTAATTTGTTTTTGCATATTCTATAGTACCCTAAACAGAAAATTAATAAATGAAGGGGGCTGCGAAGCGCACCGGGTTAAAGCTAGTCACCTTATAATTTCTTCTGTTCACCACACCCAATAAGAAACAACTGAAGATCTGTTTTTTCTTTTTTAACAAAGAACTGCCAGTGATGGTTGGTTTTGTTTAACGGGATTATTTTAATGACAATGAAAAAATGTGTCGTAGAAAAAAACCAGATCTGTGCATTACTTAGGACTATGGTATGCGGTGGCGAATAGTGGGCACCGCTAAGTATAAGAAACATAGGGCTTTAGTTCCTGGAGATGGCGGTGTGTCTTTTTTACATGTCACATCCATAGCGTTTTATGGAAATAGCAAATAAGAGCTAACCCCTGCACCTGGCATTTGTGGCGATGGCTCCATGTTATACCACTGGGATTCGAATGCTCATATCTTTTGATCGACGACAGACATATGTGACAGACAAAGTTATGAGCCTTCGAATACAAGCACTTTTCGATATTTTTGCTCAATTTCTAGTGCTTAAATGGCATATCCCCCGCGGTTTTGGAGATTTTCCAATAAAATTGTATATCGGTTATTAGAGCATCATGCTCAACATTTCCACCAAGTTTCATCAAAATCGGAGACCATAAGGTATACATTGAACATTTAACATGATTTTCGTTGTTGTCATATTTTTATTAAAATAGCAATTACAACTAGAATAACCAATCAACTATCATAACTTTTCAACTTCTTACAGGTGCCCACATGAGTCTCACCGGTGTGTTTAACTCCTTCGTTCACATTGTGATGTACACGTACTACCTTATAGCAGCTACGAAGCCAAAGATAAACTTGGAACCTTGGAAAAGGATTTTAACTCGAATACAACTGGCGCAGTTTGTCATATTAGCCGTCCATTTTATTCTGCCAATAATTAACAATTGGTGTAAAATTAACGTGAGCCTTATTTGGTTAGGATTTTTGCAAAATTCTTTAATGATTATACTTTTTGGAAATTTCTACTATAAAACCTATACGAAAAAAGATAAAGCAAAGAAAATAAAAATGCAGCAATAAAGATTTGCAGTGATTATGCAATATTATCTACAGGAACTCAATTGAAGAAGAATAGCTTTGGTAAAATTTCTCGTAATGTATTAAAATAGGTAAGTATTGTTTCTAACGATATGCTAATAAAATACAGACGATGAATTTGTGATTGTCCGAATTACAAACGTCAGTTCGTTGATTTATTTGGCCATCCCTCTAAGCAGCTACAGTAAGTAATTTCCTATTAAATTGATTTATTCACAGATATATTAAAGCCAGTAGCGTAGCCGGTATCAAATCACTATTGTTTTGATTAATCATGAGGGGAAATAAAAGCAGTTATGTACAATCCCCAATATTGACACATTTATTTATGTATGGGGGATTTCATGTCAAGCGAGTCAATTTTAAAAGCGATGTCTTCTGATGAATGGGATGAAACTTGCACCAGGTTTAGTCCTATTGAATAGTAGTAATGTAATGATCTATCCAGCAAAAACTCTCATTACGAGGCAACCTGTCAGGTAAGTCAAATTGAGAAGAAATAATGACTTACGATTTAGCCACCCTTAAGATTGTATTTACATGGGCATGACATTGGAAGAAAGTACTTCCACGCAAGCATACAAAGAGTTATGAAATAACTACTTACCTCCACGCTTACCAATATCCCTCATATTATTGTCATATTAATAAGACGCTGAATAACACCTTACCAATAAAGATTTCCTGAACCATATACAGTAGAATGCCGTTAATTTGTACCACATTAATCCGAAAACATCAGTAATTCGAAATAAACTGTCAGTCCCTTGAAAAAATCGAGTTAATAAGTAAGAATTCTATACACTTTGGTCCCCTCGATAATTCGCTTTTTTATAACCTCCACCATAGGAAATTGCACTGCTATTTTTTTGGCTAAAATAAATAAACAAAAATTCTTTTTTTTTTGCTTCAATAAAGGGTGATTAAATGTTTAGGGCCGATGTTGATTTTGAATAAAACACAAATTATTTAGGAAATTATTGTAATTTCTTTTTATTATGATAATATTGGTATAGTCCAATTATGTATGGAACAAATATCGGCCAAATGGCCGCCGCGACCTCAGCGGCATACCTCCATCCGCTCTTGAATTGTTTTTGGCTGATCGACGTACACCTTTTCTTTCAAATAACCCCAAAGAAAGAAGTCCAACGGTGTCAAATCACATAATCTTGGCGGCCAATTGACATCGCCACGACGTGAGATAACACGGCCATTGAATTTGTTGCGCAAAAGATCCATTGTTTCGTTAGCTGTATTTTCCACATCCACATCTTCCAATCCGGGCAATAAAAAGTTCGTTATCATCTCACGATAGCGAAGACCATTCACAGTAACTGCCTGACCGGCCTCATTTCGAAGAAGTATGGCCCGATGACGTCGCCTGGCCATAAGCCGCACCAAACGAACAGATCCGGTTTGCTGAAATTTGAGCACAATTCTCCCGATTGTGGACACATTTGGTCGATTATGCTGATCAAACAAACATCACGAAGTGCACGAAATGCATTTTGATTTGAACGCCCATATTCGTAAAAGGCTTAAAAAACTTTAACGCGTTGCTCGATTGTGTATCTTTCCATGTTTCAAATTGGGTTAGTCTGAAATTGAGAATCGGTCCTTACAATTTAACCACCCTTTATAATGCATGTGTGAAGAGTGTCTATTTTATATTTGCCATGAAACTCTGGAGTGGAATACACAATGGTGTGTAAGCCGAGGGAGACCCAGGACTACCTGGAGACGAACAATGCGGTATACAGCACCGGACAAAGACAACTGAAGATAATATTTAAAATTTTAAATGTGAGATCTGTCATTATTCCGATTTTGCTTTTCATTGAACTATTCAATAACTATTATTGTCAATCTATCTAACAGGGCTGAACAAAATTAAGCATACATAAAACTGAACACTACAACAAAATATCAACGAGATCGGTTAAGACTGTCCGAGTTGGAGGTTGTTGAATTTTTGACAGAGGGTTGTTTTTCTTCCATGTAACTAATTACACTATGCAACAAATTGTTTTTTGTGTGCGAGACCTAAAAATTTTTTTGGTATACTTATAGATTGAGGATTTAGACAGTTTTATGGTAAAGGCTTTTTTTAAATTTTAAAAAAAATCGATGGACCAATTGGACAATTTGAATTAAAAAAAATTATGAGGGCTAGAAATGCTTAAAACATCACTTTCATACAGAACCGGAAGTTTAGACACTGTCGTTAAAATAATTAGAAAAAATTTAATTTAAAAAAATGTTTTCTGCTGGCACGAAAAAAGAACATAAAAAATAGAAAATAATCGCAAATAGACTGTTCCATTTTTTTAAAGATAGTATCCTAACGAAGAGAACAATGCATTTTTGGAAAATGTCTATGCATTAATGTATAAATTAGGACCCATATTGTAAAAATAGGGAAACTATAAAAAAAATTGGGAATTGGAAGGTACTAAAAGGGCGTGGCAATAACGCCCACTTTTTAATATACTATGCACTAGAAAAACATTACAATGTACAAAATTTGAAGTATTTGTATGAACTGGAATCAAAGTTATAAGCCGTTAACTTTTTGTACAAAACGGTCCATTTGTGGGGAAGGTACCAAAAGGAGCGTGACAACTTCTCTCATTTTTCTCAATATGATAGCGACCAAGACTCTAATACTATCTGTAGAATTGTGAAATATTCTGATCAGTAGTATATAAGTTATAAGATTATCAATATACCACTTAATTTTAATCCTTCGTGGGGTAGCTACTTGAAGGAGTGGACCAACATAGTCCATCTTTGATCATAGCCTGAGATAAAAAAATATTTCAACACAAAATTGAAGTCAATCGATTAATACTGTCCAAAGTTATCGTGGTCACCAACCAGGCAGACAGACGTTGCTAAAATGACTTAAAATGGGTCAAAACAGATTTCCGCCAAATATTCATGGGGTCTCTTTGGTCACTCCATCGATGTGCCAAACGATTGGATCTAAAGAGCCAAATCGGATGAAACATATATATGGGAGCTATAGCTAAATCTAAATCAAATTCGGCAATGTTGGGTCATGGATCAAGAAACTTCACCATTCTAAATTTCAAAACGATCGGATGTAAAATACAGCTTCTATAAGACTAAAGGACCATTCTAAATTTCGAAACGATTGGATGTAAAATACAGCTTCTACAGGACTAAAGAGCAAAATCGGACGAAACATATATATGGGAGCTATAGCTAAATCTTAACCGATATTCTTCAAATTCGGCAATGTTGGGTCATGGATCAAGAAACTCTACCATTCTAAATTTCAAAACGATCGGATGTAAAGTACAGCTTCTATAAGACTAAAGGGCCAAATCGGACAAAACATATATATGGGATCTATAGCTAAATCTTAACCGATTTTCTTCAAATTCAGCAATGTTGGTTCATGGATCCAGAAACTCTACCATTCTAAATTTCAAAACGATCGGATGTAAAATACAGCTTCTATAGGACTAAAGGGCCAAATCGGACGAAACATATATACGGGAGCTATAGCTAAATCTTAACCGATTTTCTTCAAATTCGGCAATGTTGGTTCATGGATCAAGAAACACTACCATTCTAAATTTCAAAACGATTGGATGTAAAATACAGCTTCTATAGGACTAAAGGGCCAAATCGGACGAAAGATATATATGGGAGCTATATCTAAATCTGAACCGATTTCAACCAAATTCAATAGCGATCTTAACAGCCGCGAAATACTCTAAACTGCTAAATTTCAGAACGATCGGAGTGAAATTGCGACCTGTAGTCGACGAACGACTTTACATGGACGGACGGACGGACGGACAGACAGTTAAATCGACTCAGCTAGTGATTCTGAGTCGATCGGTATACTTTAAGGTGGGTCTAGCTGTGTTATTTTCAGGTGTTACAAACATCTGCCGTGAAACAAACTTATAATACCCTGTACCACAGTGTGGTGTAGGGTATAAATACTAGTTAATTACGTTGAATCGCAAAAATTTAAAAGTATAACATAATTTCCACAAATATCAGCATTTGTAAGTTGTTTTATAAAATACGCAATATTTGCAATATTATTATATTGAAAATTTTTTTTGATCCATAAAAACGACTTACACCGCCATATTTGTACAACGATCAACAATATTATTGCGAATTTAATAGGAATACATGATCTCTGAGGTACGGGGCCCATATTCGACGGACCCACGGACTCGTTGGGCCCATTCCAATCGACGAGGCTTGTCCGCAGGCAACAATCTTTGCGTCAATTGAATTTTGTACGGGAACAAATGCAAATCAACGCGAATAATCCGTTGTAAAGTGGACCGAGCCATGCCCAACTGCTGAGAACGGCGTTTTTGGGATGTTCTTGGGGACCTCTCAACACTGGCTCGTACGGCAGCGATATTCTCGGCCGATCGCCTTGGTCGACTTTTATTTGGCCTCTTCGGATTAGAAAGAGCCTCACCAGTCGAAAATTTTTCGTATAAACGCTTAATGGTGTTCTTAGAAGGCGCACTTCTCACATTTTTTAATATTGGTTGCCCGTTATTATTTCGGTCTGTAATCGTTATGATTTGAGAGTTTGGTTATCGAATCATCATTCAAAGGCTTTTTTTTGAAAAGCCTGCCATGTAGACTACTGATGACGGGGGTCACGCCCCAGAAATCATGATATAGTCTGTGGGCACGCAATGAAATACTTGCAATATATTTTGCCATGTAAAATACTAGCCGAGAGAGTATCTCAGTTTAAATCATAACGATTACAGACCGAAATAATAACGGGCAACCGACATGGACAAAAGCACGGCACAGCTGACTTGTTGTAAAATAAATATTACAACAAAACACTTAAAGCAATAAGAAAAAAGCTTTTTACTATAAAGCTTTACTCTTAATGTGTGAGTGATTTCTACAAGTAAATTCTAATTGAATTTCTTGTGGACATGGCAAAGTGCTAGTATTTCATTGTGTTTGATTGTTTGATCGATAGCCGAAAAGTGAGTCTTTGGGTGCAATTCTCATTTGCTCGTGTGAGTCGCCCCGTGATAGGCTTTGAGAGTTTGGTTATCGAATCATCAATCAAAGGCTTTTTTGAAAAGCCTGCCATGTAGACTACTGATGACGGGGGTCACGCCCCAGAAATCATGATATAGTCTGTGGGCACGCAATGAAATACTTGCAATATATTTTGCCATGTAAAATACTTGCTTTCTATCACTGTATAGAAGCAGGTTGGTCTATAGCCGAGAGAGTATCTCAGTTTAAATCATTTTGTAATATTTTAAAAGCACGTTGACTTGACTTCTTCTGTTGAATGTAAATTTCAACTATTTCAGAGCGCTCGCGTGGCGTGTATTGTTCCATGGTAAAAATCAGCTTGGACTGACGCTTCAAACGCGGTATGTCATTAAGCGATCTGACATCTCTGTCAAAAGTTATGGCGTTGCCAGATGGGTCCGTCGAATATGGGAGACCCTGTATAGATTGGTGGCAGTATATCCGCGATAAACATGCCGGGATGAATAAATTTTGAACAAAAAAAATTGTTCAGAATTATTTTTGTTTGTTTCAGCTCTCTTCCAACAGTTTTTTAACATAAAGGAATAGTAATGTAGACGAAAAATAGGTTAAAAATCGCGGTGTAGGGTATATATGTATACCCTACAACACACTGTGGTACAGGGTATTATAACTTTGTGCATTTGTTTGTAACACCCAAAAGGAGAAGAAATAGACCAATCGTTTATTATGGCGATCGACATAGAATCACTTTCTGAGTTGATTTAGCTATGTCCGTCTGTCTCTCCGTCTGTCTGTGCATGTATTCTTGTAATCAAAGTACAGGTCGCAATTATGGTCCTATCTCGACGAAACTTTACACATATCCTTTTTTGGCCCAAGGACCATCCCTATTGAATTTGGTTAAAATCGGTTCAGATTTAGATATAGCTCCCATATATATGTTAGCCCCGATTTGACATGTAAGTGCTGTAAAAACTTTATTTTATATGCGATCAGTATGAAATTCGGCAGAGAAAGGTTTCTTATTATATGAATGAACACTGTTACATTTGGAAGAAATCGGTTCAGATTTAGATATAGCCCCCATATATACGTTACCCCCGATTTGACATGTAAGCGATGTAAAAATCTTATTTTATATCCGATCAGTTCGAAATTCGGCAAAAATAGGTTTCTTACTTCATGAAGAAATAATGCTAAATTGGGAGAAAAAAGGTTCAGATTTAGATATAGCCCCCATATATATGTAACCCCCGATTTGCCATGTAAGCGCTGTAGAAACTGTATTTTATATCCGATCAGTGCGAAATTCGGCACAAAGAGGTTTCTTATTACATGAAGTAATACTGCCAAATTCCGAGCAAATCGGTTTAAATTTAGATATAGCCCCAAAAAATATATGATACCCCCGATTTCACTGTAAGCGCTGTAAAGACTGTATTTTATTTCCGATCAGTATGAAATTCGGCAAAAAGAGGTTTCCTATTATGTGAATGAACACTGTTAAATTTGAAATTAATCGGTTCAGATTTAGATATAGCCGCCATATATATGTTCCCACCGATTTGACGTAAGCGCTGTAAAAACTGTATTTTGTATCCGATCAGTATGAAATTCGGCAGAAAAAGGTTTCCTATTATGTGAATTAACACCGTTAAATGTGGGATTAATCGGTTCAGATTTAGATATAGCCCCCATACATATGTTACACTAAACGTGTACGCTAAACTCAAATAAGACCCTGCCACAGCAACATCAACAATGTTATAGCGAATTTAATATGAGTAATATATTAGCATTCTATGACCTCTGAGGAATAGATTGACTTCAGCTTTTCCGCGATAAATATTGCGCGACGAATAAATTTTGACCAAAAAAAAGATTTCTGAATTATTCTGAACTTGAATGTTTTTTGTTCGAAATTTATTCATCCCGCCATGTTTATCGCGGAAATGCTGCCACCAATCTATTCCTCAAATATCATAAAATGCAAATATATTATTCTTATTAAATTCGCAATAATATTGTTGTACAAATGTTGGAAGAGAAAACTTGAAGAAATTTTAATGCAAACGAAAAATAGGTTAAAAAATCTCTGCGATTTTTTTTTACCTATTTTTCGTCTGCATTCAAAGGGAACAAACCCAATCCGTTCGGTTACTGATCACATCTCTAGCAAAATAGTTCCAAAACTAATTTTACTTACCCTTTCAAAAATTCAAAGCTTCTTAATTTCATGATATCGTTGCAGTCGTACCATCTGGTATGTTTTCTGTAATTTGCTATCCATAACACTACAAGTTCAATTTTCCTATTTGTTATAATTTTAAATTTGTAGATTTTCTTCTCTGAAGCACTATCAAGAACTGATTACTACTTTCAAGGCCCATCCTGAAATTACTCCGTTCAATATTTTCATTCGATTCTAACCGTCTAACGACAATGAAGCGATATTTAACAATTTTATTCTTAAAAACTTTCCTAAATTTAATTTTGAATGTCAATGAAATAATTCCCAAATAAAACCAGTAAGGAAAGACAGAAAGTCGGGCGGGGCCGACTATATAATACCCTACACCTACCTACCAATGCGAAAATGGGCATTGCGATAAGAATTTGGCAGTGTTCATACATGTAATAAGCTAACTCTCTGCCGATTTTCGTACTGATCGGATTTAAAACACGGTTTCTACAGCGCTTACATGTCAAATCGGGTGTAACATATATATTGGGACTATGTTTAAATCTGAACCGATTTTCCCCGAATTTGGCAGTGTTCATACATGTAATAAGAAAACTCTCTCTGTTAAACTTCGTACTGATCGGAAATAAAACAGCGCTTAAATGTTAAATCGGGTGAAACATATATATGGGGGCTATATCTAAATCTGAACCGATTTTCCCCGAATATGGCAGTGTTTATTCATGTAATAAGAGAACATTCTCTGCCGAATTTCGTACAGGTCGGATGTAAAATACGGTTTCTACAGCGCTTACATGTCAAATCGGGTGAAACATATATATGGGGACTATATCTAAATCTGAACAGATTTTCCCTGAATTTGGCAGTGTTTATTCATGTAATAAGAAAACTCTCTCTTCCAAATTTCGTACTGATCTGATTTAAAATACAGTTCCTACAGCGCTTACATGTCAAATCGGGTGAAACATATATATGGGGGCTATATCTAAATCTGAAAGGAATTTCCCCGAATTTGGTAGTGTTTATTCACATAATAATAAAACTCTCTCTGCCAAATTTCATAAAGATCGGATGTAAAATGTGGTTTCTACAGCGCTTACATGTCAAATCGGGTGAAACATATATATGGGGACTATATCCAAATCTGAACCGATTTTAACCAATTTCAATAGGGATCGTCCTTGGGCCAAAAAAGAGCACTATGCTAAATTTCATCACAATCGGACCATAAATACGACCTGCACTTTGATTACAAGAATACATGGACAGACGGACAGACGGACAGACAGACGGACAGACAGACAGACGGACATGGCTAAATCGACTCAGAAAGTGATTCTGAGTCGATCGGTATAATAAACAATGGGTCTATCTCTTCTCCTTTTAGGTGTTACAAACAAATGCACAAAGTCATAATACCCTGTACCACAGTGTGGTGTAGGGTATAATGAAATACGATGAAAATGAAATAAATCCCAAACAATGGAAAAATCCCCAGACCCAAAGTGAATGAAATAAATCCCAAATTCATTTTATTTTGGGTTTTATTTCATTTTGGGCCCAAAGTTAATGAAATTTTACCCAAACACAATTCTGAATCTTTATTTTGGGTGTTATTTCGTTTTCGGCTTGGGGGTTATTTCACTAGGGGGTTATTTCACTGAGCCCGATTCTATTTTCACAATTATTCATCACAGCAAAAATTTTACAAAACGGTTCATATTATGTTATAGTCATCCTATAGAGATCGCTCCAAAATATACGTATGTTAGCCATATATACCATGTTTTCTAAGCATTTTAACTAACTTTGCAAATAGAAAATAAGCTGGCCAAGCGTCCTATACTTTCTATGATTACACACCAAAATAAGAATATATATATACATATATCGTTAATTCCATGTCAAACCGAACGATTTTTCGAAAAAAATCTGTTCCACATTCACAATTGTCTTGAAAATTTGCATATGCGCTTTACTATGGAGAAGAATCATTTTGTAGTTTGCGAGAATTTTAAATCACACATGTTTTTGTCTGTGCAAAACAATTGAAGCTCGTTATAAACATATTATGGACAATGTTTAAAGTCAAGACCCAAAGTTAATCAACGAACCTGGAAACTGTTTTTTATTTTGAAACTATGTATATCTAAGTGTTGCATACGTAAAATGCATTAATGTACTTTAAATAATAGTTTTGCAATGCAAACGCAAGTTCGTACATTAAAATGCTAATTGGAGTCAGAAGCGGTTCCCAGAATAGACATTAATCCATGAAATTTGAAATTGGATAACACAGTCTAAATTGAATTGTGTCGCGAATAAGAACATTTCAAACTAAGCAAACTACACAAAGGAAAAATGCTTTTACTAAAAATATTTCTACACGGAGTGGTTGACATGATAGGAAACTTTCCAATAGGCATGTATTTAAGTAATACAATTTTAACATTGAATACGTGCTGAAAAGAGTGAAGGATTAATTGGCATAACCAAGAAATAGATCCCAAGTAAAACCGTGTGCTAATCTACGAAATTGTTATAGATTTCCGGTAACTATGAAGTTACGAATAATGTATGAATTCAATATTACTAAAATTATAAAATATAAAGGGCCAAAAGTTTATAAAAAAAGTACTGGAGATGAGAATATAAACAAGTAAAAACGTTAAGTTCTTCCATGCCGAATCTTATATACCCTCCACCATGGATTGCCTTGAATTTTATTACTGGAAAAAACGTTGGATATGAAGCAAATCATGAAAAGATAATTTTTTGTTTAAATAGATTATTAAAAAAACGATCGCAATATGAACTGATTTAAAAAATGTTTACTGCGATGAATTCTTGTCTTAATTAAATACAAACTGCAAAGATTCAGTTAAAATACTTAGAAAATATAGTATTTATGGGTTAAATGCGAATATTGTGGAGCGACCTCATTGGGGTGACTATAACAAAATATGAACCGATTTGTAAAATTTTTGCTGTGATGAATTCTTGTCATAATATAATATAAACTGCAGAGTTTCTGCTAAATTGCTTTAAAACTGTGGTATCTTTGGCCCAAAAACCGAATTTGGAGCGACCTCTATATCAAACCAGTAAGGAAAGGCTAAAGTCGGGCGGGGCAGACTATATAATACCCTACACCACTCTCGTAATATTGAATAACTCTGATATATAAATTTTGTAATTCATGTATAAATTGTTTACATAAATTTACTTTTGGGACACCTTATACTTAAATAATACCCTGTACCACAGTGTGGTGTAGGGTATAAAAACGATTGGATCTAAAGAGCCAAATCGGATGAAACATATATATGGGAGCTATAGCTAAATCTTTACCGATTTTCTTCAAATTCGGAAATGTTGGTTCATGAATCAAGAAACTCTACCATTCTAAATTTCAAAACGATTGGATGTAAAATATAGCTTCTATAGAACTAAAGGGCCAAATCGGACGAAACATATATATGGGAGCTATAGCTAAATCCTAACCGATTTTCTTCAAATTCGGTAGTGTTGGTTCTTGGATCAAGAAACTCTACCATTCTAAATTTCAAAATACAGCTTTTATAGAACTAAAGAGCCAAATCGGACGAAACATATATATGGGAGCTGTAGCTAAATCTTAACCGATTTTCTTCAAATTCAGCATTGTTGGTTCATGGATCAAGAAACTCTACCATTCTAAATTTCAAAATTATTGGATGTAAAATACAGCTTCTACAGGACTAAAGGGCCAAATCGGACGAAACATATATATGGGAGCTATAGCTAAATCTTAACCGATTTTCTTCAAATTCTGTAGTGTTGTTTCATGGATCAAGAATCTCTTCCATTCTATATTTCAAAATGATTGGATGTAAAATACAGCTTCTTCAGGACTAAAGAGCAAAATCAGACGAAACATATATATTGGAGCTATAGCTAAATCTTAACAGATTTTATTCAAATTCAGCAATGTTGATTCATGGATCAAGAAACTCTACCATTCTAAATTTCAAAACGATTGGATGTAAAATACAGCTTTTATAGGACTAAATAGGCAAATCGGACGAAACATATATATGGGAGCTATAGCTAAATCTTAACCGATTTTCTTCAAATTCGGTAGTGTTGGTTCATGGATCAAGAAACTCTACCATTCTAAATTTCAAAATGATTGGATGTAAAATACAGCTTCTACAGAACTAAAGAGCAAAATCGGACGAAACATATATATGGGAGCTATAGCTAAATCTTAACCGATTTTCTTCAAATTCGGCAATGTTGGTTCATGAATCAAGAAACTCTACCATTCTAAATTTCAAAACGATTGGATGTAAAATATAGCTTCTATAGAACTAAAGGGCCAAATCGGACGAAACATATATATGGGAGCTATAGCTAAATCTTAACCGATTTTCTTCAAATTCGACAATGTTGGTTCATGGATCAAGAAACTTTACCATTCTAAATTTCAAAACGATTGGATGTAAAATACAGTTTCTATAGGACTAAAGGGCCAAATCGGACGAAAGATATATATGGGAGCTATATCTAAATCTGAACCGATTTCAAATTCAATAGCGATCTTAACAGCCGCGAAATACTCTAACAACTTTACATGGACATACGGACGGACGGAAGGACGGACGGACGGACATCGTTAAATCGACTCAGCTAGTGATTCTGAGTCGATCGGTATACTTTAAGGTGGGTCTAGCTGTGTTATTTTCAGATGTTACAAACATCTGCCGTGAAACAATCTTATAATACCCTGTACCACAGTGTGGTGTAGGGTATAAACATTGACCGATATGGCCCATTTGCAATTCCAAACAACCTGCAACTATAAGAAATATTTCTACCAAATTTGAAACATAGTTCTATTATTACTTTATGGAATCTCAGATCAATATATAGAGGTGTAACAAACGGAGTGACAACATTAATATACCCCACATCCTATGTTTTTATTCGTATTTTACTTAAAAAATCGTTGGTTTATTTAAAAATCAATGAATTTTCATAAGCGTTATTTGAATGTCGTTTGTATTTTGTTAGTTCAGTTTCACGTATTGGAGTCAGGGCTGTGGAGTCGGAGTCGGGGAAATTTGCCCGGTGTCGGAGCCCGGAGTCGAAAAATTATGGTCGTCTCCGAGATAAATTGTGCAAAATGTACCATTTACGTGATAGAACTTTTGCACTCAACAATTTTTGGGAAAACAATTTTTGTTCAAAAGAAGAAGTATTTGAAGCTTTTACCCAAATATTTTTATATGCCAAAAATATCGATGAAGTTAACCAAACTATCGAGTTTTTATATAAAACAGCTTTAGGAAAGTTCTTTAATATATTTAGTCAACAAAATAAGTATTTTTGCAAGACTATAAACTTTTCCTAAGCAAGTGCAAAACAAGTTAGGAAAGGCCGGACGAAGCCAACTATATGATACCGTACAACACCTTGTTGGAAGAGAATAAGCAGAATATAACTACCTTATAAATTTAAATCTAAACAGAATTTGTTACAATTTGACAATATGCGTTCTTGGATAAATAAATTCTACCCTAATAAATATCAAAATGATTAAATGTAAAATACAGGTTCCATAGCATTACAAAGCCAAATCTAAAGAAAAATGTATGTCTGGGGGCAATATCGATCTGAACAGATTTTCACCAATTCCACTAGGTTTCCTCCTAAGTGTAAATGAGTACTTATTGTCAAATTTTAGCAGGGTCGTAGTGAAATTTCGTCCTGTACTTAACGAACAACTTGAGATGGACAGACGGACTCTGAGTAGAACGGTATATTTTAAGCTGCGTCTTGCTGTAGTATTTTTTACAAATTTGCAAAAAAAAGAAGTTCAAAACCCCCTGTACCATAGTGTGGTGTAGGGTATAGTAAGTAACGAATAAACTCGTTGCGTGAAGCGAACATAATTTCCAAAAATTCAATCACGATACCATGTTGAAAGAATTGTAATCTTAGTTGCAAATTTCAAGTCAGGCCTCGATGAATAAATAATACCATGTTATTTAAATACTGGTATTGAATACCTACTTTTTATGTTTTTTAACAAAGCTATATCTTATTTTCAATAACATGAACTCACATCTTAGTAAAGGGTCCGCCAAATAACTTTTTTTTTTTTCAAATGCTATAAAAAAAACTACTGAAAACGCATTGGATGGTCAGTTGGCTTCAACTCCTGAACCAATTGGACTTTGTATGGCGTCATACCAAGGTCTATGCAAAACTCGTCTCAATGTCGAAATGTTCAATTGTTGAGAACGACGGTGAATTGATGTTGATGGCGCTTCACGCACACTTTCTGCCACAGCAGCAATATTCTCGGGTGTACGCACTTTTTTTGGCTTTTCACGCTTTGGTTTATCGATGAGGATGCCAGTTTCTTTCACTTTTTTCACAAGATAACGAACATACGGAGCTGACGGTGCTTCTCTTCTTTCAAAGTCCGTACGCAATTTTCGCACACATCCTGCAACATTACCATGATTTTCAAAGTAATATCGCAATATACACATATTCGTTCAGCGGAAGGATAAAACTAATGATCTGTCAAATCAGACATGAGCTAAGTGAAATATAATAAAATAATTAGAAATATAATTTCAAAAACTTATGTTATGTAACTGCCGGAGTCTGGAGCTGTAGTCGGAGTCGAATGATTTTGAAATTCGACTCCGGGGTTCGGAGTCGAGTAGTTTTGGCTTGACTCCATAGCCCCGATTAGAGTCCAGCAATAGTCTCCCAGCATACTTTTGTCCCAAAATCCTTGATAATTTCTTTAAATTTTCATTAAATCTTGGTGAGCACGCTCCCCATGCTCGTCGCTCACAGCACCTAGGTTTTGTGAAAAAAATCTAAATGCGAATGAAGAAAATGCAGTTTGAGTGACATTCGTGCAACTAATTCGTGATAATTTTTCAATAATTTAGCAACAATTTGTCTTTAGTTTACACTCTTATTGTTTCCGAGAAAACTGTTTACAATGTCCTTGAAATATGTCCAGGCTGCATATTCTTTCTCCAATAAACATTGTGAAAAATTTTCATCATTCATTAGCTTCCTGATTTGAGGGCCAACAAATATGCCTTCTTTGATTTTAGCACATGAAATTGTAGAAAAAACCGCTAACAAATATTTAAATGCTTCACCATCTGTGCCCAGAGCCTTGACAAAGTTCTTAAAACGGCCCAATTTTTGTCAGCGGCGGAAGAAGAACGTCATTTGGATCAATTAATTGTTTATTTGAAATGTATTGTTTTCTTGGTGAATACTCAGTTATTTTTGGCCACTCAGAACAGAGTAATGATGACATGTAGCGCGACTATCCCATAAACAAAGGAAACAACAATATTTTGTGAAACCTCATTGCATACTAGTCAACAAACCAATGACCTGAAACAGATAAATTTACAGTTATTTACGATGGTCTATACTATATATAGAAAGAAATTTAAATAGTAATTTTGCGTCTTGCTTCGTTAAATGTAAATCCGGAGTTATATCATTCAGCTCAGCTTGAATTACTGAATGGCGCCATTTGAGTTTTTTCGTTGCAAAAATCATATCTTTTGAACCGAATAAGATAATTGAACAGTTTAAACAGAATATGATAGATAACTGTTCAGCCTATGAAATGAGCGTTTGGAAAGGGTGCTACGCTTTGTATGGGCCTACTTATGGGTTATCAAAGTTAAAATTTGTAGAAAAATCAATTTTATGGTAACTAAAAAAAAATATTTTTACATTTTTAGATTGTTTTTATTTTTTTGCTTTAGGGTTTTATGTTTTAAATTATTACCCAACAAATTAAAAAAATTACTTCTTTTTTACATTCAAGATCGTTCCCAATCTTTTCACAATTTGATTGTCAATTTCAGTGATTCTAGTTACTGCCTCATCATTTTCAAAAGATCTCCTAGAAGTGTTTCCATCGTTTGAGTTACCGTATCCGTGATTGGGACAGTCTACTTTTAGTCCAACTTGTTTAAAAAAAGCATCCTGTATTTGCTTCTTTCTGATCTTTTCCTTATCCTTTATTGATGTATTTTCATCGAAGTTTTCCTCCTCTTGTGGTAGGGTATACGCAAGAACTCCATACACCTTATCCTTGCGTGCAATGGTGACATTCCATATTCGTAATTCTCCTCGTTTGTAGAATCGTTTAAATTACCAAAGTTCTTCTGACTCTTTTTGCAAATCGGGCATGACAATGTTGAGGTTGTTCCTGTCAGTTCGTTTACGACTTTTCCGTCAACCATGGTCAGGTGGAACTCGTAATTGCATTCAATATATTTTCCTTCTCCAATTTGCAGCTTTGTAGGCTTAATCTTGCGTATTTGTTCTTCAATGTCCTTCACCGTGGTCCTTATGAGTTCTGCCGATTCCCTTGCAAACTGAAACATTATTGGTCGGCAATAATGCACTGATGACGGACGTGGATTTTTCCAGTGTAGGGAAACATCAGATTTTAGCCGCAAAGGAACAACAGATAGCCATAAACATATTTCCGTCCGATATTGTAGCGTCATCGGAAGATATCCTTTGCTTATACACGCTTTGTCCGTATGATCCATCGCAGCCCCATTTGCTGATCAATGTCAGTTTCTCAGGAAGAATTTTCACCTCATTTTCAGGAAGACTCTCCAACAACCGTTTTGCTGTATGGCCCATGAGATCCTGCAGATTTGCTTTCACAGAGACTTCCGTAAACTCCGTATTCAGTGGTCGTGAATTTATTTTGGCTTGCGTAATATGCTTGTATCCTGGTAAAACGTCAGCCCCGTGTCGAATCAAGGATGCCCGTAGTATCTCATATTTTTCTTTGGAAAGTTGTAAGTCCATAAACAAGGCCAAGGCTTCTTCGGAACCATACTTTTTAATGTGTGCGTTTGTGGGCGTGGGAATGCTTTCCTTAATCCTTTTTAGTCGCAGTGGGCTTGCATCAGCAACAGATTTTGTAATCTGCGACCTCACTCTTTCACTATTCTTTGTATATTTAATAGACAGCGCCTCCGATAAATGCTTCGTGGTCAAGTCATTGGTGGCATCGGCAAGTTTCCTCTTTCTTGTGAAAATTGAACACTCCTCAATGCTTTTTTTGGCCTTCCTTTTGCTCCTCTGGTTGATGTGGTGGGTTTATCTACTGCGAATATATCCAGGATGGTGTCTTCATTAAGCCAGCCCTCGTATTTGGAGTTGAATTTCTGAATGGTTCGATTAGATTTCACCTATTTTGCCTTAATATTTGCATATATCAGATACAAATTATTTTTTATAATTTCGCTTCTCTCAATATTTCCGTATAAGCTATCAAGTTCTTCTAAAGCAGCTTCCGTGAAAAACTTTGGTGTGGTTGACTTTCTAAACAGTTCAAATAATTTTAAATTGTTCAACGCCATGTTTTCAATAACTCGCGGTTAGATGGTTGGTCAATAATAGCACAATCAGGTTTGTTGAAACCACGCTAAGTGTTTACACTTATATAGTAGCTGTGCATGACGCAAGTTTTTACCACCACGTTTTGGTCACAGGTAAATTAGGTAGAATTTTCCAGTGTGCGCTTGTGTTCTTGTGGGCGGAGTCTTAACGGGGTTGGACTGTGCGTAGTGTGTTGGAGTGCTGGCTTTGTTTTTCCAAGAATTGTTAGTTCTTTCCACGAATTCAGACAAAAAAGGGTTTTCATGTTGGAAATGATGGCATCCCATGCTGTCCGTACAGCCAATTTTCCCAGTAATTCTATCATGAGTGCCAGTTACAGAAGTTTACGCGAGTTGTTTTTATTGTTTTACAAAATGAATACACAGTTGGTCTGGCCTGACCCATGTGTTACGAATGTGACTATAGAAACATGTGTATGACGAAGGGTTAACGATTTGATTTTTGCCAATCAAGAACCACGTCTTTTTTACCTTTTTCACCTCTAGAAGCCAAAGGGGCGCCTAGAGGCAAATAAAACCTTTGGGATTATGTAAAGGAATAATCAAAGAACATATTTTGAAAATATGGCAAATATAGAAACTTTATTTTCCGTCAAAGTTGAAAAATAGTGAAAAAACGGATAGTTTTTAAATAGTGTTTTACCAGGAGAAACACAAAGCAAGCAGTTAATTTTTTTTATCATTATACATTTAATAAATACATCAATAAATACAAACAAAAAATAAGGCGATTCGTTACCTATTTTTCGTGATATTACACCTGATATCGCAACAAATTGACTAAAAATTGTGTGTTTTTTTGAAAACCGAAAGTCGGTCAACTTTGAACGGTTATATCTTCTAAACTAAAAATGTGATATTATTAAGAGTAGCATATTTGAAATCGTTGAAAAGTTTCCTATAACATGGGTTTATTCAAAACTTCGTCGGTGCACATAAAAATTTTGATTTTTGCAACCTCGTTTGCTCTACGGGCGCCACTGTGTGGCGTTCATCATCAGCCTTATACAAACTACCACTGCTGATGAAATGTTTCGGACTCACTGCTCTTAGCGCTGGGAATGACTGCTAATGGAGCATTTAGTGGACGTTGAACTGGTTTGGAAACCGATGGGACATTCGCGTAAGTAATATTTTTTCGATTTTTCATATTGAATCCAGCTACTTTTGTTAAACAGAAATAACAATCGGTTTGGTGGTTACTTGACTCCCTCCAAATAATGAAACTGAAAAATCGAAATAGATGTTCCTGCCATTGGACGACTTGTATAAAACAGTTGTGCAACTATTGTAAAATATTGCCGGTATCCACGGTTTGTCGAAGTTTCTGGTAGTAAAACGAAAATAATGTAAATATGCATATTTTAATAATTCTGATATTGCATATAATTTTTTTCCAACCACAAAGCAAAAATAGCTTGAATCAGTAACATGCTGACATGCATAAACGCTACTATTATGAACATTTAGACTAAATGTGGGCTTCTGTCAAATTTATAATTGTGAAATTGTAGTGTCAATATTGACTGTTTTACAGTATTGCCAGCATGCTACAAAACATGAACAAGACGTGAGAGACCAATTTTTATGCCAGATTCGAATTCAGCGCAGTAATTTTTTGTTTTCCAAATTTGTAGACCAGTGCAATCATAAATAAACAAAAGGCGAGCCATTTATAAAATATGAATGGAAATCTGAATGTTAACAAGTAAAAAAGTGCAGTTGGGTAAACCGACTTACGAATTCCATCACCGTCCGTCCGAAAAAATATTCGTAAATTAATTTATTTTTTGGTTTTAATTAAATTACTATAGTTTAAATTGAACTTAATAACTTTAAAGCATGTACTGATATTAGAGATATGAACTGTTAATTTGTGGTGCAAAGTAGTCCATTTGTGCGGGAGGTACCAAAACGGGTGTGACAAAGACGCCCACTTTTCACTGGGCTCTATGTTCGATAAAACCATTGCATTGTACAATATTTAATACAGTTAACTTTTTGTACAAAAATGTTCCCTTTGTTTGGGAGGTTCAAAAAGGGTGGCGCGACGGGTGAGCAATTGCAGATGAATCTGTTAAGTAGTATAAAAGTTATTAGAGGATCAATATTTAACTAAATGTTAACCCTTTTGTGAGCGAGGTACTAGAAGGAGTCTTCAAACTTAGCCTGAGATAGAAAAAAGTAAGAAAGTTCAGTCGAACAAACAAAACCTCTCACTTTCAGTCCCAAAGGTATTCGTAAAATTATTATAAATTTAAATTGCATTAATATAATCCATTTTTGTGGGCGGTAGAAAAAGGCGTGTGTCACTGATGCAAATTCCTCACTGGACTATAGGTACAATAAAAGCATTACACATTACAAAATGTCAAGTACATATTTGTAACCACTGGTATTAAGGCTATAAGCTGATAAATTTTCACATAAAATGGTCCATTTATGTGGGAGGTACCAAAAGGGGCATGCCAATGACGCCCATTTTTCACTGGACTGTAGGTGCTATAAAAGCTTTACACTGTACAAAATGTCAAGTAGTTCTATGCCCTGGTATTAAGGTTATAAGCTGTTAACTTTTGGAGCAGGCTCCATTTGTGTGGGAGGTACCAAAAGGAGCTTAACATCTTCATCCATATTTCTGGAGGTGATTCAGACGAATAAACTAATACTATGTTTGGAGTTTCAAAAGATTCGAATAAATATTATAGAAGTTCTTAAAGAATCAATATTTCAATAAATGTTAACCCTTTGTGGGATAGCCACTAGAAAGAGTAGACCAATATGACCCATCTTCAAACCCATCTTCAAGCCTGAGATGGAGAAATATATTACTGCATACCAAATTTTAAGTGTATGTGTTACTCCTGTTGAGAGTTATTGTGCGCAGCAGCCAGCAGTCGGCAGACAGATACACAGACAGACAGACATACGGGCGGACGGACATTGCTGAAATGACTTAAAATTAAACAAATCGAATTTCCACCAAACATACTTAGTGTCTTAGATCACTTCTTCAACGTGGTTGAATGCAGTACAGTACAGTGGCATTTAATCTGCCAAAAAGCCAAATTCGTCAGGAACCATTATATATCAAAACGTGAATCAATTTTTACAAGGATAGGTACTTGACCAAATGGAGAGTCAATAATCCATGCAAACTATTTTTGAAAAAATAAAAACAGGTCTTCCTGTTTGTTGGTTTAACATTCATTACAATGTGTGAATGTATCCTAGCTAACATCTATGTATTATAGGTTTTATCTCTTAATCGATCCTTTAAATATCACAAAGAATTGTATTAGTTTGGCACTTACTCTTCAAATTTCCTTAAACTGAGAAGGGTATTGTACCAGCCACACTCAACTATATGTGTGCAAAATTTCTGCATAGTACATCTCAGAGGTCAAGAGGTTGCAAAAAAAATCGACAATTTATTTATTTTTTGTTTCATTAAATGATTATAAATTTAAATTGCATTTAATAACTTTAAAGTATGCAATACTATTAAAGTTATAAGTGGTAAACTTTTGGTACAAAATGGCCCATTTGTGTGGGAGGTAGCAAAAGGGGCGTGGCGACTTCGCCCATTTTTCTGCGTGTGGTGTTAGCGCCTAGTAAACTAATACTAAGTGTGGAATTTCAGAAGATTTGAGTAAGTAGTATAGAAGTTATTCAAGAATCAATATTTCACTAAATGTTAAACCTTTGTTGGGGAGGAGTAGACCAATATGGCCCATCTTCGAACTTAGCCGGAGATAGATACAAATATTACCGCATATCCAATTTGAAGTCAATCGCTTAATCCTTTCGAGCCAACAGACGGACGGACATTGCCCAAATGTCTTAAATCGAATTTCCGCCAAACATACTTGGGGTCATAGGTCACTCATTCAATGCATTATACTCTCATCCACTAAGAGAGGGTATAATAATTGAGTCAGATGACTGCAATTTCGTAAAAACATTTTCTACTGCTGCAGCACCCAAGTGATTAAAAATAGGCAATATCAGCCCATTCTTTGATATATCTCGCATATAAATAAACCTCGACACTTAATAAATTTAGTTAGTTATATCCAGAACCCTTTACGTGGACAAAAATCATCATAAATCCATGTTTCGAGATGGATAGTTCGAAGAAGGGCCATATTGATCCACTCCTTCTGGTACCTTCTACACAAAGGGTTAACATTTAGTGAAATATTGATTCTTTGATTACTTCTATGCTACTTATTTGAAACTTCTGAAATTCCACACATTGTATTATTTGATTAGTCGCTATCACTTTGAGAAAAAATGGGCGAAGGTGCCACGCCCCACACCATTTTGCATTAAATTAATTCTAGTGCATAAAAATACTTGAAATAATGTTTTTGTAGGGCCTATAGTCCGGTAATAAATTGGCATTACTGTACAGCCCCTTTTGGTACCTCCCGCACAAATGGTCGGTTTTATACCAAAAGTTAACGGCTTATAACTTTAATACCAGTGCATACAAATACTTGTAATTTTGTACAGTGTGATGCTGGTATAGTGCCTACAGTCCTGTGAAAAGTGCGCGTTATCACCACACCCATTTTCTTACCTCCCACACAAAATGTCCAAATCATACCAAAATTTAATAGCTCGTAACGTTAATATACCACTGCACATAGATGCTTATAGTTCGGCACAGGGCAATGTATTTAAAGAATCCACTGTTTACCGAAAAATAGGTGTATTTGTTAAACCCCTCCTAGTACCTTCCACACAAATCGACAGACTAATTAGTGTAATGTTATACAGGGTTTTCCAATAAAAGTGATATGATTTCTTTGAAAAAAACACACTTATTGTTAAGGAAATTCAAAAGTTTTTATTTATTGTGAAGTACAACCGATACAATTAATTTCTAAATAAAACGTCATTCAAATGGCCTCCACGACTTTTTCTGCAGGAACGAATTCGATGAACCCAATTTTCGAGCACTTTTTCCACTAAATAAAGTCGTATGTCATGAATGGCACGTTCAATATTGACTTGTAAACCATGAAGAGAGTCTGGTTTATTTCGAAAGACCAATGACTTCAAATAACCCCATAAGAAATAGTCCAATTGCGTTAAATCACAACTTCTTCGAGGCCATTCAATATCACAATTTCTTGAAATAATCGAATCTCCAAACTTTTCACGCAACAATTCAATTGTTTCATTTGCTGTGTGACACGTAGCCACAATCGGCCAATGGCAAAAATATAGCTCTTAACGAGAGCTAAAATATTGCCCATGGGTGTCAAGGTCGTAGGTCGATTGGAAAGTGTTTTTTTTTTTTTTGGATTTAAAAACAATGGACCTGGCGCACGAAAAGCTACAATTGGAGAACGATTATTTTGATAATAAAACTGAATAATTTGTAAATGTTGTTCTTGCGTATATCTCTCCATGATGAAATTGTAAACACTACTGAATACAATGAAAAACAAATGACAGATCATGACATATTACAAATGGCCGAAACGGCACTTCAAAATCCTATCATCCCTATTGGAAAAACCGTTATATTACATTACTCATAAAGTGAGGGTATACCTTAGTCAGCCGACTGAAATTGTCTTAATTATTTTATATTTTTTTGTTATTATTTTAATCAGTTCTTAATTGCAACTACATAGAAAAACCAGTAAGGAAAGGCTAAAGTCGAGCGGTGCCGACTATATAATACCCTACACCGCTCTCGTAATATTGAATAACTCTGATATATAAATTTTGTAATTCATGTATAAATTGTTTACATAAATTTACTTTTGGGACATTTTATACTTAAATAATACCCTGTACCACAATGTGGTGTAGGGTATAAAAACGATTGGATCTAAAGAGCCAAATCGGATGAAACATATATATGGGAGCTATAGCTAAATCTTTACTAATTTTCTTCAAATTCGGCAATGTTGGTTCATGAATCAAGAAACTCTACCATTCTAAATTTCAAAACGATTGGATGTAAAATATAGCTTCTATAGAACTAAAGGGCCAAATCGGACGAAACATATATATGGGAGCTATAGCTAAATCTTAACCGATTTTCTTCAAATTCGGCAGTGTTGGTTCATGGATCAAGAAACTCTACCATTCTAAATTTCAAAATGATTGGATGTAAAATACAGCTTCTACAGGACTAATGATCAAAATCGGACGAAACATATATATGGGAGCTATAGCTAAATCTTTACCGATTTTCTTCAAATTCTGCAATGTTGGTTCATGAATCAAGAAACTCTACCATTCTAAATTTCAAAACGATTGGATGTAAAATATAGCTTCTATAGAACTAAAGGGCCAGATCTGACGAAACATATATATGTGAGCTATAGCTAAATCTTAACCGATTTTCTTCAAATTCGGTAGTGTTGGTTCATGGATCAAGAAACTCTACCATTCTAAATTTCAAAACGATTGGATGTAAAATACAGCTTCTACAGGACTAAAGGGTCAAATCGGACGAAACATATATATGGGAGCTATAGCTAAATCTTAACCGATTTTCTTCAAATTCGGCAATGTTGGTTAATGGATCAAGAAACTCTACCATTCTAAATTTCAAAACGATCGGATGTAAAATACAGCTTTTATAGGACTAAAGGGCCAAATTGGACGAAAGATATATATGGGAGCTATATCTAAATCTGAACCGATTTCAACCAAATTCAATAGCGATCTTAACAGCCGCGAAATACTCTAAACTGCAAAATTTCAGAACGATCGGAGTGAAATTGCGACCTTTAGTCGACGAACAACTTTACATGGACAGACGGACGGACGCACAGACATCGTTAAATCGACTCAGCTAGTGATTCTGAGTCGATCGGTATACGTTAAGGTGAGTCTAGCTGTGTTATTTGCAGGTGTTACAAACATCTGCCGTGGAACAAACTTATAATACCCTGTACCACAGAGTGGTGTAGGGTATAATTAGCTTTGTTTTATATCCATATTATGATGGTATATATTGTCCCAGGTTTTGATAAACACTCCGTTTCGCTAGATTGAGGACACCTTAAAATTGTGCCGCTGTGCAACATTTTGAGCAAAATTGCGATGTACTGAAATCTCCGATTCAAAAAAAAAATTGTTCAAAATTGATAGTAAATGTATACCCCTTTTCGCCGATTTTCTATTTTTTGCATTGTTGGTAAGAGATAAATACCAGTGAGCCAATATCTTTTAACATATTGACGTAATATTAAGTTAGGGGAATAATTTGCAATGCCTATTGATATACTGAATTAATTTTACCTCAACAATTTAATTGTATACGTGAAATTATACACAGATGATGGTAATGCTGCAAAACTGTGAAAAATCCCACAACCTTTTGCACAACCTGTATATTTTTATTTTGGATCGCGGTTTTCAAAAAATGCATTTTTATGGTCAAGAAAGTGATGTTTAATCTTGTGTCAATTGGTAAAGACAGTATAGAACTCAGGCGCATTAAAAATCTATATTGGCAATACTACACTCAAATTGAAGTTGATACTCAATACATACTCCGAGATAATTTATTCAAGAGTCCATCATCTACATTCCAAAAGGCAGATACCTTTTACATACATAAATAATATAAGATATGCCGACGATACTACAGTACTGACAGATAGTATATCAGGTCTTAAAGAATTAATGAATTGATTGATCACATGCAGCAAAGGAAATCGTCGTCTTAATGCTATTTTGTTACATATGCCATTTTTTATGATCGGAGAAAAAAGGCAATTTATTACTTGAGTAAAAACGAGACTGAAGAGTTACACACTTTTTTCCATAGGGTCCCCCACAGTGTTTGTATGATTCTCATGCATTTCTATTTCAATGCGTTCAAAAATAAGCAAGTTATAACAGTTTTTACACATGGCATTTTGGTCCATATCCATTTTTTAAAATATTTATTCGTATTTGTATTACATGGACCACAAAGAGGGTCGGTATGGAAATGAAATAGGAGGTCACATCCAAATTCGCAGGAGACGCATTATTTAAATATAAAAAAGTTCTTACCAGCCACGACATAACCTTGAAACAAAATTACGGTTTATCAAAACATATGAATGGTCAACTTTACTATATATGTATATGCAATGGAAGTATAATCAATAAAAGTGGCAGATGTGAAAAAGTTGGAATCTTTCGAAATATCGAGCAACCGCAGGATATTAAAAATACTGTGGACATCCTTTATCACAAACAACCAGGTGCTGGTAAGATGCAGAGAGCTTATGGCAACCATCAGAAAACGAAAAACTGCCCTACCCTACAAATGATAAATTCCAAGTAGAAACTATTATCAAAACCCGAATAAAAAGAAAAAAATCCAAAGAACGAAAGGAGATGTCATGGATTTAAAATATTCAAGAATGGACTGGTATCCGATAAATATTCACCGATATCTTGGGGAATTTGGAAATATCTTGAAGTATCACATCTAAGTAATATGTATTTGATTGTAATTGTATTAGTCGCCAACATTTGTATGACGAATGGGCAAATAAAGAAGAAAAAGGGTCTCCTAAACATTTAACATGCAAATATGAAGAAATATCTTACAAACTTTTTATACATAATTAAAATCAAAAGGCCCTTAGCCGCCATTTTGGCAAAGTCAGAGTTCGATTCCGCCAATAGATAAAAAATTATGGGCAGTTGCAAACATTTTTCAATGTGTCCTCAATCAAATCAAATCACATATTACAAACCAACCGGGTGAAATTTTTTATTGTACATAGTATGTTTAAAAAAATTTGGGAATTTTGTATTTTTTCAAAAAGTATTTATTTATTCATGAATATCTATTTTGTCCCCTTCAAAGTAATTCCCCTCGGATATAATACACTTCTGACAATGTTTTTTTCCCATCCTCGAAGCACTTCAAATAATCATTTTTTGTGATCTTGTTCAGCTCCTCTTTCGATGCCGTCTTTATCTCCTCAATCGTGGCGTAGCGTCGTCCTTTCATTGGCCTTTTCAGTTTTGGGAACAAAAAATAGTCACAGGGGGCTAGGTCAGGGGAATACGGTAGCTGCGGCACCATTACTGTGTTGTTTTTGGCCAAATATTCTGCGCACAAGCAACGATGTGTGTGCATGGTGCAAAAGCCAGTTTTTGTTCTTCCACAAATCTGGGAGTTTTTGGCGGATTGCTTCGCGCATAACTTGCAGTTAGTATTCTTTATTGACCGTACTATCCTGTGACAAGAACTCATAATGCACCACGCCCCTGCAATCAAAGAAAACTGTGAGCTCGGGCGTCCGCCACGCTGTTCGTCCTTCGCATCTTCTCGGCCCTCTAAGAACATTTTGTATCACCGATAAACGTTGCTTTGGTCCAAGGTAGCTTCATCATATGCCACAGTCAACATTCGGAATGCGTAAGCGCACTTTATTTTGTTTTTCCCACAAAATTTGATGCAGATTCTTTGATCCATTTTCTGAAATAGATAAAAATCGAAGACAAGTTAAAAAATATACAAGCACAACAGCTGCCAAAAATTAACTAAACAGTCAAAATGGCCGACCTTGTCAGCATAAGTAAGGGACATGAGTACCAACATAACGCTACAAAAATATCAAAAAGCAAATACACGTAGCCCGCGGAAATTAACAATTCATTGAACATACCTCGTATTATTACCTGAAAAAATTGGTCCATCCATTCTAAAATTGGTCCATGAATTCTAGCCCTATTGAAAACCCCTTGTACAAAATCGTTTTTTTAATCTAAATTAATTAATTCCCTCTCTCTTATTAATGAATTCTACAATTTGTTACAGACCCGCGTATATCACATTTTACGCTTATATGCAATCCCATGTTTATGTTAACGGTAATTTCCATGTACCTCTTGGTGGTACTGAAATGGGGACCCCGATTTATGGCAAACCGTAGACCCTACAAAGTTGAAGGCCTCATGAAGATGTACAATATTCTGCAGATTCTGTTAAATGCGGCAATATTCAGTGAGGGTTTATATTGCGCTTTCCACAGACCAGAAATAAGTTTTAGTTGTCAAGGCTATTATCCAGAGGATAGAAGACCAATAGTGCTGAGACAAGTGAGACCTGCAATGTTATATTATATATCCAAATATCTGGATATGTTTGACACGGTACGAGTAATTATTAAATATGTGTTTAAAATGATGAATTATTGCATTTCATTTTATGTGTTTTAGATTTTCTTTTTATTGCGGAAAAAACATAATCAAATCAGCTTCTTACATGTGTACCATCACGCCGTGATGGCACTTGGCGTTTATGTGTATGTGACGCAACTTTTTGGTAAGTAGTTAAAAAAAGAGGCAGACATAGAGGACTATATTATGCCCTACATTACCACTACGCACCGCCCGAAGAGAGCTAAAGAATCATATCGCGAGCAAAACAAATAACTTCCAGTATGCATACGGCAACTTGTCCTGTGTCGCCCATTGTCTGTCCCATTGTCATTAGTGCACTGAAAAAAAAGTGTACTGAAAATCATTGAAATTTTCTTAACTCTTAAGATTTTTTCTTTGATTTTGCTCCAAAGACAAATACTATTAAAATAAGTACATATTCTACTACAATTAAAGTCATTAATCATCTTTAAATCAGAACAGCAAACATCTTTGAAAGAATTACGCCTTATACTTCGATGAAAGACTTCACATTTTTGAATCAATACGCCTTGTGCCTACATTAAATACATACAATTATTTTAGATTAAGTACATTCTGTAATTAAACCAAACACATGATGTATTTTCCTGAAGTGAAAAAAATATTTATACCCTACACCACACTGTGGTACAGGGTATTATGACTTTGTGCATTTGTTTGTAACACCCAAAAGGAGAAGAGATAGATCCATTGTTTATTATACCGATCGACTTGTAATCACTTTCTGAGTCGATTTAGCTATGTCCGTCTGTCTGTCCGTCTGTAGACGTATTCTTGTAATCATAGTACAGGTCGCAATTATTGCCCGATCTTGACGAAACTTTGCACATATCTTTTTTTTGGCCCAAGGACGATCCCTATTTAATTTGGTTAAAATCGGTTCAGATTTGGATATAGCCCCCATATATATGTTACACCGAAAAACTTTATTTTATATCCGATCAGTATAAAATTCAGCAGAAAGAGGTCTCTTATTATATTTATGAACACTGTTAAATTTGGAAGAAATCGGTTCAGATTTAGATATAGCCCCCATATATACGTTACCCCCGATTTCACATGTAAGTGCCGTAAAAAATTTACTTCATAACCGATCAGTGTGAAATTCGGCAGAGAGAGGTTTCTGATTACATGAAGGAATACTACAAAATTAGGAGAGAATCGGTTCAGATTTAGATATAGCCCCCATATATATGTCACCCCCGATTTTACATGTAAGCGCTGTAAAAAGTGTATTTTTAATCCGATCAGTACGAAATTCGGCAAAAAGATGTTTCTTGTTACGTGAATTAATACTGCCAAATTTGAGGTAAATCGGTCGAAATTTAGATATAGCCCACATATATATGTTACCCCCGATTAGACATGTAAGCGCTGTAGAAACTATATTTTATATCCGATCAGTAAAAAAATTGGCAGAACGAGGTTTCTCATTACGTGAATTAACACTGCCAAATTTGAGTGAAATCGGTTCAGATTTAGATATAGCCCCCATATATATGTTTCACCCGATTTGACATGTTAGCGCTATAGAAACCGTATTTATACCCTACACCACACTGTGGTACAGCGTATTATGACTTTGTGCATTTGTTTGTAACGCCCAAAAAGAGAAGAAATAGAACCATAGTTTATTAAACCGATCGTCATAGAATCAATTTTTGAGTCGATTTAGCCATGTCCGTCTGTCTGTCTGTCCATGTATTCTTGTAATCAAAGTGCAGGTCGTATTTATGGTCCGATTGTGTTGAAATTTAGCACAGTGCTCTTTTTTGGCCCAAGGCCGATCCCTATTGAAATTGGTCAAAATCGGTTCAGATTTAGATATAGCCCCCATATATATGTTACCCCCGATTTGACATGTAAGCGCTGTAGAAACTGTATTTTATATCAGATCAGTACGAAATTTGGCAGAGAGAGTTTTCTTGTTACGTGAATGAACACTACCAATGAAAATCGGCAGACAGAGGTTTCCTATTATATGAATGAACAATTTTAAATTTGTATGAAATCGGTTCAGATTTAGAGATATCCCCCATATATACTTTACCCCCGATTTGACATGTAAGCGCTGTAAAAACTTTATTTTATATCCGATCAGTATGAAATTCTTCAGAAAGAGTTTTCCTATTATATGAATGAACACTTTTAAATTTGGAAGAAATCGGTTCAGATTTAGATATAGCCCCCATATATACGTTATCCCCGATTTGACATGTTTGCGCTGTAGAGACTGTATTTTATATCCGATCAGTACGATCAGAAAGAGGTCTTTTTGCATGAATGAGTATTCAGGGAAAATCGGTTCAGATTTATATACATATAACCTCCATATATATGTTCCACCTGATTTGGTATCAAATCGCAATAGAAGTTGTACTTTACTTCCGATCATTAAAATTTTCCAGAAAGATGTTTCTCAATTTAGGAACGAATATTGCTTAATTTTGCGATTATCGGTTCAGAATTAGATAATATGTTCCTACCCATTTACCAATTATTCCAAATTCTTATCGCAGTGACCCTTATCGCATTGTTAGGGAGGTGTAGGGTATTATATAGTCGGCCCGGCCCGACTTTCTGCCTTTCCTTACTGGTTATTATTATTATTTGCTTCTTTATTTCAACATTTGATTTTGATAAACAATTTATTCAGTATGATCCACAGCTTACCTACCTGACGATACCCTTAACCATTGTGTTTAGTCTAGTTTTTCTTCATATTAGAGAGAATATTTATTCTAATGAACAAATAAATGATATTTTGCAAAATTGTTCCTAGTAGAAAAGCGTGTAAGTACAATTCTTCGTCAACAACATCCTCGTTCGAAATTTTTTTCTGAAGATGATTTTTGTCCCTCCAATTTGCATAAACATATAACATCTGTATCTGGTACAAAGATATTTAAAAATATATATTAATATAAAACCAGTAAGGAAAGGCAGAAAGTCAGGCGGGGCCGACTATATAATACCCTACACCTCCCTAACAATGCGATAAAGGTCATTGCGATAATAATTTGGAATAATTGGTAAGTAGGCAGGAACATATTATCTAATTCTGAGCCGATAATCGCTAAATTAAGCAATATTCGTTCCTAAATTGAGAAACATCTTTCCGGAAAATATTAATGATCGGAAGTAACGTACAACTTCTATTGCGATTTGATACCAAATCAGGAGGAACATATATATGGAGGTTATATATAAATCTGAACGGATTTTCCTTGAATACTCATTCATGTAAACATAAACTTCTTTCTGTCAAATTTCGTACTGATCGGATATAAAATACAGTCTCTACTGCGCAAACATGTCAAATCGGGGATAACGTATATATGGGGGCTATATCTAAATCTGAACCGATTTTCTTTGAATTTGGAAGTATCCCTTCATAAATTAAGAAACCTCTTTGTGTAGATTTTTTTACTGGTCGGATATAAAATACAGATTGTACAGCGCTTACATGTTAAATCGGGGGTAACATATATATGGGGGCTATATCTAAATCTGAACCGATTTCCCTCAAATTTGCCAGTGTTAATTCATGTAATGAGAAACCTCTTCTGACAATTTTTTACTGATCGGATTTAAAATACAGTTCTACAGCGCTTACATGTCAAATCGGGGGTAACATATACAATGTATATTATACATATATGGGGGCTATATCTAAATCTGAACCGATTTCCCTCAAATTTGGCAGTGTTAATTCACGTAATGAGAAACCTCTTTCTGCCAATTTTTTTACTGATCGGATATAAAATACTGTTTCTACAGCGCTTACATGTCAAACCGGGGGTAACATATATATGTGGGCTATATCTAAATCTCGACCGATTTCCCTCAAATTCGGCAGGATTAATTCATGTAATAAGAAACATCTTTCTGCCGAATTTCGTACTGATCGGATTAAAAATACACTTTTTACAGCGCTTTCATGTAAAATCGGGGGTAACTTATATATGGAGGATATATCTAAATCTGAACCGATTCTCTCCGAATTTTGTAGTATTCCTTCATGTAATAAGAAACCTCTCTCTGCCGAATTTCACACTGATCGGTTATAAAATAAATTTTTTACGTCGCTTACATGTGAAATCGGGGGTAACGTATATATGGG
The DNA here is from genome assembly GCA_963930755.1 of Eudasyphora cyanicolor. NCBI lineage: Eukaryota > Metazoa > Arthropoda > Insecta > Diptera > Muscidae > Eudasyphora > Eudasyphora cyanicolor. The sequence continues at coordinate 62,276,611 of OZ005736.1, read as the reverse complement.
GGCTATATCTAAATCTGAACCGATTTCTTCCAAATTTAACAGAGTTCATTAATATAATAAGAGACCTCTTTCTGCTGAATTTCATACTGATCGGATATAAAATAAAGTTTTTACAGCGCTTACATGTCAAATCGGGGCTAACATATAGATGGGGGCTATATCCAAATCTGAACCGATTTTAACCTTGGGCCAAAAAAAAAGATATGTGCAAAGTTTCGTCAAGATCGGGCAATAATTGCGACCTGTACTTTGATTACAAGAATACATCTACAGACGGACAGACAGACGGACATAGCTAAATCGACTCAGAAAGTGATTACAAGTCGATCGGTATAATAAACAATGGATCTATCTCTTCTCCTTTTGGGTGTTACAAACAAATGCACAAAGTCATAATACCCTGTACCACAGTGTGGTGTAGGGTATAAATATATCTTTTGAAATCGATGCAGGAGGTTGAATGATTCAAAATATGCAGCCTTCAGCATTTTTATTATTCAATATTTTCAAACGTATTTAATATTGCTCGAAATACGACGCTAGGTGACCAAATCATTGTTCTTGTGACAGATTGCGATGGATATCGTCGTACTGATATTAGAGAGAAAAATATTCTAGGTATAAGTAACCTGAAACTATAAATTTGTGTTTTAAAAATTGTGTTCCATTATAACTGCGATATAACTTTACAATTTTAAACGTAATTCAAATATTTTTTATATTTCAAAACGTCGTAAAATTTCTGAAAATTGCAATATCTGAAAATGTTTAGCATTTAGTTTAAAGAGAATTAATACAATTGCAGCAGAACTGTTGATAACGAGTGTCACGACTCAGAAATCAATATCCAGTATGTGTGCTGCCAATTTTTAATACATATTTATACACCGCCATGTATAAAATACTTGTTTCTATAATAATATAGAAACAAAATGGTCTTGAAGCCGGGAGAATATCCTAGTTAGAATCACGAGAATTAAAAACAATCTTAGGCTGACGGCAGACCACACGCCGAAGCAGTGCAATGCAAAAATTGCTCAAAGTCACTGCTTAAGACAGGGATTGCCGTTTCTTTGCCCAATTGTACATCCACCACCTCACACATATTCTTATGCTCTTTCATTTAGCCGTCGATGAGACTTCGACGTGTACATGTCCAGCGGATGCCACGATATTTTTTTTTCAGGGTAACAGAAAAAACTTAATGACTCTCAAAAAATATTGTGTGGTCAAAAATGCTTTTGGTAACATCCAATGTCTTATATGTAATACAACATACGAGGGCGGTTCGGAAACTTCTTAGCCTATCAATGAAAGAGAGTAGTTAGTTTTACAGAAATATTATTATTTTTCAATATAATCTCCTGAAACTTCAATACACTTAGTCCAACGCTTATCTAGCAATTCTATCCCTTGATTAAAATAGTTTTCCTCAAGGTCTTCAAAATAGTGGTTTACAACTGTAATTGCATCTTCATTTGAGGTAAAACGCTTGCCAGCAAGGAATTTTTTTAGATTTGGGAACAGGTAAAAGTCACTGGTAGCTAAATCAGGAGAATAAGGTGGGTGGTCAAGCAACTCGTACTTTAATTCGTTGATTTTAGCCATTGTTAAAACACTCTTGTGCGCTGGTGCGTTGTCTTGATGAAAAATTATTTTTTTTGTTGTAAGCCAGGACGTTTCTCTCGAATTTGTACATTTAATTGGTCCAAAAGGTTGCAATAGTACTCTGAATTTATTGTTTTACCCTTTTGCAGATAGTCAATCAATAAAATACCTTTTGAAGTCCAAAAAACCGTTACCATAACCTTACCAGCCGATTGAATTGTTTTTGCCTTCTTTGGGGCACTTCCTCCAGCATCAGTCCATTGTTTGGATTGTTCTTTTGTCTCTGGAGTATAGTGGTGGATCCATGTCTCATCAACAGTTATGAAACGACGCTTAAAATCCATTTTACCATACCCTACCACAGTGTGGTACAGGGTATTATGACTTTGTGCATTTGTTTGTAACACCTAAAAGGAGAAGAGATAGACCCATTGTTTATTATACCGATCGACTCAGAATCACTTTCTGAGTCGATTTAGCCATGTCCGTCTGTCTCTCTGTCTGTCCATGTATTCTTGTAATCAAAGTGTAGGTCGTATTTATGGTCCGATTGTGATGAAATTTAGCATAGTGCTCTTTTTTGGCCCAAGGACGATCCCTATTGAAATTGGTTAAAATCGGTTCAGATTTGGATATAGTCCCCATATATATGATTCACCCGATTTGACATGTAAGCGCTGTAGAAACCACATTTTACATCCGATCTTTATGAAATTCGGCAGAGAGAGTTTTATTATTACGTGAATGAACACTACCAAATTCGGAGAAAATCCGTTTAGATTTAGATATAGCCCCCATATATATGTTTCACCCGATTTGACATGTAAGCGCTGTAGGAACTGTATTTTAAATCAGATCAGTACGAAATGTGGCAGAGAGAGTTTTCTTATTACATGAATAAACACTGCCAAATTCGGGAAAAATTGGTTCAGATTTAGATATAGTCCCCATATATATGTTTCACCCGATTTGACATGAAAGCGCTGTAGAAACCGTATTTTACATCCGACCTGTACGAAATTCGGCAGAGAAAGTTCTCTTATTACATGAAAAAACACTGCGCAATTCGGGGAAAATCGGTTGAGATTTAGATATAGCCCCCATATATATGTTACACCCGATTTGACATGTAAGCACTGTAGAAACCGTGTTTTATATCCGATCAGTACGAAAATCGGCAGAGAGAGTTTGCTTATTACATGTATGAACACGGCCAAATTCTTATCGCAATGCCCATTTTCGCATTGGTAGGTAGGTGTAGGGTATTATATAGTCGGTCCCGACCGACTTTCTGTCTTTCCTTACTGGTTTTAATGTTATTTTAGTATAAAATGACACAAAATATGTAAATTAACGTAAAAAATAGACATAATCGCCCATGTGATGGCAATCGCATTCCCCTAAAATTGGCGATTGTGATTTCAAGTCGCAAAATGCATGTTCTGAATTCTTTTTTTAGCACAACAATTTGGTTTTATTAAAATCAAATTATTTATTACAGTGAAAAATAACTACACCCATGTGTGCATTTTATTCAAATTAAATTTCGAAGACCATTAAAATTGAGGGGGACATTTTTGCGTTTTGCGATTTGAAGTCACGCGATTGTCTTTTAGACTTTTTAGGCCAAAAAAAACTTGGATACTGTTTATTTTGCTATAATAAATGGTATTGTAATATATTTATTTATTTATTTATATGAATTACAATACAAAGTAAATTTATATTCTAATTTTAAGGTCCAGGGAAAGGCCGGGTTACAAGGACCATATGACTAAATGTTTTCAGCGACAGACCAGAGCCTCTGGTGGGAATCGAACCCACGACCCCCAAACTCATAGGCGAGTACGCTACCAACTCGCCTACTATTGTAATATAAAATGTAATATAAAATATATTATAGTGTAATATAAAATGGCACAAAATATGTAAATTAAGGTAACAAATGGACTTATCGAATTGTGCAACGAAATGGCTGCCAAATACACCTTGTTAGAAAAAGCTTAAATTTTAAACCATTTATATCCAGGTGTATTTGATGATCTTTATCATTTCCTTTTACTAACATTTTGCTATGGCTGTAAAAAATTAATTTTCTCAAATTGTTTACTCTCCCTTACTCACTAATACACAAGCAAAATAATTTTGGCACTCCCTGGCATAAACCATGCCACAACATGTCAGGATGACTGCAGAGAAATAGAGAATACAGACATGTGGACCCTCTTGCATTTGTGTTCTGACGAAGCAAAACTAAGCTAGAAACAATTCACAACGCGCTCTCTTGCTGAAATTATCGCTTTCGGTTTGACTTTCTAATGAGAAAACACTTTGCAGACGCTGTACACTTACGCAACAAAATTGATTCTTGCTTTGGGTGTGCCGTCAGCCTTAGTAAATTATATAACATATATAAAAAATTATAAAATGAACATATGTAAATATTTCTTATTAATTAAGACTTGTTCACATCAACATTTTTGAATCACTTCGAAATTATATACTATGACATATCGTAGCAAAACATGCAAATATGATGTCCAGTTTCTAAAAGTTTTCAGGGGAAAACAAGTTCTAACTGTTTCTAAATTATATAATTTTTCTTTCTGCAAATACGCGATAAATATCAATAATCCGCTTAAATATCAATAATTTACAATTATAATTATCATGTTTTTATACAGACGTCACATGTTTTGCATTTTTATGTGAACTTATCACTGCCAAAGGGGGAAAATAACATAATGGTGTTTTCTTTTTCTAGATAATGTATTTTTAAATGTTCTATAAAATCTCAATTTTCATAAAATTGGATTTAGCACATTTGCATGTTTAGCTAACGATTTTCTATTTAATGCACAAAATAACTGTTTGTTAATTCATTACGGAAAAACAACATTAGACTACATACACACATTTACGGTCTTCTGCATTATTTTTGTCAAAGTAATAAATTCGTAAACGCACAGAAATTCCACTACTCTAAATATCCGAGACAGATTTTATGACTCTTTTTGTTATCAATTTGCGTAACTACAACGCACTCACATTTTTAATGTACCGCTTTTTGTACTATGAGCAGCCAATCGAAATTTCCACACAATTTGTTTCGACTACCTGTGAAATATCATCGCTACCAACATTTTTTTTGTCGGCACACACTGCCGACAAACAGCCGCCGAAGTTGTTGCTATTACAACCGCTCCACAAGAACTGTTTTCAACAATTCCAAACAAACTTCACTGTAACTCTCACTATTACTCTCAATTTTGCGGAAAAAGAGTCTAAATTGTCCTCTCGCAGTTAAAAATGATCTCTTAACTTAAAAGATAACTAATTCTTAATTCAACGTTACCAAAAAAACAGGACTGAAAATTAAAGTTATATTGTCTTTAGAAACATGACATGAGAATTTCTACAAATTTAAGGAAAAAATCTTACAAACTATTAAAATTTATACTTGAGCTAATGACAGTTGTACTACAATCAATTATTATTTCTTTAATTTTATAACGTAACGTTACAGTCAACATGACATAGTGTTATGAACATCTTATCATAGAAGTAAGGAATTTTACTTTAAACTAATGAAAATTTCTTTGAAATCAAGTAAATGTTCATAATTTGAAAGAAATTTATTCTTCGAACAAAGACATATTAAATCTTTGGCTTAAGAGCAACATTGTTTTTAATTTCAGGTCAATATTTGTTTCAGTGTGCAATAATTTTATCAATATCTATTTCTCTATGATGCAATGGTCGCGTTGCAGACATATCCCATTATTGGTTGAGTTATCATATTAAAATTCAAGGCACTTTTCAAATTCTAGCGGCACACTAGATACATATACTGAAAAAAAAAATTCATAAAATGAAAGAATTGCTCCAAAGACGTTCTTAGTCTTTAGAATAAGTAAATTTTGTACTTAAAATATATATAATTTCTTAAATATTAGGTAATTTACTTGATTTTAAGTAAATTTTCTTAATTTTAAGTGCAAAATTTACTTATTCTAAAGACTAAGAACGTCTTTGGAGCAATTCTTTAATTTTATGACAAAATTATTTTCAGTGTAGCTCAGCACTTTTTTAAAAAATCGCGGCGTATGGGTGCAGTTGCTCCCACTGATCAGTTTTTTTTTTACATTACGTAGAGTACTTACAAAAGCATCCACTCTAAACTTCAAGATGGTTGCTGCAATTTGCTTAATTTGTTATTTGTCTTCTCCAGGTATAGACAGGTCTATCTCTTCTTCTGCCTTGAGGGTTCCAATTGATAAATGTCCTGGCTATGTCACCTTTCCTTCTTCTCAAAACGTGACCAATACATATCTACTTTCGTTTAGCTATTCCAGTGCGGATTGGTAACTCTCCTATAATTTCCCATAAACAGTTCCTATATACAGTTGCTGTATAAGTATAACGTTAGACCAGAATATTCCACAGATTGTTCGACTACTATACGCAAGCTGTTTACATGGTCAGCAAAGCAGCGTTGTGCCCTAAAACCAGCTTGTTCTTGTCGGAGTTCAGATGAGAGTGAAGGCAGGAACCTGCAGGGTAGCCGCTTTGAGCATCTCTGGACTAATGTTACCACGCCGGGTGTTTTACTGTTCTTGGCCAAAATCGTACTGGCCAAAGCGATTTCCGCTACATTAACACAGGATGTGTTTATGTTTGATGTAATAGCATCGACTTAGAATCACTTTCAGAGTTGATTTAGCTATGTCCGACTGCCCGTCCGTCTGTGCATGTATTCTTGTAATCAGGTTACAATTATGTTCCGATTTTAACGAAACTTTGCCCATATCTTTCTTTAGGCCCTAGGATGATCCCTACTGAATTTGGTTAACATCGGTTTAGATTTACACATAGATCCCATATATATTTACCTTCGATTTGGCATATTGGCCAACATAACAAAGAAAACACAACAAATTGGGGAAAATGTTTCATTAGTTCTTAACATATTTTCCTTTTTGCACCGATTTTCAATAGCTTCGATAACTTGTTTATACTAACAACTTTCTAGCTCCTGAAAATAGCCATCAACCGCAAACTCCAAACACCAAAAAATTCCTGCAAATCTTTTTCCGCCTGGCTCATTTTTTCACGTTTGGAAACCAAATATACTAAGAGGGAGCTATATCTGGCGAATTCTAACATTAATTCATTGATTTTGGCCATCGCAATAGTGGATGTGTGAACTGGTGCATTGTCTCAATTGTAAGCAAACGACAATATGCGATATACAACACTGTTTGAAATGCATATGACTTCACCAAGCTCACGAATCTTCAACCTACGTTCATTCAATACTAATTTATGAATTTTTTATTTGTGAGGGAACACCTCAATTAGTCAATCAATACGGTGTTTTTCTTTGCAGCTCGTAGGGCCGGTTTAAACTCTGCCACACAGTATTTTATATTTGTAAACGAAGGACAAGAGAAGTCTCCTGATATACTTAGAGACAATACCAAATTTGAGGAAAATCGGTATGAACTCCAATCAGTACGAAATTCGACAGAGAGAGGTTTCTTAATACACGAATAAACACTGCTTCGGGGAAAATCGGTTCAGATTTAGATATAACTCACATGTATAGCATCTAACTTGTTCCATATTTTTTTGTGTGTTTTCGGTTTTTCAATTTTCAATTCCAAGTTACCTGCAGCTATAAGAAGTACCTATACCAAATTTCAGCCACCTAGCTCAAGTATTATAGATTGTAGCGTGATTACAACAGACGGACGGACGGACAGACGGACACGGCTAAATATACTTTATGGGGTTTCAGATCAATATTTAGAGGTGTTACGAACGGAGTGACAAAATAAATATACCCCACATCCTATGGTGGAGGGTATAAAAATATATCATGCAGCTTCCAAACAACGTCGTTCGCGATATTGCTTAAGCTGAAGTCTTTAGGAATCTAGGTCAAAACAAAATATTTAAATATCTCTCGTAGAACAAAAATTATGACCTTTCGAAAGCAAGCACTTTTGTTGTTTAAATGTACATATCTCCCATAGTTTTTAAGATTTTCCAACAAAATTTATATCCTACATCAGAGCACCATATTTAACATTTCCACCAAGTTTCATCAAAATCGGAGACCATCGGCAATTTTTAGATATAATTACCATTCTCGTCAAATATAGAATAATGGTTGCGATATTTTAGCTTTGCGATTGGAGAAAGTGTGGCTTACTTTTGAAATTTGTGTAAAAGATGGTGTAAATTGTAAAAGCTTGGCAACAATATCAGTGAATATTTTGGACCCGTGGGAGAACATTCTCTACGAAGTTTTCTTTAAGGAGAATACAAATATTTTATACTTTTTTAAGTAACTTCTTCTTTAAAAAGTATAACAATCTAATACTAGTAAACGCGGTTCGGCCATGACGAATCGTATACACCCCCCACCATTGATCGCATGTGAATCTTTCGGGTAAAACTTAACTCATATTACCAAATTTCAGACATGGACCTATAAACTACCGTTGTTCGTGTGAAATGTTCCAGGTATAGACCATAGTTACCAATTTTCAGGCCGATCAGTAGGAATTTGTGGTCTTTGTCGGGGAGATGCTACATATGGGGGCTATATCAAACAAGTAAAAGCGTTTAGTTCGGCCATGCCGAATCGTATATACACCATTGATTGCATTAAATTTTATTACTGGAAATATCTTTGGATGTGGAGCAAATCTTGAAACGATCCTTTTTGTTTAAACACATTATTAGAAAAACGAATGCTGGAATTTTTAGACAAATTGTAGGCCACAAACTCTTTAGCTAAACTGTTCACCTGATAAGTGTGGTATTTATGGCTTAAAATAGCATTTTTGAGAGCTACATCTACCCTGGGACCCCAAAAATTTAAATTTTATTGAGATTGATTCTTGTGGCTTAAAAATTAGACTTTTGGGAGCGTCATCTATAGTTGGACTATAAAAGATTGACTGATATGACCCATTTCCCAAACAACCTGCAACTATAAGAAGAAGTTCTACCAAATTTGATCAACCTAGCTCTAGTATTACAGACTGTAGCTTGTTTACAACAAACGAACGGACGGACATGACTAAATCGTCTTAGAATTTTACGACGATTAAGAATTATAGGGTGTCAGATCAATATTTAGAGGTACAAACGGAGTGATAAATGAGTATACCCCCATCCTATGGTGGAGGGTATAAAAATGGACCGGTACAAATATTAGTAGTGTATGTACCAAATTTCAGCCACCTAGCTCAAGTATTATATTTGTATGGTAGCGTGATTACAACAGATGGAAGAATAATAATATATATACCTTATGGGGTCTCTGATCAATATTTAGAGGTGTTACAAAAGAAGTGACAACAAAATATATCATAACCATCCTATAGTAAAGGGTATAAAAATCGGTGCATATTCTGATGCGATATTCACAAATTATTGGGATAATTTCAAATATTTTGGAAACTATGAGGTACGAGAGCCGTCCCAAGATTAGCCGAATTGACATATAGATGGCTGCAATAGTTTAAAAAAAATACTTTCGTGAGAACTGGAAACCTTCTAAAATATATGTACAAGGTGGGCCATTTAAAATTATAAATTGTGAATCGGCAATAAAAAAGTACTGATTTTTTTTTTCAAATTTCTGGTTTTATTAGAAAGGTTGTACTTTGTCATTTAACCACGACTGGCTCGGCAGTACCTTATCCGATCAACCCAATTTTGCAGAACATTTTAGCTACACCCACACTCGAATAGCTACACCCCCACCTTATTTTTTGTTTCCAAACTTTAAAAAATTGCTCTTAGACGTAAAAAGTCTCTTGTAGGTCTCGGTTAGAAGAATGAAAAAATATTTTTGGAATCAAAAAAAAAGACTAAAGAACATTTTGTTTACCCGAGGCCCTGTTTAACCATGAGGCCCTGTGTCTCCATTACCAAAGGGGGCCCTAACTAAAACTTAACTCTCTAATACCTCTTCTATAATCATGCCAAGTTTTATCGAATCTGTTGTCTTGTTAGGACACCGTCGAATTTGTTTGTCTTTTTTTAATTCCTCCCACTCAGCGCCGAGTGGGAGTTGGTCTCCTCTACCAGAATCCATTGTCCCTGTACCACCACCCTGTGGTACAGGGTATTATAAGTTTGTTTCACGGCAGAAATACTTCACCTTAAAGTATACCGATCGACTCAGAATCACTAGCTGAGTCTATTTAACCATGTCTGTCCTTCTGCCGTCCGTCTGTCTGCACTGAAAAAAAATTGACATGAAATTAAAAACTATTTCGCCTTTAAATCATAGATTTATTCTGTTTTTGTTTGAAGAACAAATTTCTTTAAATTTAAGCAAATTTACTTGATTTCAAAGAAATTTTCATTCGTTTTAAGTAAAATTTCTTACTTCTATGTTAAGATATCTATAATACTATGTCATGTTGACTTTAACGTTACGTCATAAAATTAAAGAAAAAATAATTGATTGTAGTGCAACTGTCATTAACTCAAGTACACATTTTAATAGTTTGTAAGATTTTTTCCTTAAAATGTAGAAATTCTCATGTCATGTTTTTAAAAACAATTTACCCTTAATTTTCAGATCACTTTTCTTTGTTTTTCGAATTAAAGATTAGTTATCTTTTAAATTAACAGATCGTTTTTATCTGCGAGAGGACATTTTAGCCTCTTTTTGGTCGCAAAATTGAGAATAATAGTGAGAGTTACAGTGAAGTTTGGAATCATTTCTTGTTGAGCGGTGGTAGAGAAAGGTTGTGCGCGCTTGAGCGAGTGGACATTTTTATTTCTGCATTAATACCAACAATTTCGGCGGCTGTTTGTCGGCAGTGTGTATCCTATCTAAAAATGTGTTTGTGGCAATAATATTTCGCAGTTAGTTGAAAGTAAATTGTCCGGACACAGCGAATGGCTGCTCATACGACGATGAGACAAGAATGGGTAGATTTAGAAATGTGTGTGTGCGGAAATTCAGAGTAGCTTGGCTGCTCATACGACGATGAGACAAGAATGGGTAGATTTAGAAATGTGAGTGTGTACGGAAATTCAGGATCTATACGGAAATTCGTGGAGTTTATGTGCCTTTTCGAATTTGTTGTTTTGACAAAAACAGAAGAACGAAATAAAGCCGAAGAAAAACAATGAACGAAATTCGTACGTTGTTTTCCGTTTTCAATAAATAAACAGTTATTTTGTGCATTAAAAAGAATATCGTTAGCTAAGCATGCAAATGTGCTACATCCAATTTTTATTAGAATGAAAGAACATTAAAAAATATATCATCTAGAAAAAAGAAAACACCATTGTGTTGTTTTCCCCCTTTGGCAGTGATAAGATAACACAAAAATGCAAAACATGTGAAGTCTGTATAAAAGCGGATAATTATGATAATTCTAATTAAAAATTATTGATATTTAAGCGGAACAAATAAAATAACATTCGCGTATTTGCAGAAAGAAAATTATACAAAATAGAAACAGTTAGAAAGTTTTTTTCTTCCTCTGAAAACTTTTTGGTACTGGACTTTGCATATTAGCATGTTGTTCTTACGATTGACATATTAAATAATTTCGAAGCGATACACAAATTTTGATGAGAACAATCTTAATTTATGAGTAAGAAATATTTACATATCGTCGGTACGCCGACGAAAACTCCTATGTGTTTTTTTACTAGTTGTCAGGAGAGACAAAAACCTGTGCCATTTCGTCAAATCGCGATATATTTGATATCTCAGATTTTTGTATTTATCTTTTAATTATTTACCACCAATATTTCATAACCAAAATCGTATATGTGAAAAAGCCAGGGCGTGATAAATGGTTTTCAAGAAAATCTACACATAGGATATTTTGTTTGGAGTATTTTAAATATTGATTAAACAATAAAATTACACATAGGAGTTTTGATATTTGAATGTTCACAGCGTGCCTCAAGCAAGTGAAAGTTGGTCTAGATTTACGGCAAAAACTGCGAATGAGGTTTTCTTCAGAATCATCCCCTCTACTTTGGCGAATTATCGCGATAAAAAATATTTTTAATCAAAAACCTCAACTTAATTACATTGAATCGCGGAAATCAGTCATAGGTCAGTCCTAGGAAAAATTGGTCAAAGAAAGTTTGGGAGAATGAAAACTACTACAACTCGTTCTTTAACAAATATTTATAATAATTTGGTAGGGATTTACAATGTGTCAATTCAAAATATGCCTCATATAAAGGGAAAAGCATACAAAAGTTTTAACACACTGTAAATCCTTACCAAATGACTATTTTTTTAATACCCTATAAAAAAAATTCGGCAGAAAGAGGTTTCTTATTACATGAAGGAATACTGCCAAATTCTGTTCGGATTTAGATATAGCCCCCATATATATGTTACCCCCGATTTCACATGTAAGCGCTGTAAAAACTGTATTTTATATCCGATCAGTATGAAATTCGTCAGAAAGAGGTTTCCTATTATATGAATGAACACTTTTAAATTTTGAAGAAATCGGTTCAGATTTAGATATAGCCCCCATATATACGTTACCCCCGATTTGACATGTGAGCGCTGTAAAAATTTTATTTTATATCCGATCAGTGCGAAAGTCGGCAAAAAGAGGTTTCCTTCTACATGAAGGAATACTGCCAAATTCGGAGAAACTCGGTTTAGATTTAGATATAACACCCATATATATGTTACCCCCGATTTGATCTGTAAGTGCTGTAGAAATTGTGTTTTATATCCGATCAGTGCAAAATTCTGTAGAAAGAGGTTTCTTATTACTCGAAAGAATACTGCCAAATTCGGAGAAAATCGGTTCAGATTTAGATATAGCTCCCATATATATCTTACCCCCGATTTGACATGTAAGCGCTGTAGAGACTGTATTTTTTATCCGATCAGCACGAAATTCGGCAGAAGGAGGCCTTTTTACATGAATTAGTATTCAGGAAAGATCGGTTCAGATTTATATTAAAGCTCCATATATATGTTCCTCCTGATTTGGTATCAAACAGCTATAGAAGTTGTATTTTACCTCCGATCATTAAAATTTTCCAGAAAGATGTTTCTCAATCTAGGAAGGAATATTGCTTAATTTAATATGTCTCTACCCATTTACCAATTATTCCAAATTATTATGGCAATGACCCTTATCGCATTGTTAGGGAGGTGTAGGGTATTATATAGTCGGCCCCGCCCGACTTTCTGCCTTTCCTTACTGGTTTTAAATTACAAATTACTATTTTCAAATTACTTATAGAATATTTGTCTCTCTCTAATATCATCCTATCATGTGGACGTCGGAAAAAGTTGTGAAACATGAAGTATCCATGCATTTTATACAATACGAGGAAATGTTAGTTCTTATATTTTGTGATAAATATATGATACTTTTATGTATTTTCAATGTATTTTATTTACGAATATTTTTTGAAGTAAATTGATAAAAAATTAGAATAAATATTCCCAATGGCAACGGGTATCGTCAGGTATGTGTGCTGTCCAGCATTCTGAATAAACTGTTTATCGAAATCAAATGTTTTAATAGAGAAGCAAATAACAAAAATTACCATGAACGTGTAAACAAATAATTAAATAAAAAATATTTTTATTTAATTATTATATGTATATCATATGCTTGGATTAATTACAGAATGTACATAATCTAAAGTCATTTTATGTATTTAATGTAAGCACAGGGCGTAATTGACTTAAAAATGTGAAGTCTTTCATCGAAGTATAAGGCGTATTTCTTTCAAAGACGTTTGATGTTCTGATTTAAATATGATTAACGACTTTAATTGTAGTACAAGATGTACTTATTTTAATAGTCTTTGTCTTTGGAGCCAAATCAAAGAAAAAATCTTAAAAGTTAACAAAATTTCAATGGCTTTCAGTACACTTTTTTTTCAGTGTGTTCATCTTATGTTGTTCTTTGAGTACAGATCGCAATTTCACTCCGATCGTGCTGAAATTTTGCAGTTAAGAGTCTTTCGCACCTGGGAAGAACCCTAATGAAAATGGTTGAAATCGGTTCAGATTTAGATATATATCACTTATTCGTACATACATATGTTTCGTCCGATTTGGCCCTTTCGCCCTATAGCAGCTGTATTTTACATACAATTGTTTCGAAATTTAGCTCGGTAGAGTTTATTGATCTATGGACCAATATTTTGAATTTAAAGAAAATCAGTTCAGATTTAGATATGCGAGTAGCTCCCATTAATATGTTTCGTCCGATTTTGCCCTTTAGCCATAGAGAAGATGTATTTTACATCCAATATATATTTTTTTAATTTAGCATATTATAGTTTCTTGATCCATGGAAAATATTGCTCAATTGTAGGAAAATCGGTTCAGATTTATTTTGCATCGTGCACATCAATGACACCAACATAAAATGCTGAGAAAAATATAGTCATGTAGCTTCATTTGCCCTTAACTGACCCTACAAATTTCAAGATGGTGTTCATCTTGTTCTTTTTTAAAACAATATTTACAAAAAAATACCATTGATTTTCCGTTATAAACTATGATAAATATTGAAATTACAAAATAGACAGAATCATTTCAATAAAAAATTATTTCAATTTCTGACATTTTTAAGTAAAAATGCTATTATATAGAAACTGAAGAAAAAACAGATTAAAATTTAGAGGATCAGTTAGACTAGATAGGGATCCATGCCTATATATATTTTACATATCTATGTTGGTGTTTTCCTTGTCCAGTATGTAAATTAAAATTTAAAACTAAATAACGATATATGCAAATATTGGCGTATTTTCGCATACATCTTCTTGAAGGTTTTGACATTCCTAGTCAAAACCTTCAAGAAGAGCTCTAATTTGTATAAATCTACAAACGCGTTTTTAAAGTATAACAAATACATCACATCTCAGGAATTTCTTAATCAATAATTTTTTAAAAAAAATAACGGGCTGAACACCATTTAAAATTTTTCATTTAGAATGTATGGGGCCACATAACTATATTTTTCACAGAATTTTAAGTTGGTGTCATTTATGTGTAAAATGCTAATTAAATTTGCAGATGCATCGGATGCACTCAAAAACGTTAACGGAGCGATCATGAATCCTTGCTATGAAAAATAGAACTTACGACCTTTAAAATGAGCCTCCTTTTGTAAAAATCAGTCCACGCGTTCTGAAAATACAGAACTCAAAACGTATGCCGTTTGAGATTATTTTCCTATTTGCTCAGATTTCAGATGCCAATAACAGCTGGGATAATTTTTTGTAATTTTTTCGCCAACTATAAAATGTTGAGCAGAGAATCGATATGTCAATTTATTTTGAAATCGGGAATGGTGACCCAAAAAAGGTGTTTGGTGTGACATGGAATGAACGATATATGTTTCGTCCGATTTTGCTACAGAGGCAAAGACGTGTCAAATGTTAATTGTGTAAACAAATTTTAGTTAAAGCGTAGGGTATCATATAGTCCGCATCGCCCGACATTAGCCTTTCCTTACTGTTTATACCCTACACCACACTGTGGTACAGGGTATTATAACTTTGTGCATTTGTTTGTAACACCCAAAAGGAGAAGAAATATACCCATCGTTTATTATACCGATCGACTTAGAATCACTTTCTGAGTCGATTTAGCTATGTCCGTCTGTCTGTCTGTCTGTCCGTCTGTCTGTCCGTCCGTCTGTGCATGTATTCTTGTAATCAAAGTACAGGTCGCAATTATGGTCAGATCTCGACGAAACTTTACACATATCTTTTTTTTTGGCCCAAGGACGATCCCTATTGAATTTGGTTAAAATCGGTTCAGATTTAGATATAGCCCCCATATATATGTTAGCCCCGATTTGACATGTAAGCGCTGTAAAAACTTTATTTTATATCCGATCAGTATGAAATTCGGCAGGAAAAGGTTTCTTATTACATGAATGAACTCTGCTAAATTTGGAAGAAGTCGGTTCAGATTTAGATATAGCCCCCATATATACATTACCCCCGATTTGACATACATATAAGCGCTGTAAAAATGTTATTTTATATCCGATCAGTGCGAAATTCGGCAAAGAGTGGTTTCTTATTACATGAAGGAATACTGCTAAATTCGGAGAAAATCGGTTCAGATTCAGATATATCCCCCATATATATGTTACCCCCGATTTGACATGTAAGCGCTGTAAAAACTGTATTTTATATCCGATCAGTGCACAATTTGGCAGAAAGAGGTTTCTTATTACATGAAGGAATACTGCTAAATTCGGAGAAAATCGGCAGAAAGAGGTTTCTTATTATATGAATGAACACTGTTAAATTTGGAAGAAATCGGTTCAGATTTAGATATAGCCCCCATATATACGTTACCCCCGATTTGACATGTAGGCGCTGTAGAGACTGTATTTTATATGCGATTAGTACGAAATTCGGGGAAGATCGGTTCAGATTTATATTGATTGTTCCTCCTGATTTGGTATCAAACCACTGTAGAAGTTGTATTTTACTTCCGATCATTAAAATTTTCCAGAAAGATGTTTCTCAATTTAGGAACGAATATTGCTTAATTTAGCGATTATCGTTTCAGAATTATATAATATGTTTCTACCCATTTACCAATTATTCCAAATTATTATGGCAATGACCCTTATCGCATTGTTAGGGAGGTGTAGGGTATTATATAGTCGGCGCCGCCCGACTTTCTGCCTTTCTTTACTGGTTTATTTATCGTGTTGTGCTGTATTACTGGTGATTATTCTTCCCCAACAATGTGTTGTAGGGTATCATATAGTCAGTTTGTAACGGGTTTTCCAATAGGGATGATATGATTTTGAAGTGACGTTTCGGCCATTTGTAATATGTCATGATCTGTCATTTGTTTTTCATTGTATTCAGTAGCGTTTACAATTTCATCATGGAGAGATATACGCAAGATCAAAGTTTACAAATTGTTCAGGTTTAGTATCAAAATAATCGTTCTCCAATTGCAGCTTTTCGTGCACCATTTTTTTTAAATCCAAAAAAACACTTTCCAGTCGACCTACGACTAGCTCTCGTTAAAAGTTATCTTTTTGCCATTGACCGATTCCCGATCCGACGTACCGTTAAGGAGCTAGAGCAAAAATAAACTTTCTGTTCACATTTGAAAATGATGCTGTCAATTTTTTTTAAAATCCAAAAAAAAAACATTTTTCGGTTGATCTACGACCTTGACACCCATGAGCAATATTTAGCTCTCGTTAAGAGCTATCTTTTTATACTATTTCTTGTGGGGTTATTTGAAGTTATTGGTCTTTCGAAATAAACCAGACTCTCTTCAAGATTTACAAGTCAATATTGAACGTGCCATTCATGACATACGATTTGATTTAGTGGAATTTGGTTCATCGAATTCGTCCCTGCAGCAAAAGTCGTGGAGGCCATTTGAATGACGTTTTATTTAGAACTTAAGTGTATCACATGTAATAAACAATTTTTGAATTTTCTTAACAATTTCCTTTTTCAAAGAAATCATATGACTCTTATTGGAAAACCTTGTATATACATATGTATGAATAATCAATTTACTTCTCCCCAAACAGATGCCCATATGTTTCTCACGGGCTTGGTTAACTCCTTCGTTCATATGGTGATGTACACGTATTATCTAATTGCCGCACTGAAACCAAAGATCAACTTGGAGCCTTGGAAAAGGCGGTTGACCCGCTTGCAGCTGGCCCAGTTTATTATATTAGCCATCCATTACTGTATGCCCTTAGTTAACAATTGGTGTAAAGTTAACATACTCCTAGTTTGGCTGGGTTTTTTGCAAAATTTTTTTATAATTGCACTCTTTAGTAATTTCTACTATAATGCTTATATTCGAACAGACAAACAAAACAAAATAAAATAAAGAAAACGGCAGAGATGGGGTGAACGTAGATCTTCATGTTGTTGTATATATTTAATTTTTTGTTTTTTTTACTTTTTTCATATGTTAATGTCATTCATTTATGTATTTTCCAATAGTTAATTAATGTATGTGATATAACGTTTGTAGTAAATCCTGAAAATGATACATGAATAGGATCAAGATATTGAGAAAAGATGTAACAAAAAACAATAAATAAAGCAATAAACAATTTTAAATATGTATGTAAGTATGTCAAACAATTCTTTAGAAAGCAAATATTTTTTGAAAACATTATTTTAAACAAACAACAACAACAACGAATGATTCTTTTTTAAATTTGTTTTATAGGCAAACTATTCACTTGTATGTTATTGGTCGAAATTAAATAAAAAAAGTCGAATAAAACTTTAACAATAATTGCATACACTAAAATTTATCCATAAACTCATTTTAATCGATATCAAATAAATCTTTAGAAAATTAATTTTTATTAAAATATATGTAACATACTGGTCAATATATGGCACTAGCTGGACCCGGTCCACTTCGTTGCCCCAGACTTCAGATTTCCGATCCCGTTAATTTTTGGACTAATTACGTAGACTGAGACCAAATATATATGCACATAATTACATTGATCTCTCTAACAAATTGCTCAAGATATATCAAACACAAAATTGAATTGGCTTATATGGGCGAAGCCACTCCCATTTGTCCGACCCCGCCCATTTTTGGACCAAGCACGTAGACTGCCACCTAATATATATGCACAAAATTAGAGTAATCTCGCTAATAATTTGTGCGAGTTATGTCAATTTCAAAATTGGGTTTATATTGGCGGGGCCACGCCGATTGGTCCAATCCCGCCCATTTTTGCACCAACCAATTAGACTACCACCTAATACATATGCACAACATTACAGCACTCTCGCTAACAAATTGTGCAATATATATCAATTTAAAAATTTGGTTTATAAGGGCGGGGCCACGCCCATTGGTCCAATCCCGCCCATTTTCGGACCAATCACGAAGACTGCCACCAGATACATATGCACAAAATTACAGCTGTCTCGCTAACAAATTGTGCAAGATATCTCGATTTCAAAATTTGGCTTAAAGGGTCGGAGCAACGCCCAGTAGTCCGACCCCGCCTATTTTTGGACCAATCACGTAAGTCGCCAACAGATATATATAAACAAAATTACAGCTATCTCGCTAACAAATTGTGCAAGATATCTCAAATTCAAAATTTGGCTTATATGGGCGGGGCCACGCCCATTGGTCCGATCACGCCCATTTTTGGAACAATTAAGTAGACTACCACCTTATACGTATGCACAATATTACAGCACCCTCGCTAACAAATTGTGCAAGATATGTCAATTTAAAAATTTGGTTTATAAGGGCGGGGCCACGCCCATTGGTCCTATCCCGCCCATTGTTGGACGAATCACGTAGACTTCCACCAGATACATAATTACAACATTACAGCACTCTAGTTAAAAAATTGTGCAAGATATCTCAATTTAAAATTTGGCTTATATGGGCGGGGCCACGCCCATACGTCTGATTCCGCCCCTTTTTTGACCAATCTCGTAGGTCGCCAAAAGATATATTTACCCAAACTTACAGCTCTCTCGCTAACAAATTGTGCAAGATATCTCAAATTCAAAATTTGGCTTATATGGGCGGGGCCACGCCCATTGGTCCGATCCCGCCCATTTTTTGACCAATCACGTAAGTCGCCAGCAGATATATATACACAAAATTACAGCTCTCTTGCTAACAAATTGTGCAAGATATCTCGATTTCAAAATTTAGCTTAATGGGGCGGGGCCACGCCCATTAGTCTGACCCCGCCCATTTTTGGACCAATCACGTCGAATGCCTCCAGATATATATAAACAAAATTACAGTTCTCTCGCTAACAAATTGTGCAAGATATCTCAAATTCAAAATTTGGCTTATATGGGCGGGGCCACGCCCATTGGTCCGATCCCGCCCATTTTTGGACCAATCACGTAGACTGCCACCAGATACATATGTACAAAATTTCAGCACTCTCACTAACAAATTGTGCAAGATATCTCAATTTTAAAATTTGTCTTATGTGGGCGGGGCCACGCCCACTTCATATATCGAAAATTCAAGTACCCTATTTTCACCACGCCCCACACATGTACATTCTGTGAAAATTTCAAGAAGATCGGTTCAGCCGTTTAGACGTCTATACGGTACAAACAAACCAACAAAGAAACAAACAAACAAACAAACACACATTCTTCTTTATATATATAGATTGGGATGAATTACAGCCTGCAATCTTCTTTCTGTAGATGCAATTAAGTATTCAAAGTCATATTCGCTCTGAATTTTTGTCATTCTTCATCCATAAACTTAATTAATTAATTCGTGTTTCAGGGTCCCCTTTTTACTAATCTTTTTCTTAGGGTGCATCCACAAATTCTCAACTGGGCTTAAATCGAGGCCTTATGCAGGCGTGTCTACAATGTGTGGACAATTACATAAAAGTCAGGAACGGATTACGGACGATTTGTGCTTAGGATCGTTGTCTTGGTATAATTTATATTTATACTCTGGGGATTAACGGGGTCAACAAATCCAAACTTCGTAGCGCTGGAAATCAATTCGTTCTTCCAAATGTCTCCTTCGTCACTACTTCATTTGAAATTTTTATATTTCCAATGCATTGGCTCGATATGCAAGCTATCATCATTACATACAATTCCCCATATTTCATAGTGGGTATGATATTCTTATTACCCAATGCAGTTAATGGTTTCCTTCATACTTTATGCTGGCCGTGATAATAATATATAACATTATTTTCGTTTCATCACAAAAAAATACGTCGCACAGAGGGGTATTTTAACGATCTGGGCGGCCAAAATTATTTGAAGTAAATTTATGAAGCAGAATGTTAAAAAATTACTCGGTGAGGCGTAAAAAAATAATTGGCTAACATTTGGGGGGTAGAGGGGATCTTTTACAGCATTTGGAAGATAATACCTCAAATTTTTCAAGTTGAAAATGCTAGATATGAAATAAATGTGTACTAAATGTATTATGTGTAATAAATGTATTACGTTTATTTTAAATAAGTGTTTGGCATATTTTCAAAAAAACAAGAACTAACAACTTAAATATAATTGTTATTCAGAGTTAACTTAATTATTCGGACATATGGTCATCACTTGAGCATGAAGTATTTTCGTTCATTGTGTCCGCCATATGTTCGTGGCTGTCGCTGTGATCTGTCGAAACAAGCATTTCTAAACATTCCTTTGTGAAAGGTGTTGGTAATTTTTTTGGCTTCGACCTAATGCCCGTTAGCAAAGGATCGGAAGTTAGCAGCAATCTATTTATAACATCCCTATTGCAGGCCTCTCTTGAAAACTTTCGCGCATAGTTTTGACGGTATTGGCGAAAGTGTTTATTTCTGGCCTCACCGGCTTCTTCGGACAGCTGACCTATAGGTAGTAGAGCTTTTTCAATCACAAGTTGTCCATGTATCAACATTTTGTGCATTGTTGGAGACATCGGGTACCAGTGGTACAAACTAATATACATTTTTGCTGTTTCGGTTGCATAGTTATTAAATTTTTCGCCGTCAATGTTGTGGCCACTGGAGACTGCTTCTAAAATTACTTTTAAATGAAAAATAAGGTTTCGGTCAACCCCCGTAATCTCTGCTGCCAAATCTGGATCGGAAAAAAAACGCCTGCTTGTGTTGCCGTCATTACTGTTGCCAAATCCAGGCTTTGGAACGTCCACAATTAGTCCCATTCGGCATCTAAACTCTTGCTGCATCTTTGCTTTTTGGGTTTTCACAACATCTTTTTCTATTTCGGTCCTTGCTTGCCATTTCTTCAGAGGAAGTTTATAGGACAAATGCAAAATACCCTCAAAGAACCGAATTCGAGCGTGAAGTGTTGAAAGACCAAACGTTAGCGAGCTTTCATCAATTTCACCAATTTTGTCCAAAATATTAAAATCTTTCGAAGTTTTCTTGCAAATGTAGCACCTCATGGTGGAGCTGGTGTTAGTAATTGCGTTACAAACTTTAGCATCGATCATAGTGAGTACCAATGTATGATGCACACTAATTGTAATTCCATTTAATTCAAACTCCATTTGAACCAAGGCGCTAATAGCGTTTTGAATGTATTGTACTTCTTGGTTTGTAACGTCTAACGACTCCTTCACAAATTGAATTCGTATCGGCCGACAGTAGCGTGATGAAGATGGAGTCGGGTTCTTCCAAATCACCTTTTCCGTTGTTGTTGATAACAGTTGCAATGGGACAAGAGAACTTTGAAAAATATAAGCGTCCGAATCGGTATCGTTTTCAAAAGCTTGCTTGTATTCAGATTGATTGGACCCATCACAACCCCATTTATAAATAAGCCGCAAACTCGAAATCTCACTCTCTTCTAAGGATTCAAGTACTTCTTGAAGATACTGCAGAAGTCGAGTGGCCGTGTGGTTCAAGAGATCCTGTAATCTTATCTCGGCACAGGTAGCAGTAATTTTGAAAGCCCCCGGTGGAGGGTAACAATCTTTCTTAGCCTCTTGGAGATAGCTGTAGCAAGGGTAGTACTTACCGTGGCTCATCCTAACTACCTCGTACTGTTTTCGTGTAAGATTGCCTACAACGAACATAGAAAGGGCTTTTAATACTGGCAACCGTCCCGTGCATTTCGAGTTAGATTGACTCTGTTGGTAAGCCACTTTATATTTGTGTGCGCGATTTGGCGACAAAGTTATGTTTTTCAGTATTTCAGCAGCATTTCTCTTTCCGTCTGTGTCCAACTTGATTTGCGTGGCTGCAACCAACACACGTGTGTCGTTGGATTTGCGTAAATCCTCTGTTTTGCGCCTTTGGGTTCTTGCGGAGGACTCTTCGAAACGTTTAACTGGGCGCCCAGCACAACTAACAGCACTCGGTATCGAAAAATATCCCGTGATCCATGAATGATTATTTTTCATAAAATCTTTGGGTTTTCTTTGGGCTTTAAGCCATTTTGCTTTAAATTCCCCTTTTAATTTCCCAAAACTACTGGTTACTAAAGCTCGCTTTTCTTTAGAAAAATTACCCAATTGCAGCTCACTATTTTGCTATCGTCAATGTTAGCGTTTATTTCAGACAGATTGCTTTTATCGGTAATTTTCAGAACGTCTCCACGAACTATGTTCTTGATTTTTGAAGGACCTAAATTTGGAATAAATGTTTTTTTCAATATACAAAACAATATACAGTAAAGCAGCAGAAATTATGATATATTTTTCCGCAGAAGGTAAATGGCTATAAAACACAAAACCGCAAAAACCCGCAATTTTTTTTCCCCATGTGCCCAATACAATGTTTAAGATTACATTTAATCACAGATTGAAGTGGTGGTGAGTGGTGGGGCATAACTTTTTGACCAGAGTTCGCTTTTGGTACCCATTGAAATTTACTAAAATACCATATTTTTCAATGCTGCTTTACTAGTAGGAATTTAAATTATAATTTAATTTAGCTAATTGGATTAAATAATATTTACCTGCTTTACAATTTTCCATTTTACTTATATGTTTCAACTGAATACAGCCTTCGCACAGCCTGCTTAAACTTTTACTTTACTTGAACGCAACAAAATAGTAAATGCACAATTAGCAACTAGAAACTTTGAAAGCGTGTAGAAAACGAATGTAAGCAAAAAGGAATGAAAAAATAACGGAATCTAGTTAAGCATTCTATTCTCTTTACCCTACAATCGGTAATTATTAAAAACATCGATTTTTGAAAAATCGAATTTTGGCCGCCCAGATTGGTAAAATACCTGTCTGTGCGTCGTCCCAATACTCTTTGGGGTCGAAATCTGACGTTCTGCAAAATATAACTTATTTTGAAATATTCACCTGTGAAAGTAAAGGTTGCTTCCTGGCTACACATGCTCCATATTTGTTATCTGTAAGGGATTTTCTGGCAGTCCCATGTGATACCTCTACTCCGCAATTGTTTTTGAGTTCGAGAGTCAACGCTCTTGCACAGGCGTAAGGATTATTTTCAATACGTTTTAAAATGTTTAGTTCGTCTCTTCTTGATATCTGTTTTTGTCTTCCCGGCGAATGGTTACGAATGGCTTTATTATGTTATGTACCCTTGGCAGTTTCAGCTAAAACATATCGGCTAACTCTTTTACTGACTTTCCTTGGCGGGTGTAAAAATTAACCAATTGAATAATATTGTGCTAGTTCTTTTTCCTGTGATTTTTAAATGCATCTTTTCTCGTATATATTGAATGACTTGTGTGCATCGCTGTCGATACAATTTTCAATGTGAATTAAGTCGCGTATTTGTTTTTTTTAACTTTTCTCCGAACTAAAGGAGTTTTCTAAAGAATTATTTGACAGTAATAATATGTTAAGTTAATTTCATTTCTCTATTCTCTACCTATTTGGCAATGACATTTATTTTCTCTTTCATAAAAACGCGATGTAAATAAATTTAACAATTATAGTATGCAAAAATAATTACACAGAAATGTGAATATTCTGGTGTTATTAAAGCATTAAGAAAATGTTTTTAAACAAAATATTGTTTTCTAAACATTTGTTTGACTAACTGTATAATGTTTTAATTTTCAGTACTTTTAAAGACTACAGACTGACAATGACCGAACAAGATATTTCCATCATTCAGCCCATTTTCGAATAAGGTCCCACATTTCACTATTAGGTGAAAGTATATCTTAATCGGTTTACTCGATTGACTTTTCCTACCACATACAAATTGAATTAATCGCTCATATGCATTGTTATATGGGGGATTTCCTATCAAGTGAGTGAACTTCTGATCGGAGTGAAACTTTCACCCAGTCCATCTTATGTAGTTCGTTGAGTATAGGTCGCAATTTCCCTCCGATCGTGCTGAAATTATCCAGTTAGGATACATTCTTACCTGGAAAGAACCCTATTGATTTTTAGAACATCGGTTCAAATTTACATATAGCTCGTATATATATATTTCGTCCGATTTGGTCCTTTAGCCAGATAGAAGGTGAAGTTTACATCCAATCGTTTTTAAATCAAGCATGTTGGAGTTTCTTGATCAAGGGATCAACATTGTTAAATTTGAAGAAAACCGGTTCAGATTATGAAAAAAATTGTCTTCATTGTCACCTGGGTCATACCGGGGGATCTAACCTTAAATAAAATTGCAAAGACTCGTCTGTAAGAAGTTTCCCGATACTTTTTCGAACTTCTGCGTTTATAAATTTTGAAAATATAAATATTTTAAGAAATATTCTGTTTGTTCATTTGTTTGTAACACTTAAAAAACAGAGAGAGAGACCCAAGGTTTAGTATACCGATCAGCATAAAATCACTTTCTGAGTCGATTTAGCCATGTCCATCTGTCTGCCCGTCTGTCTGTCCGTCCGTGTATTTTTGTTATTAATGTGCAGGTCGTAAATATAAAGCAATTATTAAGAAAATTGATACATGGGCATTTCTTAGAGTAGATATCCCTTTTAAAGATGGGGCATATCGTTCCCATATAAAGGTCCCCACCGATGTCATTTCTTCACTCTCTAGAGAACACATTTTTTCAATGGATCTAGCTGAAATTTAAGAATTTACACTTTATATTGAACTTGATTGGCCCCAGTAAAAATGGGTAACACCGGTTCATGTTTTGGTATATCCCCCATATAAAGGACCACGCCGATGCCATTTCTTGACGCCCTAGAGAACGGATTCTTCAATTGATCTGGCTGAAATTTAAAAATTTACTCTTTATATTGCAATTATTCGTTCCTAGTGAAAATGGGGAACATCGGTCCATATGTTGATATTGCTCCCATATAAAAGTCCCTTCCTATTAGACTTCTTGGCATTGTAGAGGACGCATTTTAACCCATCATGCAGAAATTTAAGCTTTTGTACTTCTTATTGAAGTAAATCGTCTCTAGTGAAAATGATGTTTATCGATTAATTTTCTTAAAAAATAACCAACTTATTAAGTTCACGTTTTTAAATTATGTGCCTGCATTTGGTGGCAAACAATGTTGGAGGGTATTATACACTCGTCCCACTCCGACTTTAGTGTTTTCTTACTCGTTTTTGTTAGTGTAAGTACTTGAGTTCTTTGGAAAAATGCATTAAAACTTTCGTTGTTATTAAAAGTTTTCACCGCCACACACTCTCATGCCAGCGAACAATACCAAACAAAATTGATTAATGATTTTATTTTGTCCGCTTCATCATCATTATCAACTAAAGCTGAAATGCCGAACATTCTTTTTCCTCTCTCTCTTATGAATGTATTTTAATATGTGCCATGAAAATTACTAATTTTATCAATTTCAATAAATTTTAAACAGCTCATAAATAACAGCCGAAGACGTTTACTGCCAGACACCCTTACATTTCAAGTTTCACACACGATGAAGGGTCAGTGAATTACGATAGCTGGCGAAAACAGATCTGTTAGCTATGAAATTTACTTTTAGAGTTTTAAGACAATACGAATTCGAAATTGTTTAATTTTCGAGAATAGGGAGATTGTTCGAAAAACGCAGTAAAAGGCTAAAAACACTGCAATGCTATCCTATTAACACATAAATTCGTTTGTTTGTCTGTCAGTCTATCTGTTTGTTTGTTTATCACACCATCACGCCTAAACGGCTGAACCGATTTTCTTGGTGAACAGATAGACCAATGCCTGGGAAGTGCCATAGAGTAATTGATCGATTAGTGCTAGAAAGCTGCAATTTTGCACACACATAGACAGGAGTGTTGTACCCGTATAAACCACTGACTTCTGATGTAGTAATTTTTCTGCCAGTGCAGGAAATTTGGCTATAGTTTTTGGCCAAAATTTAAAAGTTAAATTTTACCAAAATTATTTTTTTTGCTTCAATATGAAAAGAAATTACCAATGTAAACATCTTTTGTTGAATTCGCTTCTTTACAAGCCATTGTGTGTGGGATTTCAAAATAAGAAATAAGAGGAGCTAATGGAATTATAAATTTTAGCTGGTTCTCAAATTTAGTATTAGGGTCAGAATATTTAATATCAACATATGTAGTTTATTTTGGGCTAAAATGTTAATAAGCAGTTACAAATAGGTAAAGATCTCGCAATCAATTTTTTTTAAATTGTTTTTGAAAAAATTTTGTGAGCATTTTAATTTTTGAAAAAATTAAAAAAAAAAGAGTTATTGTGTTTTACGAAATTTGTAATTGCTCTCGAACGGCTGAACCGATTTCTGCAAAGTTTACTTTGTTTTAAAGAGGACACATTGCGCCATTTTTGTAAATTTTTTTAAAAAAAATTTTACGAAAGTTTTTTTTTTTTTTTAAAAAGCCTTTGTAGAAAGAATTGCTTCCCCGTTCACAGAATATTCGTTGCACTCCCACAAATCCAGAACAGTAAACAATTTTTGTGAGACTCAATATTTGTAAATGTTATGGACGAAATACCAAGACTAGTCTGACAATTTTCGTCCGTTTTTGCAAAACACTGCACAGTGGTACGAATTCAAGGTGTTAGAGAAGTTAAGTGCAAGCTTGTGTAAATCGTGTATCTCTTCCGGTTTATAAAATTTCTTCTTGTGTGTGTTCTACTAACTGGGGTCTACAAATAAACTCTTTACACCTAAGAATTATCTCGTATAGTTACCGATATATCTGCAATTAACAATTTAATTTTTAATTTTTTCCCTTACCGTGTGTTAGTATTTTGCAAATATCGGAGCACAAAATTCACCGATTTCATCCGTATAAACGTTTATTTCCCATCCAATTTGCACCATTTTGTTATTGTTATTTTTTTATAAATTGTTAATGTTTGTGAAATAATTATTGAAATCGTATAATATTGGATCAATATAAATTACTTAGAGGATTGACAACGTTATTGATTAAGAACAGAAGCTAATGCTGGGAGGTTAAACTCTGAACCAAGGAACAATTTAATCTGGAATTCGAAAAAGTCAACAAAAGTTTTGATATTTTTTTTAAATAAAATATATTTGGAGAAATTCCTAAACAATAATTATATTTGTATTTAAACACATATTTTATTTGAAAATTTTTGTTTGCAAATATATTTTTTGTAATATATTAATATATGCGTTCCAAATATATTTTGTTGATTTTCAAATAAAATTTATTTGCTAGGAAATATATAATATTTAAAAATTTGTGTTCCAAATATATTTTCTTTCGATTCAAACATATCAAAAAAGGCTATTTTTCCCCGTGCTGTACCACATTGTGGTGTAGGGTATAAATATTTCCATTAAATATCCGCTGAAACAAAAGATATGACCATTTAAAGTTCTTTTCAAAAAACATTTTCTGAATTTGCTTAGAAATTTGTCCATAACAAATAAAAGTGAGCGTAAGTGGCATACTTTTCTCTCACACCCAGCAAAATCTTGGTAAGTACATGTCATTACCAATCGCATTACCAGGTAATGATATCTCATTATCGCCAGCATTACTTTCGGTAAATAAATAACGACTAACAAAATAATTACAAAAATAAGTTATTGTTAGTAATCTAAGTTAGAAAATCTTATTTTAAGTTATAAACTTGTCTTTAAATGATTTTTTCTTAAATGATTTACGTATATACGTTGTAGCTTGTATTCATTTAAATAATTTAAAGAAAAGTTTGAAAATTCAAATTAGATGACTAATAATAACTTATTTTTGTCATTATTTATTTAGTCGTTATTTATTTACCGAAAGTAATGCTGACGATAATGAGATATCATTACCTGGTAATGCATATGGTAACGACATTTACTTAGGAAGATTTTGATGGGTTATATTTTTGTACTTGATTATTTAGCGATTTGTCTATGAATCGTGAGGTAGGCCAGTGGTTGTGATGCTAAACTACGAAACCATGAGGTCGCGAGTTCAATCCCACCTCCCGGCAAGTGAAATTTTTCGTCTTATGACGACAACAATCGATAACAACTCTCTCCCAATTATACGCTCTACCCAATGTTACGCTCGTCCCAATGTTACGCTCTTCTACTTTCTCACCACATTCCACCACTGATGGTGGTGAGCAAACAATAGCAACTAGGAAATATCAACTACCACACAAACCCACTCTTAAAATTATTTCTTTTGTCCACGCTTACTTTTTGGATAATTGTAAGCGTGAGGGTAAGTGGTTATTTTTCAGCTGCCTGTATGCTTGAGTGGAAGAACTTTCCTCCAATGACATGTACATGTAAAAATAATTCGAAGGGAGGCAAAATAATAAGCAGTTACTAGTTTTGAATTTAGCTTACCCGTCAGGTTATTTGGTAATGGGAAATTTTGCTGGGCAGTTCCAATTCATTGGTCTAGAGGTGTGAATGAAAAATACACACATCCATTCATATACGGAATTCATATAATAAAGCACCGTTAAAGACCAAAAATTGCCATAAATTTCTCACGCAACAACAACAAAATACAAAGATTCAAAACAAATCATTGTCTTGCTCTTCTTTTACATCAACCAACTCCTCCTCCTGATGCACTATATCGATGTCGTCTTCTTTTATTTTCATCATCATATTTGGTCCTTCTTCGTCTTTGTCCTTTTTATGAGGGCACACCATAATGTGCCCCTATACATACATACACGTATGCATGCACATTGGTACTTTACTGTTTGCCATTGCCATTTCGGGTATCTGGCCAGGCGGGAATACGATGAGAGAGATGGGGAGTAGAGCAAAAAGCTCTTTCTGATGATGTACATAATGTTTCATTAAAAATTATACAAAATTTATGTTTACAAAATTAAAAACAGCGAAAAATACAGAATACGAAGAAGAATATACATACATCCACATTCACGAAAACATACCCGTATAACGGCACACTCGAATCGTGTAGACTCATCTCGAAGGACCATTGCTCAGTGAATTGGTTTGGTTGTTGTGGAGAGCGGAGATACAAAGGCTCAAATGAAAACCCCAAAGTGAAATAAGCTTATTCGCATGAGATGGCAACTCTCATAATTCTCTTATGGCACATAAGAGGTTTACGCTTTATGTCACAAGCAAAATGTAAAATGGGTAAAGGACTGGAGGGCAAAAAAATAAATAAAGCAAAGTCAGAAAATTCGATGAAAAAGTCACTGTCATCTTTGGCGGAAGCAACAGTGGATAATGCATAGCTTCGCCGATACTGTGTAATGGCAATGTGGTCATTGGCATGATAGTACACAATAAAATGGATAACGTTTTTTCCCATTATAAGCTAACCTGCGGTAAGATTATGTCATTACGCATCACATTACCTAGTAATGAACGATTTTTACTACAATTAATAAATGTTACCTAGGCTCAAATAACAGCTCATCCATGCTGTGAAGAAATAAATAACAACAGCCAACAAGTGCTTTACGGTCTGAGAAAGCACCTAAAATCAAAGGGTCTTATTCATAAAAAGTTAAAGAAGGTTTGAGGAACGCTTTAGCAGTGTTAAAACGTTCTTCAAACCTTCCTTAAATGTTTATGAATAAGGGCCTATACCATTGCCGAGAACAACAATATTGAGTGAGACTTTGTAAAACCCTCATATTACCGGTGTTGCTTAACGCTTGTGAAACATGGGCCTTGTCAAAGAAGGATACAATTAATTCGGAAACGTTTGACCGAAGGATTCTACGCAAAATGGTGTAAAAATGGTGTTTGGAGAGCAAGATTATCTTAGGTCACTCTATGGAGATATAAATGTTGCGAAAAGAATAAAGGTAGCACGAATGAGATGCGCAGACCATGTACACAGACTAGATGACTCAAATCCAAATAAAATAGTGTTTCAAATGATGCCACAAGGAAGAAGAGATAGTGGAAGACCGACGCTGGAGGCATCCAAGACCCACACAGGCTTGTAAAGCCTTATATTATTATTAATATTAATAAATATACAGTGTGTAGCAATGCAAAAAATAATTCGATATTGCTAATGAATACGAGGGTTGCTATTTATATTTCGGTCCTGGCAATGCTGGTGTTGCCAGATGAAAACTGGAA
The DNA here is from genome assembly GCA_963930755.1 of Eudasyphora cyanicolor. NCBI lineage: Eukaryota > Metazoa > Arthropoda > Insecta > Diptera > Muscidae > Eudasyphora > Eudasyphora cyanicolor. Next base: position 62,246,050 of record OZ005736.1, on the reverse strand, counting down.
CTTCCATTGTAAAGTATGACATTTTTTAGCATAACTTCACTCAGACCGTTTTGTCATTAGAGCGCGAATTGTTTTGGTTACAGTGTGTTGAAAATTCACCTCCAAAACATGGTTTTTGAACGCTTCGACAGCTGCTTCAGGCGCCGAAAAACGTTGACCAAGCAGTTTTTTCTTGATGTGAGTGAATAAGAAGAAGTCATTGGGTGCCAAATCAGGGCTGCACGGCGGATGACCAATCAATTCGACGTTTTGGCCGGTCAAAAAGGCGCTGGTTTGAGCCGATGTGTGAGAGCTCGCATTGTCATGGTGCACAATGATTCGTCTTCTCTTGTTCGTTATTCGAATTTCTCCGAAGACTTCAGGCAAACAAATTGTGGTGTACCACTCAGAAATGACCGTCCTACGTTGCTCACGCGGAACAGTCGCCACATGACCAGTTTTGCCGAAGAAACAGGCGATCATTTGCTACGAAGTGCTTCTTCCACGGACAATTTTCGTTGGATTTGGCTCGTCTTTGAAGACCCACACGGTCGATTGCTGTTTTGTTTCGGGCTCATACGCATAGATCCAAGATTCGTCACCTGTGACGATCTTATAAACGTCTTTTGAAGCACCGCGATCGTATTTTTTCAAAATTTCTTTGCGCCAATCGACACGAGCCTTTTTTTGAGTGATTGTCAAATTGTGCGGGATCCAACGAGAACAAACCTTTTTTACGGCCAGGTGTTCATGCAATATCGAATGTATGCTGATGGAAGAAATGCCCAAGATGCTTCTATCTCACGGTATGTGACATGACGATCTTGCATTACACACTTAGTATTGTCTAGGCCAGAATTATATATCGTAACCCTCGAAGTCGTAACGCATATCACCTTCAGGGATAAATAGTACGTATGACGGATATATCAAAATGTCAGCCGATTTCCATCAAATTCTACTGTGTTAGTTCAGAGATTAAGGAAGGCCTCACTTACATTTTCTCTTATACTTATAGTTATATAAAGGTTTTCCAACAAGAGGTGTTATTTTGGTATTCAAAGAAAAATTCAATTTTTTGAGATAAATGAGCGGATGTTTATTTCATAATATGGAGGAAGGTATGCCGTTAATAATGAAAAACAACATCAGCCAAATGGCCACCACGACCACGTTTACAGGACCATATCCTTTTCATGAAATTGTCCATAACCAAATCGCAAAGTGGCTGCCTTATCTATGTATGTCCTCGATAACCTCACGAATTCTATCATTGAGGTCTTCAATCGACGCTGGGCTGTTGGCGTAGACCTTATCTTTCACGTGGCCCAAAGGAAGAAGTCGCAAGATGTTAAATCACAAGATCTCGGTGGCCAATTGTGATCACCTCATCGAGAGATAACAGGGTCCGGAAACTTTTCCCGTAACAGAGCAATGGTTTCGTTGCTTGTGTGGCACGTAGCGCCGTCTTGTCGAAAGTAAACGTTGTCCAGGTCAATGATATCCAACTCCAACCATAAAAAATCATTAATCATCTCTCGATAGCGCAATCCATTCACCGTAACTGTTGATCCATCCTCATTTTCGAAAAAGTAAGATCCAATGACCCCGCCGGACCATAACAAATGACCCCGCCGGTCCATAATCGTTCGTATCGTTTTTTTGTTCGATCGTTTTTTGATCGTTTTGTATCGTTCGATGATCGTGTACCGTTCCATTTTTAGTAATGGCGTAGTTTCTACTTGTCACATGTCAAAGAATAAAAGCTTCAAAAGTGACAGCTACCGAAATACCGGGTGAAATAACACCTCTTGTTGGAAAACCCTGTATAACAGTTAGAGTGATCAAAAATGTTCAAAATTCTGGCTTAAGTGGTTTTTAAAAACAAGACTTTTTGAAAAAAAAACTGGTGAACAGTAATTATAATTAGTTTATGTGAAAACCCATAAAAACTGGTACAGACGGTTTTCTTACAACCTAAATTTTTTAAGATAAGTTCAATATATAACCTAATAAAAGTGGTGAAACTACGTATTCAATAGCTACCTGTATAGAGGAGAAATGGTAGAGTTAGAAAAATATCCTAACTATAAATCAGTATAAATAATAAGATTGTTATTGTATAATGTCCTAACTATAAAACATTGTACAAATTAAGTTTGATTTCTTTAGTCAGCATTCATTAAAAATTACAATAATAATTTTTAAGGAATACACGCTGACAAAAATAGCTTCTCTAGTATATTTTTCGCTTGAACCATATACATATATGTTTAGGAAAAAATTTAAATGTAATAATATTTGGCACAAACAAAAATATTTTATGTATGAGTAGATTTTGTTCTAAACAAATCTTGGTTTCCATCCAATTATTTTTTTAGTTGGGACTATTATTTGCGAAATATAGATTTATTTTGCATTTATTTATTCAAAAACATGTCAGGAAAGACAGAAAGTCGGGCGTTGCCGACTTTATAATGCACTACACCTCCCTAACAATACGAAAACAAGCTTTGCGAAATAGTTTGGAATAATTAGTTTCGTCTCAGTTAGGAAAGTACTTAGCTCCATCAAGGCTTATTCCAAGGAGGAGTTGAAGGCGTAGGAAGAATCGGGTGGAAAAAATATGTGGGAATATACACAATCTCAACAGATTTTCATAAATCTCATTTCTGCCAAATTATATAAAGATCGTAAGTACATATATATAATGTCAATAGCGCTTAAATGCTAAATAGGCAGGAACATATATATTGGTATATATATCTAAATCGGAACTAATTTTCCTCAAATTACAGTATTCGCTCCCAAATTAAGAAACTTCTTCTGCCAACTTCCGATCTTTTAAAATCGTGCGATTTTTTAAAAAAATATAAAAATTCTCCTGCTGCGTTTTCTATGTTCTTCAAATTTTATATCGTCTACGAATCGTTTCATTTGATAAATACATTTATGTTAGTTACTTACTTGTAGGTTTTCCCATTTGTCTTCATACTAATGGCTACTAAAAAATAAAAATCATATGAACATATCCTACAGTTTGTAGACTAAAAAATGGTCAAACATAAAGTGTCGGAAGCGCTGAAGAATTTTTAATTTATATCAATTTATGAGGATATAGACCAATATATATTATCAAATCTATTATATTTAATATTAAAAATGATTACTCTTATACTTGAACTAAATGATATATTCGGGTAAAATTGTATATTCCTAAGAAATAAAAAACAAAATTTTGTATGTACTCGTAAATGAATAAAAAGGACATAAATCCCATTGGGCGTTATGTCCACTCGGTACCGTCGGACATAAGTCCCAACAATTTTGGGTGTTATGTCCTAGATTATATTCGAACATAACTCCCAAAATCGATTTGGGCGTTATGTCCGTTGGTAGTTATGTCACGGCACCGGAAGTGACGCCGTCTTGTTGAAACCAAATGTCGCCGAGATCACGAGCTTCGATTTCAGGCATCAAATAGTAGGTTATCATGGCACGATAACGGTCGCCATTGACGGTTACGTTCTCACCGGCATCATTATTGAAGAAATATGGACCAATGATTCCCCGGCCCACAAACCACACCAAACCGTTGTTTTTTCTGGATAAAGTGGCAGCTCTTGAATCTCTTCGGGTTGCTCTTCGTCCCAAATGCGGCAATTTTGCTTGTTTACATACCCATTGAGACATAAATTGGCCTCATCGCTGAACAAAATTTGGCTCGAAAACGTCGGATCTTCTTGGAACTGTTCAAGAGCCCATAGAGCGAAGCGATGTCGCTTGGGAAGGTTCAGTTCTTGCATAAGCTGTATTTTGTATGCTTTCAATTTAAGTTCTCGACGTAAAATGCGTAAAATCTATTCGGTCGAATATTATCCAATAATAATGCTGGGTCTCAAGATGGGTGATGGTGTTGCGAATAGTACGCTCAGTAGGCCGATTATGTTGACCATAAGTTGAGCGAAGTGCACGAAACACATTCCTCACAGAACTCATAATAAAGTTGAACGATTTGTAAACGTTGTTAAGACGTAAAGCTGAGTATAGACGATTGCCATATCGGCAAACGTTATCAACCCTGTTAAAGTGCTGCAAATATACGGACAATGACAGATTGTTAGGCAAAGGTGAATTGACAGTTCAGACGATTGCAAGAAAACATTACAATTTAATATATTTACAATATATTTTGTAAATATTTATATGCAGGATTGCCAATAAAAATACATTATAGACAGTGTTGCAAATAAAATGTTTTTCTGGCAATGGCACCGTTGTCACATGCATAAACTTCGCACATATAACAATCAGCAAATTATCTCGCAATGACTTTTCTGCTAACGTTGCAAAACAAAAATTGATTGAACACATGATTGCATTTTTCCGCCATTTTTCTGGCAATGTTGTCCGATCTGCAAATCGTCTGTACTTACCTTAAGTCTTTCCATGATAAAATGCCAAACAATACTTAACAATAATAACATGACAGCATGACACGACTCACACGTGAAAAAAGGCTATTGAAATAAGTATCTCTACATGGATCACCCGTTGTATGGGGGCTATACCTAAAACTGAACAGGTTAAATTTAGTATTATTATCTCTAAGTGTATTAAGAGATCTTTTTGTGGCAATTTTTACTAAGAACGGTTTAAAAATGTTGCTTATACAGTGCATATATATATAAACTCGAAGGTACATATATATGGGACCTATATGTATACCTGAACCGATTTTGACCAATTTCAAAAAATGCATTGTGCTAAATTTCAGCATAATCGGCCCATAAATACGACCAGCACTTTGCTTACAACGATGCGTTTACAGACTGACGGACAGACGGAATGCGGACAGACGGACGGATAGACGGACATGGTTAAATCAACTCAGGAAGCGATTCTACTGGTATAATAAAAGAATCGTATTCTATACGATGGTCTTCGGTTTTATTGATACATTTCATACTGTTTTGAATACTAATGCTCATGGTCCACTAATTGTACTTGGTGATGCGAATATTGATTTGTTACAAAGTACTTCTTGCGTTGATTTTTGTTCAATGTTTCATAATTATGACTGTAAGATTGCGCATATTTTAATTACAAGACCTGAAAGTAATGCCTATTACAAGATTCAAGAAAAACACAGCTTCGATTTTCAACCTTTGATACCAGAATATACATTTTTATTTTTATATTATTCAAGTTTCACAAAATGTTTCTTTGGATTCCATTCCCAATATGGGCAAAAGTATTTTTTTTTTTAATTTTCGAGTTTTTTTTTTGCGAGCACATTCACCTCTTTTGTAGGAGACAGAGATAAAAATGTAAGCGAGCAAAAACCATTGTTGTGAATTAATTTCATTAAGGGGCACGAAACTTATGGCGGTTTCAAATATAAATTTTAAAAAAATTCTGTAATATATATTTTAGTGGAATTAAGAAAACTAAACTTACAATCGTAGACCATTCCCGTTTCTATCAGTATATATCAAAATATTCGCAGTGCCTTCATTATTTGCAAAAATATAGCGAATCAAAACTTTTTTTAATTGAAATGTTAGATAATACTAGCTGGACCCGGTCCACTTCGTTGCCCCAAACTTTAGATTTCCGATCCCGTAATTTTTGGACTAATTACGTAGATTTACACCAAATATATATGCACATATTTGCTCAAGATATATCAAACACAAAATTTAATTGGCTTATATGAGCGGCGCCACTCCCATTTGTCCGACTCCGCCCATTTTTGGACCAAGCACGTAGACTGCCACCTAATACATATGTACAAAATTAGAGCAATCTCGCTAACAAATTGTGCGAGATATGTCAATTCCAAAATTTGGTTTATATGGGCGGGGCCACGACGATTGGATTTTCTATCATTAAAACACGAAAAATATTTTTTCAACTTGAGAAATCAGTTTGACTAATTCCGTTTATATGGCACTAAATCGATTTGTCGATACATATCAGATCTTATAACGGGTGATCCGAGTAGATATACTTTTTTTTAATAGCCTTTTTTGACAGATCATGACACGTGTGAGTCGTGTCATGCTGTCATGTTATTTTTGTTAAGTATTGTTTGCCATTTTATCATGGAAAGACTTACGCCTGAACAACGTTACAGCGTTTAAAACGTTTTGACAACAAATTGATAGATTAATTAGTGTAATGCTATAACGGGTGATCCAAGTAGAGATACTTTTTTCAATAGCCTTTGTTTGACAGATCACGTGTGAGTCGTGTCATGCTGTCATGTTATTTTTGTTAAGTATTGTTTGGCATTCCATGGAAAGACTTACTCCTGAACAACGTTTACGCGTGTCATTCGCCAGTTACCAGTCGAAATGCTCGAACGAGTCATCGAAAATTGGACTCAACGGATGGACCATCTGAGACGTAGCCGCGGCCAACATTTGATAGACATAATCTTCAAAAAATAAATGCCATAGAATGTTCTTTCAAATGATAATAAACATTCCGCATTCACTTTGAATTTTCTGTGTTTTTTTCTTTAAAAAAGTAGGGAACCTCGAAATGGATCACCCTTTATTAGGATTTTTTCATAAATTTGAAAGAATAGAATACAATAATCTTCGTTTTGTGGGAAACAAACTCTATTTGTATTCTTGTTTTAAGTTTACTTATTTATAATTACTTTTATTTATTGTTGACCTTTTTATTTAATGAAATTGTTGATGGTTAGGCTTGAGGTCATGTATTAATTAAAAAAATTAAATGTGAGGGTGACGAGACCAACATATGCCAGAAGGTATATGTTGGCACGACTAAATCAAAATTAAAGACCAGGATTTCCGGACACAAGTCTGATCAGAACGCAACTGATAAACCAATTGAACAAAAGACGGCACTTGCAGCACATTGCACTTTGACGGGACACAAACCAAATCTTAAGGAAGTTGACATATTGACACAGGAGAATCATTACAAAAGGAGATATACACTAGAAATGCTACATATTATAAATGTACCGAATGACAAACGAATGAATTATAAGACTGATACGGACCATTGTGCGCAAATTTATAGAAATCTAGTTGAAAAATACGGACGAAGAAAATAATTGTTTAGTTGATTGTAAACTCTGAAGAGAAGAAGTCCATAGTTTTGTTTTAAATGTAATTATTGTGCTTTTATTATTGTTTTTTAATTTTTGTATAATTTGTTATTGTTTGTATTTTAAAGTGAAGTTCCCTGATGATGATTGTCGAAGACATTCGAAATATTGGAAACAATAAAATTTAAAAAAAACTTAACCACCAGTTTTTTAATTAAATTTCTAATTTTTTCACCGAAACAGCTTCATATGTATATAATCGGGATTTTTGGGATCGGGATTGGGATTTCCCGTTTGACATCACTAGTCTCGTTCTTCGCGTACAAGACTTCAATCTTCAAATACGTATCCAAGGTCGTTAAGTGCACCTCAGCAGTACCCCCGAAGAACATAGATATGAATTTAATAACTTCATAACATAAAATTGTCAAGAACAAAATTTGCAAAATTTGAAAAAGGTGAATAAAATTTCAGTGATTCATTATTTTGTTACGCGCCCCTGATTTTAGGATTCGCAATGTAAAAAACCTTCTGGGACAATAAATGCAGAATAATCTATGTAAAACTGTCCATGTGCCCTGCGAAATACAATATCAAACCAGTAAGGAAAGGCTAAAGTCGGGCGGGGCCGACTATATAATACCCTACACCACTCTCGTAATATTGAATAACTCTGATATATAAATTTTGTAATTCATGTATAAATTGTTTACATAAATTTACTTTTGGGATATTTTATACTTAAATAATACCCTGTACCACAGTGTGGTGTAGGGTATAAAAACGATTGGATCTAAAGAGCCAAATCGGATGAAACATATATATGGGAGCTATAGCTAAATCTTTACCGATTTTCTTCAAATTCGGCAATGTTGGTTCATGAATCAAGAAACTCTACCATTCTAAATTTCAAAACGATTGGATGTAAAATATAGCTTCTATAGAACTAAAGGGCCAAATCGGACGAAACATATATATGGGAGCTATAGCTAAATCTTAACCGATTTTCTTCAAATTCGGTAGTGTTGGTTCATGGATCAAGAAACTCTACCATTCTAAATTTGAAAACGATCGGATGTAAAATACAGCTTTTATAGGACTAAAGGGCCAAATCGGACGAAACATATATATGGGAGCTATAGCTAAATCTTAACCGATTTTCTTCAAATTCGGCAGTGTTGGTTCATGGATCAAGAAACTCTACCATTCTAAATTTCAAAATGATTGGATGTAAAATACAGCTTCTACAGGACTAAAGGGCCAAATCGGACGAAACATGTATATGGGAGCTATAGCTAAATCTTAACCGATTTTCTTCAAATTCGGTAGTGTTGGTTCATGGATCAATAAACTCTACCATTCTAAATTTCAAAACGATTGGATGTAAAATACAGCTTCTATAGAACTAAAGTGCCAAATCGGACGAAACATATATATGGGAGCTATAGCTAAATCGTAACCGATTTTCTTCAAATTCGGTAGTGTTGGTTCATGGATCAAGAAACTCTACCATTCTAAATTTGAAAACGATCGGATGTAAAATACAGCTTTTATAGGACTAAAGGGCCAAATCGGACGAAACATATATATGGGAGCTATAGCTAAATCTTAACCGATTTTCTTCAAATTCGGCAGTGTTGGTTCATGGATCAAGAAACTCTACCATTCTAAATTTCGAAATGATTGGATGTAAAATACAGCTTCTACAGGACTAAAGGGCCAAATCGGACGAAACATGTATATGGGAGCTATAGCTAAATCTTAACCGATTTTCTTCAAATTCGGTAGTGTTGGTTCATGGATCAATAAACTCTACCATTCTAAATTTCAAAACGATTGGATGTAAAATACAGCTTCTATAGAACTAAAGTGCCAAATCGGACGAAACATATATATGGGAGCTATAGCTAAATCGTAACCGATTTTCTTCAAATTCGGTAGTGTTGGTTCATGGATCAAGAAACTCTACCATTCTAAATTTGAAAACGATCGGATGTAAAATACAGCTTTTATAGGACTAAAGGGCCAAATCGGACGAAACATATATATGGGAGCTACAGCTAAATCTTAACCGATTTTCTTCAAATTCGGCAGTGTTGGTTCATGGATCAAGAAACTCTACCATTCTAAATTTCAAAATGATTGGATGTAAAATACAGCTTCTACAGGACTAAAGGGCCAAATCGGACGAAACATGTATATGGGAGCTATAGCTAAATCTTAACCGATTTTCTTCAAATTCGGCAGTGTTGGTTCATGGATCAAGAAACTCTACCATTCTAAATTTCAAAATGATTGGATGTAAAATACAGCTTCTACAGGACTAAAGGGCCAAATCGGACGAAACATGTATATGGGAGCTATAGCTAAATCTTAACCGATTTTCTTCAAATTCGGTAGTGTTGGTTCATGGATCAAGAAACTCTACCATTCTAAATTTCAAAACGATTGGATGTAAAATACATCTTCTATAGGACTAAAGGGCCAAATCGGACGAAAGATATATATGGGAGCTATATCTAAATCTGAACCGATTTCAACCAAATTCAATAGCGATATTAACAGCCGCGAAATACTCTAAACTGCAAAATTTCAGAACGATCGGAGTGAAATTGCGACCTGTAGTCGACGAACAACTTTAAATCGACTCAGCTAGTGATTCTGAGTCGATCGGTATACTTTAAGGTGGGTCTAGCTGTGTTATTTTCAGGTGTTACAAACATCTGCCGTGAAACAAACTTATAATACCCTGTACCACAGTGTGGTGTAGGGTATAAAAACATGCAAGTTTAACTAAGGTTTAGAGAGCTCTAGCTACATTTGGAGCACATCATCGACACCTATATGGATTTGTAGGTACTTCCTGCCACTATAATCGCCTCTTCGGTGATATTTCATTACATAAAGGGGCGTGCTGACCGCGGTCAAAAAACAAAAAAACTTGAAATCGCATTTCCAAAAGTTATGAGCTATACTTTTTCGCGGAAAAATCTCACGTGAACAATGCCCATTAAAAATTCTTCCTCCAAGTGTCCCTCATATTTTTTGTAACTGACCAGTACCTCTAGAATGAATAGTTTGCCAACAGCCTCTAAAAAAATTAATAAATATATTCGCAAATTAAAATTTCTAGGTTTTTTTCTACATTTTTGAAATGTATGTGCTTATAGCTTTTATCTATTTTTCATCAACTTTTGCACCGAAATCTGTACACAATGCGAGAAAAGTGACAACTAACATAGATTACCCTTTTGTAAAAAAGTTTGACTTTTGCCCATATATATTTTTTAAAGTACAGTTCTTATAACTCAGCCACGACCTCGTGATGCATCTGCAATTAAATCATAAATAAGTATATAATAAGAAAAGTAAACAAAAGTAGGTTTCAATCATCGGCGTCAAAATCAGACGATCGGTAAAGTTTCATATTGTCTGACAATGTAATTCCTTCATATGATATGAAAGACTTAGCCTGCGCTCGGCTGACCGAAATGTCCCTGGCCACATTCTCAGCCAATTCGTTACAGTGATATGAATCGTTCCTACCTCTTGGTAAAAATCCGAATAGAAGTTCATTAGGTATTTTTCCCGTTGACTTATTTACAGTAGGATTAAAACCCCACTCAATATCACAGATATATTCATGTCATCAACAGCCGACCTTTCCGCCTGACCATTAGCCCGTGGAGTTGCAGAAGCGTTATCTATAACACTATGCAACAAAAGTCTTGTCCAAGGGATGTGGATAACAGTTTCTGGTGCAATTAGGTGTCAAAAACACACAAAAGATGTTAAAAAAAATGTTTATGGTAAATTTTTTTTTAAATTCCAGCTTTCATGGAAAGTACATTCAGTATTTGGACCATAATTTCAAGTATAAGCCTGATTGAGCCGTGTTATGCCTCAAATACAAAAAAAATACCATAAAAAATAGAAAAAAAATCGGAAAAATTATTTTAACACATTTTTAAAAAGCCAGCTTGCAAACGAAGAAAGCACTGTCTATTTGAAAAAAATCTAAAGATAGATGTAAAAGTTATGAGCCATTTTGTTTCATATTTTTTCGTTTTTAAATGATGTTTTTGCTTATACTGAATTCGCCATATTTGAGAGAAACATATAAGAGACATTGCACTTGCATTTTATTTTATGAGGATTGATGTCAGACATTATCAAATTATAGAGAGGACGAGGTTTTATGGCCGTTCGTAACCCTCCATAAACCATGATATGCGATGTCATTCAACAATATTTGTGGTTTTTTATTTATGAGGTTTCCATTCAGTTACGCCTCTTAGGGGCACAGACATCGCAGTCGTATATACAGGTAGTAAAATTGTATGTAAGCAATACAAAGTAGTACGCGGCTGTCTTGAAAATATTGTGTGTCTACTTTCGAAACAAACTACACGGAGGAAAATCGCCATTTTTGATATGTTTGAATTCAAAGAAAATATACTTGTAACCAAATTTTTGAAATATTATATATTTTTGAACAAATATATTTTATTTGAATATCAAAAATTTTTGTTTCGAACGCATGTATTAATATATTACAACAAAATATATTTGCGAACTGACTGTAACAAATAAAATATGTGTTTAGACACAAACAAAGATATTGTTTAAGAATTCATCCAAATACATTACATTTAAAAAAATATTTTAACTTTGCTGACTTTGTTAATTTTTAATTTTATTTTTTCCCAAATTTCGTGTTATACTCGTACTTTATAGTTAAAAATGTCGTAAGTAGCATTTTCTTTTGTTTTACAGCACTAATTTTTAATTTATAAATAGTCCAATTGCCAATCCATCAATGCTATATTTCGTTACCAAAGATTATACGATTTAAATTTTAATAGAATTTTACAAACATATAAAATTTCTAAAAAAAATGTACCTTGTGGTACACCACGCCTCACTAGCATGTGTTTTGATCTTTTTGCGTTAATTTCAACATATCGAGATCTTGTCTAAATACGTTGATATAAGTCTTGCTGACGTTAGAGAAAACCGAAAAAAGTGGCGTAATTTGTTGCATAATATCTTGTGATCTACAGTATCAAACGCTTTCGAATGATCTAAGAGTATTAGGAGAGCAATGTTCTTATCATCTATAATTTTCCTTATATCTTCAGCAACGTCAACTAAGGCTGTGATACAGCTGTTTTTCTCACGAAATCCCGATTGACGATCCGTCAATAAGTTATTGCTTAATAGAAAATCATTTATTTGGTTCCGCAGTATTCGTTCAAAAACCTTTGATAAAAATGGCAAGATTGCAATAGGTCTATATTCTGAATTAGATTTGGGTATGGGTATAATTTTTGCAATTTTCCATGTATTAGGATAATTACTAGTAGTAATTATTCTATTGAAAATATGTGTTATTATTGGAAGAAGTTGTGGTAGCAGAATTTTTAGAAATTTTGGATGTATTTCGTACGACCCAACAGAATTAGATTTTATTGACAAACAATTTGATATTACATCCAATTCACTTACACACATAAAAAAAAGGATTTTTGATCATTTTGCTATTCTATATTCAATTGTTTACACTCTTTTTGCAAATATTAAAATAATTTCTCATTTTTGTTCTTCTTCTTCCCGTTAATTCACAATATTTGAAAACAATCTCTCCAAAAATGGGATGCCATATTGCCAAATATAGGGTGCCCAATCTGGCAACATCATACTCGATTAAGACAGGAACACAAGCGCCAAACTCCATCGGGAACTAATAGTGCTTAAAAGTGCTATGGTGTAACGAAAACACGCAAACTAGGATGCAAACTTTTAAAAAATAAAATATAATTTTTTGTCGATTTTTTTTCTATTTTTTATGTTTTTTTTGTCCCAGGATTTTTTTTTTTGAAAAAAATCTACTTTTTCCAATTTATTTAATGACTATTACTAAACCACTGTTTCTAAGTGAAAGAGATATTTCCAACATTGGTAGCCCACATTAATAGATTCAATTTAACGTATAAGTCGACCCATATACTCCAAAAATTATATATTAATTATATAATTAAACAATTACTAAGGATACCTTCGATTTTTAATAAAAAAATTTTTAAAAAAAAATGTAACCATAAAAAAAATTTTGGTTTTGATTTTATATAACATTATGCCACAATCTATACAAAAAAATAATTTTTAGGTCCAGGAAACAAAAAAAAAATTTTTGTTGCGTAGTGTAATCTGTATCCCCTTCTATCGCAAACTAATATCTTTGGCACCCCGAAAATCTTAACAAAGTCTTCTAAAAATCTCAAAATGTGTTTCACATTGGTTGTCGGCACAGATTTCAGCATCACATATTTCGACACCCGTCTACTAAAACGATCAAGTACATATTCTTGCGGCTACTCCTAGTAAACGGACCGATGTGATCAATATGTATCGTTTCAAATGGAATAACTGACTTCTTAATCGGATGCAATTGCCCCATTTGTCTACGCGAAGGCGCTTTATTATAGAAGCAGGGAAGGCAGCATGAAACATATCGATTAACATATCGCCTCATATCTGGAAACCAATACCTTTCCCGTATGGTAAATATGGTTTTATCAGTTGAAAAGTGAACAATTTTTTCATGTTGAATAAAAACTATTTCTCTTCGAGAACTTTTCGGAACGAGCCACCTTAAACCATCTTTTCCTTTCCTCAATGCATACTCTTCGTGTATCTTTATATACTTCTTATCCTGAGGTGAACGTCCAAGAGTATCAATTAGGTATCTACATCTATCATCATTATGTTGCATTGCCAATACCAAATCCATTTCTGAGACATCAACTTGGAAAATACCAACCACATTTTCTTTCGAAATTCCTATAGGATTCCTACTCAACGCATCTACATTTGCCATGCGAGTTCATGGACGATATTATATTGAAAAATTACTCTTGTATGTATAGTCAACCACCATCAACCACGAATTAGTGAAAGTAGATATCTCGCTGTCCTCAAAGCAGCACAGTTTGATATCACAGTAAAATCAAGTCCTAGTAAATATACCCTAAAACGCTTTAATGAATAAACTACAGCCAACGCTTCCAATTCATAAGAGTGATAACGCTGTTCCTCTTTCGTCGTTGAATGACTAAAATAGGAAACTAGTTTCAATGTACTCGTATGATCTACACTCAAAAAAAAGTGAACCCTAGAGCAAGTTAAAATGAACTTAACTGTAGGAATATTGAACTTCGTATTTCGCTAAAGCTATTTTTCCTTATATCAAGTTCATACATTTCCTCACAATTATGAAATATATTTAACTTATTTCTAGTTAACTCGTACTTCCTTTAAGTAACTATTGAAATTAAAATAGGGAAAATTAACTCAATACTAGCAAATTCTGACTTGAAATTACTCGAATTTACTCGAATTTAGGAAAATTTAATTAAATTTATGCAAAAAGAAAAGAAAAATTAAAATTTTTCTTCGGCTTTTTAGTCCAGGATTTTTTTGCGATTTTCGATCTTACTTTATCATTTTCCTCCTCCATTTATATGTTGGAATCTCTCTCTTACAACTTCCTCTTTGGATTTCTCTCTTCTGCTTTATTTTAGGACTTGAAATTTATTTTATTAAACATTAAACATTATGTATATAAAAATTTACCTCCGAATGCGATTCGATCCCAGAACCTTCCGTTTTCTGAACCACATGTTTACCAACTGAGCTACGTAGACACTTAAAATTTTATGAAAAATTTGTTTTTAAATACAATTATGTATATATCCCAAAATTTTCGAAACAATGTATTTTTATGTACACTTGAATATGATAAAAGGATTGCCATCATAGAATGATAAATAGAGTTGCCATATACTATATTTATAGGCGACGAAGAAATTTTATTATGAATGACATTTTCATATCAATCCCAAAAGAGTTTCGTAGCTCGATATATAGTGTGTCTTGCTCACTATCATAAGGTTGTCGGTTCGACTCTCGTCCCGGGCGTAACATTTTTAATGTTTCTCCATAAATTTAAGTTTCTGCAAGTAACGATTTGCGAAAAAATAAAAATTGCGGAACGAAAAAGGACAGAATTTTTTGTGTTTTTAACATACAACATAGTCCGAAAATAGTTAATTTTTCCTTGATTTTAGTATGTTTTCCTAATTTTGAGTTCAAATTCATGGACTCGAAATAAGGATTCATGATTATTTTTAGTTAAAATTTCCTAAAAATCATGCTTTCCATTATTAGTTCATAATTTCCTTATGTCTATGTTGGGTGTCCACCGCATATGTTTAAATTTGATAAATATATGAATATTCGAACTTTTTTCAAGAAATATTATTTTAGTAAAAATATGTCCTCATTTGTAGTTAACGAACTATTCTGCATATCACCCAAAAAAATAAAATTTGGTAGTACTTAATAAAATTTCCCAGTTTTAAGAAAAAATTAACTCAATATGAATAAAAACATGGCACTAAATTGGAGTATGGATTTTACTAAAATTTAGGAAATACATTTTTTTGAGTGTATCTGTCTCTGAAGTAAAACTGCACCCACTCCCCATTTACTTGCATCCGTAGGCAATTCCGTGTATGCTTCCCTATTATAAAGAAGCAATATTGGACGAGTAGACAGTCGTTGCTTTAATTCATTAAATGCATTATGACGATTATCTGAGGGAACTAGTATATCGTCTATGTAAAACATTGCCATAGAAAACCTTAAATTCTCAAGAATTTTATTTATAGTTCTTTGAAAAACTGCAGGAGCATTTACTAGACCAAATGGCATTCTTAAAAATTCGTAATGATCATCTGGTGTAATAAAAACAGTCTTCTGCGAGGAGTCCTAATCCATCAAGATTTGGTAATATCCACTTGCACAATCTAGACTAGTGAAGTATCTTCCATCTTTTAACCTATCAAGTTAATCATCCATTCTCGGCATTTGAAACACTTCTTTCACAGTTTTCCGACTCAGAGCTCTGAACTATGCACATTCTGTACTTTCCTTCCTTCTTTTTATTCAAAAGAATTGGGCTGGAATACGAAGATGATGAATCTTGAATAAGGTCGGCTTTATTTAACTCATCTACCATTTCTCTAACAACTCTCTCTCTGACCACGACATTCGATAAGGTTTATATGAAACTGCTACCTCGTCTTTCAACACCATTTTCATTCTTGCGTCCTTTATGGCCCCTAGTTCTGACATGTCTTTAGCGAAACAACGCTCAATGTATGTTCTATTCAATCACCAAACTGAGTGATTACCTCATTCTCATTAAATTCCTTTAATTCAATGTATGTTTTATTCAATCACCAACCTGAGTTGTTACCTTAGTCTAGTTAAATTCCTTTAATTCATGTAAATCAATAGCATAGTTTGGACAATTGCCTTTTCCAATCTGCAAGCGTATACCCTTCCAATACGACTACCATCAACAAAAGTTATGTCTCTCTCTGATACATTACATAAGAGAACAAACCCCTTCTCTCCAAGAACACACCTCATAATACAGTACAAGTATTCCTCATTTGGTCTATTAACGAACAGTTTCTCAATATAAAACCAGTAAGGAAAGACACAAAGTCGGGCGGGGCCGACTATATAATACCCTACACCTACCTACCAATGCGAAAATGGGCATTACGATAAGAATTTGGCAGTGTTCATACGTGTAATAAGCAAACTCTCTCTGCCGATTTTCGTACTGATCGGATATAAAACAGCGCTTACATGTCAAATCGGGTGTAACATATATATTGGGACTATGTTAAAATCTGAACCGATTTTTCCCGAATTTGGCAGTGTTCATACATGTAATAAGAAAACTCTCTCTATTAAATTTCGTACTGATCGGATATAAAACATGATTTCTACAGCGCTTAAATGTTAAATCGGGGGAAATATATATATGGGGGCTATATCTAAATCTGAACCGATTTTCCCCGAATTTGACAATGTTCATACATGTAATAAGAAAACTCTCTCTGTTAAATTTCGTACGGATCGGATATAAAACACGATTTCTACAGCGCTTAAATGTTAAATCGGGTGAAACATATATATGGTGGCTATATCTAAATCTGAACCGATTTTCCCCGAATTTGGCAGTGTTTATTCATGTAATAAGAGAACTCTCTCTGCCAAATTTCGTACTGATCTGATTTAAAATACAGTTCCTACAGCGCTTACATGCCAAATCGGGTGAAACATATATATGGGGGCTATATCTAAATCTGATCGGATTTTCTCCGAATTTGGTAGTGTTCATTCACGTAATAATAAAACTCTCTCTGCCGAATTTCAAAAAGATTGGATGTAATATGTGGTTTCTACGGCGCTTGCATGTCAAATCGGGTGAAACATATATATGGGGACTATATCCAAATCTGAACCGATTCTAAGCAATTTCAATAGGGATCGTCCTTGGGCCAAAAAAGAGCACTATGCTAAATTTCATCACAATCGGACCATAAATACGACCTGCACTTTGATTACAAGAATACATGGACAGACGGACAGACAGACGGACAGACGGACATGGCTAAATCGACTCAGAAAGTGATTCTGAGTCTATCGGTATAATAAACAATGGGTCTATCTCTTCTCCTTTTAGGTGTTACAAACAAATGCACAAAGTCATAATACCCTGTACCACAGTGTGGTGTAGGGTATAAATATGAATGGTGGCTAGTTCAGTTACAACATCGATGAATCTTGCATCCCTACCCGGAACCGTGACGGTCCCATTAAAATATAGTGATGACTTTTTCCCTATCTGTATAATCATATTCGGGATACATGTCCTTCTCCCTTGTTATCAGACGAACAACATTATTACTGACTACCATGATAACATCCGGATGATTTATGAATGGTCGTCCGATCAAATCATCAATAGTCTTATACATAGTCCGATACAATATATAACTCGACAGTGACCAATGCAAAATCTAATTGAATGTCAGAAGAAAATTTGAAACAACGGATGTAACAGACCCACAATATCCGAAAACTTTCTGAACTACATCATCAAGACTACTGAACTACCTGTGTCAATAACGTTTACGTTACCTATTTTGCACTTAATAAAATAGCAATTCTCGATGATCGTTGACCCGGCTTTACTTTCAACCAATAATATTGTTGACTTATCCTTTTTCTTCAAACAATTACGGAAAAGATGTCCCCATTGCCTACATTTGTTGCCTTTCTTCACAGGATCTTTACATTTATTTACATAATGACCTATTTTCTTGCAAATGAAGAAAACGACGGCTTTCATGCGATCATCCATACCCTTTGCTATCGTTAATCCTTCGACCATAAATTTTTCTGTTGTAATGACCAAACTAATCTTCTGAGGTTAGGAAGCGGCTAGCTATTGCTCCTATTTGTATACTTCCAATAGGGAGTCCATTGATGATACAGGACACGGTATCAACGCCTGTAATTTTGCATGCGTCGGCCAGCATTTTCTTTTCAAAATAATATGTTGCCATATTTTCTGACGGATTTTTAGTGCGGTTCATGAATCGTTTAAGGTTTTCCGCACAGTCTTGATGGTCCAAAAATAACTGTGTCAATAAAATTTTCCTCTGCTGCCATGTTGACACATAACTATTCAAATGTTCAAACCAACTCCGTGGTTGCCCTTTTAATCTATTTTGCATATCCATGTAATTCACCAAATTGTTACATTTTCTGCAACTACAATGATGCTTGCAAATTGATTACTCCAGGCTCAAATTCTTGAATGTAATCTATTCTGAAATGCGTATACCCACATTGCTGCTTTTCCGACACATAACTATTCAAATGTTCAAACCAACTCCGTGGTTGCCCTTTTAATCTATTTTGCATATCCATGTAATTCACCAAATTGTTACATTTTCTGCAACTACAATGATGCTTGCAAATTGATTACTCCAGGCTCAAATTCTTGAATGTAATCTATTCTGAAATGCGTATACCCACATTGCTGCTTTTCCGATAACGACTTTACTATGCTTTCCAATTCGAGCATATATTTCGTCTCCTGCGACATGTCGATCTCCACCAGATCCAGAATTCGCAACATTATTGGAATTTGGGACATTATTGATAGCTTGCATTCCTATATTTAAATACTGCATTCTTGTTAAAGCACCACGTGTTCTATATTCTCTTGGCTTGAAGTAGATATTTTTGTTATCCAACCGCTGCTTTATAAGCTTCAAGGAAAGCACAAATTCGATTTTCAACGTTTGACACCAGAACGAACATTTTTATTTTTCTATTATTC
Source organism: Eudasyphora cyanicolor (assembly GCA_963930755.1). NCBI lineage: Eukaryota > Metazoa > Arthropoda > Insecta > Diptera > Muscidae > Eudasyphora > Eudasyphora cyanicolor. The sequence goes on along the minus strand of OZ005736.1, from coordinate 62,226,707 downwards.
AAGTTTTACAAAATGTTTCTTTGGTTTCTATTCTCAATATGTATATATTTTTTGTAATAAAGTACAGTGCTTGTACTATACTCGTATGATCTATATTATTTATATTTTATATATATATATATATATTTTTAGTAATATATATCTGAAAGACTAGTTGTCGATTCCGTTGAATGTACGCTCTTCGATCATTACATGTTCTTCTGTAAAATACAAACACCACTTTATGCTACAAAATATATTGAAACAAGTGTGACTTTGTAAAAGTAAGGGATATTTTGAGTCAAGCACTTCCAATAGAGTGCATTCCATTTACTACTAAGGATTTGACAAGTGAGGTAATTACTTGTATTGAGAATGAAGCTTTTCCGTCTACGTCAAAACTGTGCACAGATTCGAGACTAGATTCGATCTTACGCTATGGTTTAATAAGGGTTATTAAGAAAAGAATTAGCTAAATGGTTTGCAGGAACAACTACAATGCTGATAGTTTGCAGAAAGTTGGCAATGATAAATAAGCAAGAAGGAAAGAGAAAAAGTCGGACGGAGCCGACTATATAATACCCTACATTTCTCTAACAATGCTAAAGTGGACATAATAATTTGGAATAATTGGTTTCGTTATACTTAACAAAGTACTTACCTCCACCTCCTGAGCAAGGCTTATTCCAAGGAGGAGTTGATGATATTGATCATAATAAACTAGATCTGAAACGATAATCTTAAATGTGCAGTATTCTTTCATAGATCACGAATCGGAAGGAACAAATTGATGGGGCTATACACAATCTAAACAGATTTTCATCAACTTTGACAAAAACCTCATTTCTGCTAAATAATATAAAGATCGGACATAAAATACAGTTATAGCGCTTAAATACTAAATAGTCAAGAACATAATATATATGTGGCTATATCTAAATCTGAACCGATTATCCCCAATTTAAGGAGTATTAGGTCATAAATTAAGAAACTTGTTTCTGCCAAATGTTGCAATGATAAGAAGTAGAGTGTAACTTCTATAGCGTTTTGATACCTAATCCTGGATACATATATACATATGTGGGCTATATCTAAATCAGAACCAATTTTCCCTGAATTTGGTAGTGTTCATTCATGTAATAAGAAAACTCTCTCAGCCGAATTTCGTACTGATCTATCTATCTATATATATAAAAGAGAGTGTCTGTTTGTGGGTTTGTTTGTGGGTTTGTTTGTATGTTTGTATGTTTGTTCCGTATAGACGTCTACACGGCTAGACCGATCATCTTGAAATTTTCACTGAATGTACATGTGTAGGGGGTGCTGAAAATAGGGTATTTGAATTTTCGATATATCAAGTGGGCGTGGACCCGCCCATATGGGTCAAATTGAGGTATTGAGAAAATTTTTTAGCTAGAGTGCTGAAATTTTGTGTGTATGCATTTAGTGGCAGATTATGTGAATTTTCCAAAAATGGGCGTAATCGGACCAATGGGCGTGGCCCCGCCCATATAAGCCAATTGTTGAGAAATTGAGATATTTTGCACAATTTGTTAGCGAGAGTGCTGGAATTTTGTGTACATGTATATGGTGACAGTCTACGTGATTGGTCCAAAAATGGGCGGGATCGGCTCAATGGGCGTGGCCCCGCCCACATAGACCAAATTTTGAAATTTCGATATCTTGCACAATTTGCTAGCGAGAGTGCTGCAATGTTGTGTATATGTATCTGGTAGCAGTCCACGTGATTTTTCCAAAAATGGGCGGGATCGGACCAATGGGCGTGGCACTGCCCATATAAGCCAAATTTTAAAAATGTGATATCTTGCACAATTTGTTACCGAGAGACCTGGAATTTTGTATATATATATCCGTTGGCGACCTACATGATTGGTCCAAAAATGGGCGGGTTCGGGCCAATAGGCGTGGCCCCGCCAATATAAGCGAAATTTTGAAATTGAGATATTTTGCCCAATTTGATAGCGAGAGTGCTGGAATTTTGTGTATATGTATATGGTGGCAGTCTTCGTAATTGGTCCAAAAATTGGCGGAATCGGACCAATGGGCGTGGCCCCGCCCATATAAGCCAAATTTTTAAATTGAGATATCTTGCACAATTTATTATCTAGAGTGCTGTAATGTTGTACGTATGTATCTGGTAGCAGTCCACGTGATTTTTCTAAAAATGGGAGGGATCGGACCAATGGGCGTGGCACCGCCAATATAAGCCAAATTTTAAAAATGTGATATCTTGCACAAGAGAGACCTGGAATTTTGTATATATATATATCCGTTGGCGACCTACATGATTGGTCCAAAAATGGGCGGGTTCGGACCAAAAGGCGTGGCCCCGCCCATATAAGCCAAATTTTGAAATTGAAATATCTTGCATAATTTATTATCGAGAGTGCTGCAGTTTTGGACATATGTATCTGATGGCCATAGAAACCTAATTTTGGAATTGAGATATCTTGCACAATTTGTTTAAGTGAGGGCTCTTCTTTTGTGTATATGTATCTGGCGGCAGTCTACGTGATTGGTCAGGAAATGGGAGGGATCAGACTAATTGGCGTGGCCCCGTCCATATCCAAGCAAATTTTGAAATTGAAATATCTTACACAATTTATTGCTGCACTTTTAGGTATATGTATCTGATGACAGTCTACGTGATTTGCCCAAAAATGGGCGGTATAAAACCAATGGACGTGGCACAGCCTACATAAGCCAAATTTTGAAATTGGAACTCATATCTTGCACAATTTTTTAGCGAGAGTGCTGTAATTTTTTGCATATGGATGTGGTGATAGTCAACATGAATGGTCCAAAAAGGGTTGGTATCGGACCAATGGGCGTGGCCCCACCCTTATACGCAAATTTCTGAAATTGAAATACCTTGAACAATTTGTTAGCGAGAGTGCTGGAATTTTGTGTACATGTATATGGTGCAGTAGCTATGGAATAGTGCGCGAATTCTCGATTTTTATACGGCGGAACATCTTATTTTGTGAGGTTCAGTAAAAAAATGCTGGAGCCAAAAAATGGTGGTGGTGGGGTCAGGTTTAACCGTCCCGCATTGGGGTCAAAGTTCAGGAAAATTTGGAAAAAATGTACAACAGTCCTCCTAACTACCAAGGGGTTGTCGTTAGGGGGTTGGGATGTATGGCAGACCTTCATGAATTTCTTTTGCCAACATTTTCTCCGAACATACTTACCCCCTTTCTCCACTCCTTCGGGGGGCTCCCGTACAAATTTTTAATTACCCCCTTATTACTCCGTATAATGTTCCCGAAGCCCTAACTTCACCAGGGTCACCCCTAGGGGGTTAGAATGTATGACGGATCTCCAGGAAAATCTTTTCCGAACATTTTCTTCGAACATACTTACCCCCTATTTTCTCTCCTTAGGGGGGCTCCCATACAAACTGCACCAAAACCCTCCCTCAATATGAGAAAAACCGCCCTACCTATCCCTAGGGGCTTATGATGTATGGCGGACCTTCATGATTTTTTTCCCCAATATTTTCTCCAAACATACTTACCCCCTACCTCCTCTCCTTATACCGGCTCCCATACAAAATGCACCAAATATTGGGATGAATCAAATCAATTTATTTTTATCGTGCGACGGATATTTCTTGCGATTGGTATTGATATTTCGACGACCTGAAGCAAGAATTGTTTTTCATTTTCGTTTCGACATAAAACATTAATTTGACACCTCTCTCTGCAGTGTTTATTTTTATCGTTCTTTCTTTCTTATTTTCAGTGTGAATCCTACTTTGGTGAAAACAACATAACCGGTTTTTTGTGTGAGTGAAAATTAAGAATTCTTAATCATATCCATAATGGCATCGAAAAAGTGGAGTACGAGCAATTTGAGATCCAAAACCGAAATTAATTTGGTCGGCCAACCATGTGCGAACATATTGGGAACGAATTTGCCGTCTAAAAAAGAAGTATTAAAAATGTTTTTCTATGGCACTCGTATCCGCGGATTGAAGAACGAAGACAGCGCAGACTTAGTGACCGATACGGTAATGATATTTTGGCGTCAAGCGTTTATCACAACGAAGTACAAACACGATGTCAAAAAGAAAGTGTTATCTTTGCACGGCGAATGGGAAGTTCTGCAAAAGAGTACACATAGAAAAACGTCCCAAACACAACAAAAGAAAGAAAAGGATTTTGTTGAGGATTTGGATAATTTGTTTGACATTCAACATGAGGACGCATTGCAAATGATTGTGAACGAGGAAGACGCCGAATTCTTGCGTCAGCAAATGTTGAAAGGCCGGAAAAGAGCAGCTATCGGGCATCCCGATTGTTTCGGCAGGAAAAGGAAAACGTACCGCGGAGTCGGTGTATGGCCTTTTGTTAGATTGGGAAATATCTGACCGCGTTCAGGCCATTTCCTTCGATACAACTTCAACAAACACTGGCTCGTTCCAAGGTGCGTCCCTCATTCTTGAACAGTTATTGGAACGAGATCTTTTATACTTACCGTGCAGACATCATATTGAAAGAGGTGTTCGATGCCAAATTCGGTAAAACGTCAGCTCCAGGTGTGCCTTTGTTTGCTCGATTTAAATGTGATTGGGAAATGATGAAAGACAAACGATATACCAGTGGCATAACAGACGATAAAGTCGCTACGAAAATACCTGTTAATGTTCTGATTGAAATCAAATCATTTTGTTCGGCTCAGCTACAAGAGAAACATCCCAGAGCAGACTACAGAGAATTCCTGCAGATCGTTTTATTATTTCTTGGAGAAAACATTCCAAGTTACCATTTCCGCGCTCCAGGACCTACCAGCCATGCCCGATGGATGGCCAAGGCCATATACTGCATAAAAATGTTTCTATTTCGAAAACATTTCAATTTAACCGAAATTGAATTAGAGAAGCTTCGCGGTATTTGCATATTTATCGTGACACTTTATGTGAAAGCTTGGTTTGGCAGCACCACGGCTGTCGAGGCACCCAATCAAGACTTCAATTTTTTAAAAGCGGCAGTCGCATATGCATCTGTTGATGGAAATGTGTCACAGAAAGTGGCGGATAAATTGTGCAATCACCTTTGGTACATCAGTGCTGAAGCTGTGGCTCTTGCACTATTCGATAAAAACGTTTCCCATAATATCAAGCAAAAAATGGCGAATGTAATTCTTTCATTCCAAGAAGACGACGAAAACGTAGAATCTCAATCTGATGACGAGGAAAACGAGGGAGAAGGCACTATGGAGGAAGAGAGCGAGGATGAGGATGAGGAAAATCAAGGCGTTAAGTCAGCTTGTTCACGTTCAGCTATTGTTGTCGGCTCCAAACCCGTGAAAAAAATTGGATTGCATTCGAAACAAGTGAATGAATTCATTGCAAAAGATTTGAGCCATTTCGTGACGAGAGACACAGTTAAATTATTCGATCGCTTTGGATTACCGAATGAGATCATTTCAACCGATCCAAAAACCTGGGAAAACCGGGAAGACTACAACAAAGCGAAGCAGATCGTAAGCACCTTGCATGTTGTTAACGACACTGCAGAGAGAGGTGTCAAACTAATGCAGGATTACAACAATGTTTTATGTCGAAACGAAAATGAAAAACAATTCTTGCTTCTTTCTCGCAAGAAATATCCGTCGCAAGATAAAAATAAATTGATTTGATTCATCCCAATATTTGGTGCATTTTGTATGGGAGCCGGTATAAGGAGAGGAGGTAGGGGGTAAGTATGTTTGGAGAAAATATTGGGGAAAAAAAATCATGAAGGTCCGCCATACATCATAAGCCCCTAGGGACAACTCCTGGATAGGTAGGGCGGTTTTTCTCATATTGAGGGAGGGTTTTGGTGCAGTTTGTATGGGAGCCCCCCTAAGGAGAGAAAATAGGGGGTAAGTATGTTCGAAGAAAATGTTCGGAAAAGATTTTCCTGGAGATCCGTCATACATTCTAACCCCCTAGGGGTGACCCTGGTGAAGTTAGGGCTTCGGGAACATTATACGGAGTAATAAGGGGGTAATTAAAAATTTGTACGGGAGCCCCCCGAAGGAGTGGAGAAAGGGGGTAAGTATGTTCGGAGAAAATGTTGGCAAAAGAAATTCATGAAGGTCTGCCATACATCCCAACCCCCTAACGACAACCCCTTGGTAGTTAGGAGGACTGTTGTATATTTTTTCCAAATTTTCCTGAACTTTGACCCCAATGCGGGACGGTTAAACCTGACCCCACCACCACCATTTTTTGGCTCCAGCATTTTTTTACTGAACCTCACAAAATAAGAGGTTCCGCGATGTAAAAAAGTCGTTACTAAGAATTTCCATATAATACTATTCCATAGCTAATGGTGCAGTCTACGTGCTTGGTCCAAAAATTGGCGGGATCGGACCAATGTATATGTATATTGTGGCAGTCTGCGTGATTGGTCCAAAAATGGACGGGGATCGGCCCAATGGGCGTGGCTCGCCCACATAGACCAAATTTTGATATCTTGCACAATTTGCTAGCGGGAGTGCTGCAATGTTGTGAATATGTATCTGGTGGCATTCTACGTAATTGGTCAGAAAATGGGCGGGATCGGACCAATGGGCGTGGCCCCGCCCATATAAGCCAAATTTTAAAAATGTGATATCTTCCACATTTTTTTACCGAGAGACCTGGAATTTTGTGTATATGTATATGGTGGCATTCTGCGTGATGGGTCCAAAAATGGGCGGGATCGGCCCAATGGGCGTGGCCCCGCCCACATAGACCAAATTTTGATATCTTGTACAATTGTTTATCTAGAGTGCTGTAATGTTGTACATATGTATCTGGTGACAGTCCACGTGATTGGTCAAAAATTGGCGGGATCTGACCAATAGGCGTGCCACCGCCCATATAAGCCAAATTTTGAAATTGAATTATCTTGCTCATTTTGTTAGCGAGAGTGTTGAAAGTTTGCGTATATGTATCTGGTAGCAGTCTACGTGATTGGCTTACAAATGGGCGGAATAGGACCAGTGGGCGTGTCACAGCCCATATTTTGATATATCTTGCAAGTATTGCAAGTACATGAACAAAAATGCTCGGTATGCGATAATTAGAGCTGATGTGATGCATGTCCAATGAAACAAGAATTTGGAAATTTTACAAGTATACATTTCTATTTTCTGGACTTTCCACTGAATTCGGTATTTTTTCATTCAGTGAATTTATAACTAATACCAGTAAGGAAAGGCAGAAAGTCGGGCGGGGCCGACTATATAATACACCTCCATAACAATGCGATAAGGGTCATTGCGATAATAATTTGGAATAATTGGTAAATGTGGTGTGTGTGTGTATGTATATCTTATTTTGAACCGATAATCGCTAAATTAAGCAATATTCGTTCCTAAATTGAGAAACATTTTTCTGGAGAACTTTGTAATGATCGGAAGTAAAGTACAACTTCTATAGCGCTTTGTAACCAAATCTGGAGGAACATATATATGGAGGTTATATATAAATCTGAATCGATTTTCCTTGAATACTCATTCATGTAAAATAGAAACCTGTTTCTGTCGAATTTCGTACTGATCGGATATAAAAAACAGTCTCTACAGCGCTTACATGTCAAATTGGGGGTAACATATATATGGGGGCTATATCTAAATCGGAACCGATTTTCTCCGAATTTTGCGGTATTCCTTCATTAATAAGAAACCTCTTTCTGCCGAATTTCTTACTGATCGGATATAAATTACAGTTTCTACAGCGCTTGAATTTCAAATCGGGGGTAACCTATATATGGGGAATATATCTAAATCTGAACCGATTTTCGCGGAATTTGGCAGTATTCCTTCATGTAATAACAAACCTCTTTCTGCCGAATTTCGTACTGATCGGATATAAAATACAGTTTCTACAGCGCTAATTTTGACATGGGCAGCGAAGCGCACCGGGCTCAGCTAGTTGTATATAAAATACAGTAACATATATATGGGGGCTATAACTAAATCTGAACCGATTTTCCTTAAATTTTGCATTGTCTCAAAGCGTATCAAGTGACTTCTCTCTGTTAATTTTTTTTACAGATTGGTTAAAAAATGTTGCTTACACTGTATAAGGAACAAATGGGCAATAAGCAAAATATCCCAAATCAGAGAGACATATATATGGGAGTTATATGTAAATCTTAACAGATTTTAATCAAATTCAATGGGATCGTTGGGCGAAACAAGAGCTCTGTGCAAAATTTCAATTTCACTTTGATTACAACGATACATATACAGATGGACAGGCGGACGGACATGGTTAAATCGACTCAGGATGTGATTCTAAGTCGATCGGTACAATAAACGATGGGTCTATTTCTGCCCCTTTTAGGTGTTACAAACAAATGCACAAACTCATAATACCCTGGACTGTTGTGTACGGTATAAAAACAGGGCATTTTATTTACAAAACATTGGGCAGAAAGAAGGCTGAAGTTATAAAATGAAAGGATTTTCATAGAGATTTGATAAGTTGTGAACTCGAAAAGGCAATTTATTTAATAATTACTTTGTTTCTTCGGTAGAGGACTTGAAGCGCCAGATACGTATATGTTCCAGAGGGTGACTCAATCAATTTCTTCAATATAAATATTTTTATACCCTCCACCATAGGATGGGGTATATTCATTTTCTCACTCCGTTTGTAACACCTCTAAATATTGATCTAAGACGCCATAAAGTATATATATTCTTAATTGTCATAAAATTCTAAGACGACTTAGCCATGTCCGTCTGTCTGTCCTTACTTGTTAAGATTGAAAATGTTGATTTACATCAAATAAAATATATCGTGCCTTAGCCGGAAGCGCCACTCACAAAAATTTGGAGGAGAGGTTTTTTTGCGATTATTTTTTGTTAAAATGCATATGTAATGCATAAATCTGTTTATATAACTATGAAATTTAGTATAATGGTACATTTTACTGTTATAAATTTCGGACACATTTGTCATAAGTTGTCAAAAAATTAAAAGTAAATCGTGGTGGCGCTTACACTTAAATTTTATGGTCTTACAAGGTCTGAATTATTGTTGTTCAAGAATTATATTTCAAATATAAAACAATTTGTACAGATCAATAACTCAAGAAACAATATCAACTCGGTTAAATATGGTTTACCACAAGGGAGTGTACTTGGTCCTTTATTATTTTCGATATATTTAAATGACTTGCGAAACCTGGATTTGGTTGGTAAACTGTTCATATTTGCGGACGACATTTGTCTGTTTTACCACTATAAGAAAGACTTAATATTAAAAACTCAAATTGAAGGAGATGTTGCTTAAAATGGGTTAATACTCACCCCCAAAAAAACCAAAGCGGTTAGATTTCGTCCACATTCCCCAACAATTAATTAAAACTTTAGTGTAGTTATTGATGGGAAACTTATTGAGAAAAGTCACTCGGTCAATTATTTAGGAATTGTTCTTCAAAGTAACATGTCATGGGACTTGTATATTATCGAGTTGATGAAGAAAATTGCCCTTGCTATTGGTATTTTGTATAAATTAAAGTGAAAGCTTGGCGTAAAAACTAAAAACAACATATTTTATTCGTTAATACAGTCTGATACTAAAAACTTAGCTACTATTTATGCATACAAAAAATATAATAGCCCTTTCTAATCACTCCAAAGCTTACAGAATAAAGCTTGCAAATTGTATTTATTTGGTGTTTATAGCTGTGGCTAAAAATATATTGCCGATATCTGGTATTCATGAGTAAATTCATAACATAGGTCAACGCACTATAAAGTTTAATACAAATCAGTCTATTTTCAACACAAGAAATCAATTGGATTTGAGAAATCCGCTCTGTAGATTGGAGAAACCCTAACAACGAATTCCCACACAAAGGTACCACTTTGTACAAAAAGTAATAGCTTATAACTTTAATACTAGTACATACAAACACCTAAAATTTTGAACAGTGTAATGTTGTTACAGCACCTACATTATGTCGAAACAAGGGCGTTATTATCACGGCCCTTTTCGTACCTCCCACGCAAACGTACCATTTTCTTTAAAGTTAACAACATATGTCGTGAATACCAATGCATACAAATACTCCAAATTTTTGAACAGTGAAAGTTTTTAAAATTCCTACAGTCCTTTAAAAAATAGGAGTTATCACTACGCTAATTTTAGTACATCGAATATAAAAAGAGCAAATGCATAGCAAAATTAAATAGGTTTATTTTAGTACATATACCAGTGCATATTTACATTGCTCACAAAGTGAGGGTATATCTTAGTCCGTTTGCCCGACTGAAATTTCTTATTTGTTTTTCTATTTTTTAACGACTGTTACTAAACCTCTGTTTCTACGTAAAATGCATATTCCAAATATTTGTAGCCCTCATAATTTTCTTAAATATAAGACGTATGCCGGCTATATCGGGCTTTTACTTCAAAAATAGGGTCCAAATACTAAAGGTATATTCCATGAAAATTGAAAAAAAAATTGCCAGAAAGTGCTTTGAAAATATTTTTTCGTGTTTGCGTCACCAAATTACACCACAAATTTAATGCACAGTATCTTGCACACAGATTTCTCATCTGACGAGATCATCCAACACCATTTTGCGGTTTCGTAACCGTTTCTGGCATGGAAATTTCAATTTTCGTTTAAACTCTACCACCCAATAGTTTATACAACGTGGCGCATTTAAACTTAAAATATATGTTTTATTAGGTTGTCACTTTTCACCAAAAGTATTTTTTTTCAAACTACTGTCGCCATCTATACGTCTGTTCTGCTAATTTTGGCGACGTCGTCGTGTTTACCATACATTTTTCCCTCATAACGCTGTAAAGGCTGAAATGTCCATATATACTCTGATTTGTAAACTGTGTGCTACAGAAGTCGAATTTTACTTATTATAAATGTGGCACAAATGAGTTAATTGACCCAAGAATGAACACAGTCAAATTTGTAGAAAAACGTTTGGATTGAACGAAAATATATTTGGAACCAACATTTTTAAATATTATATGTTTGTGAACAAATAAATTTTATTTGAAAATCAAGAAATTTAGTTTGGAACGCATATATTAATATATTAGAACAAAATATATTTGCGAACTGACTTTCTCAAATAAACACAACCAAAGTTATTGTTCAATAAGTTTTCCAAATATATTTTATTTAAAAAATATTTTTAAAACCTTGCTTATTTAATAGTTAAAAATGTCATAAGCAACATTATATTTGGTTTCACAGCACTAATTTTTAATTTATAAATATTCCAATTCATCTCTTTTTGTCAATCCACCAATGCAATTTATGGTTACGAAAGCGTATACGATTTAAATTTTAATCTAATTTTACAAACATATGAAATTTCTAAAAAGATGCACTTTGAACTTCTGAAATACAGAAAAGTTGCCTTTAAATTAAGGTCTTGATATTTAAATACATGCATTTCATAGAATTAAGAATTTTGGGTAATAACACTAATTAAGCTTGGTCTTAAAATAAGCACATTTTTGCGTAAATTTAAGTATGGCGCGTGCTTATTTTTAGTAAAATATCACCTAATTTAAAACATTATCGTAATAAAATTTAAAATGTTTGTCCTTGATATAAGAATATACTGGTAATTAATTTAAGACATACATGAATTTAAATACAGTTTTTTTAATATGTATGGAAAATTCGTTACATTATATTGATTATAATGTTACTCTTTTAAATGAATCATTACAGAAAAGTTGCCTTTAAATTAAGGTCTTGATATTTACACAAATTAATCTTTGTTTTGAAAATATTAGCTCCAAATAAAAACCAGTAAGGAAAGGCAGAAAGTCGGGCGGGACCGACTATATAATACCCTACACCTCCCAAACAATGCGATAAGGGTCACTGCGATAATAATTTGGAATAATTGGTAAATGGGTAGGAACATATTATCTATTTTTGAACTGATAATCGCTAAATTAAGCAATATCCGTTCCTAAATTGAGAAACATCTTTCTGGAAAATTTTAATGATCGGAAGTAAAGTACAAATTCTATAGCGCTTTGATACCAAATCAGGAGGAACATATATATGGAGGTTATATATAAATCTGAACCGATTTTCCCTGAATACTCATTCATGTAAAAAGACCTCTTTCTGCCGAATTTCGCACTGATCGGAAATAAAATACAGCGATTACATGTCAAATCCGGGGTAACATATAAAGGGTCCGCCATCTAACTTTTTTTTCAACTAGTACTTATTTCGTGAATGGTAACACTTAGCTCATGTCTGATTTGACAGATAATTAGTTTTATCCTTCCGCTGAAAGAATATGGTTGTGTATACGTTTTTTTTTCATTTTTGATTTTCATTTGATTTTTTCATTTTGATCTTGGCGGGTATGTAAACAAGCAAAATTGACCCATTTGAGGCACAGAAAACCCGCACGCATACATTGAAAAGCCGATACACCCAAAACGAGTCACTGTTTGGTGCGGATCTTGGTCCAGAGGCATAATTGGGCCATTTTTCTTCGAAAATGAGCAAGGAGTGGCCGTTACAGTCAATTGCGATCGTTGTCGGGCCATGTTGAACGAATTTTTGTTCACAAAAATTGAAGAGGAGGATATTGGCAACATTTGGTTTCAACAGGACGGCGCTACGTGCCACACAGCCGAAGCTACACTACACTCGATGTTTTGCGCCCTGTATTTGAAGAACGCATTATCAGCCGCAGAGCTGATGTCGTTTGGCCACCTCGGAGCTGCGATTTGACACCGTTGGACTATTATTTGTGGGGTGTCCTCAAAGATAAGTGTTACGCCGACAAGCCAGAGACAATTGACGCTTTAAAGGACAATATTCGTGAAGCCATTGGTGAAATACAGCTGCACACAATCGATAATGTGCTTAAAAATTGGACCGATCGTGTAGGCTACTGCATGGCCAGCCGAGGCAGTCATTTGAATGAAATTATTTTCCATTATTAACCGGAAGGATTGTACTTTCAAATAAAAAAAAATTTGAGAAAATATTCAGTAGTTTTTTTTTATAGCATTTTAAAAAAAGAAAAGTTATTTGGCGGACCCTTTATATGGGGGCTATATCTAAATCTGAACCGATTTTCTCCGAATTTGGCAGTATTCCTTCATGTAGAAAGAAACCTCTTTTTGCAGAATTTCGACTGATCGGATATAAAATAACATTTTTGCAGGGCTTACATGTCAAATCAGGGGTAACTTATATATGGGGCTATATCTAAATCTGAACCGATTTCTTCCAAATTTTACAGTGTTCATTCATATAATAGGAAACCTCTTTCTGCTGAATTTCATACTGATCGGATATAAAATACAGTTTCTACAGCGCTTACATGTCAAATCGGGGGTAACATATATATGGGGGCTATATCTAAATCTGAACCGATTTTCTCCGAATTTGGCAGTATTCCTTCATGGAATAAAACAACCTCTTTCTGCCGAATTTCGCACTGATCGGATATAAAATACATTTTCTACAGCGCTTTTCTCCGAATTTGGCTGTATTCCTTCATATAATTAGAAACCTCTTTCTGCCGAATTTCATACTAATCGGATATAAAATAATGTTTTTACAGCGCGTACATGTCAAATCGGGGCTAACATATATATGGGGGCTATATCTAAATCTGAACCGTTTTCAATAGGGATCCAAGGGAGGGAACCAAATTCAATAGGGATCGTCCTTGGGCAAAAAAAAAAACATATGTGTAAAGTTTCGTCGAGATCGGACCATAATTGCGACCTGTACTTTGATCACAAGAATACATGCACGGACAGACAGACAGACGGACATAGCTAAATCCACTCAGAAAGTGATTGTAAGTCGATCGGTATAATAAGCGATGGGTATATTTATCACCCATGGTTTCGATGTCTGGCCTTGGTACCAGTAGGGGTTATGGAGCTACGAACAGGAACGATGGAAATAGTTGGCATGACTCCCACTTATAACTACAAAATGTAGAACGCAATATTTGAATAGTTTTGCGGCGATATCTTTGCAAAAGATAGTGATAAGGTTGGGGCGCCGCCCATACAACCCGAAAAAAAATTTCCAATATCATTGCAGGACAGTTTTGAGAATTTGTATGAAAATAGTGTCCATGGACATAGTACTCAAAACGAAATATAGAGAGGCGTTGCACTCATCGTCTTGAAGTTTGTAGTGAATGCTGTTGATAGCACTTTACTGAATCTGATTAAAAAGCTGATCAGTGGAAGTATCTGGACATACGACACGCTTGCTGAAAACGAAATAACTGGAGACCTTTATATCTAGATTGGCGCTTGACCAAGTGTGTCTGGTATTCAAGTGCCTTCAAAGTTAGCTCATGACTCACAAAATTGGGAGATATCGGATTAGAGGGCTTGACTACGCGCATGCGGCATCGTTCTAGACAAAATAAGTAATGATAGAATTATTGCACTAATTGGTATGACTGTATTTCAAAGCAATCTATATGCCCCAACAGAGAATAAGCGACGTAGCCTCCCAAGGTGATTAGACGGGTATTGCTCTACACGAAATTTGTGCATTTAAGTGCTATACGGATGACCCGAAAACTGCCGTAATATCAAGGGTGCCAACATATCATATGGTTCTATTTCACTGAAACGCACTTTGAGGGCAGCGAAGCGCACCGGGTCAGCTAGTAATAATTTAATATTTAAAAACCTTTGTCCCAAATATATTTTCTTTTAATTCAAACATATTAAAAACGACGATTTCCCCGTACATATATATATATATGTATATAGGCTTCCAGATTTGGCTAATCTAAAAACTATAGAAGTCATATTTTCCATTTCATTATTTTGAAATTTGGCAAAAAGAGCTTCGTATCATGAGAATCGGATCACATGTCTCTATCTAGCGTCTGAGTTTTAAAAAGGATTCAAAAAGGACATTTTCTAATATATTTTTGTGAATTGTGAAAAATATTACTTTCTAATGATTCGAGTTTAAATGTAATAGTTTCAGACATTGAATAACTACATATCGTCATCAGAAATGAAAAAAGGCCTATCATGATACTTGGAAATTTTACAGGAGACCAGTAAGGAAAGGCTAAAGTCGGGCGGGGCTGACTATATAATACCTTACACCACTCTCGTAATATTGAATAACTCTGAAATATACATTTTGTAATTCATGTATAAATTGTTTACATAAATTTACTTTTGGGACATTTTATTCTTAAATAATACCCTGTACAACAGTGTGGTGTAGGGTATAAAACGATTGGATGTAAAATACAGCTTCTACAGGACTAAAGTGCCAAATCGGATGAAACATACGAAAATCTACCATTCTAAATTTCAAAACGATTGGATGTAAAATACAGCTTCTATAGGACTAAAGGGCCAAATCGGAAGAAAGATATATATACATCCTGACAAATTTTTAGCCGCGCAATATTAAAAATGGCGAATTTATTAACTAAATTCAAAAGAGCCTAAAAACAAATTATTTCTTTTTATAACGTTTTTAGCGGCAGATGTTTGTAACACCTGCAAATAACACAGCTAGACCCACCTTAAAGTATACCGATCGACTCAGAATCACTAGCTGCGTATTACTTATATTTTAAATTATTTCCGAGAAAACAATTGCCGTCAGGCTGTGTTACCCACCATTACCCACGCGATGATGTGGCATGTAGAAAGTAATGCTGGTGCTGAAAATTCATTTTCTTTATTAAAATGTTCTTCTACAGTGAAAAACAAACCATCTTTCGCTGGGTTATTTATTTGACAGACACACAATAATGGCCATAAAAGGAGAAACATAAACCAACTCATAAGACAAGCGCATATGCAAAGGCAGTCATTAAAGGGCGACGTAATAATTAATCAAAGTAGATTCGGTTCACAAAGAAAAGAGGAAAACAACACAGACTGCACAAAGTTATCACCAGTTTCACAAACGCATACTATAAGCAGGATCCTGACCCAAGGATCCCATATGCTTTACACTCAATGGAAGCAAACATATGCATGTATAAGTCTTCACTCCATGGGAGACAGGGCTGGAGGATTTATCGAAGTCCTTAAAATAAGAACATCAAGTAAAACGAAAAAGAAGTAAAAATTTTTAAGCGTTGATAATGTCATCGCATATAAGACGGCAGACACATTGTAATAAATTAGCAACCGAATCAAGTTGGAAAGAGGATGGGGTGCAAGCAAAATAAAAAAAACTTTAGATATCAAGTTGGAAAGAGGATGGGGTGCAAGCAAAATAAAAAAAACCTTAGATATAGCATAAAGATTATTAGTATCTCGGTCGTTTGCTTGGTTTTTATATCGTTGCTTATCTGTGATCCTTCCATATTGTTAGCACAAAAAAAACATAAACCCCTAAACTTTGAACTTGAGTTTTATTAACGAATTAAAAGAATCTTAAAAAATTATTTTTATTTAGACGGAGATTGATTGTGAAGTGAAGAAAATGTAGCCGCCGTAGAGGGCGTTATGGAAGAAGTCCAAGAAATGTCGAAAGAGCAGTGTTGTAACACTTTCTGTTTTTAGAGGTCGACAAACGTGATACATCAGTGCTGTGGTTCCAACAAGATGGCGCTAAATGCCAAACAAGCGACGCGACGGTCAATGTTGTGAAGAACCAATTTGGATACACCGATTATCCATTCTACTTCACTCTCTTGAAGAACTGTCGGCGAAGCGGCCATTTATATGATGTGATGTATCAAAAATGCCTAAAAATTGGTGATTAAATTGTAATGCTGACCTCATAATAAAGGGTGGACCATTTAAAATTTGAACTACCGATTACTTTGACTTGTGATTTGAGCCCTTTGGATTATTTTCTGTGGGGAGCCATTAAGGATAAATGTTACGCAAAGCATCCAGAGACAATTGAAGCGTTAAAACATGAAATCGAAACATGACAAATTTTGTTTATCGGATGAGGTACTGTCGAGACATACGTGGTAGTCATATGAATGATATTGTATTCCTTTATTAAATGGCAAAGTTCAACCGTTCCAATAAAACCAGAAAATTTAAAAAAAATTCAGTATTTTTTATAGCCGATTCAAATTTAAAATTGTAAATGGCCCACCCCTTAGCAATGAAATATGCCACCGATTAAACTTAGAGAACTATCACTATAGACAGGAAAAATTATATGGGCATAGTGACAATTTGGACACAATGCCTGACCTTACGGACACTGTTGATTACACTATGACTGAATCGCTTTTTGAGAAAATGTGTCTAACCCTCATACCTAATACTCGTAGATCAGAATGGAATTTTCATATTCCAGGACACATGAGATTCATAAACTTTTATGTAGACGCACACTGGGATATTTGGTACCAACACTGTTGATTAATTCAGACAAGCCTCCCACTTAGAATTTTTTTAATTTATTTTAATTGTTTGCGATGTATTAAGTAAAAAAAACTATTTCATTAAAATATTTAGTGACAAAATTTTAATATATGGGTTCAGTTTTCACCATGGAGTGGTACGACAATGAGAACCGTAACGCTATTATAGCGTTTTTTAAGTGTGGAATAAAAAACGCTCCGCCCGCTGGGGATTAGTCGTATGTTCATCAACCGGTACATAAAACTGTTTGAGGAGACTGGAAATGTCATAGACCGCCACCGGTCGGGACGCCCTCGTACTGTTCGAACGCCGCAGGTCATCAAAGACGTCAAGTCAAGAATTTGCGAAAACCGCTCCGAAAACAGAAAATCATGGCCCATGAGATGAAAAATCCATGAGTTAAATTATAAAAAAACGACTTGGAACGCCACTGGACATCTGTTGGCTGCAGCTTTAAACCAGTAAGGAAAGGCTAAAGTCGGGCGGTGCCGACTATATAATACCCTACACCACTCTCGTAATATTGAATAACTGTGATATATAAATTTTGTAATTCATGTGTAAATTGTTTACATAAATTTACTTTTGGGACATTTTATACTTAAATAATACCCTGTGCCACAGTGTGGTGTAGGGTATAAAAACGATCTAAAGAGCCAAATCGGATGAAACATATATATGGGAGCTATAGCTAAATCTTTACCGATTTTCTTCAAATTCGGCAATGTTGGTTCATGAATCAAGAAACTCTACCATTCTAAATTTCAAAACGATTGGATGTAAAATATAGCTTCTATAGAACTAAAGGGCCAAATCGGACGAAACATGTATATGAGAGCTATAGCTAAATCTTAACCGATTTTCTTCAAATTCGGTAGTGTTGGTTCATGGATCAATAAACTCTACCATTCTAAATTTCAAAACGATTGGGTGTAAAATACAGCTTCTATAGAACTAAAGGGCCAAATCGGACGAAACATATATATGGGAGCTATAGCTAAATCTTAACCGATTTTCTTCAAATTCGGTAGTGTTGGTTCATGGATCAAGAAACTCTACCATTCTAAATTTCAAAATGATTGGATGTAAAATACAGCTTCTTCAGGACTAAAGAGCAAAATCGGACGAAACATATATATGGGAGCTATAGCTAAATCTTAATCGATTTTCTTCAAATTCGGCAATGTTGGTTCATGGATCAAGAAACTCTACCATTCTAATTTTCAAAACGATCGGATGTAAAATACAGCTTCTATAGGACTAAAGGGCCAAATCGGACGAAAGATATATATGGGAGCTATGTCTAAATCTGAACCGATTTCAACCGAATTCAATAGCGATCTTAACAGCCGCGAAATACTCTAAACTGCAAAATTTCAGAATGATCGGAGTGAAATTGCGACCTGTAGTCGACGAACAATTTTACATGGACAGGCGGACGGACGGACAGACATCGTTAAATAGACTCAGCTAGTGATTCTGAGTCGATCAGTATACTTCAAGGTGGGTCTAGCTGTGTTATTTTCAGGTGTTACAAACATCTGCCGTGAAACAAACTTATAATACCCTGTACCACAGTGTGGTGTAGGGTATAACAAATAGGATAGAAGAATGCAAACGTCTTTTGGTGAAGCACGCTGGTAACTTACATAGAAAAAATCTTGTTCACTGATGAAAAACATTTTACCGTTTGTGCACGGTCGTCTAAGGAATCATCTGAACTGATTAGAAAAAGGTCATTATCCAGCTTCAGTCATGGCTTGGTGGGGTGCCTCTAACGAAGGGATCACTGACTTGCATTTCTTTGAACAAGGGGTCAAAACATATGTCAAACTTTACCAAGAAACCGTTTTAGAAGTTGTTGTAAAGCCACTTAACCATTCTCTATTCCAAAACCAGTGATGGACTTTCCAGCAGGATTCTGCGACGGCCTATAAGTCTAAAACGACCCAGACATGGCTTTGAAACAATTTACCAGCTTTCATTTATTCTGAAGAATGACCCTCTGGAGTCGCTGATTTAAACCCACTGGATTACAAATTGTGGACAGTTTTAGAGGACAGGGTCTGCCACAGATACCCCAACACAAATTCTCTTAAGGCTGCTTTGATTCGTGCTGTGGACACTTTCTCAATGGACGAGGTGCGTGCGGCTGTTGATGATTGGCCAGTGCGACTTAAGGCATGTGTGAATGCCAATGGGGGTCATTTCGAATGAATGCTTGCTTGTGCAATATATATCAATAAATATATACTACAAATTTGGTCTAAAAGCATTAATTAATTTTAATGTTATTGCATAAAATGTGTGTAACAGTATTTATGTCCCTACAAGTAATCAGAACTTTCCTAAAACTGTTTTATATAAAAAACTCGATAGTTTGGTTAACTTTTGTTTGAAAAAGCTTCGAATATTTCATCCTTCTTTTGTAGCAAAATTGTTTTCCCAACAATTTTTGAGTGCAAAAGTTCTATGACATAAATTTACACAATCCTTCTCGGAGTCGACCATAATTTTTCGACTCCGGGCAAATTTCCCAGACTCCGACTCCACAGCCCTGATCCTTTATGATTTTTTTGGTCTATCAGTAGATTGGACTTGTTTATATGTATATCAAAATAAAGTTGAAACACATATTTTAGCCTGCGACACTAAGTTTTAGTCATCAAAATCTCTACATAATTCTGAAAGCTGGCACGACGCAGTAAAAAACTTTATACTATTTTTTTTATTTTCTCATCGAGTTCGCGTTTAAATGGGCATGACATTTTTTAAGGATATTATTATTCAAAATTTTGTGGTAATTTCCCTGAAAATCCTATTAAGACGATATGGGTGTCAAATGAAAGGGCACATTTTGGGCTATCTAAATACTATTTTTGTTTTTAGAAACTGGAATTAAAAAGTTCCAAAAATGGCCTTGGAAATTTTAGTCCTTCATTATCCTTTAAAATCCACGGTAGACAATTTTGAAAAAATATATTTTGCGGATCTTACTGTTCAGTATTCATATCTATTAGCATTCTTCGTTGATTAGTTTTTTTTGAACTATTTTAATTCAAATTTTGCTCTCCTGTAAAATAATATAAGCAATTGTGTTGAATTTATATACTACAATTCGATTTCTGTAAATAAGAAATATAACAATTAATATAAAATTAAAATAGTTCTAATAAACAAACTAATCAACGTAGAATGCTAAAATTTGGATATGGATAACTGAACAGTTACATCCGCAATATATATTTTTTTAAATTTTCTACCGTGGATTTAAAAGGATAACGAAGGTCTAAAAAATTATAAATTAATATATTTTTATTATTTTGTGCTAAAACCGGATCGTTCATGATAATAATGAGAAAATCGAAGAATACGCTAAAAAATTGTAGCTAATCAATTTGTTATGTGTTGTTGTACAACATAGCAATCAGCATTTCTGCCCTATGGTGGTTGAGCAACGTACATTTTGAATGGATTGTAAACAATCCACAAAGTGAGTACACGGGGCAAAATCACATTTTTTGATATGTTTGAATAGAAAGAAAATATATTTGGAACACTAATTTTTAAATATTATATATTTCTGAGCAAATAAATTTTATTTGAAAATCAATAAAATATATTTGGAACTTGTATATTAATATGTTACAACATATAATATTTGCAAACTAAATTTCTCAAATAAAATATGTATTTGAATACAAATAAAATGATTATTTAGGAATTTCTACAAATATATTTTATTAGATTTATTTATTGAATGTTTTCACATTCGAATTGTTCAGCTTTTCGATCAACTCTTCCTTTCGAAAGAGAGTTTTTTTGTGGTGTATTGGAAAGATAAAACACTGCGCTCTGAAAGCCATGTAAACACATACCCTTATACGTATTTCAATCCTGTGCGGGGATATCATCAGAGGGTCTTATACATGACGCAGTGTGAGCTTGTAGTTGTGGCGATCATCACTTGTATATATACCAATCTACAAAGAAATTTGCATATGGAAATTATATACCTACGAAGAAAGCGTACAAGTCACATAGCCAAAGCTTAAAGCGAGACTTAATTTCACCATTTTCACCACCCATGTGACTGGTAAGGGTTGCCAGTTCGACACAGTTGTCTCTACACCAATCGCCAGGTAGATGGCGTGGATTCTGAGATTAGTTGGACGATTAGGAAGACTTTACTACATTTCAGTAAGCATAGTATTTTTTTGTTGAATATCAAATATTTTATGTTATTATTTAGAATGCATAGCACTACGTGTTGAAGATGAGCATGATCGAAAATCTGAACAATTCGAATGTGAAAACATTCAATAAATAAATCTAATAAAAAATTAAATTGATCATTAACAAAAAACTTCTAAAAACATTTAAATATATTTTATTTAAAAAAGATTTTCGAAACTTTTGTTGAATTTTTCGAATTAAAATTTTATTTTTTTTTTGTTTTTTTTTTGGTTTGAACCTCCCAGTTATGATACCAAATGCAGCAATAACTTATGTTTTAAACCAATCATTTAAAATTTCTGATTATTCCAAGCCGTCATTGGTTGTCAATCCTCCAAGTATATATTTCGATCCAAGATTATATGATTTCAATTATTATTATTTTTTATATTTAAGACGTTAAAATTTTTGAAAAAATTAACTTTGAATTACTGAAAAATTTAACACAATTTAGATATTTTCTGAATACTTAAATGAAAATAAATATTTGTTTCGGAAAAAATAGTCCAAAATAAACACATTGGGATGTAAACAAAGATTTGTTTAGAACAAAATCTTCCCAAATATATAATTTTTGTTTAGAGTGTATCCTAAAGATATATATGTTTCAAGCCGAATATGTTTGTACTACAGAAGGGATTTTTTTTCAGCGTGTCGAAACAAATTCTAGAGCTTAATCTAACTTTTCAATTAAGTTTATGTCTATATCGATACCTCCATTCTAAAACATGCTAAGTCGACTTAGCATGTTTTTAAAGGACATTGCATTTTTAATTTATAAATTTTCCAAATTATATTCAGTCAATATTTGGTGTTTAACTTTGATCGCCTCTCCTGAAAAACTACCGTTTTGCATAGTTTAGAATGGAGGTATCTATATATATTCGAAATAGGCTAATTTAGTGGTCTTAGAAAAATTGATATTTTTGGAAATAGCTAATCACCTTTTTTACTCCAAGCAATTTACCTAATATTAACTAAATTCCTAAAGTTGAAGACTACATACTCAAATTGGGTCAGAATATTTAATATCGACCTATATAGTTTATTTTTGGCTTAAATGTTTATAAGCAGTTACAAAAAAAGAAAAATAAGATCTCGCAAAATTTTTTTTAAAGTTTTTTTAAGAACATTTTATGACCATTTTAATTTTTGAAAAAATTAAAAAAATTAGTTTTTGTGTTTTACGAAATTTGTAATTGCTCTCGAAAGGCTGAACCGATTTGTGCAAAGTTTACTTTGTTTAGAAGAGGGCGCAATACTCAATTTTTTTTATTTTTTTCTGAAATTTTTTTAAAAAATTTGTTTACGAAAGTTTTTTTTTGAAAAAACCTTTGTAGAAAAAATTGTTTGGTTAAGAAACTGTCAAATTATTTCCGCTTTTTGAATTCCCACTGTGCAGTGTTCCCACAGACGAAAATTGTCAGACTAGTCTTGATATTTCATCCATAACTTTTACAAACAACGAATTTTCTTAAGAAAATCGTGGGTGGGGGTATTTTTTCCACTACGGCTTTAAAAAAAAAACTAACATCTATACATCTTTTTAAATAAATTTAAAAAATAATTGTAGAATAAATCCACAGTTTTGGTACGAAATATCCCACCGTGAGACGGTTCCAAACTCAACAACCAAGGGGGCTTTGGTGTTTTTGGTACTTGAGCGGAATGGCTGAAAGTGTTCTTACCAATGAACATGTTCTGAAAATAGCTGCTATCATATTCCTCGAATCTATATTCCTGAATTCAAAAACTGCCCTCCACTGTCACAGATTTCTTAACAGCTCAATGTTCAGCTGATATGGGTGCCGGGTCACAGGGACATACCTGGGACCGGAATCCCATCTTGTGGTTTTATGCTGTAAGATGTCTCTGAGAGTATCTAGAAACTTCTCTCTAACGGCTATTGCCAAGTGAAGTGCATAGGCGACAACTCTGATACCCATCATCTTGAGAGAAAGCATAATATTGTTCATGGAGAGATTCAATAGTAGAGCAGACAGAACACCCGTTCGGGGCGTACCCCTGCTGACAAATCACTGGGTGTTAGTAAACCCAAGCAAGCTGAAATGTGTATCCTAAATAGAATGTTGGGAATGGACCTGCGTATCAAACCCAAGGGTTACTAAAGCCGTAATTATAGCGGCTGGCTGTTATTGAGGGCCCCTCTATATCTAAGAAAGCTATCATAGTATTTTCCTTAACGGAGAGGGATCCTTCAAGAAAGCTGAATAGATCATGCGGGGCGATTTCCGTAGACATGCCTTTGTTGTAGACATGCTGATGAGTGGACACTAACCTCTGATTAATTTTAACGTTCTTAGTAACGCCAGCGAAGGACCGAGGAGTAGCGTTACCACTAAACCCTTTAATACTTTTGAATACCGGCGGTTCCTTTGGAAAGCGCAGCCTTTAATTTGTGTGTGCAAACCATCAGGGTTCTTGTCTTTGGATTTTCTAACAATTTCTTAGTGGTAACGCCATATTCGAATAAATCAGGAACACAAGAACGAAACTCCATAGATAGATTATAGGCGTTTCAGATGATCAAGTGGCTTTATCTTTGATCTTATTAGGATGAAGGCCAAGATCTTTTCGCAAAATACGCCACAGTGTGGTTTGAGAGATGCCCAATTCCTGAGAACGAAGTGTAATCGGCTGATTTGGCTCATTTTGAACGTATATACTTACGGCTGTGATATTTTCTTCGCTTCGAGCGGTACGGCGTCTCTTTGGCGCCGGAACATCCAAAAGCGAAAATTTCGATTCAAATTTATCCACTTTAGCACACACAGCCTGTCGGGTGGGAAGGTTATTACGGCCGAAAATTGGAGTAAGCGCTCGTAAAGTTGCGACCACCGACTCAGTATTTAATTTTTATCGATTTCCAAACGTTAAACATATGTGAACTTTACCATGATGAAAATGTTGACTTCGACGTACATTTTGACACTGAAAGATCATTGAGCGTTGACATAAAGATAAGAAATTGTTATTTCCCTATTAGAAAACCCGTTACTACATATTTAACCAGTAAGGAAAGGCAGAAAGTCGGGCGGGGCCGACTATATAATAACCTACACCTCCCTAAGAATGCGATAAGGGTCATTGCCATAATAATTTGGAATAATTGGTAAATGGGTAGAAACATATTATCTAATTCTGAAACGATAATCGCTAAACTAAGCAATATTCGTTCCTAAATTGAGAAACATCGTTCTGGAAAATTTTAATGATCGGAAGTAAAATACAACTTCTATAGCGGTTTGATACCAAATCAGGAGGAACAATCAATATAAATCTGAACCGATCTTCCCTGAATACTCATTCATGTAAAAAGACCTCCTTCTGTCGAATTTCGTACTGATCGCATATAAAATACAGTTTCTACAGCGCCTACGTGTCAAATCTGGGGTAACGTATATATGGGGGCTATATCTAAATCTGAACCGATTTCTTCCAAATTTAACAGTGTTCATTCATATAATAAGAAACCTTTTTCTGCCGAATTTCATACTGATCGGATATAAAATAACATTTTTACAGCGCTTACAAGTCAAATCGGGGGTAATGTATATATGGGGCTATATCTAAATCTGAACCGATTTTCTCCGAATTTAGCAGTATTCCTTCATGTAATAAGAAACCACTTTCTGCCGATTTTCTCCGAATTAACCAGTATTCCTTCATGTAATAAGAAACCTCTCTTTGCCGAATTTCGCACTGATCGGATATAAAATAACATTTTTACAGCGCTTATATGTCATATCGGGGGTAATGTATATATGGGGGCTATCTGAACCGATTTCTTCCAAATTTAACAGAGTTCATTCATGTAATAAGAAACCTTTTTCTGCCGAATTTCATACTGATCGGATATAAAATAAAGTTTTTACAGCGCTTACATGTCAAATCGGGGCTAACATATATATGGGGGCTATATCTAAATCTGAACCGATTTTAACCAAATTCAATAGGGATCGTCCTTGGGCCAAAAAAAAGATATGTGTAACATTTCGTCGAGATCGGACCATAATTGCGACCTATACTTTGATTACAAGAATACATGCACAGACGGACAGACAGACAGACAGACAGACAGACAGACGGACAGACGGACATAGCTAAATCGACTCAGAAAGTGATTCTAAGTCGATCGGTATAATAAACGATGGGTCTATTTCTTCTCCTTTTGGGTGTTACAAAGAAATGCACAAAGTTATAATACCATGTACCACAGTGTGGTGTAGGGTATAACAATTTAGAACAATATTATTAAATATGAGTGACGAGTGAAAACATGTAAGGTAAGAGTTAATTTGATTACAGGCGATAAATGTACTTTGCCCAAGAATTATATTGAGCACAATCATGATAACGAAGAAGAAGCTTATAAGGAGTTGAAGGTTTTAAAAAAAATTAAAGACTATTGCCAAAACTCCGCTAACGTTTTAGAAGGAGGTAATACTTCTATCAGCTCTATTAGATTGTCTTTTCGTAGGTCCGTTGCGAAGTAAGTTAAACATTATTATTTTGAAACAGCAATCAGGACGATACGCATGCATTTAATTTCGTAGAATAAAGAGGGGCTTGCAGTCATTGTAAGTAAAAGTCTGGTTACTTCGCCAAAAACTTCGCTCGATTTTTGGTCGACTTTCAACTTGCACTCTGGGTCACATTCAACACTTATGCAACACTGTTCCATATTAAACACTTTTTACTATTGTTTCCCTTTTTCCCCCACTTACCACAATTAACCACTTTACTGTATTTAACTTTTGTTGCTTCACCGTACCATATTTAACCCTTTTTGTTCCACTTAACCATATTTAACACATTTTCGCCCCTCTATAAAATAGTGAACAATTTTTGCTTGCCCCAACTTCATCATAATTTTAAACTTTTTGCACCACAGTGCTACTAAAAGCATAAATTTTGAAAAAAAAAAACATTCTTATTTCATGTTTAATTTACCCTCTCTCCCTGCATCCATATTTTTCCCACTGTACTAAATGTACGCTTATTGTACCATATTTAACCCTTTTGGGTCCACTGAATAATATTTAACACCTTACTAAATTTTTGCCCCACTGTACCATAGTTAACACATTTTTACCTCAATGTTCCATAGTTAACGCTTTTTGCCCCACTGTTCTATACTTAACCCATTTTGTTCCACGTTACCATATATTACTATTTGTGGCCACTGTACCATAGTTAACACGTTTTTGTCCCACTGTTAAAGCTTTTTGCCCCACTGTACTATATTCAACCTATTTTGTCCCACGTTACTATATTCAACTAAGTGTGCCCCACTGTACCATAGTTAACCCTTTTCGCCCCACTGTGTTATATTAAACCCTTTGTGTCACTGTAACATATTTAACAATTTTTGCCCCACTGTACCATATTTAATCCTCTTTGCTCCACTGTACTGTATAGTTAACCATTTTTGTCACACTGTGCCATATTTAGCCCTTTTTGTCCCACTGTATCATAGTAAATACATATTTGCCCCACGGTACCATTTTTAACCCATTTTGTCTCACTCTTTGCATCACTGTACTATGTTAACAGTTTTTGCCCCACAGAACCATATTTAAACCTCTTTGCTCCACTGTACAATATTTAACACAGTTATGCCCCACTGTACTGTATAGTTACCCATTTTTGTCACACTGTACCCTTTTTGCCCCACTGTATCATGGTAAATAAATGTTTGCCCCACTGTTCAGTGGTTAACGCTTTTTTCACCACTGTACCATTTTTAACCCTTTTGTCCCACTTTACCATATACATATAACTATTTTTACCCCACTGTACCATAGTTAACCCTTTTGGCACAACTGTGCCCCATTCAACTCTTTATCTCACTGTACAAAATGTTTACCCACTGTACCATATTTAACAAATTTTTGTCTCACTGTACCGTACTCGTATTTAAAATGTGTCTCCACGCTAGCGTACTTAAACCTTTTCCCCGACTGTAACATATTTAATCATATTTTCTCCACTCCACTATTTAACCGTGTTTGACTACAGTGCTCCTAAAACCATATAAACTCTTCATATCTCATGTTTAAGTTTCAATTTTGGCAGATTGTTCCCTTTTTTCCCCATGCTCCATAATTAACCCGTCGTGTCATTTCCAATCTCTAGTTTGTGTTCCAAAAGTTACCCTGGATCCATTGATCCATGTTTGACATTTTTAAGCCACTGTACTATATTTTACACTTTTTGCCCCACTGTGCCCCGAAAACTACGAATACAAAAAAACTTAATACCCCTATCAGTTGTCATAAAGACACCCCTCGCTTCAATTTTCACCATTCTAATATTAAGCTTTAAATTTGGCGGTGGTACCATATTTATACCTTTCTGTCCCACTGTGCCTCTAAATTAAAAAAAAAAATCACTCCTTGTTCTTGTTTACGTCCCAAGAGCTACTCTCACACCAAATTTCAAGATTCTAGGTCTTGCCATCTGGCTGTTGTACCACATTTTTCCCGTTTTTACTCCACTGTGTACGTAAACGTTCGAATTTCGAAAAATCCTGTCAATTTCAGAGTATACCTCATAAGAGCTACCCTCACACCAAATTTCACGATTCTAGCTCATGCCATTTGAATTTAAATGTTGTACTACATTTATCCCATTTTCCCTTTTTACCCCACTGTGTGCGTAAATGTTCGAATTACGAAAAATCCTGCCAATTTCAGAGTCTACCTCATAAGGGCTACCATCGCACAATATTTCACGATTCTAGCTCTTGCCATTTGGATTTGGCTAATGTACCACATTTATCACTTTTTACCCCACTGTGTGCGTAAATGTTCGAATTTCGAAAAAGCCTGCCAATTTCTGAGTCTACGTCCCAAGGACTACCCTCCCACCAAATTTCATGATTCTAGCTTCAGCCGTTTGGCCTGGGCGATGATCAGTCAGTCAGCCAGTCACGCAACAATTTTATATATATAGATATAGATATTATTATTAATTAAAATTATTACTAATATTTAAAAACATTCTTCTACATCAAGTTTTTTTTTGTAGACAAAAGAAATTTATAACCTGAGAAAACATGTAAATTCCGACTAATTTTAGTATTTTGTAACTATAAATGTTCTTTCAGTGCAGCAAATATTCTTTACAGTAATTGTACATGTTACGAGTACAGTAATTTTTCTGCATTGGACTTTAATTATACCCTGCACCACACTGTGGTACAGGGTATTATGATTTTAATTTTAAATGCTTTTTATACCCTACACCACACTGTGGCACAGGGTATTATGACTTTGTGCATTTGTTTGTAACGCCCAAAAAGAGAAGAAATAGAACCATAGTTTATTATACCGATCGTCATAGAATCAATTTTTGAGTCGATTTAGCCATGTCCGTCTGTCTGTCTGTCTGTCCGTCTGTCCATGTATTCTTGTAATCAAAGTGTAGGTCGTATTTATGGTCCGATTGTGATGAAATTTAGCACAGTGCTCTTTTTTGGCCCAAGGACGATCCCTATTGAAATTGGTCAAAATCGGTTCAGATTTAGATATAGTCCCCATATATATGTTTCACCCGATTTGACATGTTAGCGCTATAGAAACCGTATTTTATATCCGATCTGTACGAAATTTGGCAGAGATAGTTCCCTTATTACATGAATGAACACTGCTAAATTCGGGGAAAATCGGTTCAGATTTAGATATAGTCCCCATATATATGTTACCCCCGATTTGACATGTAAGCGCTGTAGAAACTGTATTTTATATCAGATGAGTACGAAATTTGGCAGAGAGAGTTTTCTTGTTACGTGAATGAACACTACCAAATTCGGAGAAAATCCGCTCAGATTTAGATGTAGCCGCCATATATATGTTTCACCCGATTTTACATGTAAGCGCTGTAGAACCGTATTTTATATCCGATCAGTATGAAATTCGGCAGAAAGAGGTTTCTTATTATATAAATGAGCACTGTTAAATTTGGAGGAAATCGGTTCAGATTTAGATATAGCCCCAATATATACATTACCCCCGATTTGACATGTAAGCGCTGTAAATATGTTATTTTATATCCGATCAGTGCGAAATTCGGCAAAAAGAGGTTTCTTTCTACATGAAGGAATACTGCCAAATTCGGAGAAAATCGGTTCAGATTTAGATATAGCCCACATATATATGTTACCCCCGATTTGCTATGTAGCACGGACACTGTATTTTATATCCGATCAGTACAAAATTCGACAGAAAGAAGTCTTTTTACGTGAATGAGTATTCAGGGAAAATCGGTTCAGATTTATATATAACCTCCATATATATGTTCCTCCTGATTAGGTTTCAAAGCGCTATTGAAGTTGTATCTTACTTCCGACCATTAAAATTTTCCAGAAAGATGTTTCTCAATTTAGGAACGAATAATGCTTAATTTAGTGATTATCGGTTCAGAATTAGATAATATGTTCCTACCCATTCACCAATTATTACAAATTATTATCGCAATGACCTTTTGCCATTGTTATGGAGGTGTAGGGTATTATATAGTCGGCCCCGTCCGACTTTCTGCCTTTCCTTACTTTTTAATAATGAAATAACTCCCCAAATCGAAAATTGGGGATTTATTTCATAACAAATAACACTGTGCAACACCACTAGTATAAACAAACCCATAAAGGTTTTTGCAAAGTTAGCTCGAATTTTTGTTTTATATCCATTTGCAATTTTGCTATTTTTAGTCCGATTTTCAGGCAAAAGTGCACTACCGCCTCCGAAGTGACTACACGCAAAGAAAAGATACGTTTCTGAGGACCGAAATATTAGACAACTACAATTCTCGTTTACGACGACTGAAATGTCTTTTGATCAGAACAAACAATTGTTTAGGCGAAATAACTTTCTGTCACAACAAACGAAATTTCAGTTCCGACAAACGAGAATTGTAATTGCCTAATATTTCGTTTCGCAGAAATTAATGTTTTCTTTGCGTGTACCGAAGGGGCAAGGGGCCCTAGGCCCTTAAAAATTGTCCTAAAGCCCACAGATAGACGAAATGGTACTCAAATAAATGTCAACAAAATTTAAAAAAGGAGGAACAAAAAGAAGTAAAATCAGGTCGCGGTGACCAGGTTTTTAAATTTGCACAAAAAGTTCGCGTAGAAACAAAAAAGTCCTGATATTATTTATGTAATGCCATGGAATGGCCCCACACCCTACCGGATTTTTATTTCCTCTTTTAGGAATCCTGAGGAATTTCCTTTCATTTGAGTAGCATATCGTACAGGGTTGCCCATATTCGACGGACCCATGTTTTTGTTGGGCCCATTCCAATCGACGAGGCTTGTCCGCAGGCAACAATCTTTGCGTCAATTGAATTTTGTACGGGAACAAATGCAAATCAACGCGAATAATCCGTTGTAAAGTGGACCGAGCCATGCCCAACTGCTGAGAACGGCGTTTTTGGGATGTTCTTGGGGACCTCTCAACACTGGCTCGTACGGCAGCGATATTCTCGGCCGATCGCCTTGGTCGACTTTTATTTGGCCTCTTCGGATTAGAAATAGCCTCACCAGTCGAAAATTTTTCGTATAAACGCTTAATGGTGTTCTTAGAAGGCGCACTTCTCACATTTTTTAATATTTTAAAAGCACGTTGACTTGACTTCTTCTGTTGAATGTAAATTTCAACTATTTCAGAGCGCTCGCATGGCGTGTATTGTTCCATGGTAAAAATCTGCTTGGACTGACGCTTCAAACGCGGTATGTCATTAAGCGATCTGAAATCTCTGTCAAAAGTTATGGCGTTGCCAGATGGGTCCGTCGAATATGGGAGACCCGTATATCTGTGGGCCTTATGTCTCTTTTTGAGGTATCGGGGCCCCTTGCCCCACTGTTTTTTTTATTGAATTTTTGGATGTCGTTGTTTTTTTTTTGTTTTCACATGTGCCCGCTAAAGTGCACTTTTGCTAATATATAGAAACATTCTGGATGTGGGACTAAAAAAAGCCCAACCTCAAAGGGCTATAAAACAAAAATTCGAGCTAACTTCGAAAATCCTTTGGCAGTTTTGAGTACTAGTGAGGGTTTTGAGTATTTTGGGGTTTTCGACTACTAGTGATGTACTACCATGTCCCATTAGTCTCGTTCGGGAAAGATTTTCTTGTTGCACTGTGTAATTATTGACTTGTTTCATTATGAAATATCTCCCCAAAATAAAGATAAAATAACTCCCCAAAAAGTGAAACAAACTCCAAATATAGTTGTTGATGTTTTCTGTACAATTTTATGGGGACTTATTTGTACAGTGTAATGCTTTTACAGTTCCTGGAGTCCCGCGAAAAATGGGCGGTATTGCCACGCCCCGTTTGGTACCTCGCACACAAAATGGCCAAAATAAAAATTATTAAACACGATTTCATTTACTTTTACAAAATGTGTGATAACTTATACATATATTCACAATTTTTTTCCAAATAGACATTGTTTTCCTCGTTTGCAGTGAAATAAAATAACTTCGTGCCAGAAAAATATGTTTTTTTTGGAAAAGAAGGATTTTTTAATTTTATTAACACTGCGTGAAAGTGATTTTCCAGCATTTGTAGCCATCATGATTGCCGTAAACTTGATATGTATTGGGCTCTATCGCGCTTAGGGGGAAAATTGGAATGAAAAAATACAAGTAAAAACTGCTTAGGTTCGCCCATGCCGAATTTTATATACTCTCCACCATGGATCGCACATGAATGGTTTCGGGTACAAATAAACTAATCATGCCAAATGTTTTCCCAATTCGTAGAAATTTGAGGTTATTGTGGCGTTACGAATTCAAGTCAAGAGGGTACTTGTATGGGAGCTATGTCAAAATATGAACCTATGACTACCGTTGTTCGGGTGAAGGATTCCGGGCATAAATAAACAACAGTTACCAGTTTTCACCCGATCAATTGACATTAGTGGTATCTATGGCGTGAAGAAGTCAAATCGAGGAGATGCTGTATATGGGGGCTATATAAAAATTGACCCATACAGCCCATTTTCAATCCCAAGTTACCTGAAGCTATAAGAGGTGTATGTACCAAATTTCAGTCATCTAGCTCAATTATTGTAGACTGTAGCGTGATTACAAAAGACGGACAGACAGACGGACGGACAGTCGGACATGGAAAAATCGTCTTAGAATTTTACGACGCTTATCTAATCTATGCATATATAAATAGATCGTTGTTTGTTCAACTGCTTAAAACTTGAAAACTACTGTACCAAATTGGATACTTTCTTCAGCGGATTTGTTCATAATTGCTACGCGAAGGTTTATGGTAAAACAATTAAATTAAACAAAGGAGAATCTTAATTCAGCTGAGCTGACCCACACAGGATTGATTTTTTAGTCACCGCTGGTATAAAGAATACATAGGGGTATTTGCTAAGGTCGACATACGAAAATGTGTGCTTTTTTAAACCGGAAGTTGTGAAATTATTGATCTGGCAATTACATTATTTTCCAATTGGTAAATTGCTAATGTCATTGACGTTAGACCAGTCGAACGAACGAACGAACCTTAGAGAAACCAAATTCCTGACGAACGTGAGTGACTGGTTTTCGTTCGCAGAGAGTTTCATTAGAAATACAGAAACAGGCCGATAGACTCGATTTCAGAAGACTCCGTTACGTTGAATTAGAATATGCAACCAGAATTATCAAATAACTTCGCGTTTTTGATATTTTGAGATAAAAACGTGTGTAAGAGCTAATTTACTTTTATTTTGTGAGTGCGGATTACACCGCGAAAATTACATTAGCCAAACGGTTAATTCGCAGTTTTAAAATTTAATAAATACTAATTAAATTTATGGGAAAAGTGTGAAATGTATTACATTAGCCAAACGGTTAATTCGCAGTTTTAAAATTTAATAAATACTAATTAAATTTATGGGAAAAGTGTGAAATGTAAGAATATGAATTATGGCGAGATGTTCACATTACAATAACTGACAATTTTGCTTATCCGTAAATGTCCCTAAATTGATCACTGCGAATATTTGTTTATTAGTAAACTATCTTATTACGGATCGTTCTAGCGTTTTTAAACATCTGGGTAATTCCAAAATAAAACGACCCAAAAATTACAATTTGAATATCGGCCCCTTTTGATTTCTTTGAAATTTTGCACACGTATACAAATTCATAGCGGTTTAGATTTTATAGGGTGCCAAAGTTGGTCATCTACAACATTTGTTTACACAATTGCAAAATTGTTACCATTTCTCTGAGAGGCACTAAAAGAGGCGTGGCGTGGCGTTATTTTATATGATTACTATGAAAGTTTTACACTGAACAAAATTTCTAGTGTTGGTATGTGCAGAAATCAAAGTTATAAGCCCTTAACTTTTGGTGTAAAATTGTCTGTTTGTATGTGAGGTACCAAAAGGGGCGTGGTAATAACGCCAATTTTGTAACGGGACTATATTAACTTTGTATGCAAAATGGTCTGTTTGTATGGACGGTTCGAAAGGGGCGTGATACTAATACTGTTTGTGGAATAGAAGTTTTGAGATAATAAATATTTAACTTAATTTTTACCCTTCGTTTGGGACGTACTCGAGGAGTGGATTAACATTGGCGATATTTTGATCTTCGCCAGAGATAGGAAAAATATTTACACGTACTATATTTGAAGTCAATCGGTTACTCCTATCGAAAGTTACTGACGGACATTGCTTAAAAGGCATAAAATGACATAAAACGGATTTCCGCCAACAATCTTGAGGTCTCAAGAATATACTAATATGACACCTCAAGAATATTTGGGACATTTTATGCCATTTGAGCCCTCCAATTGGCGTCGTTCACAATAGTGGGGGTATAAAAACCGGCTTATGTTGAAGTTCTCATTTTTCTGTCAAAAGTGCCATAAGTTCCAAATTTATCTATCGATTTCTTTCAAATAGGCACTGCTTTCTTCGTAAATACTATGATACTAGCTTTCAAATCTTGAAACAAACTACCCACAAAAAACTGCTTTTGGAAACAAAACAAATTTTTTCTAATAGTTTTATTATTGTTTCCACATTTGTAGTACACATAAATTCCTTTAATTTAAAGTGTTTCCCGGCCTTATCGAGTTTATACTTCAAAAATGTGATCTAAATGTTAAAGGCACCTTTCAAAAAAATGAGAATTTCAAAGAAAAATTAAAAAAATTACCACGAAAATTTTTTTATGTGTAGTACTCCAGATTGCACCAGAAAATATAAAAATATTGTTGCATAGTGTATACTCACATTTGTAAATTGGGAAACGAAAGAGCTGCGGTAATAAGCTACAAATATATTTTTTCATTAATATATTACTTTATTGTACTGAAATGTCATCAACGACTCAGTGGTTGTTTATATTTCTAAAGCAAGCTTATATTCACTTTCATATTCAGTCATAGGATAAAATGACTTTTAAAACAATACCAAATTCACTATAAAAAAAACTTTAATTTAAACCGGAAGTTAAGTCGGAAAAAAACATATACGGCGAATAAAAAAAATTTATGAAATGAAACACAGAGGAGAAAAAAAATGAATATGAAAAGTTTCTTTCTTTAGTACGTAGAGACAAAAAGAGTTGGAAGTAGCCAAATATACGAGGGGATTAAAATGAACACATGCATATTTAGTGAGGAGACAGCGGTGGTTACAGTATTGAATTGCAGTATATTTATGATATTTCTCTTGAAAAACTTATAATCCTAATGTATACGTCATAATAAGCTGTCCGTTTATTATGAGATAAAGATTTGTATAGCTTTAGATCCAAACAAAATTTTATCTACCCACGAAAAGCTGGCTAGCAACTCTTCTAAAGTTGGAAAACTGATATTTTTGGAATTAATTTTCAAAAAAAACAATAAGTTTTTATTTACCCACGAATTGGACAATTTTAAATACATAAAATGTTCACACTTGGAAAGTTTTTTTAAAAATTATGCTCTATTCATATTAACAAACATGTACATGTTTGTGTTTGTTAAAAATTCGTAAAAACGTCAATATTTCTTAAATAAAAGCAAGTAAGAAATTTCAGTACTACTACATCTCACAGTACTAAGGTACATCTCACTGGGAGATGCCATAACGTTGAAAAAATGTTCATTCTTTGTTAATCTATGAAAACATTTAGGTGATTGCTGCAGAAGTTATGAGCATTTTGTGGGTGAATGAATTTGTCACACTTTGTGTGGGGGTACCAGAAATTGGTAGACGAAGAAGGTACTTCAAAGACGTTACACTGTACCGAATTGTAAATATTAATGTTATGAACCATTCAATTTTGGTATGATTTGGTGTTTTGTGTGGGAGATACCAAAAGGGACGTTGCGATAATGTCAATTCTTACAGGACTGAAGGCACTATATAAGCATTGCACTGTACAAATTTCCAGTATTTATATATTCTGGTATTAAAGTTATTAGCAGTAACTGTTAAAAAAAAGGTCTCTTTGTGTGGAAGGTACCAAGAGAGGCGTGACAATAATGCACATATCGTCGCTTGGATGACCAACTACAGTAACTGACATTTTCAAAATTGTTCAGGAGAGCAGTTTTCCTGTTTTTGAGACAATGTTCCTTCTTCCCCACGGCGTAATATTTATTATATTTCCAGTTTGCTTTTCTCATTGTGTACTTAACTCCATCTTTTTCAATATTATTAACAAAAAAATAAAAAAAATTAATTATAATGCATGTTTTTTTTATAAACAATGCAGATACGTCACTTTGTGGGAAAACAAATTATACTTAATGTCAGTTACGACTGATCACCGCCCAGCACAAACGGCAAAAGCTAGAGTCATGAAATTTGGTAGGATGGTAGTCCTTGTTATATAGACGTGCAATATGGAAAGGTTTTCCGAAATTTTGGGCGCACAATGGGTCAAAAAAGAAAAAAATATGGTATCACCATAATAAATGGTGTACAATTGTGGTTTAATGGCATTTAGAGGCACATTGTGGAAAAGGGATAGATACTGTAACAATATAACTTTTGGAATATACATAAATAAGAAATTGTAGGGGATTTTACGTATTTTAGTGTTGAAAACGATCCGAATTTACTTAATTTTCGTCATATGAAATAATCATGTGTATTTGAAAGAAGAAAATGTAACTACATATTTTAAGGTACCCTAAACAAAAATAAATAAAGGATGGGTCTGCGAAGCGCACCGGGTTATAACTAGTATAAAGTATAAAATGAACACTAGTTAAAGCGAAAGAGATTTACAAAAATCTACATGTTCCGATATTTTGAATATGTGATACATTTCTTGGTATAAATTAAATTATTAATTTCGAATTTATAATCTGAACATAGAGCGTTACAGTGACTAGGAACGATACGTTGTGATGGTTCACTTTTGTAGACCCTATACTTCATGGACAATTTTTTTGCATGGCCATTTTTTTTTTAAATTTTAAAAATTGAAGAATTCCAATGACGCTATCCCTTTTGGGCCATTTTAAATCATTTGAGCAATATCAGTCCGTCTGTATGTCTGTCTGGTGTGCACGATAACTTTTGACAGGAGTATCCTTTTGACTTCACATTTTGTGTTATTTTTTTCTATCACAGGAGGCTGGTCCACTCCTTCGAGTACCACCCCCACGCCACAATCTTCCACAATTCCACATATAGTATTAGTTTCTTCATCGCAATCATCTTGAGAAAAATAACCCAAGTTGTGACGTCCCTTTTGGCATCTCCCAAACAAATGGATCATTTTACAGAAAAAGTTAACGGCTGATGACTTTGATTTCAGTTCATATAAATACATGACATTTTATGAAGTGTAATACTTTTATAGTTCCCGTGGTACGAGTATATTAAAAGTAGGCGTTATTGTTATTACATTGTTTTCAAATGGGCACTCTATTCGTTAGGATATTAAAATGCCATTCCAAGAGACGGAAAGCCATCTCTCAATCGATAATACATCACGTTTTCTTTATATATTTATAATCGGTATACTTTAAATTATACTTTTATATTCATCCTAATAATTTATTTTTTAATCATTAGTATACGGAATCTATGTATATATAAATGGATGTGTTTGTTGTTACGTATGGACTCCAAAATGGCTGGACCGATATTGATGAATTTTCAGGGAATCTATATTAGTTATTGATTGAGGAGGCGTGGCCCCGCCCTAATAAGCCAATTTGGAGTTACTATATTCTTAGTGATTCCTACTGTTTCTACCAATCCTCCGATTCCTACTGTCGTTATCGGATGATTGGGACTGGGCCGTGATCCCGTTTCGACAGCAATCGGTCCAAAAATGGGCAACGAGAGGGCTGGGTCCAGCAAGTACTCCATAACTTTTTGCAATAATGAACAAACATTTCGGGAAAACGAAATATTAAGTGACATATTGCACTTACGTCTCTCGGTGAATATTTATACCCTCACTTTAGTGTGACGAGGGTATATATCATTTGCTACGGAAAAAAGTGTAACACATCGAAGGAGTTACCTAAAACCCCAAGTATGTTCGGCGGAAATCCGTTTTGGGTCATTTTAAGTCGAATGAGCAATGTCCGTCCGTCTGTCTGTCTGTCTGTCTGTCTGTCTGTCTGTCTGTCTGTCTGTCTGTCTGCTGGCTGGTGCGCACGATAACTCTCGAAAGGAGTAACCGATTGACTTCAAATTTCGTATGTGGTAATATTTTTTTCTATCTCCGGCTAAGTTCGAAGATGGGCTTCTGTATAGATAAGCTATTATTATAAATCTAAATGTGAACTATATATAGCGGTTTAAATTGGGAGAAACATGTATATGGGCGCTGTGTCTAAGCCTGAACAGAGTTCTCCAAATTTGTCAGAGCTTATTCCTGAGTTAAGGCACCTCGGTTTGCCAAATTTGGTAATTATGCCAAATCGGGAGGAACAATCTGAACATATTTCTACACTTTAAATATATATGTTAATGCAATCCCGATCAGAGAATAATTGCGCCATATGCTTTGATTACACATATACATGCACAGACTGAAGGACAGACACCAAATTCAATAGGCTTCTTTCCAGGTACGAAGGACTCATAACCGCAAAATGTCAGCACGATCGGAGTGGAATTGCGACCTGTAAGATCGGTATACTTTAAGGTGGCTGGATATGGGTGAAAATCGCCATTTTTGATATGTTTGAAGTGGAAAAAATATATTTGGAACAGAAATTTTCGAATATTACTTATACTTATACATTTCTGAACAAATACATTTTATTTGCAAATCAATAAAATTTATTTGGAGCGTATATTTTAATAATTCTAATTTCTCAAATAAAAGATGTGTAAAACTAGTAAGGAAAGACAGAAAGTCGGACGGGCCGACTTATAATACCCTACATCACCCTAACAATGCGAAAAGGGGCATTGCGATAAGAATTTGGCGGTGTTCATACATGTAATAAGAAAACTCTTTCTGCCGAATTTCGTACTGATAGGATATAAAACACGGTTTCTACAGCGCTTACATGTCATATCGGGTGTAACCTATACACATATATGGGGACAATGTTTAAATCTGGACCGATTTTCCCGGAATTTGGCAGCGTTCATACATGTAATAATAAAACTCTCTGTTTAATTTCGTTCTGATTGGGTATAAAATACGTTTTCTACAGCGCTTACATGTCAAATCGGCTGAAACATATATATTAGGGCTATATGTAAATCTGAACGGATTTCCACTAAATTTGGTAGTGTTCATTCACGTAATAACAAAATTCTCTCTACCGAATCTCGTGCAAATCGGATGTAAAATACGGTTTCTACAGCGGTTACATGTCAAATCGGGTGAAATATATATATGAACCTAAATTTGAACCGATTTTCCTCCAATTTGGCAGTGTTCATTCATATATTAAGAGAAATCTCTCTGCCAAATTTCGTACTGATCTGATATAAAATATATTTTTTACAGCGCTTACATGTCAGATCGGGGGTGACATATATATCAGGGCTATATCTAAATCTGAACCGATTTTGACCAATTTCAATAGGGATCGTCTTGGGCAAAAAAGAGCACTGTGCTAAATATCATCATAATCGGACCTATGTTGTTCGGTATAATAAACTATGGTTCTATTACTTCTCTTTTTGGGCGTTACAAACATATGTTTAACGTCATAATTCACAGTACCACAGTGTGGTGTAGGGTATAACAACAAATGCACAAAGTCATAATAGATGTGGCAGATTGTGTGGTGTAGGGTATAATTAAACTAAGCAACAAAAAAAATGTTTTTGTGTCCTAGACCTAAAAATTACTTTTTTTTATATAGATTGTGGCATACTGTTATATAAAATCAAAACCAAAAATTTTTTTATGGATACATTTTTTTAACAAATTTTTAATTAAAAATGCTATTATTGTCGAAGGTACCCTCAGTATTTGCACTATAATTTTGGAGTATAAGGCCGATCAGGTCGACTTATACGTTAAATTGAAGCTATTAATGTGGGCTACCAATGTTGGAAATATCTCTTTCACTTAGAAAAAGTGGTTTAGTAACAGTCATTAAACAAATTGGAAAAAGTAGATTTAAAAAAAAATCCTGGGACAAAAAAAAACATAAAAATAGAAAAAAATATTTTATTTTATTTTTTAAACTTTGCGAAGAAAATAATGCCTATTCGAAATAAATCTATGGATAAATGTAGAAATTATAGCCCTTTTGGTAGAGGTAAGAGAATTTCCAAAAAAACTTTTTTTTTGAATTTCTGTTTAAATAGCGAATTTATTTATTACGTGCGGTCATACGACTACCCACCAAAGCATTTTGGACTATCTTCATCGGTTCCGAAGTTACCTAAAACTCCTATGTGTCTCCCTCTATACAAATATTCCGACAAAAACTCCTATGTGTTGTAGGCACAGCGTGTCCCAGTGGATAGAAGGTTGGCTTAGATTCACGCCAAAAAATGGCTAATGAGGTTTTGTTCTGAATCATCCATTCTATTTGACAATGAATAGATCAAAATTGGATCTGCTTTCATTCCCGAGTTATTGCGAAAACAGTACTTTTACTCAAAACAAACTTGATAGATTTGATTTGTAAAGAAAAACGGGGAAATTTATAACTGGAACACAATTTCCTTTAAATATGATCATTTGTAGGACACTTTGTAACGTCCGCGATATTTGCAATGTTTTTATATAGCCAATTTTGTGTAATCCATTAAATCGACATACGCCGCCAAATGTTTCCGAAACTATTATACCGAATTTAATAAGACTAATATATTTACATTTTATGATCCCTGAAGAATAGATTAATATCAGCATTTCCGCGAAAAAATAGCACACGACGGATAATTTCGTACAAAAAAAAAAACAAGCAAGAAAGTTTCAGTCGGGTAAACCGACTAAGGTATATTACATTACTCGCTTTGTGAGTAATATTACATTACTCACTTTGTGAGTATATTAATATTGAATATTACTTGAATTATTCTGTCAATTTGTGTGGGAGGTACCAGAAGGGGTTTATCAAATACACCTTTTTATACCCTCACTTTAGTGTGACGAGGGTATATATCATTTGCTACGGAAAAAAGTGTAACACATCGAAGGAGTGATCTAAGACCCTAAGTATGTTCGGAGGAAATCCGTTTTGGGTCATTTTAAGTCGAATGAGCAATGTCCGTCCGTCTGTCTGTCTGTCTGTCTGTCTGTCTGTCTGTCTGTCTGTGTGTCTGCTGGCTGGTGCGCACGATAACTCTCGAAAGGAGTAACCGATTGACCTCAAATTTGGTATGTGGTAATATTTTTTTCTATCTCCGGCTAAGTTCGAAGATGGGCCATATTGGTCCACTCCTTCTAGTACCTCCCCCACAAAGGGTTAAAATGTTGTGAAATATTGATTCTTTAATAACTGCTATACTACTTATTCGAATCTTTTGAAATTCCACACATAGTATTAGCTTATTAGTCGTTATCAACTCGAGAAAAATGGGCGAAGTCGCCACGTCCCTTTTGGTACCTCCCACACAAATGCACCATTTTGCACCAAAAGTTAACAGCTTATAACGTTAATAACAGTGTATAAAAATACTTGAAATTTTGTACAGTATTATGCTTTTATATTGCCTACAGTTCAGTGAAAAATGGGTGTTGTTGTCACGCCCCTTTTGGTACCTCCCACACAAAGGTACCTTTTTGCACCAAAAGTTAACAGCTTATAACATTAAAACCAGTGTATAAAAATACTTGAAATTTTGTACAGTGTAATGTTTTTATAGTGTCTATAGCCCTGTGAAAAATGGGCGTTATTGCCACGCCCCTCTTTGTACCTCCCACACAAAATGCCCAAATCATACCACAATTTAATGTCTCATAACGTTTATACCAGTGCACATAAATGCTTATAAGTCGGCACAGTGCAATGAATTTAAAGTATCTAATGTTCAGCAAAAAAAGGTGTATTTGATAAACCGCTTCTGGTACCTCCCACACTAATTGACAGAATAATTCGAGTAATATTCAATATTACATTACTCACAAAGTGAGGGTATACCTTAGTCGGTTTACCCGACTGAAACTTTCTTACTTGTTTCCTGAACATTAGATACTTTAAATTCATTGCACTGTGCCGACTTATAAGCATTTATGTGCACTGGTATAAACGTTATGAGACATTAAATTGTGGTATGATTTGGGCATTTTGTGTGGGAGGTACAAAGAGGGGCGTGGCAATAACGCACATTTTTCACAGGGCTATAGACACTATAAAAACATTACACTGTACAAAATTTCAAGTATTTTTATACACTGGTTTTAATGTTATAATCTGTTAACTTTTGGTGCAAAAAGGTACCTTTATGTGGGAGGTACCAAAAGGGGCGTGACAACAACACCCATTTTTCCCTGGACTGTAGGCAATATAAAATCATAATACTGTACAAAATTTCAAGTATTTTTATACAATGTTATTAATGTTATAAGCTGTTAACTTTTGGTGCAAAATGGTGCATTTGTGTGGGATGTACAAAAGGGACGTGGCGACTTCGCCCATTTTTTTCGAGTTGATAACGACTAATAAGCTAATACTATGTGTGGAATTTCAAAAGATGCGAATAAGTAGTATAGCAGTTATTAAAGAATCAATATTTCACAACATTTTAACCCTTTGTGGGGGAGGTACTAGAAGGAGTGGACCAATATGGCCCATCTTCGAACTTAGCCGGAGATAGACAAAAATATTACCACATACCAAATTTGAGGTCAATCGGTTACTCCTTTCGAGAGTTATCGTGCGCACCAGCCAGCAGACAGACAGACACACAGACAGACAGACAGACGGACGGACATTGCTCATTCGACCCAAAACGGATTTCCTCCGAACATACTTGGGGTCTTAGGTCACTCCTTCGACGTGTTACACTTTTTTCCGTAGCAAATGATATATACCCTCGTCACACTAAAGTGAGGGTATAATAAGTTCGGAATTATTTTACTTCATAATCCTATTACCTCGTGAATGGACAGTTCTAGGGAAAAGTGGTCAAAGGGAGTTTGGGAGATAAGCAAAAGGCCTACAACTCTTTAACAAAAAAATGTATA
The DNA here is from genome assembly GCA_963930755.1 of Eudasyphora cyanicolor. Classification (NCBI taxonomy): domain Eukaryota; kingdom Metazoa; phylum Arthropoda; class Insecta; order Diptera; family Muscidae; genus Eudasyphora; species Eudasyphora cyanicolor. The sequence continues at coordinate 62,183,510 of OZ005736.1, read as the reverse complement.
GTAATTTGGTAAGGACTTACAGTGTGTTAAAACTTTTGTATGCTTTTCCCTTTATATGAGGCATATTTTGATTTGGCACATTGTAAATCCCTACCAAATTATTATAATTTTTCTTTGTTAAAGAGAGAGTTGTAGTTTCATATCTCTCAAACTTTCTTTGACCACTTTTCCTAGGACTGGCCGTCCACGAAATAATAGCATTATATAGTAACATAATTCTGAACTTAAATGTTTTTTGTTCGAAATTTATTCGTCGCGGGATATTTATGGCGGAAATGCTGGTGCCAATCTATCCCTCAGAAATTATAGAATGTAAATATATTAATTTTATTAAATTCGCAATATAAGTAAGTCGAATTTTTGGATTACAAAAATTGTATTTGCAAATATCGCGGATATTACAAAGCGTCTTACAAATGTTCATATCTATGGGAAATTAAGTTATAATTTTAAATTTCCGCGATTCACTGTTATAAGTTCGAGTTTTTGGTAAAAAAACTGTTTTTATCGCAATAATTCGCGAACGAAAGCAGATCAGATTTTGATCTCTTCTTATCTGAGTAGAGGGGATGATTCCGTGCAAAACCTCTTAAGCCATTTTTGGCCACAATCCAGGCCAACTTTCGGTTGCTTGAGGAACGCTGTGAGCACTCAAATATCAAAACTCCTATGTGTATTTTTTTTGTTTTATAAATATTTAAAATGCTCCAAACAAAATCCATTATTAGGCTGTTAGCTATACTTGGACACTTCCTACTCCAATCTATTAACTTAGTCAAAAATAGCAGTCCGTATGGTGAATGAATGATTGTCTCCAAATCATTGGCATTCCAAATTGCACGTGAAGTCTAAAATTAAAACGTTTTATTCCACAAAACATTGTAATACATTAATTTTAAAGTACTTACCGCATTCTTCCACTAGTCCATACTAGGTGTCCACTGTTCGTTCTAATTTTTAACTGTTACATACATTAATACATATTACACATATATTTCTTCTGTTATTTTGCTAAACGCACGTCGATTTTTTTAATTACATATTTTCCGCAGATGTTGCAGAAATTGTCGGGATCATTTACACATTGAAAAGTACTTTGCCTTTTACTCATACTTTTTTACTCATAGTTTGCTTCGAAAGTAGACACCCAATATTTTCAAGACTGCCGCGTACTACTTTGTGTTGGGTACATATAATTTTACTACCTGTATATACGACGGGGATGTCCATACCCCTAAAAGGCGTAACTGAATGGAAACCTCATAAATAAGCCGATCTCATCCAGCTATGTTGGATGAGATCACGTTTCATATCATGTTTTATGGAGGGTTATGAACGGCCATAAAACCTCGTCCTCTCTATAATTTTATAATGTCTGACATCAATCCTCATAAAATAAAATGCAAGTGCGCTGTTGAATTTCCCTAACATTTACAAACAGATTTTTTTCAAATAGACATTGTTTTATTCGTTAGTATGCTGGCTTTTTAAAAATGTGATAATAATATTTTTTTCTATTTTTTATGGTTTTTTAGTAAAAGGAAAAAAGGTTTTTTTAAAAAAATCATTTTTTTCTCATGTATAAATTATGGTCCAAATACTGAAAGTAAAGTACCATAAACAATTTTTTTAATATTTTTTTCGTGTTAGTGACACCTAATTGCACCAGAAACTGTTATCCACATCCCTTGGACAACAATTTTGTTGCATAGTGTTATTGTTTAGTGATTTATCGAAATATATTTTATTTTATAAAGATTTTCAAAACTTTGCTGAATTTTTCGATATTCTAAATAAATACTCCAAGTCATCATTTGTTGTAAATCCTTCAAGAATTTTGCCATATCTTAATAAAGAATATTAAATTTGGTGGAAATCGGTTCAGATTTAGATATAGTCCCCATATATATGTTCCTTCCGATTTGGCTTTTAAGGGATGTAGAAGGTGTATTTTACAGCATATCGAGGTAAAAATTGGCAGAGACAAGTCCCTTCACCTATAAATAAAGACTCCTAAATTTAGTAACAATTGGATTGGACTACAGAAGGTGAACTGGAATTTGACTGTTTTTTGGTTTTTCTGTTAAGTATTTGGCTTTGGTGTGTTCTGACATATATAGTCAAATTGTATGGCCAACATTTTTGTAGAACATTTCATCCCCGCCCTCCCCATTTTAAGGGATGTTTTTTACGATTTGTTAAAATAGGGCCAAATACAGTTATGTGGGGGAGCTAGAAGGTTAATATGTTCCACAAAAACTTGATCTTAATCTTTTCTACAATGTTGCTGGACATACCCTATACAAAAAAAAAATATTTTTGTGAAATACTAAAATTGTTTAGGTACAATGTGGTTTTTTGAACTATTTAGGGTGCCTAGACACTTTCAGATTGTATTCATATGTTCACAAAAGTTGTTAAGATTGACGTTAGCTACAATTTTGCCAAATATTGTTTGTGAAAAATTAGGAGTCTCTGAAATTTGTTCTGAAAAATGTGAAAAAAAATTATTTTTTTCCTTCTCTTTTTAAAAAAAAGTGCGGGAACAAATTTTTTTTCGCATAAAATGTTAAGAAACTTTGTTCAGCATATTCTTAGCTACATTATTGCCAAATGTAGTTAAGCGGTATCACCAAGTCTGAGTTAGTGGTTGGACAGCAGCTGATGACACCTTTTTCGTAATTAGTTATACGGATGGGAGAAAAGGGTCGTTTGATCAAAAATGTCAAAATTCAAGACCGGTCGGTTCTTACCCGATTTTGTTAAAATTTTGTGTCATAACTACTACCCAATAGGACTAATCTTGTTGCATGTTGCATCCCAATCAGAAGACATCTGTGTTAAAAGTTCACTCAGTTACATGAATTCGCCCATACAAATATTGAACAATATTTTTATGTTCCATATAAGAAGTGACAAATTCGTTAAGGGTATACAAGTCATTCTATAAGTAGGCAATCATACGAATAGTTTGAAAATTAGCATTTATTTAACCATTAAATATTTACTGGCAATATGAGGCAAGCAAAACTTTTGTTAGACCTGGCTGCATTACATTTGCAATCATACATTTCAAGTGCAGAGAGCAGAATTCCGCGTTGACAAAATGCAATTGTAATTGTAATGAGTTTGCATACAATTGTTACTGGTCTTGTTGTTGTTGCTACTGTTGGTATTGCTGTTATGTTGCCTCTTGCTTTAGCTCCTGTCGGTTACGATGACAATGCAGTTGCGGCAACAACAGCAAAAAACTGAAATGCCATTAACCGAAACAATAACAAGTCTGACTGCAACACAAACACACACACTCGCACACTTTTTCATATCTCTTCCGCATCTTTGCCACAAACCGGAAATAAAAGTGTGAGTATAAGGCGGAAATCAAGTTAAAAAAATAATGTTAAAGTTGAGAATACGTACATATACTGTGAGAAAGAAGAAAAACGCAAAAAAAAAGTATGACAATGAAAAAAAAAAACGGAATGGAAACTTTTGTTCGACAGTATCATTGTGTGCAGTGCAACAACGCCACAGAAAAATGAATTGTATTCGCCTGCGTTTTTTTATAAATTAGAAAAATTAATTAAAATTACTGCTGTCCTCGACTACTTTTGCAAGTAATTACAAAATGGCAACGAAAGAATGAATGCATGAGAGGGAGTGAAAAGTAAAGCGACAAAACGGGAAAACTCAATATGAGTTGCAACGAAACGCGGTTGAAATTCCCAGAAAGTGAGTAAAAATGGGAGGGAAAACAGGAAACGATAAAGCGAAACGAAAAATGGTGATTTAATTACTTGAATTAACAACACTTCATTAAACGTTTGGAATGCCGACATTGAGAAAACAATACATCTGCTGCGGCTCCGCACCCACGCTCCCAACTCCAATTAAGTGGCGGAAAGTGACCTAGAACTGCAAACGCATTGTCCTGCAACAACAAAAGAGATGGTGGTGAGGATATGAGTTTATAATCAACATCCAACAATCACACGACTCGTTCTGACGAGTAATTACTCACTCACTTCTGAGTACATACGAAAGCCACTTAAATGGTCGTTTTAATAAAATTAATTAATTGTCATGAAATTATACTTAAAAATGTAATTAAACAAATTGCTCTCCTTGTGGTTATTCGCCAAACACAAAAGTGCAATTCCCGTGATGTCCTTGTGTGGTGAACTTTATGAGCACCCTACAGTTGCCGGGATAGGTAACAATAAGCAATAGTCATTTTGTTCTAAACTTGAGGAAAATTGTTTACCATTGAATGTATCTTGGCCTTTTAGATTGATCGCAATTTCCAGTTAGCTCACCGATCTAGAAACCAATAAGAAAGTGTTAGTCAAGTAAAGTACGTATACACTCAATTTGTGAGAAATGTAATATGGAATTCTGTTCGAGTTCTTTGTGCGACAGATGCCCACCGGTTTTATGCTTCCGCCGTCCCCGGTTTTTCTCAAAATCATGAATTTCGAACAACCGGTGCAACCGTTTTTTTTCGTCTGTTTCCACCGGTTTTTTATTATCACTAAAATATTGCAAATTATTTACAATTATATATACCAAATATCACAAATTAAGATATATATATGAAAGATCTACTTATATGGCGTAAAAAGACTCCGCAACTTTGCTTGAATCCGAGGCAATTAATCAATTTCTATACAAAAATTTAAAGAAAATAAGTGATTCATACGCACAGAAGTTATTTGAAAAGCGAACGAATTTTTGCCATTTCCAAACCGAAGCATATACATGTAAGTAAACCGACTAAGGTGCATACCCTTCTCCAATATTCTATTTAATATCTCAAAAAAGTAGTAATTTATTGACTGAATTATATATGGATATTTCATGTGAAGTGAGTCAATTTCTTAAACCAATGTCATCTGATCGGGATGAAACTTGCGCCAAGTTTAGTCCTATCGGATAGTAGTTATGACACAACATTTCAACGAGATTTTTTTGGTCAAACGGTCTATTGTATTTAGAAAATTTTGCACAAAGTGTTTTCTATAGCTCCCTGTACTATTTACGGCCAATTCCACAATCTCCGGTTATACTACAGTTAGAGCTAACCTACAGTTATAGCTGTCAAATTGTATGAAATCTTTATTTTTAAACTGTGAGTTAGCTCTAACTGGAGGTTGTGAAACTGGGGGTTAATCGTTGAACAAAAACTGATCCCGTACTAAGGAGTAGATAACGCAACTAGTAGTCTAATAACGAGTAGGCAACCCAACTAGGATTAAGTAACCAAAGTGATTAAGGAGTATCAATGCGATTCAACAACGCATTGAAATTATTAAAATTCGAAAATCATCAAAAAGTCACCTTGACTGATGAGGCCCATTTCCACCTCGGTGGCTACGTCAGCAAGCAAAATTGTCGCATCTGGGGCTCGGAAAACCCAAGAGTTATTGTTGAGAAGCCTCTCCATCCATCCGGCGGGGTCATTGGACCTTACTTTTTCGAAAATGAGGTTGCATCAACAGTAACGGTGAATGGATTGCGCTATCGAGAGATGATTAATGATTTTTTATGGTCGGAGTTGGATGGTATTGATCTGGACAACGTTAACTTTCAACAAGACGGCGCTACGTGCCACACAAGCAACGAAACCATTGCTCTGTTACGGGAAAAGTTTCCGGACCGTGTTATCTCCCGAAGAGGTGATCACAAATGGCCACCAATATCTTGTGATTTAACACCTTGCGACTTCTTCCTTTGGGGCCACGTGAAAGATAAGGTCTACGCCAACAGCCCAGCGTCGATTCAATACCTCAAAGATAGAATTCGTGAAACTATCGAGGACATAGGGCAGCCACTTTGCGATTTGGTTATGGAAAATTTCATGAAAAGGATATGGTCCTGTAAGCGTGGTCGTGGTGGCCATTTGGCTGATGTTGTTTTTCATTATTAACAGCATACCTTCTTCTTTATTATGAAATAAACATCCGATCATTTATCTCAAAAAATGGCATTTTTATTTGAATACCAAAATAAGACCTGTTGTTGGAAAACCCTTTATATTTAAATCCAGTGCATATTAATACTTGAGATTTTGTAGAGTGTAATGCTTTTATAGTACCTACAGTCTAGTGAAAAATGGGCGTTATTGGTACTCCCCTTTTGGTACCTCCCACACAAATGGACCAGATTGGCCAACAATTAAACAGCTTTTTACTTCATTACCAGTGCATACAAATACTTGAAATGATGTACAGGGTAATGCTTTTATAGAACCTAGAGTCCAGTGAAAAGTGGGCGTTATTGGAAAGCCCTTTTTGGTACCGCCACAGAATTGAACCATTTTGCCCCAAAAATATTATATATATATTAACTTTAGTACCAATGCACACAAATACTTGAAATTTTCTTCACTGTAATCCTTCTATAGGACCTACAGTCACCTGTCACCAGTTTTGTTCCTCCCGCATAAATGGGTTATTTTGCATCTCAAATTACCAGTTTATAACTTTAATACCAGTGCGTGCTTTAATGTTTTTAAATTAAATTTATCACCTTTTATTTGAATATGCTGAACAAAGAGTCTTAACATTTTATGTGCAAAAATTTTAATTGTAGCCAGCGTAAATCTGAACAACTTTTGTGAACATATCAATACAATCTGAATGGTCTACGCACCCTAAATAGCTCAAAAAACCACATTGTATCTAAAAAAATTTAGTATTTCACTATTATGTAACAAAAATATTTTTTTTGGCATAACGTATTTTCAGCAACTTTATAGAAAATATTATTGAGAATTTGAATTTTACCTTTTTTGGTGTTTGTGTTAAGTATTGAGCTTTGGTGTGTTCTGACACATATAGTAACATTTTATGGCCAGCATTTTATCCCCGCCCTCCCTATTTTAAGGGGTGTTTTTTACGAAATAGGTCCAAAAATTACAATTATGTGGGGGAGCTAGAGGGTTAATATGTTCCACAAAAATATTGGCCTTCATATTTTCTATAAAGTTGCTGAACATACCCTGCACCAAAAAAATATTTTTGTTACATAATAGTTGTTACCTCATATTTGAGGTACAATGTGGTCTTTTTCAGCTATTAAGGGTGCCTAAACACGTTCAGACTGTACTGATATTAGGGATGTAACGAATATTCACATTCGCATTATTCGCATAATTTTTAACTTCGCTTTCGCATTCGCAAAAACCAACATTGAAATATTCACTTTCGCATTCGCAAAAATTTATATTTCAATATTCACTTTTGCATTCGCAAAAAATATTTCAGTATTCGCTTTCCCATTTGAAAAAATAAGACTGCATACGCTACGCCTACGCGACATTTAGTGTGGGTCGTTGTACAAAAAACAATAAATGTTGTCAATCTGGCAACGTATGGAAATAACATAAACAATTGTGTTTGTAGTCGATACTCACAAATAATTTTGTCAAGAAAACAATAACATAAAAACAGATATGAAGCCGAAGTCAAGCGGTGTGTGGAAATATTTCACAGAATGTGACAATGAAATGGCCAGATGTTCAATTTGCAACAACATGTTTTTGCGAAAGGGCCGAAGCACTAGTGGTTTGACGGCTCATCTAAAAGGCAGACATAAGGAGGAATATGACAATTTGGAAGAAAATCCGAAGGAAATCCCCCATTATTCAGCAAATCAAACTCCATTACATGGTTTAAAAAGACAATTAACGATATCTGAATCAATCAGCAATAATTATTTCTGGGATTCATCTCATCCAAGAAACAGACAACTTAATTGGCGAAATGATTGCGATTCAAGATTTGCCTTTCAATTTTGTACACGGAGTTGGTTTCCGGCGGCTTCCCTGTTATAAATTGAAAGGTCGAGAATATTTCACGGATCACATATGCAAAACAATGTACGAACGAATCAGACAAAAAATTTTGCTATTCTTAAAAGACTTTGAAAAAATTTCATTCACAACAGCACATGGAATCACTGAAGGTTTCCAAAAAATCAATTTAATTCTAAAATGTGAAACTATTGACGGCTCCCATAACGGCGATATTGTTGCGTCTAAAATATCCTCTATGCTTAATGAATGGGAAATAAATGGAAAAGTCCAGTGCATCGTACATGACGAAGGCTCAAACATGGTTCGGGCTATGAAGATTTCCAATTTCACACACATCAAATGCACCGTCCATCAACTTCAGCTCTGCATTAAGTCTGCTTTGAAGTCACAGAAACAAATTGTGTCTGTCATAGCAAATAACAAACAAATCGCAACACATTTTAATCACTCCGTATTAGCCCAAGAAAAATTACGTCAAATACAAATAAATCGACTAAACCAAACCCCTCTTGTGGTCATTCAAGATTGTCAAACTAGGTAATTAAAATATGTTAAGCTTTTTGAGGAATTTTTAATTTTTTTTTTTTTTTGTAGGTGGAACATATTATATGAAGGAGCGTCTACTAAAAATCAAAGATTCCATTGTGCTCTATTTGACAGCCTATGAAGAGATGTCTATATCTACTGAAAATTGGAAAATAATGGTAGAATTAACGGATATACTTAAACCATTTGAGGAAATAACTTGAGAACTTAGCAGCTCAATCTCTACTATATCATCAGTTATTCCACTAATTCACGCTTTAAAATCAAATCTAGCAGTTGAACAATTAAAGGAAAACGCTTAACCAGTCATTAAGAAAGTTATAGAGAAGCTGATTTTAGAAATAAATTTAAGATTTAGCGAGCTGCATAAGATACCAGTATATGCCATATCAAAATACCTGGATCCCCGCTATAAATTAAAATTTTTCGACAGTGTCATTAAGGATGACATTAAGTCAAAACTTGCTACGCTACTTGTTGCTGAAGCTTGTGAAGTTCAACAATTTAGTCCACCGCAAAATAAAAGGCTACGTACTGGAGCACCCCATGGCACACAACAGGTAACTTCCCAAGTGCAACATAAATCGTCGCAAATCAAGAAATCCATAGAAATGTTTTTAAATGAAAGTAATAGTGATTCCGATAATGACTTGGAAGATGCCATACTGTCTGTCCAACATGCTAAAAAATTGTTAGAAGATTACAATAATGAGAAAAAAATTCACGTTTCAGAAGATCCTTTATTGTGGTGGAAACGAAATAGCTCAAAATACAAAATGTTAGTACCTTTGGTACGGCAGTTTTTAGCTACACCGCCGGGAAGTGTTGCCAGTGAACAGTTATTTAGTGGAGCGGGACTTATCTATGATCCACTTCGAGCTAGATTGAATAGTGAAAAAGCAGCGAAACTTCTTTTTATTAAATACAACTTGGCTCTACTAAACTTTGAATATTAATTTTTTTAAAGATTATAATACACTACTTATTTACCTTAGAACTGAATTTCTGTGAATTATATTTCAATTATTTTTGTTTTTGTTTTACGTTTAAATAAATATCTTATATTTATTAACTCAACTGTAATACACATTTTGAATTTAAAATACAGACTGTAGGAATGCATCTAATTATTCATTTTCGTAAATCCATTTCTGAATGCACGCAATTTTTGCTTCGCAATCTCAAAAAATATTCGCTTTCGCAAAAATGTATATTTTAGTATTCGCTTTCGCAAAAACAAAAAAATATTATTCGCATTCGCAAAAAAATATATTCAATATTCGCATTCGCTAAAGCCACCTTCGTTACATCCCTAATTGACATGATCACAAAAGTTTTTCAGATTTACGTTAGTTACAATTTTACCAAACATGTTATTGTAAAATTACGATTCCCTGAAAGTAGTGAGGAAAAAAAATATGTTTTTTTCTTCACTTTTGCAAAAAAAAGTACCGGAATTTTTTTTTTGCATAAAATTTTAAGAAACTTTGTTCAGCATATTCCTAACTACATTATTGCCAAATATAGTTATGCGGTATCACCAAATAAGATTTAGTTGTTGGACAAAAGCTCATGACACTTTTTTTGAGGGGCCCACAAATTTTCAGAAACTTTGGAGGCCCATAAAAAAATTGGTCACCAATTTCGCCAAACCGAGTATAGGGTTATGCTAGCCTTTGGTAGTAGAATCGAACCTATACTGCCAAGTCCGTGTATTTATACCCTACACCACACTGTGGTACAGGGTATTATAAGTTTGTTTCAGGGCATATGTTTGTAACACCTGAAAATAACACAACTAGACCCACCTTAAAGTATACCGATCAACTCAGAATCACTAGCTGAGTCGATTTAACCATGTCTGTCCGTCCGTCTGTCCATGTAAAGTTGTTCGTCGACTACAGGTCGCAATTTCACTCCGATCGTTCTGAAATTTTGCAGTTTAGAGTATTTCGCAGCTGTAAAGATCCCTATTGAATTTGGTTGAAATCGGTTAAGATTTAGCTATAGCTCCCATATATATGTTTCGTCCGATTTGGCCCTTTAGTTCTATGGAAGCTGTATTTTTCATGCAATCGTTTTGAAATTTAGAGTGGTAGAGTTTCTTGATCCATGAACCAACGTTGCCGAATTTGAAGAAAATCGGTTAAGATTTAGCTATAGCTCCCATATATATATTAGTCGGCCCCGCCCGACTTTAGCCTTTCCTTACTGGTTTTGTATAGATTGTGGCATACTGTTATATAAAATCAAAACCAAAAATTTTTTTATGGATAAATTTTTTTTAAAAAAATTTTAATTAAAAATGCTATTAACGTCGAAGATACCCTCAGTATTTGCACTATAATTTTGAAGTATAAGCCCGATCAGGTCGACTTATACGTTAAATTGAAGCTATTAATATGGGCTACCAATGTTGGAAATATCTCTTTCACTTAGAATCAGTGGTTTAGTAACAGTCATTAAACAAATTGGAAAAAGTAGATTAAAAAAAAAAAAGAATAGATTAATATCAGCATTTCCGCGAAAAAATATCACTCGACAGATAATTATACCCCACACCACACTGTGGTACATTCCGATCGACTCAGAATCACTAGCTGAGTCCATTTAACCATGTCTGTCCATGTAAAGTTGTTCGTCGACTACAGATCGCAATTTCACTCCGATCGTTCTGAAATTTCGCAGTTTAGAGTATTTTGCAGCTGTAAAGATGCCTATTGAATTCGGTTCAGATTTAGATATAGCTCCGATTTGGCTCTTTAGTCCTATAGAAGCTGTAGTTTACATCCAATCGTTTTCAAATTTAGAATGGTAGAGTTTCTTGATCCATAAACCAACAATGCCGAATTTGAAGAAAATCGGTTAAGATTTAGCTATAGCTCCCATATATATGTTTCGTCCGATTTTGCTCTTTAGTCCTGTAGAAGCTGTATTTTACATCCAATCATTTTGAAATTTAGAATGGTAGAGTTTCTTGGTGCATGGACTAACATTGCCGAATTTGATTTAGCTTTAGATTTAGCTATAGCTCCCATATATATCTGTTTCATCCGATTTGGCTCTTTTTGGCCCGTATTAGTCCTGTAGAAGCTGTATTTTACATCCAATCGTTTTTATACCCTACACCACACTGTGGTACAGGGTATTATTTAAGTATAAAATGTCCCAAAAGTAAATTTATGTAAACAATTTATACATGAATTACAAAATTTATATTTCAGAGTTATTCAATATTATATAGTCGGCCCCGCCCGACTTTAGCCTTTCCTTACTGGTTTTGGCTTAAATAAGCGTATTTTAGAGCGACCTCTATAGTAAACCGATTTGTAAAATTTTTGCTGTGATGAATTCTTGTCAAAATAAAGCGTTTTCGAACAAGAGGTGTTATTTTGGTATTCAAATGCCATTTTTTGAGATAAATGATCGGATGTTTATTTCACAATAAAGAGGAAGGTATGCAGTTAATAATGAAAAACAACATCAGCCAAATGGCCACCACGACCACGCTTACAGGACCATATCCTTTTCATGAAATTTTCCATAACCAAATCGCAAAGTGGCTGCCCTATCTCCTCGATAGCCTCACGAATTCTATCTTTGAGGTCTTGAATCGACGCTGGGCTGTTGGCGTATATCTTATCTTTCACGTGGCCCCAAAGGAAGAAGTCGCAAAGTGTTAATTCACAAGATCTCGGTGGCCAGTTGTGATCACCTCTTCGAGAGATAACATGGTCCCTTCACAAAGCAATGGTTTCGTTGCTTGTATGGCACCTAGCGCCGTCTTGTTGAATGTAAACGTTGTATAGATCAATACCATCCAACTCCGACCATAAAAAATCATTAATCATCTCTCGATAGCGCAATCCATTCACCGTAACTACTGATCCAACCTCATTTTCAAATAAGTAAGGTCCTATGACCCCGCCGGACCATAAACCGCACCAAACAGTCACACGTTGAGGATGGAGAGGCTGTTCAACAATAACTCTTGGGTTTTCCGATCCCCAGATGCGACAATTTTGCTTGTTGACGTAGCCACCGACGTGGAAATGGGCCTCATCAGTCAAGTTGATTTTTCGATTTTTCGAAATTTAATAACTTCAATGCGTTGCTGAATCGTGTATTGTTCCATTATTAAGTAATGGCGTAGTTTCTACTTGTCAAATGTCAAAGAATAAAGACTTCAAAAGTGACAGCTACCGAAATACCGTGTGATTCAAAATAACACCTATTGTTGGAGAACCCCTATTTGCGACCTGTGCTGTCGAATATGAAAAAAAACGGATACTGTAGTGTTCTGTTCCAAAAAACAGTATCACTACGTCGTAGTGATACTGTTCTATGAACCGTACGTTATCGTAGTGATACCGTTCGTTGTGTTCTAAGAACATTACCTTTTCGTAGTGGTACCGTTCGCGAACAGTAATACTAAGTGTATTCTGTTCTCTTTCATAAGAAGATTATACTTATCACAACATATATCGCGACCTAAGAGTGTAAAGGCGCTAAGTCAAATATTTAAAATTTTACAGGAGAGGCAAAATACTTACTGTATATGAATGTTTTTATAAAGGGTATATGGACTTAGCGCTTTTACGATTCAGCTTTTTAAGATGACAAAGCATGATTTTTTTTTGCTTTTTGTTTTAAAATCGATGTACATCCAACTTATCTTACATTCCACTTCAAAAAGTACATTTAGACAAAAAGTGGACTTAGCGCCTTTACACTCTTAGGTCGCGATATACTACTCTATACTCCATTTTCACTAGAGAAAATTTCACTAAAGATTAAAAACTGCGGGCCCTAGAACGGAAGGGAACTTAATATGGGGGCTATATCAAAACATGGACCGATGTTCCGCATTTTCTCTAGGGACGATTAAGAGCAATATAAAATATAAATTCTTAATTTCCTGCTAGATCAATGGAAAAATGAGTGTCAAGAAATGACATCGGTGGGGACCTTTATATGGGGCTATATCAAAACATGGGCCGATAACCCCACTTTCATTAGGAATCGTCTCTAGTCTAAGAAATGTCTGTACCAATTTTCATATTTCCGACCAGTACTTCGATTACAGGAATATTGTTGAATATTGAATATACCCTCCACCATACGATGGTGAGGGTATATTCATTTTGTCACTTCGTTTGTAACACTTCAAAATATTGATCAGTGACCGCACAAAGTATATACTCCTATATTATTAATCGTCGTAAAATTCTAAGAATATTTAGCCATGTTCGTTCGAAAATTGGTATCTGAGGTTTATTTATATCCGGAACGTTTCAAACAAATAACGGTAGTCATAGTCATATATCATCCATACAAAGGTCCAACTTTCGACGAATTGGTGTGAAATTTGGTAATATGTGTTATTTGTACCCGAAGCATTCACATGCGATCCATGGTGGTGGCTATACAAAATTCGGCATGGCCGAACTTAACTCCGCTTTCACTCGTTTTGGCTTTTTTCGCTCTTCCACAGTTGAAATAAAATGTATGATGACCACAGAACGAGTTGGTAGTCCTGTCGGTCAAACGTCACAAAATAAGCTCCGCCGATAGCTAAATAAAAATACAAACACGCTCTATCACAACAACATCAAGAATGCCGAATGCAAGTCGTAGAATCATTAAGGCTGCAAAATCATGGAGAGTGTGAATTAGAAGTTAAAGAAGAGAAAGAGGAAAACATACAATGTGACAAGTGTGCCAAGATATTTCATGTTTGTTGGAGATCGCCCCAACCCCCTCGACGACGATATCGACATGGATCTCATCGATTTGCATTAATCGATATCATCGCCGAGTTAATCGAGGAGGTCCCTACCAATGACAGCTGGTTTGAAGTTTTAGTTCGTCTTGAGCCTTTTGAAAGACCACTCTATCAATAAAGAGACCGCCCGTGTCTAGTGTTTTTTATAAAAGCCAAAACTTTGTTTTCTTTGGATACCACAGCACCTCACGTAAGTATCGCTCGTATACTTACTTTGTCCTATTGTGTTTGTTTTGTGGTTAACCCCCATCAACAAAGTGCTACACAGTTGCCGCTCCGTGCAACAACACTCTACTCAACAGGCTTCTAACACGCTTCCGTCGTTTAGAACCCAACAGATCCGCCGATTTAGGCAGGATTCTGTTCATGGTCCTTCGAACCTTAAACCAGAATTAAATTCAGTGAAAGTATTTAAAATTCAGTGAATATATTTAATTCAGGTTTCATTATTAAATGCAGTTCTTTGTAATCATAGTTGAAACATTCCGTGCTTTGTTGTGTTTTGTACCAAATAGTACCAGAAAACTCATCGCAGAGTAGTTTCCCTCTACTTTTCCCCTCGTATGAAAAACTTGTTGGTCATCAAGAAGTAATTATTAAGAAAGTACGTTTCAAAACAACACTGTGTCCACGAAAGCTTTCGATTGACAGTTCACTGTGCATATGATTGTTAGCGACGGACAGACAATTCATTTCAGTGTTATAGCTGCTTGTTTGGTTAAGTTCTCTCACAAAGAGTTGCATTGACAAACAAACGTATGCAAACACCCTCACAGACAATATAACAAACAATATACTGAGTGAACAGCGTTATTTCTATAACCACCGGTCGCTCAGCTGCTTGAAATCCAAAGTTGTTTACCTTCTCTCACTTGAAAAGAATAACAAGAAAACGCCCCGACCCAATAGAACAGAATCGATCATTCTGTTAGTCGAGCACTTGTATACAAGTTAGATTTGTTGTAACGGAACACACGTACTCACGTTTGTTTGTTCATTACCACTGGTTCGAGTTGGGAGGTTTGATAGACAAGACTGTTATACGTGCGCGCTACACAAATCAGATCGGTATATAAAATAAAATAAAATAAAATAAAATAAAATAAAATAAAATAAAATAAAATAAAATAAAATAAAATAAAATAAAATAAAATAAAATAAAATAAAATAAAATAAAATAAAATAAAATAAAATAAAATAAAATAAAATAAAATAAAATAAAATAAAATAAAATAAAATAAAATAAAATAAAATAAAATAAAATAAAATAAAATAAAATAAAATAAAATAAAATAAAATAAAATAAAATAAAATAAAATAAAATAAAATAAAATAAAATAAAATAAAATAAAATAAAATAAAATAAAATAAAATAAAATAAAATAAAATAAAATAAAATAAAATAAAATAAAATAAAATAAAATAAAATAAAATAAAATAAAATAAAATAAAATAAAATAAAATAAAATAAAATAAAATAAAATAAAATAAAATAAAATAAAATAAAATAAAATAAAATAAAATAAAATAAAATAAAATAAAATAAAATAAAATAAAATAAAATAAAATAAAATAAAATAAAATAAAATAAAATAAAATAAAATAAAATAAAATAAAATAAAATAAAATAAAATAAAATAAAATAAAATAAAATAAAATAAAAAAAAAAAAAACCCTGCCGGAGGAAAACAAACCTCCTCACATGTCATGACAGATGAAACGAATGAAGAACCACCATGTTGTTCAAGCTCAGCTGATCACGCAGCTAACGTACAAAATTATATGACTATCAGTGAGGAAGACATAGTTCTGCCAACTGCCATGATTCAGATTAAGCACTCAGGTGAAACTTTTACAGTAAGAGCATTGATAGATTCCGCATCAAAAAGGTCATTTCTAACAAAAAAGATAGTGAAACGGCTTGGAATAAGTACACAGAATGCTAATTTTAAAATAAGTGGGCTAAGCGGAACAGTGGTAGCAAATTCCACCAAGATATGCAACGTCACATTATGTGCGAAAGTGCATAATTTTACGCACAGCACTGATGTAATAGTTGTGAGTAATTTGACAAGCCTATTACCATCGCGTACCATTTCGGTTCCCGATCTGAGCCAAGTGCGGCATTTAGAACTCGCAGATCCTGGATTTCTAACATCAGGACAGGTAGACATGCTCCTAGGTAGTGACGTAATTCCCTACATAATTTTGGAAGGAACACAAAGAAACGTCCTAGGAGATATGGTAGCTCAGAATTCAATTTACGGATGGTATATATATGGCCCAGTGAAAACCAACTCCATGTCCCTTGCAATGGTTGATATCGAACCATTGGAGGAAGATATTGGATTGTTACTCCGAAAATTCTGGGAACAAGAAGAAGTCGTCCGGACACCAATTATGTCTGAATCAGATGCGCTTTGTGAGGAATTCTATAAAAAAACAACATATAGACGATCAAATGGAAGATATGTAGTTAAATTGCCTTTTAAGAAAGACTTTCCAGATTTTTTGTTTTGGAATCGTCTCGATTCATAGCAAAGTGTCAATATGAGCATTTAGAAACAAAGAATTTGAAAGAAGAACAGCTTTACAAGGTGTATAATGAAGTTTTGAACGAATACTTCACATTAGGTCACATGCATAAAACAGGATCTAAAGAGATCTGTTATGAAGGCAAATACTATTCGTATTATTTACCACACCATGCAGTATTTCGTCCAGAAAGCGCTAGTACAAAGGTTCGAGTGGTTTTCAACGGTTCAAGGAAAACAAAAAGTTCCTTTTCGTTGAATGATGTCCTGCACGTAGGACCCATATTGCAGAGAGATCTTACTGCGGTCATCTTGAATTGGCGCCAATATGAATTTGTATTTAATGGTGACATTGAGAAAATGTACCGCCAGATAATGGTTGATGAAACTGATCGCCCGTATCAGAGAATATTATTTAGAAGAAATCCTAGTGGACCGATAGAGGATTATGAACTGTGCACGGTCACATTTGGCATTAATTGTGCTCCTTATTTAGCAATACGCACGTTATTGCAGTTAGCATCGGACTCAGAAGTCGAGAATCCGGTTGCTTCTAGAATTCTAAGAAAAGAGATTTATGTGGATGACATATTAACAGGGGGTCATACTATCGCCTCAGCTCTAGAGGCTCAACGGCAGCTTCTACGCACTCTAGATTCTGCCGGATTTCCTCTCAGGAAATTAACTGCAAATCATTCTGACCTCCTGAAGGAAGTCCCGACTCAAGACATTTTACGAGAAGAAAAGAAAAATCTTGTCCGCCGTATCCAAATTGTTCGATCCAGCAGGATGGGTAACACCTATCACCATACAGGCAAAAATACTTTTACAAGATTTATGGCTAGATGGATTGCAATGGGACGAAATAGTAAATGCATCCATTCTTTCGAAATGGAACGTATTCATTAAACAATTAAAAGAGATCGAGTCAATTAAAATCCCACGATGGGTTCACTTTCGTCCGGAAAGTAAGATAGAAATTCATGGTTTTTGTGATGCCTCTGAAAAGGCCTTTTGTGCTAGTGTGTATATCCGATCCGAAAGTAGGTCAGAGTGTTCCGTCCATTTACTTGTGGCAAAAAGCAGAGTGGCACCGTTAAAAAAGATTAGTTTGCCAAGATTGGAGTTATGTGGTGCCGAGTTGCTATCCAACTTGGTGCGCCACACTGTCTCTAACTTAGAATATGAGAAGGTCACTCAACATTTGTGGACAGATTCCACTATAGTCTTAGGGTGGCTCAAAAAACACCCTTCAGCATGGAACACCTATGTTGCCAATCGTACCACTAATATTCTTCAAAATGTGGGTAAGGCAACATGGAGACACGTCTCTTCTGGATGTAATCCTGCTGATATTGGGACAAGAGGATGTGAGGCTCTATCACTGGCACAAAACTCCTTGTGGTGGAACGGCCCATCCTGGCTTCTGAGCTCGTCAGATTCATGGCCAAAATCCATACCACCTTCCATCGATCTACCCGAGAAACGAAGTGTTAAGGCTTTTCACGTGACCGATATTGAGAGTAGCATAATTGATCGATTTTCATCGTACCCCCGAGCCTTGTCCGTCTGTGCCTACATGTATCGTTTTATACATTGTTCGCGGAAAGGTTTAAAGGATTGTGTGCGCACCGATCAAATACTTACGCAGGCAGAACTTAAACACGCTAAGACGAAACTTATTCAGTTGACGCAACGTTTATATTTTGCTCAGGAGTACGATGACTTTAGTAAGTCAAAACCAATATCTAAACAGAGCACGCTACGGGCACTGAATCCATTTCTGGATAGTATGGGTGTTATACGAGTTAATGGTAGACTGGCTAATGCCACTTTGACATATGACGAACGATTTCCAATTATACTACCTAATTCGTCGCAATTATGTTGTATTTTTCTCGAGTTCGTACACTCCACACTCTTACATGCAGATATCTCCCTCATGATGAACGCTGTTCGGAGTGAATTTTATATTCCAAGCCTCAAACGGTCGGTCAAGAAATGTATCTATCAGTGTCTAACCTGCGTCAGGTACAAACAGAAGATGAGGTCTCAAATTATGGGAGCCCTGCCGGAGGAAAGGTCATCTTTGTCGCTGCCATTTACGTATGTAGGGGTCGATTTCGCGGGTCCATTCCAGGTGAAGGCAGGCACACTAAGGAATTCACCCTTCACGAAGGCATATGCTAGTATATTTATCTGTTTCTCGACTAAGGCAATTCACCTTGAAGCTTGTTCGAGCTTATCCGCCGAAGCTTTTCTAGCCACATTCGCAAGATTTATAGGAAGACGAAGGCTGCCAAAGTGTCTTATGTCCGATAATGGCACCAATTTTGTAGGGGCAAGTCGCATATTCCTCAAAGAATATATGAGTTTTTTGAAGCTGTCTGCTAAGGAGGCAACAGAGAAATATGCCGCACAAGGGTTTGAATGGAAATTCATTCCCCCAAGCGCACCACATATGGGTGGTTTATGGGAAGCCGGAGTAAAAAGCTTCAAAATACACTTTAAAAAGATTGTCGGAGGACAAAAATTTAATTTTGAAGAATTTTGCACGGTACTCGTAAGAATTGAAAGTGTACTAAATTCCCGGCCAATATCTCCGTTATCGGAGGACCCTGATGATCTGCAAGCCTTAACACCTGGCCATTTTCTGCGAGGTGGACCTTTATTATTCGCGCCCGAACTTCCAGCTGACAATCTATCTGTCATCAATCGCTGGGAAAAATTGAAGGCCTTGCATCATAAATTCAGTAAGAGGTGGAAGACTGAATACCTTCATGAATTACATAAACGGTATAAATGGCAGTATCCAAAACAAGATTTGAAAGAAGGCGATTTCGTCGTGGTGAAAGATGAGTTGCTACCTCCTAATGAGTGGAGAATGGGACGCATAGAATCGGTACATAAAGGCTCTGACAATCGAGTGCGAGTCGCCGATGTTAGAACATCAGCGGGAATCATAACGCGACCGGTTGTGAAGTTATGCGTTTTACCTATAGGTGAAAAATCAGTAGATTAGCAAGTCCGTTGCTTACATGTTGTGATGTCCACACCAATTATAATCATTAATCCATCGCCCGTATGGGATCATTTTGTTTTCTCTTTCCGTTTTTGTTTCTTTCTTTGTTCTTTACATTTCTTTGAGGTCTCTCACAGTGAAAAGATGAACAACCAAAACAATGATCAACAATGTTTGGTGTGCTTCAGATTCCAACCGTTGAGGTTCTGTGGCATATTCAAAAAGATGACCGTCAGGCAGCGCACTTATGCGGTACGGGTGCACAAGTACTGCGTTAACTGCTTGGCGACGTCGCATTTATTGAGAGACTAAATTTCGCCCAGAAGTTGTCAGGTGTGTGGGGAACTGCATCATACTCTGTTGCACCCGGAAGATGTCCCAAAACCACGCCAAAACGTGGAACAATGGTTGCGGAGTATGGGGACGTTGTCGGCCACAAGTGCTTCCAACCGGAGCTCCAATTCTGCCCAAGCCGCGCGACGCCACCCCATGCAGGGGCAAATGGTCCAAAGTAGGCTGGAAATAAGAGGTCGTCAGCGCCATCCGTACCAGCGACAACGTTCTCGGCAACAGCAACATCCTCAACAGCAACATCCTCAACAGCAACATCCTCAACAGGAACAGCCTCAACAGCAACAGCCTCAACAGCAACAGCCTCAGCAACAACGTCGACGTCAGAGACGGCAAGGGCAAGCCTCATCAATTTCCCGGAATAACAATATTCTTCAAAGCTTGAGTGCAGTGTCCCTTGTCCAGGAGGGCACACAAGCCATGATGAGAGAGGTATTGGCAGCTTTGGGGAAGATTGCGGGGGCGCTGAATATTGCATCCATGCAAGGGGGGCGGCATGTTGGAGATCGCCCCAACCCCCTCGACGACGATATCGACATGGATCTCATCGATTTGCATTAATCGATATCATCGCCGAGTTAATCGAGGAGGTCCCTACCAATGACAGCTGGTTTGAAGTTTTAGTTCGTCTTGAGCCTTTTGAAAGACCACTCTATCAATAAAGAGACCGCCCGTGTCTAGTGTTTTTTATAAAAGCCAAAACTTTGTTTTCTTTGGATACCACAGCACCTCACGTAAGTATCGCTCGTATACTTAATTTGTCCTATTGTGTTTGTTTTGTGGTTAACCCCCATCAACAAAGTGCTACACAGTTGCCGCTCCGTGCAACAACACTCTACTCAACAGGCTTCTAACACGCTTCCGTCGTTTAGAACCCAACAGATCCGCCGATTTAGGCAGGATTCTGTTCAATGTTGTTTGCACGAAGTTGAACAAACGTCAATATCGATATCCGTGTGAAAATGTAGAAGAAGAGTACGTGTGTCATAAGTGTGATGGCGTTGATAACACAGTTAGAGAAGAACTGCTGAATATTAAAACTAAGCTTACCAAACTAAATAAACTCTATCAGCTCACAGAGTTTCAAGAGTCAATGAGTTTCATGTCGTCGAAGTTTGATGAAATTTTAAAAACAATGTTAGAAAACAAGGAAAAAATTAAAAACATAGAAAAAAGAATCGTAAACTGAAAAGTGAAATTATAAATCTGAAAGACAAAGTAAAAATCTTGAACGACCAACGAGTAAAAAATGATTGTATTATAAGTGGTATACAGAACTCAAATGATTTAAGTGCAACAGAAACAATCAAAGGAAGTGGGAGTTGAAATTCTTGAACAGAATATTGACGAGTCGTATTTCTTAAAGAGAAAAGACTCAAACAAAGCTAGTCAATGTTTAAAAGTTAAGTTCAGTTCTAAATCTGCCACAGAAAAAGTAATGAGTGCTAAACCAAAATTTAAAAATTATGATAACACCAAATCAATTTATCTAAATGATTTTCTACGCAAAGGATCACTAGACATTCCAGATCGCTTAAATCTGTTGGTTATCACACTGTTTATTCCTATGGTGGGAAAATATTTGCAAAAACTAGTGCAATTACTAGGCCTAGAGTAATAAAGAGTGAAGATAATGTTAACCAAATTCATTTGGAAGCTACAACAGCAGAGCAAACAACTGATAACTGTAGAAGATTCTGACGAATCTGAAGATGGTACCGAAAGCGTTTTCATATCTCCTTAATCTTTGTACATATTTAATAATTGAATTTTCTATTTTGTACATATTCATATACATTTATATATACTTTATGAATTTAAACAGTAATTGCTTTTTTAAATATAGATTCATTCTATGAACATTTCGAAAATTTAAAACTTCAGTCATTACATAATCTATATGTAAACCTGAGAATCATTTTTTCATACACAAAAATGTTCAAATAACTATTTAATGAATTCAAGATTTTGCCAGATATAATAGCTGTGCAGGAGACATGGTTCAAATCGAATGTTAAGCAGATCTATAATATCCCAGGCTACAGTTCAGTACACAGCTGTAGAAAGGATGTTTTTGGTGGAACTTCGATATTTATAAAGGAGGAGTGTGAAAGCAAGCAGTTTATTGAAAGAATACAAATCTCGCTCGATAATATTAGAATCAGAGACAAATCTGTAGAAAAATATGTCATTTTACCGTACACAAAATTGTGATATGAATACTTTTTGAAATTTTATTGAGAACGAACTAGATCATAATTATCGGCAACCAAATATTTTACTCGGAGATTCACTATATGATATGTAACGGGGTTTTATTCGTAGGCTGAGGTAGTTCAGCCGCCTCCAGGATCAATTCAAAGACCCACAAAACCTTAAATAAGGACACAATATTTTCCCTTTCCATGGCACGAAATTTAGGTTTTATTTATCGTGTTTTTTTTTGTACAACAACTAATATTTTATTTATTCATACAAAATATTTCATGAGTCAATCTATGTATGGGGGTATGGGTACGAGTTATCTAGTGCGCCGGTATTTGCTTGTCCCAGATGCCGATTGGTTGTCGATGAGAATTGCAGGGAAGGCTATCAGTACTACCTTCAATTAACACGGTGGCATGCAAACTGTCGTGACGCTTAACAGACGCCCCATACAGGCGCTTGTCGGACGTCTCGCACAGGCGCTTGTCGGACGCCTCACACAGGCGCTTGACGGATTTACGGTTGACCCAGTTATAACGCGCAGGCGGTCGGCGGATTCTGCTGCGTAAACTTGTCCTTACACATGCACAGGGTTACCATAAACATTTTTTTGAATGGAGGACATTTGTGCCAGAAAGGGAGGACATTAGTGACATTTGCAAAGATCCCTTGGAACCATCGGAAGACATTTTTTAAATAAAAATAGCAGTAGTTGGAAAAAATAAATATTTTATTATGATCAACAATTAATGTTTTTAAAAGATTATTAACATTTTCTAAATATCTTTTAAGATCTCTCTGAAACCGCAGATGGGTTGAACAATTGATATTAAAAGAAGAAGAAGTCTACATAATTTAGGATTATTTAAAGCATTATTGAAGTAATTAGGATAAATGGTTCTCGAGTTATGATAAAATATGTGGTTCAACCTATATGTTTTAAATATTTAGACGGGAAGGATAAGTGCAAGTGATAAGTAAAATTCGGTCGGCACAGAATGGGCCGCGACAGGCATTTCAATAAAGGCAAAATCATTTAAAAATATTTATCCGCCTTTTTATATCAATTTTAAGGTCGCATTCCACAAATCGCCTTTGAGCTATTAAATCAAATGACATTAGCTTTCGTTTGAGCAAAAATTTTGTAAATAAAAACACAGTTTTTAACAAGGACGTTAAAACAATTTTTAATATCGCAACAAAATACATATTTTAGAGATTTTTTTTATTTTTTAAAAAAGTTTCGAAAACACTTTGGGCAAAATGTTCTAAATACGATAGGTAATTAGTTATAAGGATGGCAAAAAGACCGCTGTCAAAATTGAACACTCTTCAACTCGGACAGCCCTTAACCGACCTGGTTGAAATTTTGTGTCATAACTACTTTCCAATAGGACTAAACGTGGGACAAGTTTCATTCTGATCAGAAGACATCGGTATTGAAAATTCGCTCACTTGGCTTGAAATCCGCCATATGTATATACAAGGAGGACACATACCACATTTTTGAAAATGGAGGGAGGACAAAGGTTAAAAAGGAGGACATGTCCTCCGAAAGGAGGACGTATGGTAACCCTGCACATGCACGGTTGGCGGATGATGTGGCATTGGGCTTCGACGACAATCTGTGAATAGGACAGAGCCATTTTATTTAGTGGCAATAGTAAAGGACATTTATGGATGCAGGCGAACCGCGTATGGGGGCGAATTGTATATGCGGGCGAACCGCGTATGCGAGCGAATCGCGTATGCGATCGAACCGGGTATGCGAGCTAATCGCGTATGCGGGCTGACCGTTCTCCAGTCTTACGCGTATGCGCTAGAACAGCGTTATTGTCCGGAAAAGGACTGATCTGAGACTACTAGTCCTGAAGAGAACTTTTCTACGACTACTAGTCCTGTAAATGACTTTTGGGACGGATATTTGTTGCTTCAGGTTAAGTATTCGCACTGCGGACTATGCCACTTGTCGTTCAACTTGGTTGGTAGCTCCGGTGATCCACACCATTGAGAAATTACAGTTTCTTATCGCATAAAATAACTCATTATTAAAGAAACTTAAAAAGAAGGGTGGTGATATTGAATTGGAAAGAAAGTTAAAACTAATAAGACAGATTATAAAGAAAGCGAATAAAATTAGAATGAATTCATGTTATCAAGATCAGCCTGAAGCTCGGCAACATAATCCAAAGAAATGCTGGGAATTCATAAATAATCACTTGGGGAGATCTAAAGATCTGAGGCAAAGTTGAGGGATGAAGTTGAAGGACTTATTGTCGATAAAGGACGGAAATATGTTGTATTTAATGACTATTTTATACAAATCGCATCACACTTAAAAGCTAATATTATACAGTTAACTAATGACTAATTTAATATGCTAAGAACTATGAGACAAAATACGGAACATTTTTCTTTTAGTAACATTACTAACGTTCTATGGGATTAATCAACATAGTCAATGTTTAATTAAGAGTTATTAGCAAGGATGAGAACAATACGTGGAAATTGGAGCCTGTCGAAGTGGTCTTGGTCTTGGTCTGGTGAAATACGGTGTTCCGCAGGGAAGCGTGGTCGGTCTACTGTTATTTGCAAATTTACGTAAATGACATTTAGAACCTTAAACTTTATGGTAAACTTATAATGTATGACATAAGTCTATTTATCCATATAAACATGATGTCGTATTGAAAGCTCAAATAGAACATGATGCTAAAGCATCCTTGAATATGTAAAGGTTAATAATGATATATTAAACACCAAAAAGACTCAATTTGTCAGATTCCGTCCGTACGCCTCTGCAAATGGACATCCGTTCAATGTTTTAAATGCAGAAAATCGTGTATATGAGAGTAATTCTTTACGATACTTAGGAATTTACTCGCTATGCATCTTATCTTGGAACATGCATAAAGAAATTTGTGAACAAATTTGATGAACAAACTAAACTCCAAATTTAGCAAGGTCTTGTACACAACCATTTTAATTACTTGTCAATAGTATACGGACCAGGGATGTAACGAATATTCGCAATCGCATATGCGAACGCGAATTATTCGCATCATTTTAACATTCGCAAACATATATTTCAGTATTCGCTTCCATTTGTTAAAAGTGTTAAAACTCCTTATTCCCTTCACACAATTTGGAGATATTAATACCAAGAAAAACCTTTGCAACTTCTCTTCAAACAGTTGAATAAATATGTTTGTCCTTGTGGTAAGAGGAGGTAAAAATATGGAAAACATTCTTAATACTTGAATATCCTTAAAAAGTATCAATTCAGTTCCTTAAATTTGTTGGTACTAAAGGGTCAAACTATTATTGGCATTCGCTTTCGCAAAAAATTAATATTTTACTATTCGCATTTGCAAGAAATATATTTCAATATTCGCTTTCGCTAAAGTCACTTTCGTTACATCCCTAATATGGACACAAGAAAAGCACATAATTTCGTAGCCTTCGAAAACGCCAAAATAGAGCTCTCAATATTGTTTACAACTTGTCTTTAACGTACTCATCCTTTTTATTGTATGCAAATATTTCTAAAAAAATTTTGCCGTTATATGGACTAAAATGCAGCTATTGTTGTTCATGTATAAATCGGTAATAAATATTGGACATCATGCTATTACATTCTCCAGAAATCATTCAACATTCAATACAACAGAAGCAATTCAAACCTTTGTGTGAAAAGATGCCGATTGCAAACAACAAAACAACGCATTGAATCCATTGGTTGCTCTGAATACAACCACTTACTACAATCTATCAAGAATTTTTCGAGAATCTCATTATTTAAATTGGACCTAAAATCATACAAAATTACTTCAAAATTTGAAAATGCTTCTTTTGTAGTTTAACAATATTTGTTATGAAAAAATGTATATACATACTAGCTGACCCCAGCAGACGTTGTCCTGCCTGTTCTGTTTGGGATTTATTGGTTTGTTATTCATTAAAATTTCATTAACATACATCCCGAGTTTTAGGGAAAAAAAAACGTGATTGACGATAAGTCCATTTCAGCGCCATCTAGAATCATACGTACAAACTATTATCAAGGCAAATCGCACATTAATTTAAAATTTCAATCAAATTGTTTTGGTAATGCGAATTTTGCAAATATCTTAACCACTCTGCCATTTATCACGGTAAAAATAATTCGAAAACACAGATGACCCCAAACTGAACCTATCGTCCAATTTTCAGCCCATTCGTTTTTATGGTTTTGGAGATCATGCGTTACTAACAAACGTACAAAGGATTTTATATATAAAGATTAAGTATAAATAAGTATTATATGAGTTATAATTTTTATTAGCTTCTTTTATAAACTTGACAACTTGCCCCAATAATGCCATTCATAAAACTGTAAATATACAAAAGTGAAAATAAATTAAATAATGAAAAAAGGTGATAGTTTTATCATAATGTTTAAATCTTTAAGATAGTGTACAATTCAGTGTTCAGAAAAAACAGTACGTTATAGGATCGGTTCCTTCAGAGAACACTAACGTTTTTTATCTTTTTAGTGTTACTGTTCGTGACGCCACCACTACGATAACGTACGGTTCCTAGAACACGACGAACGGTAACATACGGTTAATAGAACAGTATCACTACGTCGCACAGTGTATTATGAGCGGCAAAACTCCCAATTTTAATGAGGCTTAATCTCAACATTTTTGACTCCAATCTGTAAAGAACATTCCAATTAACTAAATCTTTAAAGGTTTTGCTGATATCTTGGCGAAATATCGCGGTACAAGCATTTGAAATTCATAAATGGTACAATGGTTCCAAAGTTTATCATTTAAGGGGGTATTTTGTAAGCCCATATCTCCGAAACTATTAAACGCTTTCGAACTTCGTTTTAGTCATACTATACAGAACATTTTGAAGTGTTTTTTTGCATTAAAAAAAAATAATTGTGTTGTCATTTTCCTATTTAATCTGTGGTTTACTTGCAAGTTGCCAAAAATCAGGGTGTTTCTTTTTCTCCAGGATAAAACTATACTTCCGAGGCCGACCGAGGTCTTGCCATTAACAAAAAATGATAAACTAGGGACTTAGTTAACCATTGCAAAAAGAAAATTCTGCCTATACCTGCCTATGTTGATTTATTTAACGAAATGGTAAAACCTACTCGGCAAAAAAAAATCCAAAATTCGTTATTTTTAGTAAATGTTGCTACGTATTGAACAACATTACCAAAGCCTTAAGGGCAAATGATAAATTGACTGCAAATAATTATAATATATATTATAACAAAAAAGTTTCAGTCGGGTAAACCGACAAAGGTAAGTAATGTAATATTGAATATTACACGAATTATTCTGTCAATTTGTGTGGGAGGTAAAAGAAAGGGTTTAACAAATACACTTATTTTCGCTGAATAGTTATTCACGAAACATTCGATTTGCATTAAGGATTTCCACACAAAATCATCAAACTTTGATCGCCTCTCCTGAAAAACAACCTTTTTGCAATTAGCATTTTTTAGAATTGAGGTATCGATATATGTTTCATACGGTTGCATTTTTTCGACTGCGGATGCCATATTTGGCCGCCTAAGTTTCCAAGTACTTTTTTCAATAGCCTTTTTTTTTGACAGATCTCGTGTGAGTCATGTCATGCTGTCATGTTATTTTTGTTAAGTATTGTTTGGAATTTCATCATGGAAAGACTTACGACTGAACAACGTTTACGCGTGTCTTCGCCAGTGACCAGTCGAATTTCTCGAAAGAGTCATCAGAAATTGTACTCAACGGATGGATCATCTGAGACGTAGCCGCGGACAACATTTGATAGACATAATCTTCAAAAAATAAATGCCAAAGAATGTCCTTTCAAATTATAAGAAACATTCCCCATTCAATTTGAATTTTCAGTGTTTTTTTTCCTTAAAAAAGTAGGGAACCTCGATATGGATCACCCTATATTTATGTGTGATATAATATTTGGAAGAACTGTGCTGCAAATTGTAAAAATCGGTTCGAATTTAGACATAGCTCCAATGTAATATATGTTTATTCCGAGTGGGCATTTAGGCCCTATAGAAGCCATAGATTATATCCGAAAATTATGTAATTTTGCACGATTATTTTTCTTAATAGAAATATAGACTGGTTTGAATAAAATCGATTCAAATGTAGATATAGCCCTCATATGTATGTTCCTTTCGGTTTGGCATATAAGCATTATACAACTCTTATTTTCCATTTGATCATATCAAAATTTAATAGGTTGCTTAAATTTTTGGGTGCTTTCCTTTTGTCAATAGTGAACAAATTTGGTTCCGATTAGCAGTTTTATAACAAACCTTGGAATGAGAAAATCGGTCCAAAACTATATAAGTTATATCCAATTTATTAAAAATACCCTGCAAGGTATGAAAAAATTACCTTCAAATTGCAAAATTTTTAAACATATTAATGTATTTAAATGTGGGCACGCAATGAAATACTTGCAATACATTTTGCCATGTAAAAATACTAGCTTTCTATCACTGTATAGAAGCAAGGTGGTCTTGAGCCGAGAGAGTATCTTAGTTTAAATCAACGATTACAGACCGAATTAAACGGAAAACCGACATGAACAAGCTAAATATTCATATAAGCGAACATTTTTTTGCCAATCTACTATATATACATGCCTCATTGTTTGTGTGTCCTTTCCACTTATTCATAAAAGTATGCTTTAAAAATGACGTATTATTAATGAACACATTGCTAAATCAATGATGATTTTTTCTGGATAGTTGGAATGATTGATTAATTAACAAAAAACTGTAAACTATTTCATCGTGATTTTTTTGGAAATGTTGAGTTAATGTGTTACGCTTTAGTTATTTACTTTGTTCTATGTACTGATTTACATCGATCAAAAGATATGAAGCATTATTTTCAACATCGTATAAAATTGAAATTGATATATGGGCGTGGCACTTGCAATTTTTTTATAATTGAGGACTTAAATACATTCTCTACTAGCGATTTGTAATAATATAAATGCTAAATTTTGAAAAATACTAAGATTTTTAATTTTAGGTTATGTGGGAAGTAGGCGTGGTTGTGGGCGGATTTAAACAAAAAAATGGTTTTTAGCTAATTAGGCGCAATGAGTGATATGTACAAAATTTCAAAGCCCTATCTCAATTCCTTCTAATTTTTGCCGCGTCTTGTGTGAAAATATTCCACTGTGCGTCGTTCGGTTTTCTCCATATTTATATTTGATTTATATTGAGCTTTAATCACTACACGAAAAGTCTCAAATGCAATTGTTAAAAATATGAAAAAGGCGCTTACAGTTTCGAAGAAATATTTTCAGAGGTGGAAAATCAAAATAAACTTATCTAAAACCAAAGCAATTATTTTCCCGTACAACAAATCAGAGGGTACCAACACTCAAGGAGAAGATATAAGCCTGGAGGACTCTGTCAAATATTTAGCTGTTATATTTGATAAAAAAAACTAACATTTAAATCACATTAAATCATGTATCCTTGTGAAAAAGCTATAAAATGTGGACGGTCCATATATCCTCTACTAAATAAAAAATCAAAGCTGAATTGTAACAATAAAGTCCTATTTTACAAAATGTGTATAAGATCAATTCTAGCTTACGGATGCCAAATCTGGTCACCTAAAGCGGCACGGACTAACCTCAAACGTCTTCAAATGATTCAAAACAAAAAACTAAAATCAGTATATAATTTAAACAGAACATACCCTACATCTCGTCTTCATACTAAGATTAACCAAAAGTTAATATATGAAATTATGAATGAAATCATAATAAGATTTGAAACTAACTGTAGAACTTCTAACTTAGAACTTCTTAAAGGAAGATTAAATAATGTGGTTTTCTATAAATTCCTTAAAATCTTTACAAGGTTTTCCCTATCGTTTTCCTTAAACTGTATTAGAACATAGTTTTCTCTTTACTAAAAAATATGTTAAGTTTGTTGCAATACTAATAATAGTAAAATCTCAAAATCTGTTATTCTTAAATATATATTAAATTATACTCTGATTGGATGATAGTACAAATAAAAAAAGTCCTGTAAAAATGTCAAACGATCACGAATTAAAAAAAAAAATTGCATTAGCAATTTTGCTACCTATGGCCTCTAGTTTCATTTGTCTATAGTTTCTATTTCATGGGTGAAAAATTGTGTCCCGAGACAGCGTTTAGTGACCCCAAATTCATTTGTGCATTTTATTTCTTAAGACTATTATTTTGCCTAAATATTAAATTCTCCCCAACACATCCAAATGATTTTTCTGGAGATATTACGTACATGTATCTTAAATCTAAATCCACTGGTAAGGCCAGCCCATTTGGCGATATTTATATATTATATAGACTTTCATTTTGTGGCACGTCGATATGAATACATATTAGGGACGAAAGTGACTTTAGCGAAAGCGAATATTGAAATATATTTCTTGCGAATGCAAAAGCGAATAGTCAAATATGCATTTTTGCGAAAGCGAATGTTTGACCCTTTAGTACCAACAAATTTAAGGAACTGAATTGATACCTTTCCAGGATATTCAAGTATTAAGAATGTTTTCCATATTTTTACCTCCTGTTACCACAAGGACAAGCATATTTTTTCAACTGTTTTGAAGAGAAGTGGCAGAGGTTTTCCTTGGTATTAATTTCTTCAAATTGTGTGAAGGAAATAAGGAGTTGTAACACTTTTAACAAATGGAAGCGAATACTGAAATATATTTTTGCGAAAGCGAATAATCCAAGAAGGATCATGTAATAAGAAACCTATTTATGCCGTTATACAATTCAGTTTCTATACAGCTTACATGTAAAGTCGACATGTTGCGCACAATGTGGCATCCAGGGCTGTGGAGTCGAAAAATTATGGTCGACTTCGACTCCGAGATGGATTGTGCAAAATGTACCATTTATGCGATAGAATTTTTGGGAAAACAATTCTGGTACAAAAGAAAGATAAAACATTTGAAGCTTTTAACCAAATATTTTTGTATGTCCATAATATCTATAAAGTCAACCAAATTATGGACATTTTATGTAAAGACAGTTTTAGGAAAGTTCTGTTTATATAAAGGGTCCGCCATCTAACGTTTTTTTTTCAACTAGTGCTTATTTCGTGAATGGTAACACTTAGCTCATGTCTGATTTGACAGATAACTAGTTTTATCCTTCCGCTGAACGAATATGGTTGTGTATACGCTTGAACAACGCTGGGAAATATTGCGACATTACTTTGAAAATCATGGTAATGTTGCAGAATGTGTGCGAAAATTGCGTACGGATTTTTGAAGAAGAGAAGCACCGTCAGCTCCGTATGTTCGTTATCTTGTGGAAAAAGTGAAAGAAACTGGCATCCTCATCGATAAACCAAAGCGTGAAAAGCCAAAAACAGTGCGTACACCCGAGAATATTGGTGCTGTGGCAGAAAGTGTGCGTGAAGCGCCATCAACATCAATTCACCGTCGTTCTCAACAATTGAACATTTCGGAGGCATCATTGAGACGAAATTTGCATAAAGACCTTGGTATGACGCCATACAAAGCCCAATTGGTTCAGGAGTTGAAGCCAACTGACCATCCGATGCGTTTTCGCTTCGCTAAGTGGGCCTGCGATCGACTTACAGAAGATGCCGATTTTGCCAAAAAAAATCATTTTATTAGGGTATGTAAACAAGCAAAATTGTCGCATTTGGGGCACAGAAAACCCGCACGCATACATTGAAAAGCCGATACACCCAAAACGAGTCACTGTTTGGTGCGGATTTTGGTCCAGAGGCATAATTGGCCCATTTTTCTTCGAAAATGTGCAAGGAGTGGCCGTTACAGTCAATGGCGACCGTTAACGGGTCATGTTGAACGAATTTTTGTTCACAAAGGACAATATTCGTGAAGCCATTGGTGCAATACAGCTGCACACAATCGATAATGTGCTTACAAATTGGACCGATCGTGTAGGCTACTGCATGGCCAGCCGAGGCAGCCATTTGAATGAAATTATTTTCCATTATTAACCGGAAGGATTGTACTTTAAAATAAAAAAAGACATTTGAGAAAATATTCAGTACTTTTTTTATAGCATTTTCAAAAACAAAAAGTTATTTGGCGGACCCTTTATATGATCAATTTAGCAAGATGAATATGCTGCTAACAAAATACGAATTTTGCAAGACTATACGCTATTCCTAAGCGAGTAAAAAACCAGTAAGAAAATACCAATGACTGGAGAAGCCAACTATCTGATATCGTAAACCACCTTGTTAGAGCAGAATAAGCTCAGATATAGCAAATATAAATATGAAATAAAAATATTTATAAATCTAAACTGAATTTGTTCAAATTCGACAACATGCGTTCCTGCATAAATAAACTCTACCCTATTAAATTTCTGCATTCTTGCATAAATAAACTCTACCCTACTAAATTTCAAAATGAATGAATGTGGAATACAGCTCCCATAGCGCTACAAGGCGAAATCAAATCTATCTGGGGGCAATATCGATCTAAACCGATTTTGACCAATTGCAATAGGTTTCCTCCCCGTTGTGAAAGAGCAGAATCGGAGTGAAATTTTGACCTGAACTCAACGAACAACTTAAGATGGACAGACAGACAGACGAACTGCTAGTGATTCTGAGTCGCAGAGAATATTAAAAGGTGTGTCTATCTGTAGTATTTTTTACAAATCTGCCAAAAAACAAAGTTATAACCCCCTGTACCATAGTGTTGTGTAGAGTATAACTACTAACGAAGAAACTGGATGCCTGAAGCGAACATAATTTGCAAAAATTGCGGTATACGGGTAATAAACCAGAGACATTGATTGTAGAAAATTTTATAATGATTTCATTTTGAAGGAATTGTCATATTATTTGCAAGTCAGGCGTTGATAAATAAATAATAATTTAATTACTGGTATGTAATACAGGGTGGCTGATGAATATTGCTACATTAAGAAACTCGGTTTTCTTTTATTCATGTTAAAGCTCATTGAATTTAATTAAATATAGCTTAATTAGTTTTAATGGAATTTAAATGCCCCCCCTCCTGCTCGCTGATGCATGTTCGGCATCTTACCAAAAAGTTGTTCATTACTGCTTGGAGAGTTGAGACGGGAATAGCCGCAATTGTTTCTCGAATGGATTGCACCATCTTGCTGAAACCACACAGAGTTGAAAGAAATTCTCATTCGGCGTAATTCTGGATAGAAAAACTCTCTCAACATGCTCAAGTAACGGTCTCCAGTAACTGTAGCGGTGTGACCGTTTTCTTCGAAGAAGTAGGGCCCGACAATGCAGCGTGATGAAACTGCACACCACACTGTGACACGAAGTGGATGCAATTCCGTCTCATGGAGTATCTGTGGGTTGGAAGCACTCCATATTCGACAATTTTGTTTGTTTATGTTGCCGTTTAAATCGAAATGGGCCTCGTCGACAGTTCAACATGTTTCCGTCCTCTTCCACCACTTGAAGCATCTTCTGGCAAAATTCCAAGCGAATCGGGAAGTCTGCTGAGTTCACTTTGTTGGCCATTTGATTTTATATGGGAATAACTCCAACTCTTTGTGCACAATTGACTGCAATGACTGTCTGCTTATACCCATTTGAGCAGATAAGATTCTTGTCGAAACTCTTGGATTGTTTTGTATGGCATCAGCTACAGCAGCGATTGTTTCCTCCGTCCGAACTGAAGGGTTTCGATGGTAAGGTCTTCTGTTGACTGTCCCATGCTCGGAAAAATTGTTAACAAGTCTCTTTATGCCCCTATACTCTCTTTGAACCGAAACTACGGACTTCAGTGCGTAATAGCGGCGGACAATCCAAATTCTTGTTTCAGTGTCCCAGTTATCCATTTTTGTTAAATCTAAAAATCACTCTGCAAAATAAAAAAAAAATTAACCAGATTCATTAAATAGAAATAAAGTTATTAATTTTTTTTTTTGGTAGCAGCTTTCATCAGCCGCCCTGTACCTACTGTTTTGTGGTTTTTTAACAAAGCTATATCTTATTTTCAATAAAATGAATTCACGTTTTAGTAGAAATATAATTTCAGAAATTTATGTTATTCAACTGTCGGAGTAGGAGCTGAAGTCGGAGTCGAACCATTTTAAAATCCGACTCCGGGAGTCGGAGTCGAGTAGTTTTGGCTCGACTCCGCAGCCCTGGTGGCATCAAAGCGCTAGAGGTTGTATTTTGTATCCGATTATTACGAAATTTAGCAGAAAGAGCTTTCTTATTACACGAATGAACACTGACAAATCGGTTCAGATTAAGCTATGGCCCACATATGTATGTTACTTCCGATTTGATATTTGAGGGCGGTAGAAACTGTACTTTATATCCCATCAGTACGAAATTCGGCAGAAAGGTGTTTTTTATTAAACGAATGAACACTGTAAAATTTGGGGAAAATAGGTTCAGATTTAGATATAGCAACCATTACATCCGATTTGGTATCAAAGCGACGTAGAAGTTTTAAATGGTGGTCCAAAACGTCCGCACGATGTTAATTGTAAATAAAACAAAAAGTTTTCAGAGAATTATCTTAATATTTTTGTTATGATAGAAGGATCTATGACAATTATGTGTGAAACAAAATGTCGCCACGGCTTCGGTGGCATACCTCTATCCGATGGCCCATATTTTAAATAATTGACATAATTGAGGTTCAATGTATTTAATGTGCCGAATTATCTCTTTCTTTAGCTCTTGAATTGGTCTTGGCTTATTGACGTACAAAGTGTACATAAATATCCCCAAAGATATTTAAAAAAACACGGCCATCGAATTTCTCGCGCAACAGAACCATTGATTCGTTGGCAGTGTGGCAAGTGACACCATCCTCTTGGGACTACATATCGTCCAGGTCAATATCCGCAATTTCTGGTAACAATAAGTCAGTTATCATCTCGCGATTGTTGGGCACAACGACGAGTCGATGTTGATGGTTCACCTGTCACACTATCGCGACAGCATCAATGTTTTCCGAATAACGGACTGGGCTAGCATGCTCAGGTGTTTTCACATCTCATACAGACAAAATTTGCTGAAATTTGGGGACAATTCTCCGGATTGTGGACACATTTGGTCGATTATGCTGACCAAAAAAAACGACGAAGTGCACGAAATTTCTAACAATACAAATAATCATGCTCTTGTACGAGTAAAATTCACCTTAGCATTTTTGCACATTTTCGCGTTTTCTCCGCCAAAATGGTTTTGCTAAATGTTTTTTTGCAATAATATTGATTGATTGGGCTAATTTAAATCTTCTATTACATACATTTAAAAATTAATTGTGGAAAATTTTCTTTATAATTTCCTTGGTGTTGTTGTTATTTTTTTAATCTAACCTTTTAAATTTAAATTTATTTAAATTATAACTTCTGTAATCACACTTTAATATAATTACATGCATAATTCTTATTAAAATTACCTAAAATTATTTAGTAACAAGTTATAGTTAGACAAATCATTTTTAATTATCATACACTGAATAAATATGTTTAAATCTAAGATGGATTGCTAGAAATATTTTAATGTTTCCTTGGTAATGTGGTAATAGTTAACTAGGTAATTTCGTTTGGGGTCCTGTCAAGAAAATCGCGCATATTCAGGACATCGGTTTGGGAGGGATCGGATGCGCTAATCTGTTATAACATCAGACAGATTAATATATGTAAAGGGTAATCGAATGTAGTGTCTTTCAAAGAGACTATAATCGGGTTTCATTGTTGCTTAAATGTAGTCTCTTTTTCAATTAAATTTTCTCAATAGGTATCACACAAAAAAAGGGAGTCTATAGTACAATTTTGTAATTAACCATATTTTGGCAGAAAAGGACGCGAACCCACCACCCGACTGAAGCTAGTTTTTAAAGGCTCCCGTAGTCCTCTTTCTGATAAGATGCTGGTGGTAACATAATAACTTAGGCAAACGTTTAATCTTTTTTCAATAACACCTTCAACCACAGGTCTTCTCTTTGTGGATAAATCTTCATTTGCCACGGTTACAAAACAATAATGCCGCTAAGAAATCTAACCAATAAGAATTTACATTACACTTGGCGCATTGTTAGGGAGGTGTAGGGTATTACATAGTCGGCCCCGCCCTACTTTCAGTCTTTCCTTACTTGTTTTGAATTAAAATGTGTATACTCAAAGCAAAATGTTCGTGGTCTTTAATACTTTAGAACATTTTTTTAATTTTAGGGTTAGGAACTGCTCTATGTGAAGATTTCATTAGAAAATTACATTGTATATCAGCGACATTTTGGAGGCAAATGTAGTACACGTCGAGACCTACACTGAGTTGTATCACATGTTAATATCGACCTACAATAACTTACGATAAAAAACAAATTTTTGGTCGATTTCGGGGGCCCAGAAAAATTAAAACAAAAATGGTTCATCGATTGTCTCGAGGTTACGTTTTGTGATTTTTTCACATTAAGTCCTACCCAGTTTAATGTATAGTATACCACAGTTCGTTCAGGCTTAATGTATGTATTTAGTATGTCGTCCGAGATTATTCGCTGACAATCCCAAAATAACAATGGTGGTTAACAGCCCTTCAACGTATTGTGTCACAGGGTAATATAAGTTTGATGTGACAAGATGTAAATAACATCTAAAATACTGCAACAAAACTTTATTAGAATTACTAATGATGGGATTTAACCATGTACGTATATTGGTCCATCTTAAGAAGTTCACAGTTGTGGTACTGGTATACTCGATTGCAATTTTCTTAGAAGGCTTTCATATATGTTTTCTATATATGTTAAGCTTAAGGTCTCAAAACACATTATAAATGTGGTGACAGTTCCAAACACTCCCCAATGATATGACAAACGTACTGTGGAGGGAATCACAGACGACCTTCTAGCTTCTTTGAGATTTCTAAATCCCAATTTTTCTCGGACGACATCCCTACATTGTACACACTCCTGGACAAAACACCTGCAGATCTTGCCGATGTCCCCCGCACAGAGAACCGAAGAGAAACCATACAACAAAAGAGTGCAGTCAATTTGTATGCCTTTGCATTTAAAATATGCGCCTAAAAGTATGCAATTATTTATATCCTGCAAACACTTTGTAACAACCAAAGTCGGAAGTGTTTCATTATTGCAGAGGCTGTATGCAGCTCATATATATTCCAACTCCTTCCACACTCCAGCCAAGCCAACCTACCTAGCGACAGATGAACCTTTCCACAACTTGTGAGAGGGACAAGAGGCAATAGTTTAATTGCTTGAAACGCCAGGCCGCAGATGAAGGCGACACTTGGTGTAATTTCTTTTTGAAATATTTCGTTCTTGCCTCTGCAGCTCTGCTTGGACACCGAATTGGTGGGAGTATCCTTCTGCTCAACAGTGGCACTCAGTTTAAACAAGCGAGACCAATTTATCACTTCAACCGGCCGCCTTTGGTGGCTTCCACAAATACATCAAACAGAAGCAGGAAAAAAGAAGAGCGCCCATAAAAGCCAAAACCGTGAAGGACACGGCAACAGGAGCTAAGACATTAATGTTTCTCATGAGAGAAACAGTGAGAGAGTGGGGATAATGCATATCCCCAACATTGCAGCCTTGATGGCTGATGGTTGACTGCATTATCAGGACACAGCAGCTTCACTGCCTGACTCTTGGATAGGGTTCGGGGTGTGGTGTGTCTGGTGGGGCGGCTGATGCAGACGCTTCCGTTGCAACAGCAACAAAAGTAACAAATTACTAACGGAAATTACGCAAAACCGCATAATTAATGAAAATACGCTTGAGTACCCTCTGCCTCAGCGTGTGGCATATGATTCGTTGGTGTTATGTGTCCCGGCACCACTTCAGCTGTCCGTAAATGTAGTGGTATTGGCGGTATTGCACTGTACTGACGCTTCAGCATTATTATGTTCTTTCAGACAGACGGACACACAGATAAACCAAACGACCACTGAATGCTACACCTATGGTTGAGAGCGTATACGCAATTACAGCGAGGGGTTCGTATGAAGTTTATGCCAAATTTTTCATCTCCATTGTTTAATGAACTATACTTATTCCGTTTATATGGTTGGTCAGTACAGGGATGATAATTGAGAGTAACCAAATGGTACAAAAATCGTTCTAAAAAGGTACTTTTTCGACCTACAAAGTATCCATTTTAAAATTTGTTTAAATTCTTCTTGAATTATTTAGATACAATCTACAAACCAGTAATACATTAACAATATCTTGATAAGAATCTACTAAAAACTTAAAGCAGCATAAAACCTTTGGTTTGTACTACCCTATACCACATTGTTGGAGCAAAATAAGCACACGTATTATTTTTAAATATCTGAAATGCTTCATTTTAAAATCTAAGCTTTCTTGTTATCAAAGTACAGGTCGCAAATATAAACCGATATTTACGGAAATTGATACAAAATAATTTTTGATCCCTATTGAAAATGGGGCATATCGGTCCATGTTTTGATGTATACTCTATTTTAGAGGTACCTTCCGATTAGAATTCTTGACTCGAATTTTTAGCCGATTATGATGAAATATGTTTCATATTGTCGGTCCAGTTTTAATATAAAATTAATTGACTTTACATTTTATTTTATCCAGTATCGCTCCTTGTTAGAATTGCTTCACGTTTTGATATACGATTATGCCCCACATGATGGTTCCAGACGTATTTGAGTTTTTGGCGGTGTAGATGCAACATTTTTTAAATTTCGTTAAAAATGCAAAATTTTTTCACTTTTGAATCTGGAAAGGTGAGATTTCATACACAATAAAAACAAAGCGAATTTTGTTGTAATAGAAAGAGCCAAACATATTTCTTGGCGTTGCGTAGCTATGTCGAACCATGTCGAAAGAGCATGTGTACGACTCATGTAATTTTTTTTGCAAAAGTGTATATTATTTTCGTGCAAGGACCTG
The DNA here is from genome assembly GCA_963930755.1 of Eudasyphora cyanicolor. Lineage (NCBI taxonomy): Eukaryota > Metazoa > Arthropoda > Insecta > Diptera > Muscidae > Eudasyphora > Eudasyphora cyanicolor. The sequence continues at coordinate 62,144,305 of OZ005736.1, read as the reverse complement.
TTTGATAATAAGAAAGTATCAAATGTGTCACGAGGGTATCACGGTACTTTGAGGGCCTGAAAAGTACCAAAAATAGTACTAAAGTATCAACATTATCATCACTGGGTCAGTACCATATACGTATGAATAACATACTATCCTGAGTCAGCACAACCCATACGCCAGTGAGAACTGCATTTCCGAACATAGTAGTGTGTGCACCAAAATATATCATCCATGAAACCAACTTAATCGGCATAGGTTTAACCCGCTTAATCGAACGGCATTAACCGTTTTTCCTGTGACATAGCTTTTACGCGATATTTAGCCACAAGCTTTGCTGGGTAATCAAATGACGGCCTTTCCAATAGGGATGATATGATTTTGAAGTGACGTTTCGGCCATTTGTAATATGTCATGATCTGTCATTTGTTTTCATTGTATTCAGTTGTGTTTACAATTTCATCATGGAGAGATATACGTAAGAACAACGTTTACAAATTATTCAGTTTTATTATTTTTCGTTCTCCAATTGCAACTTTTCGTGCGCTAAGTCAATTTTTTTTAAATCCAAAAAAACACTTTCCAGTCGACCTACGGCCTTGACAGCAATATTTTAGCTCTCGTTAAGAGCTATCTTTTTCCCATTGATCGATTCCCAATACGACTTACCGTTAAGGTGCTAGAGCTCCGTTCGCATTTGAAAATGATGCTAAGTAAATTTTTTTTAAATGCCAGAATAACACTTTCCTGTCGACCTACGACATTGACACCCATGAGCAATATTTTAGCTCTCGTTAAGAGCTATCTTTTTGCCATTGACCGATCGTGGCTAAGTGCCACACAGCAAATGAAACAATTGAATTGTTGCGAGAAAAGTTTGGAGATTCGATTATTTCAAGAAATTGTGATATTGAATGGCCTCCAAGAAGTTGTGATTTAACACAATTAGACTATTTCTTGTGGGGTTATTTGAAGTCATTGGTCTTTCAAAATAAAACAGACTCTCTTCAAGCTTTACAAGTCAATATTGAACGTGCCATTCATGACATACGATTTGATTTAATGGAAAAAGTGCTCGAAAATTGGGTTCATCGAATTCGTTCCTGCAGAAGAAGTAGTGGAGGCCATTTTAATGACGTTTTATTTAGAATTTATGTATCGATTGTACTTCACATTAGGGTAATTCCGACTCACTCGACTTTAGAACGGAAGGTCAGATTTAAATGAAATAAGTACCATTTTAAAGATATTAACGTTCTTTCTAAGTATTATACGCAAAAGGATCACTAAATGTGTATTAAGGATGCCAAAAGGACGAAAATGTCCTTAATCCTTGATTATCCTGAAAAAGTATTTTCAATTTTTTTTATTTTACTTCTGAATATTACCCCCATATTTACCCATAAAATACACAATTTTCAGAATGGGTGCTCAATGGGTTCAAAAGATATAACTTATTTAATGTCCGTCTGTCTGTTCGTTTGACTGGATTATGCGAACGATATCTCTGAACAGGAGTGACCGAATGACTTACAAATTCGTATGTGATATTATTTTCCTCAAATATACTTAATGTTTTGAAGTGGCCCATGTCGGACCCCTCCTTGTAGTACCTCCCCCACAAAGGGTTAAAATTTTGTGACATGTTAAAACTCTACTCATGGGAAACCAATGATGATTTCATACATTGTAATTATTTCACCGTATGTATAAGTTGAACAAAATTGGGCGGTATTGCCACGCCCCTTCTGGTACCTCCCACACAAAGGGACCAATTGGTACAAAAAGTTAGAAGCTTATAACACTAAAACCAGTGCATAAAAATACTTAAAATTTTGTACAATGTAATGATTTTATAGTATGCGAAAATTGGGTACCTCCCACACAAATGTAACAATTTTGTGAAATGTTAAAAAATGGGAAACTCATTGAAGTAAATATATAAATAAAGAGTTTTAACATTTCACAAAATGTTTACTATTTGTGTGAGATTTACTACAATGTTTACTATTTGTGTGAGATGTACTTCTGTGGACTCTAGGCAGTATAAAAGCATTACATTGAACAAATTTCCAAGTATTTTTATACACTGGTATTAATGTTATAAGCTGTTAACTTTTGGTGAAAAATGGTGCATTTGAGTGGGAGGTACAAAAAGGGGCGTGGTGATAACGCCCATTTTTCACAGGGCTATAGGCACTTTGAAAGCTTTACACTGTACAAAATTTCAAGTATTTTTATGCACTTGTTTTATTGTTATAAGCTTTAAACTTGTTGTACCAATTGGTCCCTTTGTGTGGGAGGTACCAAAAGGGGCGTGACATTTTCGCCCATTTTTGTTCAGCTTATAGATACGGTGAAATAATTACTATGTATGAAATCATCACTGGTTTCCCATTAGTAGTATAGAAGTTATAAGAGTTTTAACATATCACAAAATTTTAACTCATTGTGGGGGAGGTACAACAAGGAGGGGTCCGACATGGGCCACTTCAAAACATTAAGTAGATTTGCGGAAAATAATACCACATACGAATTTGTAAATCATTCGGTCACTCCTTTTCAGAGATATCGTTCGCACAATCCAGTCAAACGGACATTAAATAAGTTACATCTTTTGAACCCATTCTAAAAATTTTGTATTTTATGGGTAAATATGGGGGTAATGTTCAGAAGTAAAATAAAAAAAATTGAAAATACTTTTTTCAGGATAATCAAGGATTAAGGACATTTTAGTCTTTTTAGTACACTTAATACACATTAAATGATCCTTTTGCATATAATACTTAGAAAGAACGTTAATATCTTTAAAATGGTACTTATATCATTTTCAAAAAGAAAATGTAGATGCCCCACTTTGGCCCCCTATAAAATCTAAACCGCTATAAATTTTGACATACGGTAAACTGTCAAAATTTCGTGTCATCTTGCAGTATTCGCGTGGATAATTTCAGCAAAATCAAAAAGGTAAAATTTTCAAATCGTAATTTTTGGGTCGATTTTCTTTGGAATTACCCATTAGAGAAAAAAACTTTTGAATTTCCTTAACAATAAGTGTGTTTTTTTTAAAGAAAACATATCACTCTTAATGGAAACCCCTGTAGGTTAGTAAATTCACACACACTTTTAATATATAACGCTTCGGCATAGATATTCCATGCCCAGGAAACATTAAAGGGCATGCTTCAAGAAGAATTTCTCCCAAAGCACCCGACACCCCCCTTCATCACCCTATCACTGACAACCCCCACCACAAATAATGATATATGAAAAGTCGTAGAAATTGATGGATTTTTTGGGTGATGTATTCAACACAAAGATTCCTTGTAAAAAAATTACCATAGGTCCCCACAATACACTTTACTGGAAACCCAGTGGTTTTTTAAATATATCGTATTTATCCTGAAAGTTTGGTAGATAAACAAAGGGTTAGTAAATTCATGCCCATTTTTAGCATAGAATATATCGGAATTGAAGTATCATGTTAAATAACGAAATACAGGAGATATTTCGGAGGTTACCGAAACATCCGACACTCCCGCTCATCCCCTTACCCGTAACAATCTACCTCCAAAAAGAATGGCACATCAAAAGTCGTATTTTTGGATTGCATTTTTTTGGATGATATATTGGATAACGATTTCAATGACTTTTGATGTTAAGAAATATTTCATGGTAGATCTAGGAATAGACAGGGCGTTCAATAACATAAATCCGCTCTAATTACGGCTTCAGCAACCCCACTAGCACTATACGTAGGTTCCTTCATAACCTTCTGATTATTTATGTAGGGTCAACTGACCCCCATAGATTTCTATGGGAAAGAGAACGTCCCATGGAATCTCTCCATGAACAATATATTGCTTTCTCTGGAGATGTTGCCTATGCAGATGACGTGACAATAGCTGTCAGAAGGACTCTTAGAACTATCCTACAACAGGTAAGATGGAATAATTCCAATAAACGTCTTGGCGTTAACCCGACAAAAGTGGAGCTAGTTATTTTCACCAGGGGAAATAAGGTACCAATAGTAACACCTGCCCGTGGCGGCATTGAAATGTCCTTCTCTGAAAGCGCAAAATTCTTAGGAATTTTACTAGAAAGGAAGTTGAACTTCAAACCCAACTTTCTAGAAAGATAAAAGAAGGCTGTAGTAGTGCTATACAAATGTAAAAGAGCAATAGGAAAACGCTGTTGTCTGAGCGTATAGTTTATTGGTTTTATCAGAGTCAGAGATCAGTAGTCAGAGTCAGACATCAGTTCCCTGGAGCGTATTAGGTAGTTGCGGTTTGATAGACAAATTCTGAATCGAAAAGCTGGTGCATATTTTCTTTTTTTTTTGCATATCTGCATATTTGTGATATATAAAATAAATTTGCAAAACATGCAAAAAATTTAAAAAATATGCAAAATAAGCAAAAATTTGTCAAATAGGAGAAGGATATGTCAATACTATTTCAAAAATCATGAAACAAATATGCGAAAATGGATGAAACCATCATATTTTCTTAATTACTAATGGTGAGACTTTAACGTTTTTCACTAAAAACCATTTTGTATGCGGAAAAGATTCTCTCGATGTCGCAGGATATTAGTGGGGCGAATTTATATTTAAAAATATTTTCATTTGATACTTGTTCCACTCCTGAACACAGTCGACTTTTAAAACATTATTTACTTTATACTGATGTCGGAATTCCTTTTCTTAATTGCTTCAAATTTCCCGAGTTGTGCTACTCGTATAAACAATACGTAGTATGTGTTCAATGTCAACCGACATTGAACCATTTTTCATTTATTTTCTTTAGTTAATTTCATTATTATTTAGTTATTAAGTTTTTATATTTAAAAAACAAAATGTCGTGGAACGACCCATATCTTTTTTTTCACATTCATCAATTCTGTATTTTTATTCCTAATTGTCAATTTCATTTCTATTTATTTACATATGTACATACATACACTCATATACATACATACATAAGTAAATGACCTCTCTTTGTTGTCTCTTTTCGTTTATTTCGATGCAGCACTCACTGCAGCGAACGAAATGGAAAGGGTTACAACAACAACAACAGCAGCAACACTCTCGTCTGCCTATGATCATCGCATAGGCAACGAAGTGCGTGCTGTTGTTGTTGTTTCTCATTCCGCTATCTTTGCCAAATCTGGTTTTCTGCTTCACTTGTGTGAAGCAGAACCAGACTTTTTCATTCTTTTGTCAACCTTAAAATCGGTCGTTTCGAATTGTGAAATCATAAACATATTAGCTAAAACCAAAACAATTGTACAAAATAAAATCAAACAGTGAAATAAAACTAAACACCTTTGAAATTCAAACTAACTAAAACAAATCTTCTTCTTAATAAAAAGGCAAAATACACGGTAACAAAAACTCTATAAAAATTGTGTAAATCAATAAATACCAAATTAAAACAAATTAAACTAAAAACCCCCACCCCCTCATAAACATTTGGACCTTCGAACCGCAGATGTGTTAATAAATTAAAAAAGTGTTACTAAACTAAGGGCCTGTTTCTGTAACTTATTTTCGTTCGTCTACGGCGAACGATCAAAAATCACTCAATTATTCCGAGAAATCTATAAGTCACAGCAGTTTGTAATTCGGTGTGTCTATAGAAAAGCACGTAAAGAGCTCGTACTTGAAATATTTTTAACCTGCGTTTTATAGAATTCAAGTAATAGTTGAGAGATTTTTGATCGTTCTCCGTAAACGAACGAAAATAAGTTACAGAAACAGGCCATAAATAAATAAATTAAAAAAGATAAAGTGACATCAAAAATCCAAACAGGAAACTACAACAAAAACACTACACAACATAAAAAAGGGAACCAAGTGACCGCATTTCAATTCGTGACAAAGTGACCTAAGTAGCAAAATTTAAAAATTCGATAAAATTAAAAAATTTAAAAAATTGTTAAAATTGGTGAACTAACATAAAATCGAATAACGACTCAGATACAACAATCTATTAAATTTCAAAAATTTAAAATTTGTATTAAAAAATTGACTTTTTGTGAGTTAAGTTAATTTGCCAACTAACAAAACGAAGAACAAAAAGGTGCACAGTGACCTGAAACAAACAAAATTACAAAAACAAACAAATTATTACAATTGAAAATTAATAAAATATTCGCGATAAATTAAAATTCCACTAAATAAAATTAAAATATTTGTCTACTTAAAATCTAAAAATTGTTTCCTAATTAAAATCTAAAATTTTGTATCTACCTAAAATCAAAACTTATTCTAATTAAACCTCTAAATTTGGCAAAATAAAATTTGTTCAGTAAAAAACTATAAAATATTTGTGGCAAATATCAAACACAAAAAATTAAATTCAACAAAAACAATTTTTTGGAAAAACATTGACCTAAAAGTGAAGTTAATTTGAAAAAAAAAAAAAATACCGTTCCAACGGGATCTAAAAAAGGTGATCTTCAAAAATAATTTCTTATAATCGTTTTTTCTTTTCTTCTAAAGGAAGAAGAAGACCAAAAGTAACGGCCAGTGTTATTCTAAAAAACGACCTTAACAACGAAACCCAAGGAAGAGACCTCAACCAAAGGCAAAAGACCTCATAGAAAACAGCAAAGCAGTAAGTACTCTCACATACTTCCATCTACATCAGTGGTCGGCGGCTGGTTAGGCCGAGCCCCGAACGCAATCGGGTTTTCACACGTACACAACACGAACAGCATAACAAAGAGCACAAAAGTAAGAAAAAAATGTGTCAGTCGCTCATCAGCGTTCAACAAAGCAGGTTCATGTCGCTTTTTATCGGAAAGTTGGTACACTGAGAAATTATACATATTTCCAAAAAAAATGTATTATGATTTGTATATGTATTATGTAGGAAGACATACATATATCAGTAAAAATATTTAGTATATGAAGATCAAAATAAAATGAGTATATGACCAACGAAATTGACATACGACTGATTTGCCGTAATCAAAAAAAGTTGGACACTTTAGAATACGTGATGGTAATAACACTAGTTTATTTTTTTGTCGAAGGGAGGTATATAACATGTTCTAGTTTAATTTGGTATTCTAAGTTTTTTAAAAAAAATGTTTTTTGTACATTTCTTATTTCCACTTATCTTGGAAATCACATTTATTGTTTGTACCTTATTTTTTGATGTACCCAATACAAAATATTTAGCATATTTTTTGGAAATAAAGCGCCCGCCAAATAACTTTTTTTTTTGAAATAACCCGCCAAATAACTTTTTTTTACTTTATTAAAACATTCGTATTTTTCAAATTTTAATCTACGGCAAAAATAAACTTGCACATTAACTTTACTTCTATTTAAAAATGAAGGACTAATAAACTGAATTTTCAACATTTACTTTATTAAAACATTCACATTATTTTTATCAACGAAAAAAAAAACTTGTACATTAATAATATTAGTAAAATTTTTCATTTTAATCAATAAAATTTTGTTGGTCGAAATCATTGGTAGTAATCAACTGGAATGAAAATTGTTTTTATTTAATTAAAATATATTTTTCAATTCTTTTAAAATAAAAACTTTGATTCGAATTTGCAACATTTGCGTTATTAAAACGTTCACACCAATGCACATTATACTTAGTCAGTAAAAAAATAATTTTCCACTCTGTATAACACAGCACATAATAACAAAACCAACAATTTTGTTCAGTGCAAACACACCAATACAGACACAATTTTGGCACGTTCTCTTTACGCCGACCACTGATCTACATATACCAAAACCCCAAGAGACATTCTCTGAACTTTGCTGCTCTCTTCACTCTCATCCGTGTTTCTTACTGCATATGTAACAGAGTTGCCAGATCTGACCTATCAAGATAACTACCAGGGAAGTTTTGGGAATTTTCCTTATTGGTTTTCTGTGATTTTTTTTTCGAAATTTGACTTTTAACCGAAAATCAGGCTTGAGACTTGAGCTTCTTTGACCTTTTCTTCTACGGTTTCGGCATTTAAACAACAGCGAATAATAGACCTTTACCTTTTAACATTTCGTAAATTTTTGAATAAAATATGGATCTCCTTACCAAATTTACCAACTCATATAACGATCTCATGGACTTTGAGGAAGTTCAGGCAAATAGTAAATCCGAAGATAATGTACATGCATTGCAAGTACTTCGTGTACATTTGGACTATTTGTGGTCCCAAGTTAAAAAACATTATGAGGACTGTAGGGATCACAAAAGTACAGAAGCAGAGAAACCAATTGACCTAAAAAAGTTACGCGATTCATACAAAACTGCGTTAACTGCCTATAAAAATTCGCTCAGTACAATAAATGCCGAAATAGACGTGATAACTCCCGGTCCACATTCCCCCGTTGAGAAAACAGATCAATCTAGACTAACGTTCAATGAAACCGTACTTGAAAAACAAGCACAATATTCTATAAAACTTCCGCCTTGTGATACGGACATTTTTTATGGAAGCTACAAGACCTGGCCAACTTTTAGAGACCTTTTTTCCGCGATTTATGTCAAAAATCCTCGACTTAGTAATGTTGAGAAACTCTACCACCTCAATCACAAAACGGCAGGTGAAGCTAGGGAAATTATTTCGCTCGTCCCATTGACAAATGATGGATTTGACCTAGCATGGAAAAACTTGTCCGATCGGTACGAGAACAAACGAATGCAAGTCAACGAACAGCTCAAGACCTTATTCAATTTACCAGCGGTCACAACTGACTCTAGTTCTTCTATAAAATCACTACAACGTGTAGTAACAAGTTGCCTACAGACTTTAACTATGTTGGGAATCGACACGAAGACTTGGGACCCAATTTTGATATTTTTATGTTCTCAAAAAATACCCAGAAGCTACTTAGAAGAGTTTGAGAATGACCTTGAAGATAGTTCTAAAATACCTTCTTGGAAAGACTTTGACAGTTTTTTAACTCAACGCTTCAGAATCTTAGAATCTGTCTGCAATATTCAACCATCGACAGCAAAATCTAATCACTCTTCACATGATTATAGGAAAAATCATCCTAAAGAGCGAAACTTAAATGCCTACCAAACAAATGTAGCACAAAACCAAAAATCAAATGGATCAAGTTTTCGACCTCAATCCTCTAATAGACCCCAATCCTCAAATCAATTGACCTGCCAATTTTGCAAAGAGACTCACTACTTAAGAAATTGTCCCAAATTTTTAGAAAAAAGCGTCAATGATCGCATCCATGTGATCAAAACTACACACACCTGCTTTAATTGCCTCTCAAACGACCATGGCGTCAAAGAGTGCAAAAGCAAATTCAGTTGCCGAATTTGCAACCTAAGACATCATACCCTGCTACATAAGGGCAGTGGGACACAAACCACTGGACCTGAAAACAACGCCCACGTACGACCTAGCACCAGTACACAGGCTCTTACCACAACCATACAGTCCACATCGAACCTTGTTCCATCAAACGTCACAACTTTGACTCTACGCGATGACAGTAGACCTACACTCGAAAGTCAGGCGCGAGAGACCTTGCTTTTCACAGCCATTGTGGAAATAGAATCCAATGGTCAGAGACACGAAGCCAGAGCAATCATAGAATCTGGATCCCAATCCACCTTCATCTCTGACAAGCTGAAGAATAAACTTAGACTTCCGACCAAGCGAAGCCTAGTCCATGTCTCAGGGTTGAGTCCCACAGTAACCGAAACTTCAACACAAGCTTGTATTTTCAAACTGTGCTCTCGGGTGGACCCGAACTTCAAACTAGACGTCCTAGCACCAGTTTTAAAGACCCTACCATTCAATTTGCCACCTAAGAACCTTGACATTGACTTCTTCAGCAGATTCGCCGAACCTTTAGCAGATCCTCACTTTTATCTAAGTCAACCAATCGACATGCTTATTGGACTTGACATTGGCCCGTTCATATTTGACCTCGCAGCTCCGATGCGCCCCGTGGGATCCCTTTTGACACAAAAAACAGTATTTGGCTGGATTGTGGGGGGACCAGTGGGACAATCGACTCAGTCAAAGAATGACATTTCACTTTTTAATGCAGTGGCTTTAGATAAAATCCTCACACAATTTTGGGAGGTGGAGGAGACCCCAAAACCAATTTTGAGGTCAGAGGAAGATCAAATCTGCGAAGACATATTTACCTCTACGACTCGCAAAAATAGTTCAGGAAGATACATCGTTACCCTACCCTTCAAAAATGATGAAGAAATAGGACATTCGCGGAATATAGCCATGGCGCAATACCTCCGTATGGAAAAGATGCTCAGTTCCAAACCTGACATCAAACGGCAATATGACCAAGTCATTTTAGAATACTTAGACCTAGGACATATGAAGGAAGTCCCACAAGCGGACATTAATAGAGCACCGAACTATTACCTACCTCACCATGCTGTTATCAAACCTGATCGTGTAACCACCAAACTCCGCGTGGTTTTTAACGCATCATCTCCGACATCGAATAAGAAAAGTCTCAACGATATTTTGTACCCTGGACCTGTTCTACAACAAGACCTAATATCTCAGACTTTAAAATGGCGGTTCTTTAAATACGTTTATAATGCGGACATCACAAAAATGTACCGCCAAATTCTAGTTGACCCATCACAAACGCAGTATCAACGAATATTGTTCAGGAAATCTGCCAAAGACCCAATTGAAGACTTTGAACTCCAAACAGTGACCTTTGGAGTCAATTGTGCACCGTTTTTAGCCATCAGGACCCTTTTACAATTATCAGAGGATGTTCGACATTCACACCCCATAGCTGCCAACGTTTTGAGGGAAAACATGTATGTAGATGACGTGCTAGCTGGAGGACATACACTTCAAGACACTATAGACTCAAGGTGTCAGTTGGAACAGGCTTTACATTCAGCAGGTTTCGATTTAATGAAATGGACCTCAAATGACCCCCGCGTTATCAAAGATTTGCAGCAAAACAAACTTTTGTCGATCGACTGCCTTCATCTTTCGGAAAACCTAGGGACCAAGACCTTGGGTATAAAATGGAATATCAGTACTGATTCGTTTTCTTTCCCACAACCAAATATCGAAATAAAACAGACCTATACAAAAAGGGAAGTACTATCAGCCATCGCACGATTTTTTGACCCTTGTGGATGGCTTGCACCCATAATAATTGTCGCAAAACTCATCATGCAACAAGTCTGGTTGGACAAAGTTGGATGGGATGACGGACTTATTCCCTTAACATGTATAACTTGGCAGAACTTTATCAAGACCTGCCCTGACATCCAGCATGTTAGAATTCCTCGATGGATAAAATATACCCCAGATTGTACGGTGGAAATACATGGCTTTTGCGACTCATCTGAAAAGGCATACGCTGCGACCTTATACATACGACTTAGGACCCACACAGATGTTTCAAGTCATTTACTTGTTGCGAAAACTCGCGTAGCTCCGATAAAGAAACTTTCTTTACCTAGACTTGAACTTTGTGGGGCTGTACTATTAGCGACCTTAGCATCGACAGTCATTCCTCATCTAAAGCTGACCTCTTTTGAAAAATATTATTGGACAGACTCAACAATTGTTTTAGCTTGGCTAAACAAACCTGCATGTACCTGGAATACATTCGTAGGAAATCGAATTTCCGAAATTACGGATAAAGTTGGGACCTCTAATTGGCAACATGTGGACTCAAGAGACAATCCAGCAGATATTGCAACTAGAGGGTGCTCATCCAACGACTTGCAATCTCAACAACTTTGGTGGCATGGACCTCCGTGGTTAATGTTACCCAAAACCTGTTGGCCAAAAGCAAAAAATCTGACCGACGTAACTCTGGAACAAAAACCCCTAAAATTATTTTTCAATACGACTTTTGAAGACCCGCTTGAACGATTTTCAAGTTTGTCTCGTGCATATCGCGTCACAGCTTACGTTTTACGGTTGTGGAGAAACTCAGGAAGAAATAGACAAAATCTTCGAGTGACTTCAATCAACATCTCCGCCGCAGAGATAAAATTCGTCAAGACAAAGCTCATTGTTATGACCCAAAAACATTATTACGCTGACGAATATCACCTTTTGTCACAAAGAACCAAAATTTCGTCCAGCAGTTCACTTTTGACCCTAAATCCATTCATAGATTCATATGGAATAATGAGAGCAAATGGGCGACTTACTAACTCTCCGACTCTAACATACGGCGAGAGACATCCCATTTTGTTGCCTTACCATTCAAGACTTTCTAGACTTTTGGTAGAACACACTCATCAAATGACTTTACATGGAGGTAACCAGTTAATGACTCGTGTTTTACGCACAGAATTCTGGATATTCCGTCTAAAACCACTTGTGAAATTAGTCATTAACCATTGCAAGACATGTGTTCTTTATAAGAAACATGTGCAAAATCAGATCATGGCATCACTACCTCCTGAACGCACCAGCATAACGAGACCCTTTCTGAATACAGGAGTTGACTTCGCTGGACCTTTTAGCATACGAAACTTTACCGGAAGAGCTTGCCTCATTACAAAGGGATACGTTTGCATATTTGTATGCTTTTCTACAAAAGCCGTTCATCTGGAAGCCACTAGCGACCTATCTACTCAAGCTTTTCTTGCTGCATTTGCCCGATTTATTGGAAGACGTGGATGCCCAGCAAAAATGTTCTCGGATAATGGAACCAACTTCACTGGAGCAGCAGAAATGCTAAGGAAGGACCGCCAAGACCTCTTTAGGCAACTTCAAACTGACCTTACTCATCGACATTCGCATCAAAACCTCGAATGGAACTTCATACCTCCCGGTGCTCCACATATGGGTGGACTTTGGGAAGCAGGTGTAAAGTCCTTTAAGACCCATTTACGAAAATTGATTCCAAACATGAAATTTACATTTGAGGAACTTTCCACGATCTTGACTCGAATTGAAGCTTGCCTAAATTCTAGACCTCTGAGCCCCGCTAGTGACGACCCTAATGACCTTTCGCCATTAACACCAGGACATTTTCTGATTGGCACTCCAATATTGTCTCCAGCCGAACCAGAAATTTCTAACGATAACATCACCTTAGTTAATCGTTGGAAACGCTTAAAAATTGTTTCTCAACAATTTTGCCAACGCTGGAAGACAGAGTATTTAAAGGAATTACATCGTAGACATAAGTGGACAAGACAACAAGAAAACCTGAAACTCTACGACCTAGTTATCCTAAAAGACGATAGAGTCCCCCAAAATGAATGGAAGATAGGCCGAATCATAAAACTATATCCAGGCTCTGACAATAATATTCGAGTAGTTGACTTAAAGACATCTACTGGAATAATTCGTAGACCTATTTCAAAACTTATCTCACTACCTTCGCAATGACTGGCAACAATCCTCAACCCATATCATACATTCATAAATCAATATCCAAACAATCACTCAAATTTCCTTCTATCCACAGATATGGCTTCAAAGGATAACGCAAATCGTCCTAAACATTGGGCTTATTCCTGCGGTCTATGCAGACGGGATCACCCAATAAAGACCTGCCCAAATTTCCTCGCCTTAGACCCCACGAGACGCTTTGAAGTTGTGTGTGATTATTCTTATTGCCTCAATTGTTTCGCTCGTTCACACACACGAATTAACTGCCAAACGGAGTTACGATGCCAAATATGCGGAGAAAAACATCACACTCTTCTACATTATTCTCCACAATTAATTGAACTGGCCAAGGAACAGCAACTAAAGCCAAAAACACAGGCTACACGACCCCAAGAACAGCCTACAAAGCGGACCCCATCTACACAAAGATCAACATCACACACTCCACGATCTATTGAAAAGGTAGACAAGCGACCCCGGGAACAGGCCCTAGAACGCACCCCATCACCACCAACAACATCACGTTCTGCCCGACATCTTGAGATCGAAAAACGACATAACTCACCACCACAACCAACAGCTAGAGCTTCTAGACCCTCTGAGCGACCATCGGTTTCTGGCTCTCAACGGCGACTCATTCGTAGTGCATCCGAGTTCAAGATGCAACCCAGACCTGCTACCAATTTCAACTGGGCCCGGATCTTCATTCCAACGGCACATGTCAGAATCGCTAGACCTCAGGAAGTGGATATGTGGCACACCTGTCGAATCGGTGTAAACCTATTTTCACCCGTCTCCAAAATCTCAAAAGGACTGCAGATTCGCCTTGGACTCGAGACCTTCATCACCAACGACATGCGATTCGCCAAATTCCAGGCCACGGGTCGGTCGCCTCGTTGTAAATGGTCCAGAGAAATTCGCGCACTGGTGACAAACGACCTTCCACGACCTCCATACGCAAAGGTCATAGAAGCAGACCCCACTGTTGGTTTCCCTCCTGGCTCACTGGCCGATCCTGAACCCTGGAGCAACGTTGCCATTGAGATTGAACTTGGTGCCGATGAATTTCATGGCATTCATCGCAATGGGTCACTGTCATGTGAACTGGAAACAGTTATAGCCCTCCAAACTGCCCTCGGATATGTCTTCATCGGTCCAACCAGCGCCACATGGTAACACATCATCGAGGGGCCAGTATGTTCAATGTCAACCGACATTGAACCATTTTTCATTTATTTTCTTTAGTTAATTTCATTATTATTTAGTTATTAAGTTTTTATATTTAAAAAACAAAATGTCGTGGAACGACCCATATCTTTTTTTTCACATTCATCAATTCTGTATTTTTATTCCTAATTGTCAATTTCATTTCTATTTATTTACATATGTACATACATACACTCATATACATACATACATAAGTAAATGACCTCTCTTTGTTGTCTCTTTTCGTTTATTTCGATGCAGCACTCACTGCAGCGAACGAAATGGAAAGGGTTACAACAACAACAACAGCAGCAACACTCTCGTCTGCCTATGATCATCGCATAGGCAACGAAGTGCGTGCTGTTGTTGTTGTTTCTCATTCCGCTATCTTTGCCAAATCTGGTTTTCTGCTTCACTTGTGTGAAGCAGAACCAGACTTTTTCATTCTTTTGTCAACCTTAAAATCGGTCGTTTCGAATTGTGAAATCATAAACATATTAGCTAAAACCAAAACAATTGTACAAAATAAAATCAAACAGTGAAATAAAACTAAACACCTTTGAAATTCAAACTAACTAAAACAAATCTTCTTCTTAATAAAAAGGCAAAATACACGGTAACAAAAACTCTATAAAAATTGTGTAAATCAATAAATACCAAATTAAAACAAATTAAACTAAAAACCCCCACCCCCTCATAAACAGTATGTACGAAAAATATCGGGATTTTTTAACTTCCGCGGGTGTATTTGATTTTTGATATTTTTATAGAGTTATGTTGGTACTCATGTTCTTTACTTATGCTGACAAGGTCGGCCATTTTGAATGTTTAGTTAATTTTTGACAGCTGTTGTGCTTGGATGTGTTTTAACTTGTCTTCGATTTTTATCTATTTCAGAAAATGGAACAAAGGATCTGCATTAAATTTTGTGTGAAAAACAAAATAAAGTGCGCTGACGCATTCCGAATGTTGACTGTGGCATATGGTGAAGCTACCTTGGACCAAAGCAACGTTTATTGGTGGTACAAAATGTTCTTAGAGGGCCGAGAAGATGCGAAGGACGAACAGCGTGCCAGACGACCGAGCTCTCAGTTTTCTTTGATTGCAGGGGCGTGGTGCATTATGAGTTCTTGCCACAGGGTAATACGGTCAATAAAGAATATTACCTGCAAGTTATGCGCAAACTTCGCGAAAAAATCCGCCAAAAACGCCCGGATTTGTGGAAGAACAAAAACTGGCTTTTGCACCATGATAACGTCCCTGCACACACATTTTGCTTGTGCGCGAATATTTGGCCAAAAACAACACAGTAATGGTGCCGCAGCCGCCGTATTCCCCTGACCAAGCCCACCGTGACTATTTTTTGTTCCCAAAACTGAAAAGGCCCATGAAAGGACGACGCTACGCCACGATTGAGGAGATAAAGACGGCATCGAAGGAGGAGCTGAACAAGACCACAAAAAAGGATTATTTGAAGTGCTTCGATAATTGGAAATAAACTTAGGCAGAAGTGTATTATATCCGAGGGGAATTACTTTGAAGATGACAAAATAGATATTCATGAATAAATAAATACTTTTTAAAAAAATACAAAATTCGCGATATTTTTTTAACATACCTCGTATGTTCTGCTTCCTTAAAACAATTTTCGTAAATTGATTTTTTTGTTTTAATTAAATTATTATCAATTTTAATTGCATTTAATAACTTTAAAGTATGTACTGGTATTAAAGTTACAAGCTGTATACATTTGGTACAAAATAGTCCATTTGTTTGGGAGGTACCAAAAGGGGCGTGCCAATAACGGTCACTTTTCTCTGGACTCTAGATACTATAAAAGCATTACACTGTACGAAATTTTAAGTATTTGTATGTACTGCTATTAAAGTTAAAAGCTGTTAACTTTTGGTACAAAAAGATCCATTTGTGTGGGAGGTACCAAAAGGGGCGTGCCAATATCGGTCACTTTTCTCTGGACTCTAGATACTATAAAAGCATTACACTGTACGAAATTTTAAGTATTTGTATGTACTGCTATTAAAGTTAAAAGCTATTAACTTTTGGTACAAAAAGATCCATTGGTGTGGGAGGTACCACAGGGGGCGTGCCAATAGCGCCCATTTTTCTCTGGACTATAGATACTGAAATAGCATTATACTTTCATGTATTTGCATGTACTGGTATTAAAGTTATAAGGTGATAACTTTTGGTACAAAATGGTCCATTTGAGTGGGAGGTACCAAAAGAGGCGTGTCAATAACGCCTACTTTTCTTCGGACTCTAGGTACAATAAAAACATCGCACTGTAAAAAATTTTAGGTATTTGTATGAACTGATATTAAAGCCATTACCCGTCAACGTTTGGTGTAAAGTGGCCCATTTGTGTGGGAGGTTCCAAAAAGAGACGTCGCCCATTTTTATTTGGCGTGTTAGCGACTTACAAACTAATACTATGTGTGAAATTTCAGAAGATTCGAGTAAGTAGTATAGAAGGTATTAAAGATTTATTATTTCACTAAAAGTTAAAACTTTGTGGGGGAGGTACTAGAAGGAGTGGACCAATATGGCCCATCTTCGAACTTAGCCGGAGATAGAGAAAAGTATTACCGCATACAAGTATTACCGTGCGCTTCAGCCAGCAAACAGACACGCAGACATACATGCAGACGGACGGACATTACTCAAATGACTTAAAACAAGTAAGAAAGTTTCAGGCGTCATTGCCTGTCAAAGTGCAATAAATTTTGTATATTTTTATAGAAGTTGAAAAAATTAAAACTGAAAAATTTTTTCTATCAAGCTCTTAAAAATTACAACATATTACAATTGATCCACAAACTACAGGTATTTCCCTATACACAGTCATACGAAATTAATTAAATTATATTAGGAAAATGTTTTTTAAAAAACATTTAAAATTACTCTAAAATATGCCATTTTTCAACGAACATTTAAACATTTTCTACATTATTAAGCAATATTAAGCGAAAATGATCACACATTTTAATGTGGCGTATCATACGCTTTAAATTCCACAAGAAAACGGTTGCTCGTTTTTGCTCCTTTTTAAAATAACGGCTATTTTCTTAAAAAATTACTATCTAATTACTATCACTTTTTGTGTCGTTTAATTCTTTCATTTATCGATTTTTTAAATAATTTTTAATGAACACATGAATAACCTCTTTCGTTACTTTTATCCGTTTTATCCCACGAGGTATTGTTGAATATGGCAAATTTTATCTTGCTAATTATTATTTTGCCAAAAATTAAAGATTTACAATTAATTTAAGCGGTATCTTAATTAATCCTTCTCAAACTTATGTTTTAACCCAATGTGCGCCGTAGAGACTGTATTTTATATCCGATCAGTACGAAATTCGATAGAAATGCATGAATGAGCATTCAGGGAAAATCGGTTCAGATTTAGATATAACCTCCATATATACGTTCCTCCTGATTTGGTATCACAGCGCTATAGAAGTTGTACTTTACTTCCGATCATTACAAAATTTGGCAGAATATTGCTTAATTAAGCGATAATCGGTTCATATTTAGATATATCAACATATATATATATTTCCTACCTACACAGAGAAAAAAATATGTTAAAAATATGTTTGGATGCAATCATATATATGTTTGGGACGGGCACAATCATATATATGTTTGTGGGTAAACATATTATGTTTGCACACAATCATAATATGTTCGGGGCAAAATTCTATCATATTAAAAAACGATATGATTGTGTCCTAACATATTTGTGGCAAAATAATATATTAGAACATATTTTCTAGAGTTTTAGAGAGTATTACTCTCTGAGAGCCCAATTATATGACTCATAATTTTGTGCAAAGAAGGGTAATATGTATATGGTAAACGTGTGTATGAGGAGGAATGGCAGATACACCAAAGGGTATTATTATTATTTGATGATGCTTACTCGCCCGGTCGAGTTTAAGGTCGGGTTTTTTATTGAATATGTGTGGTGAATGTCGAATTCCAAGAAATTAGTTGTAGTTTTAACACGTACAACAAATTCAAAATAAAAGAAAGAATATGATATCAAAGATGTATTGAGGTTATTCATTAAAAAACACAATTATTTTGGTGCAAAATTAATTTTTTGAAAAGGAATGTATGTTACTTCAAAACATTTTATTTACAAAACGTTCTATAATACTGACGCCGTTTTATTGCCCCACATATTTTGCCAACGTACATATGTATGTACGTAAGTATGTGCGCTTTTCATGTTCTTTGAACAAACACACTCCCGCACTAACAAATTGTTTTCATCTGAAATGACCCCGGGTACAGTAGTGAAGAGTGCACTGTACTACTGAAGTTTTGCCTTGCTCTGCACATTGCACAAATTCTTTTAAAGAGACACAACTCAAAATTTAGTAATTTTCAGAAAACTCAAAAACTATTCTGCATTTCATGAACTACTTTTCAGAAGCAAAGTGTGTATTACTGTCTGTTATTGTATTTCTGTATTTGACGTAGTGATTGACGATTTACATTAGGTTACTTGTTGCTGTGAACCGTTATAGTTTCATGAAGGAGCGAGAAGAGTAGAAGAGATACAATCATATGTATGATTACATACAATCGTATATATGATTACATACAATCATATACATGATTACATACAATCATATATATGATTACATACAATCATATACATGTTTGCATACAATCATATATATGATTAAATACAATCATATATATGATTACATATAATCATATACATGATTACATACAATCATATATATGATTACATACAATCATAAATGTTTAGGAGTCTAGGAGTTGAGCTGGAATTGCCTTTCGAAAAAAGAACGCATAATTTTTAATTTTTTCACAATCTTTATTTTTTTTCTTTCAATTCATTTGGCTTTTGGTAGGTTAGTGTGTACATATGTATGTGTGTGAAAGTGAACAGTGTGTGTATAAATTCAGTGGTTTTTCGTTTATTTTCGTAACTTTGTATAATTAAATGTTTTCATTTAATTTGTACATTTATGTATGTTAAATTTCAATGTTTTTTTTGTTTCAATTTGTGTTGTTCTTAAAGTTAATTATTTGTTCTTATTGTAATTATTAAATGTTGGGTCGTTTGAGTTCACTGTGTTAATTTCAGATTTTGGCACTTGTATTTTTTCACTAACACTTTTATCACGGGGGAGAGGCGCACGAGTTTTGTTAAAGGATCGGTAAAAGACTGATTACTTGTGCTTGCCATCTATCTCTTCTAAGCTCACTTAACGACTTTCGTTAAGCTACAGATGGCAAGCGACAAGTAAACAAACATATAAACAAAAGGGAAATTAGAGTAATGAGTGCTTTAGAGTGATGAGTGCATAAGTTATGCATGTATGGGCATATAAATGCATTTATACACCTACACATATAGTGGACGTTTCACACTGATGTTCAAAAGTGAGATGTCACCTTTGAACATTCTCCCCCCCCGTGATATAGTGTAGATTATTCTAACTTAAACTAGCTTAATCTAAAACTGCAGCTCATTTGGCTCCCGTGGATGAAAACCCCATCCAGTTTTGGGGCCTGTCACGGATCCAAGGCTTGAACAATAAATGTTGACGGAAATGCGATGGCGGGTCTTAGTAGGGTCGAAGTTGTAGGGTACTGGATACCACAGCATCTGTCTTCAGGGAATATGGGCTGACATCGTGTCGTATAACGGTACTTCGTGAGTTGGATGAGTCACGACTCGGGGTTGGGCTAGGCAACTGAGAAACCATATCTAGAGTAGAAGAGATGTGAGTACCAAGTTCTTTTACAAATAAATAGAGTGTTAGTCAATCTGAAAATAGTTTGACGATTTTCGTTATCGGTCTACTAACTACTCCGTGTGCTGTCCGAATATCTACGACCCTAATGTTTTGATCAGTTCCAAGGTATGTTCTTTCTATACGGCCTAATTTCCATTCTGTCGGGGCCAATCTCTCATCTTTAATTACAATTAAATCGTTTTCCTTTACATTTTCTGTTTGATACTTCCACTTATATCGACGATGTAGCTCATTCAAATACTCAGTTTTCCATCTTTGGCAAAAATATTGAGAGATAATCTTTAATCGTTTCCATCTATTGGCTAGGGTGAGGTTTCCGTCTGAAACATCGGGTTCTGTTGGGGTCAAAATTGAAGTACCAATCAGAAAATGAGCTGGGGTGAGAGGATGTAAGTCGGTAGGGTCGTCACTGGCTGGACTTAGGGGTCGAGAATTAAGACAGGCTTCAATTCGCGCTAAAATGGTCGCGAATTCTTCAAAGGTAAAATTCATTTGCGGTATAAATTTTCGTAGATGTGTTTTGAATGATTTAACTCCCGCCTCCCATAATCCTCCCATATGAGGGGCACCGGGAGGAATAAAACTCCATTCTAAATTTTGATAAACATTGTTCTGGGTGGCGTCTTTTTGCAGATTCTTCATAAACTCTAGCCTATCTTTTTTGATTAATTCTGCTGCTCCTACAAAATTAGTCCCATTATCTGAGTAGATCTTGGCTGGGCTTCCTCGTCGCCCAATAAAGCGAGATAAAGCGGCTAAAAAAGATTGAGTTGATAGATCACTAGTGGGTTCTAAGTGAATTGCTTTTGTGGAAAAGCAAACGAAGACGCAAACATAACCCTTTGTTATTAAACAAGCTCTTCCTGTAAAATTCTTTATGTTGAAGGGTCCTGCAAAATCTACTCCTGTGTTGGTAAAAGGTCGAGTCAGCATAGTTCGCTGGGGCGGAAGTGAGGCCATAATTTGCGTTTGAGTCTGGTGTTTATATAAAACACAAGTTCGACAATTATGAATTACCTTCTTGATTAAGGGCTTCAATTTAAATATCCAAAATTCAGACCTGATTACTCGAGTCATGAGTTGATTTCCGCCATGCATGGTAATTTTGTGAATAAATTCTACTAACAAAAGAGCTAATCTCGATTCGTATGGGATAAGAATGGGATGGCGCTCGTTATATGTAAGTGCTGGGGACTGAACAAGGCGGCCATTTGCCCTAATGATTCCTTTTGAATCAATGAATGGATTGAGAGATAAAAGACTGCTACCAGATGAGAGTCTTTTCTTTTGGGTTAACGCTAAATACTCCTCTGCGAAATAATGTTTTTGTGTTAAAACAATAAGACGATCTTTGATATCTTGGATTTCACCGTGGGTGATTTCTGCTGAAGAAATTCTAAGTCGGGTCCGATTGACGCCGGTATTTCGCCAAAAACGAATCGCAAATGCTAAGACTTTGTATGCCCTAGATAGAGAAGAAAATCTATCCAAAGGATCTTCAACTGTTGTGGTCGCGAAAACTTTAACTGCCTTTGCTTCTAACTCTGTGTCGCTCATAATGTCGTGTCTAGGCCATCGGTCTTTTGGAAACTTCAGCCACTGGGGTCCAGTCCACCACAAATGATGTGACTGCAAATCATTTGGCGAACATCCTCGACTAGCTACATCAGCTGGGTTGCTTTCTGAATCTATGTGCTTCCAATTTTCGTTGCCTACATTATCTAAAATATCTGAAATTCTATTTCCTACAAAGGCACTCCATGAACACGGTGGTTTTTTGAGCCATGCTAGCACGATCGTTGAGTCGGTCCAAAAGTGTGTTGAAATATTTTCAATTTGTAAGTTGGGAACCACCGCTGTGGTTAATTTTGCTAAGAGAACGGCTCCGCATAATTCTAATCTAGGCAGAGATATTTTTTTGATGGGTGCTACTCGAGTTTTCGCTGCCAAAAGAAACGTGTCGACTGTTTGATCTAAATGTTCTACTCTAACATAAAGAGTCGCGGCGTAAGCGCTTTCTGAAGCGTCACAAAAACCATGCACTTCAATTTTACTTGAAGGTTTAAATCTGATCCACCTAGGTACTGAAACTGAATCTATTGAGGGACAATTTTTAATGAAATTCTTCCAATTCATTCGAGTTATGGGCTTCAACGCATCGTCCCAATCTACTTTATCCAGCCAGACTTGCTGCATGATAAGTTTCGCTACGATGATTACTGGAGCCAGCCATCCACATGGGTCGAAAAATTTGGCAATTGTTGAAAGGACTTCTCGTTTGGTGCATAATTCCCTTTCTTCCGTGGGTGGTGATGTGAACGTAAAGTTATCAGCCGAAATGTTCCATCGGATACCTAGAGTCTTCGTTGAAGTTCCTTCCGAAATATCCAACCAATTGACCGGCAAGAGTGAGTCAGGTGGCAGATCGCGAAGTAGATTGGGGTCGTTTGAGCTCCATTTTCTCAATTCAAAACCTGCTGAGTCCATGGCTGCTACTAATTCTTTCATAGACTTAAGGGATTCTTCTACAGTGTGACCTCCAGCTAAAACGTCGTCGACATATAAATTTTGTTTTATAATTTCCGAACCTAATGGGTATGTTTCTTTAACATCTTCTGCCAATTGAATTAGGGTCCTAAGAGCTAGAAATGGGGCGCAATTAATTCCGAAAGTGACTGTCGAAAGTTCAAAGTCTTCAACTGGGTCATTTGCTGATTTTCTAAAAAGAATTCTTTGAAATGGGGCCTGACTTGGGTCGATTTGTATTTGACGATACATTTTGGTAACGTCCGCGTTGAATACATATCTAAAAAACCTCCATTTTAAAATCTGCAATACTAAATCCTGTTGAAGAATTGGCCCTGGATGTAAAATGTCATTAAGACTTTTCCTATTTGATGTGGGACTTGACGCATTGAAAACTACCCTAAGTTTAGTAGTAACCCTATCCGGTTTAATAACTGCATGATGTGGCAAATAGTAGTGAGGGGTCTTCTCGATTTCCTTGGTCCTCAGTTTCCGCATGTGTCCAAGTTCCAAATATTCCATTATCGCTGCGTCGTATTGAGATTTGATTTCGGGCGTTTTTTGCAACTTTCTTTCCATTCGATAGAATTGCGCCATTGCGATATTTCGAGATGCTCCAAGTTCAGCACAAGATTTGAACGGCATCGTGACAATATATCGTCCATCTTCAGTTCTTCGCGTTGTATTTTTGAAATTTGTTTCGCAAAAGGTGTCTTCTGCTGACCTCAAAACTTTTTTTGGGGTCTCCTCCACCTCCCAAAAACGTGTGAGAATTTTCTCGATCGAAACTGTATTGTAAAGTGAAATTTTCCTATCATTTGTGTTTGATTTTTCAAGGGGTCCGCCCACTATCCAGCCAAAAACGGTGCTTTGCGCTAGTAAAGATCCTATAGATTTCATTGGAGCTCCTACTGTGTAAATTAAGGGTCCTATGTCTAAACCTATCAGAAGATCTATGGGTCGGCTTTCGTAAAAACGAGGATCTGCTAACTCGAGATGGGTTGTTTCTCTATGTTGATTTTTATCTAGGGTGCGCGACGGCAAATTAGAAGGAAGGGACTTCAAAACGGGTGCCCAAACTTCTAATTCAAAACTAGGGTTTGTACGAGAACAAAGGTTAAAAAGACAAGCTTTTGTTGAAGTTTCTGAAACGGTTTCACTTAAACCGGTAACATGAACAAGATTCTTCCTAGTTGGAAGCTTCAATTGGTTTGTAATCTTCTCTGAGATAAATGTTGATTGAGATCCAGGGTCGATAATCGCTCGTGCGTCATATCGCTGCCCTCTAGATTCAATTTGAACAATCGCTGTGAAGAGTAGTGTTTCCTTCGATTGCTGCTGGCTAAGTTGTGAATTTTCCTTGAGAGTTAGAGTCGTTATACTAGGAGTTTGAAAACTAGGTGTGGACTGTAAACTAGGAGTGGATTGTACTAGGGTGGTTAGAGCTGCCGCACTGGTACTAGGTCGTACGTCATCTCTAACCGGTTGTGAATTTGTAGGTCGGGCCTCGTTACCCTTATGTAATAAAGTGTGATGTCTTTGATTACATTCCCTACACGTGAAACGACTCTTACAATCTCTTACACCATGATCCGAAGTGATGCAGTTGTAACAAAGATTGTGAAGTTTTACTAAGTGAATGCGATCATTCACGTTTTTCTCAAGGAATTGTGGACAATTTCGTAACAAATGGTTTGCCTTGCAAATTTGGCAACTCGGTCCATTTGTACGACTACTAGGTTGCGTAGATGTGCTAAATCTGTTGCTATTGTTGAATCTTCTTTGCGAACTTTGAGTCTGTTGCGCAACATTAGTTTGAAATGACTTAACCCTATTTTCCTTCCTACTATAATCGGGTCTAGGCTGATTATTTTTGGAGAAATGGGGCTTAATATTTCCTACAGATTCTAAAGTTTTGAACTTGTGTGTCAAAAATGCATTCAAATCTTTCCAAGACGGTAGTAAGGAACAATCTTCCAAACCGTTTTCAAATTCTTCTAAGAAATTTCTCGGCAGTTTCGTAGAGGTAAGGTAAACTAAAATTGGGTCCCACCCCTTCACATCTACGTTGAGTGTTTCTAGTGTCTGAACGCAACCATCAATAGTGCGTTGAAGTTTCTGGATCGATGATCCTGAATCTGCCGAAACTGGTGGTAAACTAAGTAGAGTCTTTAGCTGTTCGTTAACTTGCATTCGTTTATTCTCGTATCTGTTTTCTAAGTTTTTCCATGCTAGATCAAAACCTTCATTTGTTAGTGGTACGTTACTAATAATTTCCCGTGCCTCCCCCGCGGTTTTTTGTTTTAGATGGAAAAGTTTTTCTACTTTACTAAGTCTAGAATTATTTCTGTACAAGGCCGAAAACAAATCCCGAAAAGTAGGCCAAGCGCTGTATCCTCCATGAAATGTGTCGGTGTCGCATGGTGGTAAACGTAACGATAGATGGTTGTTTGGCTCTACTGTTTCCTTTTTTCGGGTCTCCGATTCTCGTTCGAACTTTTCCTGCTGCCTTTCGTCGGTTAGTGCTAAAATTTCTCCATTTACTGCGCTTAAACATCGTTTGTATGTCTCTAATGCCTCTTTATAATGGGTCCTCAACTTTGATTTATCGATTGGGGCCTCATCTTTTTCGGGAACACGGTCTCTACAATCTAAATAGGCCCTTTTCACTTGATCCCAAACAGAGTTCAATTCTACACGTGTCACTTCTAATGAGTGAATATTATCATCGGTGCTAGTAGCAGAGTAACCACTCTCAAAGTCTATCAGGTCATTTACGCAATTTACAAATTTATCACGTAAAACTTTATCCATATTTCCTCCTTCTTAAATATTTTCTTTGTCAAATTTTAAACTGGCTAAAATTTCAAGAAACTTTTAAAATTGAGCTTTTCTTTTAACAATTTCTGTAAAAACTTACTTTGCCAATATTTGCAAAATAATTTCAGAAAAACGCTAAATATTTGTTGAATGGGGCCAATCTTTTACAGTCCGACTTTTTTTTTCACGAATAGATATAAATAATGGCAGTTTACTTTGAACTTGTGTCGTTTGTGCGAAAAGTAAGAAATTTTAGCGATAATAATTTTTATAGACCTGGGTCTTTTGGAAAAAAAAAAATTATATAAATAAAAATTTGGACGAAAGTAATACTTTGTCGGCTAGTGTACTCTCAAAAAAAATTATCAATCAACTCTTCTTTGACAAAACAAAAAAAAATAAAAAAAAGCGTAGGAAAGTGATTTTTCTATCAGAAAAAATTCAATCAAATCAAAAAACAAATTTTGTAAGAAAGTGTTTTTTGCAAATTTATAACAAACAAAAAAAAAACAAACTTTGTAGGAACGTGTTTTTTCAAAAAAAAAATACCCAAATTTTGTAGGGAGGTGTTTCACTTAATAGATTTTTCGAGCAAATTTATTTTTCGTAGTAAAGTGTAATTTCCAAAAAAATAGCACTTAATAAATTTCTGAACAAATTTATTTTTCGTAGTAAAGTGTAATTTCCAAAATTAGCACTTAATAAATTTTCGAGTCAAATTTATTTTTCGTAGTAAAGTGTAATTTCCAAAAATTAGCACTTAAAAAATTTTTGAGCAAATTTATTTTTCGTAGCAAAGTGTAATTTCCAAAAATTAGCACTTAATAAATTTCTGAGCAAATTTATTTTTCGTAGTAAAGTGTAATTTCCAAAAATTAGCACTTAATACATTTTTCGAGCAAATTTATTTTTCGTAGTAAAGTGTAATTTCCAAAAATTAGCACTTAATAAATTTCTGAGCAAATTTATTTTTCGTTGTAAAGTGTAATTTGCAAAAATAAAAATAAATTTCAATAAATGTAAATTATTGTGTTAGTTCTGTTTAGCTTTTGCCGAAATGTCCGTCCGATCCCATCAACCATCAAACCATATGTTCTTTCATTCCTTTCTTTACGGCTGAAATTATGTTTTCCTACTTCTCCCTTTTTTTTTTTCTATTTCACAAAAAAATCCAGTGGTACATTAACCTTTGGGTTCCCTAATCAAGGCAAGAAGTGAAAACGAATGAAAAGACAACGAGAAACCAACGAAAAAAAAATCCGCTACCTATGGTCTCATATGCATCGATGTACATAGACTGGTGTTGTTGTTGTTTTAATGGGTACGAGGGGTCGAGTTGAAAGTGTCGGCACAGGAACTTTTTTATCAAATATATCAAGATTTTCGCGTTAAATCGGTTGGAAACTACAGTAATGCTGATTTGTAGCACAAACCACACATATTAATGGCAATAGAGATTAAAAAATCGTAAATTTTTTGACATTTTTCAAAAGGGTTTTTCTATTGAATCTAAAGCAATACGAGGGTCGTTCAAAAAGTTGGAACACGTATTTTCTAAAGCAAAAAAAATAAATTTATTTTTTCTTTTTAGTTTATTGATTGGGATTGATTTTAGCGTCTCCAAAGCATCAGCTAATATCATACGGTCGATTTATCCCTCAGAAAATCGCATATAAAGAAGGCAAAAAAAATATTTTTTTCTCTAAGTTGCAAACATGATGTTTAAAGTACCCAAAAATCACGAAGTAATTTGTAGGGTTCTCAAGCCAGTCAGCGGATGAATCGAGCCAATAAAAATCTTTCCTTTTTTTTTTCCTTTTAAGCAGCTAATAATAATAGTAATAAGAATAAAAGTAAGCTTAATAAATATAACCGCGATTTAAGCAGCCGAAAAAATTCAAGAAATTTTCGCTCTTTTGTTTCGCAAGAAAGTTGTCCGTCCACGCGTTATTCAGCACAAAATTATCTGGAATTCTTGCTGAGGTTTTCGGAATAAGTCAATGGGTGTCCGTCCGCGCGTCCGAAATCTTAATAAACTTATCTTAATAATCGTATCTTAATACTCTTATCTTAATATTCTTAAATCTAAAAATAACTTGATGGCATAAATCGACTCGACTAGCCGCTGGCTTTCAGAAAAATTCATCAGAATGCGTAATAAATTATTTGAACAAATTATCGAAGGGTTTTCAAATGGTTGGGTCGCTATTTTCCTAAAGTTTCGAAAACTAGAAAACAGTAAAGTCGCGCGTTGTTACCGAAAAAATCGTCAAAAAACTTTCATAGGTTAGAATGCATGTAGGTTATGCAAGAGGTTAGTATATATGTAAAGGGTATATATGTGTAGCAATGTGTAGGTATGTAACTGCAAGCTAACTGCACTTATGTATGTATGTATATCAAAGTGCTATGTATGTATGTGCAAGCTAACTGCAGTTAAATATTCAGTTATCTTTGTATATATGTAAAAGACGAAAAACCAAGCCAGCGTCGTACATAGGGCCAGACCCGCCAAAATCTCCTTCATATAGCAATATGGCGGAGTTCGAAAAAAATGGTTTTGGCACCCTATGTAACAACGCTACCTGCACAAATTTTGGGTACTCACTTTGATCCTTTTATGTGTTTGAGGTACCTGTTGTTGGCGTTGGTCGCTGGTTCTTCCTTCCTTCCTTCTAGGGATTCAAGGGTGATGTTGTTGGGTTGTGTTTCCAAGGGGTCTTGTGTTGCTGGCTTGTGTTGGGTCACTTTTTGTTGGGTCACTTTAGTTTTTGGGTCACTTTGTTTGTTTTGTTTAATCGCGCCGAACCGATTTTTTATTTTAACCGATCTTGCACAATGCTCACGGTGTTTGAATTTTAAATATTTTTTAAAACACTTTTTTGTTTTAATTGCACTACACACGTTGATATTTTTGTTTTTTAATTATTTAAAAAAACGCACTTTTTTATCCGGTTCGCATAGGACCAAATGTTTAGGAGTGAAGCTTAGTGTTACTTTGCCTTCCAAAATAAAAACTTCAATTGGTTATAGTTTAAATTTCAAGTTTTAGGGTTTTATTCAATGTTTTAATTCGATATGTGTAAAAATGTACATGTGTGTGTGTGAAAATGTGGTTTATGTTGTGTTTATTTGTATATTAACAATTTTAATGATTTTTGTTTATTTATTTAAAAATGGTTTAACAAAAAGGTTTTCTTTAATGTTTAATTCAAAGGTAAGCACTTGCATTTTTTTTCTAACACTTTTATCACTTATTACGGGGGAGAGGCGCACGAGTTTATTTCGAGGATCGGTAAAAGACTGATTACTTGTGCTTGCCATCTATCTCTTCTAAGCTCACTTAACGACTTTCGTTAAGCTACAGATGGCAAGCGACAAGTAAACAAACATATAAACAAAAGGGAAATTAGAGTAATGAGTGCTTTAGAGTGATGAGTGCATAAGTTATGCATGTATGGGCATATAAATGCATTTATACACCTACACATATAGTGGACGTTTCACACTGATGTTCAAAAGTGAGATGTCACCTTTGAACAATAAAAATGTTTGCATACAATCATATATATGATTACATACAATCATATATATGTTTGCATACAATCATATATATGTTTGCATACAATCATATAAATGTTTGGTAACATTACCGCTACCCCAAACATAATATGTTTGGGAGCTGCTCCAAACATATATATGTTGCCTGCAAAATATGTTTGGGACAATATGTTACAGAGGCCGTTTTTTTCCTCCGTGTATTTACCAATTATTCCAAATTATTATCGCAATGACCCTTGTCGCATTGTTAGGGAGGTGTAGGGTATTATATAGTCGTCCCCGTCAGACTTTGTGCCTTTCCTTACTGGTTTTGTGTGGAAAAAGCTTTGGTAAATGTCAATAGAAACATGAAGGTAATGTTGGTCTTTGACAGGAAGACAATGAAGAAAAGAGCTTCGTACCTGAACGATAAGTGACAATGAACCAAATTAAAAACATGATTGCTTGTGTGAGAATAATAAGAAGAAAATTATTGCTTGGGAATCTATCGCACGCCTGTGTGTTGGTACATTTCGCCGAAAATGCTGTTAGAGTTCAATATCTAAAATTTACCATTTTATGAGAGAAATGCACCTTCAAAGAAAAAGTGAATTTTAAAGAAAATTTAAAAAATACAATAATTTTTTTATAATTTAAACTGGGGTACTCTCTCGGCTCAAGACCAACCTGCTTCTATTATTTCATTTCATGGCGGGGTTTTCATTAAAGCGTTTCATTGATGATTCGATATGAAAATATGGTATTTTTGGCTAAAATAAGCATATTATAGTGAAAAATATATTCTTGATAGGGTAGCAAATCAATATTTCAAGGTGTTGCATAAGGAATCAACAAAGTTAGTGAGTTGATTCCTTTTGTGTACCTCATCCAACAGTGTACTACATGGAGTCTCTCAAAAGCGACGCAAAACAAAAAAAAAACAGACTTTTATATGTTGATGCCTCAGACAAATATTACGTATATTCTATCTGAAATACGTGTCCAATGAGTCTCTCTGGCAGATGGCGAACTGCAGTTCAATCTCTCTAGAAATACGTAAAAGAAAATGGAAATGGATCGGCCATACCCTCAGACGGCCTACATCAGAAATTGCAAGAGCTACGTTAGAATGAAATCCACAAGGACACCGCCGTCAAAGACGACCACGAAATACGTGGGTACGATGCGTCAGACAAGAACATGATGCAGCTGAATTCACCTGGTATCAAGTCAAAAAAATTTAAATTTTGTATTAAATTGGCTCCGCTTAACTGAAAATTCCTCAAACAACCAACCTTTATCAAAAATAAAATAAAAATTTTGAATAAACAAAATGTTATGGGTTTTGAAAACAAATACAAATCTCTGTCGCTTAAAAACAAACTGGAGACATTAAATCCGGTGCACCTTTCCCTGGTGTCCTGTCTATGGTTCCATTATATCGCAGCTACATTGACCCGAATTATAAAGAACTTGAAATCCATCTCGACAATGTGGACAAGGACGAGGTTGGATTTATTACTGGACACGAAACAGATTCAGTTGAGGAGACGGATGTTGTTTCAGATGCTCTGATGAAAATTTCGTCAACGCCAATAAGATGTACCCTGTTGGGAGATGTAACGGATAGAGATATTATCAAACAGGTTACCGACTCTACGAATGTGGAAGGTAACGATGATAATATTGAAACTAATGAATCCGTAGTCATTCTATTTAAACCTACGGTAAACGAAGACGTAAAATATATTGGTATTCTTAAAGACTTTTTTTCGACAATGTTAAGGGCCGTAATAATTTACATGTCCCTGACCGTCCAAATCGCGACTATTTTACAAATATGTAATACCAAAAATGATATACATTTGTCCAAGAATTAATATACCAAAATAAATATGACTGAATAGAATTTAATGCCTATATCGTTTCTGAAAAAATTTGACCCCACTACATGAAATAATAGATAATATTTGCACCTTTTAACGGCCAATTCCACAATCTCCGGTTATCCTACAGTTAGAGCTAACCTACAGTTATAGTTGTCAAATTGTATGAAATGTCTCTAAACGGAGATTGTGAAATTGGGGGTAAGTCGACATGTAGTCCTACGAATTTAACTTAACATTTAGCATTTATCACGAAATGGTTGAAGAAAATGTAGCACTTTTCCAGAATCGAAATCACCATAAGTTCCATTGTCAATTTTTGTTTCTTTAAGTTTCTAGTGCATATGAATATTTTATTTATAATATAAAAAAATTATACCCATACTCGTATTAATAAGGTTAATTTTTTATATCCGATAGCTTATATATCGGATAACTGAAACATTTTTCACTTAAGCGTAATTCGGATAAGTAAAACATTTTTCAGCTATCCGAACTACGGTTTTACGAAAAATGCGGATAACTGAAAAAAATGTGTTGCAGTTTTCCATTTTCAGTTAAGCGGAGTCGATTGTATATTTAAAAAAATAAATGACATATTTGTATGTATATAGTGGAGGGTATAACTATCAACTAAACCACCAATGATTTCAAAAATGGCACTACCTTAATTCTGTACCTAAATCAGCCAGTTAGTCCACAGTTAACTTTTCCACGTCCCCGTCAATTATTTTAATTTAATTACAGGTACGTTCTGATATATAGGATAACATTGGCATATATATACATCGCCAACCACTGTAGCAACCATAGCAATAGCATCAAAATCAGGCATGACACACGTGGTTGCAACACATGTTTTAGCATAACTCGAGAACCATTTATTTGAATTGGTTCAGGAAGGACTCGAAAATTAAATAGCAACTTCTTTCTAGTTGCAGGGTTTTGTGTGTAATATAGTGTCCTTAACACAAAAAATTAAAATTTTGTTATGGTTTTTTGAATTTTTTGATGGTTTGGCTTGAGGTCATGTACCATTTAAAAAGCAATGGATTTTGTTGTTGTAAATAGTTTCAATTTTATTTGCTTCCAATATGTCGAGTGCCTTCGACAGTCATCCTCAGCAAAATTCACTTTAAAATATAAATAAATTATACATAAATGTTTAAAAGACAAAAATAATATCACAATAATTACACTTAGAACAAAAACTATCGGCTAGTTCTTAATAGAGTTAACTATGTATTAACTAACAAATTATTTCCTTCGTCCATATTTATACCCTACACCACACTGTGGTCCAGGGTATTATGAGTTTGTGCATTTGTTTGTAAAACCCAGAAGTGGAAGATATAGACCCATCGTTTATTATACCGATCGATTTGGAATCACTTCCTGAGTAGATTTAACCATGTCCGTCCGTCTTTAGATGTATCGTTGTAATCAAAGTGCAATTCCTATTTATGGTCCGATTGTGACAAAATTTAGCACAGTGCTCTTTTTTGGCCCATGGATAATTCTTATTGAAATTAGTCAAAATTCTGCGCATTACGATTATCGTTTTTGGTCTAGTTTATTATGATCAACTTCATCAAATCCTCCTTGGAAAAAGCCTTGATGAGGAGGTGGAGCTAAATACTTTGTCAACTGAAAAGAAACCAATAATTCTAAATTATTATCGCAATGCCCATTTTCGCATTGTAAGGGAGGTGTATGAGGCCCCGCCTAACTTTCAGTCTTTCCTTACTGGTGTTCCACTAATTTTCTGTAAATCTGTGCACAATGGTCCGTGTCGGTTTTATAGATCATTCTCTCAACGTTTGTTACATTTATTATGTGTAACATTTCTAATGTATATCTCCTTTTATAGTTTTTCTTCCGTTTAAAAACATTTTTTGGAAGGTGTCTTTAGTATTTGGACAAAATTTTTTGAATTATATGCATTTTTTGAAGTATACACTATAAATTAAAGAACATTATGAGGACTACAAATGTTAGTAATGACATGTTCTTGAGGAGACCTAATTTTGGTAACTTTCGTTAAAAATATTAGAAAAAATGTGTTTTTTTTGTTGGCATGAAAAAAACATTAATAAATAAAAAAAATCTCAAACAAAACTATTTGTTCCAATTTTTGAATGCTTGCGTCCTAAAGAAGAAGACAATGGCTATTTATAGAAAATCTATGGATAAATGCAGAAATTATAGCACTTTTGGTAGAAATAAGAGAATAACATAATCCTGTTTTTATACCTACACTATTGTAAACAAGGGTATACAAGTATAGCGTGATCCATTTCGAGGTTTCCTACTTTTTTAAAGAAAAAAATCTAAACCGATTTCTTCCAAATTTAGCACTGTTCATTCATATAATAAGAAACCTCTTTCTGCCAAATTTCATACTGATCGAATATAAAATAAAGTTTTTACAGCGCTTACATGCCAAATCGTGGCTAACATATATATGGGGGATATATCTAAATCTGAACCGGTTTCTTCCAAATGTAACACTGTGTATTCATATAATATGGAACCTCTTTCTGCAGAATTTCATACAGATCGGATATAAAATAAAATTTTTACAGCGCTCATATGTCAAATCGGGGGTAACGTATATATGGGGGCTATATCTAAATCTGAACCGATTGCTTCCAAATTTAACATTGTTCATTCATATAATAAGAAACCTCTTTCTGCCGAATTTCATACTGATCGGATATAAAATAACATTTTTACAGCGCTTATATGTCAAATCGGGGGTAACATATGCATATATGGGGGATATATCTAAATCTGAACCGATTTTAACCAAATTCAGCATGGAAAATGAATGGGGAATATTCATTATCATTTGAAAGAGCATTCTTCGGCATTTATTTTTTGAAGATTATGCACGGGGCAAAATCGCATTTTTTGATTTGTTTGAATCGAAAGAAAATATACTTGGAACACAAATTTTTAATTATTATATATTTTCGAGCAAATAAATTTTATTTGAAAATCAATAAAATGTATTTAGAACGCATATGTTAATATATTAGAATAAAATATATTTGCTAACTAATTTTCTCAAATAAAATATGTGTTTAAATACAAATAAAATTATTGTTTAGGAATATTTCCAAATATATTTTATTAAAAAAAGATTTTCAAAACTTTGCTGAATTTTTCAAACTTTAGTTTTATTTTTTTTTCATGTTTTCGAATTATGCTTTCCTATTAAAAATGGCATACTTAGCATTAACTTCTATTTGAAACCACTTATTTTTATTTTCTAACTATTCCCAGTCATTATTTTCAATTATAAAGAAATTTTACTAACATTAAAAATTTCTAAAAATTACCTCTCAATTGCTGAAAACATAAAACAATTAAAGAATAGATATATATTCACGCAAATAGATCTTTGTTTGGGAAATAACATATGCAAATAAAAAATATTAGGATGTAAACGTAGTTTTGTCTAGAACAACATCCTCCCAAACATATATTATATGTATGTTTTAAATGTTATATATTTGGAGTGCACCCTAAAAATATATATGTTTCAAGCAGAATATGTTTGGAACAATATACTACAGAGGCGATTTTTTTCAGCGTGTGTCTATCAAATGTCGGGGCTACGTCTCAGATGGTCCATCCGTTGAGTCCAATTTTCGATGATTAGTTCGAGCATTTCGATTGGTAACTGGGAATGACACGCGTGAATGCTCCAAGGCCTGAATCGAAGCGGGTTTGTCCGCATAAACTTAATACTTTACATATCCCCACAGAAAAAAGTCTAACGGTGTGATATCACACGATGTGGCCAATCGACCGGCCCAAAACTTGAATTATCTGCTCACCGAAGTGTTCTCTCAATAAATCCATTGATTGATGTGATGTGTGGGAAGTGGCGCCGTCTTGTTGAAAACAAATGTCGCCATGATCTCGAGCTTCAATTTCAGGCATCAAATAGTCGGTTATCATGGCACGATAACGGTTGCCATTGACGGTAACGTTCTCACCGGCATCATTTTTGAAGAAAATGGACCGATGATTCCACCGGCCCACAAACCACACCAAACCGTTGTTTTTTCTGGATGAAGTGGCAGCTCTTGAATCTCTTCAGGTTGCTCTTCGTCCCAAATGCGGCAGTTTTGCGTGTTTACATACCCATTGAGCCAGAAATGGGCCTCATCGCTGAACAAATCGTTCAGCTTTATTACGAAAACGTCGGATCTTCTTGGAACTTTTCAAGAGCCCATAGAACGAAGCGATGTCGCTGTGGAAGGTCGGGCGGCTTCAGTTCTTGAACAAGCTATATTTTGTATGCTTTCAATTTAAGATCTCGACGTAAAATGCGCCAAGTCGTTCCATACGTCAGTCCGAGTTGATGCGAACGGCGCCGAATTGACTCTCCACGGTCTTCGTGTACACTCTCAGCTACGGCCGCTACATTTTCTTCACTGCGTTCTGGACGTGGTCTATTCGGTCGAATATTATCCAGTAGTGAATGCTGGGTCTCAAGATGGGTGATGGTGTTGCGAATAGTACGCTCATTAGGCCGATTATGTTGACCATAAGTTGAGCGAAGTGCTCGAAACACATTCCTCAAAGAACGTGAATTTTCGTAATAAAGTTGAACGATTTGTAAACGTTGTTCAGGCGTAAGTCTTTCCAGGATGAAATGCCAAACAATACTTAACAAAAATAACATGACAGCATGACACGACTCACACGTGATCTGTTAAAAAAGGCTATTGAAAAGGCCTCCACGACTTCTTCTGCAGGAACGAATTCGATGAACCCAATGTTCGAGCCATTTTTCCACTGAATCAAGTCGTATGTCATCCATGGCATGTTCAGTATTGACTTGTAAAGCTTGAAAAGAGACGGGTTTATTTCGAAAGACCAATGACTTCAAATAACCCCCATTAAGTAGTCTAATGGTGTTAAATCACAACTTCTTGGAGGGCATTCAAAATCACAATTTCTTGAAATAATCGAATCTCCAAAATTTTCTCGCAACAATTCAATTGTTTCATTTGCTGCGTGGCACGTAGCCACAATCAGTCAATGGAAAAAAAGATAGCTCTTAACGAGAGCTAAAATATTGCTTATTGGTGTCAAGGTTGTAGGTCGACTGGAAAGTGTTTTTTTTTTATTTAAAAAAATGGACTTAGCGCACGAAAAGTTTCATATATGTTAAAAAAGGGATCTTCACAACGGTTTTATAATTTAAAAACATGGACCGATATGCACCATTTTAACTAGAGATAATAAATTCCATATTCCATAGAGTGTCAAGATGTGTCATAGGTGACATTTATATGAAGGCAAGATGTGTCATAGGTGACATTTATATGAAGGCTATATCATGACATGGACCGATATGCCCCATTTAAAGAAATGCCTCTGTATCAATTTTCGAAAAGATCGCTTCATATCTGTGACCTGCACTTTGCGAACAAGAATACGTGGACTTATCTTTGCCACCAAGTTTCATTAAAATCGAAGACTATTAGCCGACTAGGGAACAAATTCAAGGCTCTTCTGTTAAAATTGAAATATCTCGGAAGCTA
Organism: Eudasyphora cyanicolor; assembly: GCA_963930755.1. Lineage (NCBI taxonomy): Eukaryota > Metazoa > Arthropoda > Insecta > Diptera > Muscidae > Eudasyphora > Eudasyphora cyanicolor. The sequence goes on along the minus strand of OZ005736.1, from coordinate 62,107,591 downwards.
GGAAAACTTCTCTTCAAAATTGTGTCCATGTGTAGTACGCTAAAATAGCATTCTTCTGAAAAAAATTTAGTAAAATCGCTTGACCATGCTTTTTTGATATTGGCAAATTAATAGTTTGACCTTGAATTTCAATGTCAAAATAATGTTTCTGCAAAAATCGAAGTGAATTGAAAACCCCATAAACAATGCTTTAAGGCGAAGAATATGGGCATATTTATTAAAATGGACAAAATTAAAATGCTTACAACTGCAGCTGTGGTCACAAGAATGCAGTCATATTTTAGATTAATACGTTAGGTATACGTTAAGTACGCCTACATGTCCATCAAATTTTATTCAAATCAGAAAACATTACCAAAAAGTTGGCTTCCTGACAAATAATGATTCGTATAGATTTTTTAACACCACAAATCAATTAGGTTAGATATGTCGTAGTAAAATTGAAGAACAATATAAAGGGAACTTTTGGAGAATTTGTTCACTTAAAAAATCGTCCCCGCTTCTCACCCCTTACTCCTAAAAAAATTATCAAATGCTATCATACGTCAGTATTTTTAGCTGTTGGCTACGAGAAAAATATTCCTCATGAACAATTACTTTGGGTTTTTATTGCGCTTTTATTACAGTGCTCCTGCTCCTTCCTGCTATAATTCTTTGGCAGCACAATAGTTCAAGTAAGTATTTCTAAAACCTTCAGTACTCCTGTATAAATGTCAAGTACAATTTAAAACGATCTTCTCAAATTTGTGGCTGTTTCGATATTACTTGTATTACCACTACATTGAAATCCGCCACTGTGCCATTTTAAAAACTGTCATTAAAGCATTCAATTAATCAATTATTTAAAATATCACAAAGCATTCTGACTCGACTCATAATTTTGTCATCCGATGTTTATCCTGATAAAGTCCAATACAAAGTCATGACCGTCAGATAGATTTGCATTTCCATTATCACGAGACGTCGCCTGCAATGGAGCAGTGCATTAAAATTTCGTTGAAATATTATATTTTTTAAATTATTATGGAATTGTAATTATTTATGTGTTTTTAATAAACGAAGTATTAATTTATTTTGTTTGATGTTGGAAACCATGATAAATAACATTATTATTAGGGCAATTAGGCTTTGTTTGGTCGGTTGTCATTCGGGTGCATAAATGCATGACAATAATAACAAGCCAATGAATGTGTCCATCCGTTCGTCCACCTGCCTGTTTGTGACAAAACGTGTGTCAATATTATTCCAAAATGTCAAAATTGATTTCATGTGTTGTGATGTGATTGGCGAAATCTATTTGTTTACGTCCAATCATTTTACTAAATATTTGTGATTACTTACTTCATTTAATTGACGTGCTAAGTAATCGCTGCAACAGACAAAATAGTCAATGCAAATTTACCTATTTATGAAACGCGAATACACTATGTCACAAAATGGACTTCAATTAAAGGATTTTCAAATCTAATATTTATGAAGACAAACCACTTAACAAAGACAACATCATACATATTTGTTAGCCTTTCATTAAGTAGCACAATGCAGTAACATTTTTGTCGAAGGGCTGCGCGTAAAATTTTCTGGTGTGGAGTTGTAATGCAATTTTGGTAATTTTTATACCCTACACCACACTGTGGTACAGGGTATTATAAGTTTGTTTCACGGCAGATGTTTGTAACACCTCAACATAACACAGCTAGACCCACCTTAAAGTATACCGATCGACTCAGAATCACTAGCTGAGTCGATTTAACGATGTCCGTCCGTCCGTCCGTCCGTCCGTCCGTCCGTCCGTCTGTCCATGTAAAGTTGTTCGTCGACTACAGGTCGCAATCTCACTCCGATCGTTCTGAAATTTTGCAGTTTAGAGTATTTCGCGTCTGTTAAGATCGCTATTGAATTTGGTTGAAATCGGTTCAGATTTAGATATAGCTCCCATATATATCTTTCGTCCGATTTGGCCCTTTAGTCCCATAGAAGCTGTATTTTACATCCGATCGTTTTGAAATTTAGAATGGTAGAGTTTCTTGATCCATGAACCAACATTGCTGAATTTGAAGAAAATCGGTTAAGATTTAGCTATAGCTCTCATATATATGTTTCGTCCGATTTGGCCCTTTAGTCCTATAGAAGCTGTATTTTACATCCGATCGTTTTGAAATTTAGAATGGTAGAGTTTCTTGATCCATGAACCAACATTGCCTAATTTGAAGAAAATCGGTTCAGATTTAGATATAGCTCCCATATATATCTTTCGTCCGATTTGGTCCTTTAGTCATATAGAAGCTGTATTTTACATCCGATCGTTTTGAAATTTCGAATGGTAGAGTTTCTTGATCCGTGAACCAACATTGCCGAATTTGAAGAAAATCGGTTAAGATTTAGCTATAGCTCCCATATATATGTTTCGTCCGATTTGGCCCTTTAGTCCTATAGAAGCTGTATTTTACATCCGATCGTTTTGAAATTTAAAATGGTAGAGTTTCTTGATCCATGAACCAACATTGCCGAATTTGAAGAAAATCGGTGCAGATTTAGATATAGCTCCCATATATATCTTTCATCCGATTTGGTCCTTTAGTCCTATAGAAGCTGTATTTTACATTCGATCGTTTTGAAATTTAGAATGGTAGAGTTTCTTGATCCATGAACCAACATAGCCAAATTTGAAGAAAATCGGTTAGGATTTAGCTTTAGCTCCCATATATATGTTTCGTCCGATTTGGCCCTTTAGTCCTATAGAAGCTGTATTATACATCCGATCGTTTTGAAATTTAGAATGGTAGAGTGTCTTGATCCATGAACCAACACTGCCGAATTTTAAGAAAATCGGTTCAGATTTAGATATAGCTCCCATATATATCTTTCGTCCGATTTGGTCCTTTAGTCCTATAGAAGCTGTATTTTACATCCGACCGTTTTGAAATTTAGAATGGTAGAGTTTCTTGATCCATGAACAAACTTTGCCGAATTTGAAGAAAATCGGTTAAGATTTAGCTATAGCTCCCATATATATCTTTCATCCGATTTGGTCCTTTAGTCCTATAGAAGCTGTATTTTACATCCGATCGTTTTGAAATTTAGAATGGTAGAGTTTCTTGATCCATGAACTAACATTGCCAAATTTGAAGAAAATCGGTTAGGATTTAGCTATAGCTCCCATATATATGTTTCGTCCGATTTGGCCCTTTAGTCCTATAGAAGCTGTATTTTACATTCGATCGTTTTGAAATTTAGAATGGTGGAGTTTCTTGATCCATGAACCAACATTGCCGAATTTGAGGAAAATCGGTTAAGATTTAGCTATAGCTCCCATATATATGTTTCGTCCAATTTTGCTCTTTAGTCCTGTAGAAGCTGTATTTTACATCCAATCATTTTGAAATTTAGAATGGTAGAGTGTCATGATCCATGAACCAACATTGCCGCATTTGAAGAAAATCGGTTAAGATTTATCTATAGCTCCCATATATATGTTTCATCCGATTTGGCTCTTTAGATCCAATCGTTTTTATTTTTACACCACACTGTGGTACATGGTATTATTTCAGTATAAAATGTCCCAAAAGTAAATTTATGTAAACAATTTATACATGAATTACAAAATTTATATATCAGAGTTATTCAATATTACGAGAGTGGTGTAGGGTATTATATAGTCGGCACCGCCCGACTTTAGCCTTTCCTTACTGGTTTTAAATCATTTTCTTCAAAATTCCAATTTTCTTGGAATGTGTCTTTAATATTTAGATTTTTTTAAGTATATGCTCGATAATGGATACACTTTAAATTAATGGAAATTATGACGGCTACACACATGTTAGTAATGGAACCTTCAAGTGGAGACAGAAGTTTAGTAACTGTCGTTAAAAGAATTAGAAAAAAAATTATTTTTTTTAAATCATTTTGCTGGCACGGGATACCTTATATTCTATCTTCTATATATACCCAGCAAAAAATAAAAGAAGTACTTCCAAAAGAAAAACATTATAAGTACTTCCAAATCAGAAGTATGAACATTTTTTCAGCATTTAATAAAGTTCTTCTAAATAACTAACCCAAATGTAATTTCGGAGTATAAATTATTAACTCTACAATGCATAATTTCGAAACGATTGGATGTAAAATAAAGCTTCTGAAGTGAAAAAAGGCCAGATCGGAAGGAACATATATATGGGGGCTATGAAGTATATGTGAAATACTGCTTCTATAGTGCTAAAGGAAGAAATATATATTTATACGGCGGCTATAGGCGTGTTTTCGTTACACCATAAGTGCTTAATTTGTATGGGGAGCTAAGCACTTTTAAGCACTATTAGTTCGCGATGAAGTTTGGTGCTTGTGTTCATGTCTTAATCGAGTATGATGTTGCCAGATTGGGCACCCTATATTTAGCAATATGGCATCCCATTTTTGGAGAGATTTTATCAATTATTGTGAATTAACGGGAAGAAGAAGAACAAAAATGGGAAATTATTTTAATATTTGCAAAAGAGTGTAAACAACTGAACATAGAATAGTAAATATATGTTTTATAAATACTTTTCACGAATTTTTTTTCTGTTTCGCACTGTTCTTTCTTCGCAACTCATGACACCATTGCTACCAGATAGTGAAAATCCGCCACTTATTGCTTATCTGCCAGTTAGTGGAAGTCAGTTGTTTTCGTTGCAAAGTGCTAAACTAAAAGTGCTAGCTTGTAACGAAAACATGCCTTATATCAGTATTAGTGAATGGTCGATTTTCGACTTTTTTCATTAACAAAATTTCGTTTCAGTCGACTAGGTCGATTAATCGGACCTAAAAGTCGACTTTTTCATAGTCGATTAAATTAACATTAAGTAATTTTAAAGTATGTTGATATTCTTCTAAATATGTTAAATTGTGGAATTGTAGTACATTGGATCTGGTTCTAAACTGATATTCAAATAGTTGAGAGATTTTTGATCGTTCGCCGTAGACGAAAGAAAATAAGTTACAGAAACAGGCCCTATATCTAAATATGGATTGTCTTTCTTTTTCAATACGAATTGTAGATATGTGCAAAATTTCTTTGAGGTCGTGCTATATTTGCGAACTGCACAGCTAAATCGGTTCAGAAAGTGATTCTAAGTCGACCGGTATAATAACAGATGGTCTATATCTCTTCTCCTTTTGGGTGTTAGAAACAAATGCATAAAATTATAATAAATTGTACCACAGTGTGGTGTAGGTTATAAATAAATAATTTTAAAAGAAATTGTGGGAATTAAATATACCATTCCGTACTTACTATAAGTATACCACACTGTGGTACTTTACTACTCTCTGAACCGGGGCTAGGGAAAATACGAAGCGAAGCACCAATGTGCTATGTATTACAGTGTAGAATAAAAAATACTTTTTTATTTTTTTATTTATACATTTTTGCAAATGTTGACCATTTGCAAAAATGTTACTAGAAGTTACACTATGGGGTCATCGGTCACACTTTTCAAGAGCCAGCCACACGATACAGATTACAAACATCTTCAAATGTCCCGAACATACGTACTTATATATATGATGGTCGATCTCTTTGGCCAAGAGTAAATTATTTATACATTCCCTTTCCTATGTCACGAAGGCTCAACATTTGCATTCCTTTAAAATAAGAGAATTATCTCTGAATCCAATGATGTTAATAAGAACGACATACATTCATCAAATAAATACAACACCAAAAAAAGCAAATTTAAAAGTGCTTTGAACGAATTTGTGCAAAAGTGGTGAGAAATAAGTACTTCCCCGGCGCGACAAGCCCTTGTTAAATTCATTGGTGAAAATCCAAATTAGAACAACTTCCGGATCATAAGTTGGGGATTTTAATTGCTTCTTTGGATGCTCTTTTTTTGCTGGGTATGAAAATGGAAAAATGTTTGTATGTATGTATGTGTTTTATAGGCGTTTAAACCACTGGACCGATTTTAAAATGTTTTCTATTGTTTGAAAGCTATTTGGTCTGAGATGGTTTTGGAAAAAAAAAATTGCAAATAGTGGGCGGGGAAAATGTGGGCGTTGCAAATCGTTTGTTTGTGTGTTTGTTCCACTGCAGTTCTGCTGGCAGTCTACGTCAGTGGTCCAAAAATGGACGGGATCGGAAATATAGGGCAACGAAGTGGACCGGGTCCAGCTAGTAAAATATAAAAAAATATTTCAATTTTTAAAAGCTGGCATCCCAACGACGAAAACAAAAAAAGCAGTAAGGAAAGGCTAAAGTCGGGCGGGGCCGACTATATAATACCCTACACCACTCTCGTAATATTGAATAACTCTGATATATAAATTTTGTAATTCATGTATAAATTGTTTACATAAATTTACTTTTGGGACATTTTATACTTAAATAATACCCTGTACCACAGTGTGGTGTAGGGTATAAAAACGATTGGATCCAAAGAGCCAAATCGGATGTATATATGGGAGCTATATCTAAATCTGAACCGATTTCAACCAAATTCAATAGCGATATTAACAGCTGCGAAATACTCTAAACTGCAAAATTTCAGAACGATCGGAGTGAAATTGCGACCTGTAGTCGACGAACAACTTTACATGGACAGACGGACGGACGGACATGGTTAAATCGACTCAGCTAGTGATTCTGAGTCGATCGGTATACTTTAAGGTGGGTCTAGCTGTGTTATTTTCAGGTGTTACAAACATCTGCCGTGAAACAAACTTATAATACCCTGTACCACAGTGTGGTGTAGGGTATAATTATGGTAAATATAGAAAATATAGCACTTTTAGTAGAAATAAGAAAATTTCAACGTAATCCAGTTTTTATACCCCACCATTGTGAACAAGGGTATACATATATCAGATGTTGCAGGCCAAAAGTGTAACACTTCAATGGATTGACCTAAGAGACGCCAACAATATTTGGCAGAAATCCGTTTTGGGTCATTTTAACAATGTCTGTCTGGTTGGTGCGCGAAAACTTTCGACAGGATTCTTTTTCTATCTCAGACTAAGGTCAAAGTTGGACTATGTTGGTAGACTCCTTCGAGTACCTCCCTCACGAAGGGTCAACATTTTGGCAATATTCCTTCAAGTAATAAGAAACCTCTTTCTGCCGAATTTCGCACTGATCGGATATAAAATAAAGTTTCTACAGCGCTTATAGCCAAATCGTGGGAACATATATATATGGGGGATATATCTAAATATGGTCCGATTTCCTCCAAATTTGACAAAGTTTATTCATGTAATAAGAAACCTCTTTCTGCCTAATTTCGTACTGAGCGGACAATCGGATATAAAATACAGTTTTACATGTCAAATCGGAGGTAACATATATATGGGGGCTATATCTAAATCTGAACCGATTTCTTCCAAATTTAACAGTGTTCATCCATATAAGAAGAAACGTCTTTCTGCCGAATTTCATACTGATCGGACATAAAATAAAGTTTTTACAGCGCTTACATGTCAAATCGGGGCTAACATATATATGGGGGCTATATCTAAATCTGAACCGATTTTAACCAAATTCAATAGGGATCGTCCTTGGGCCAAAAAAAAGATATGTGTAAAGTTTCGTCGAGATCGGACCATAATTGCGACCTGTACTTTGATTACAAAAATACATGCAAAGACGGACAGACGGGCAGACAAACAGACGGACATAGCTAAATCAACTCAGAAAGTGATTCTAAGTCGATCGGTATAATAAACGATGGGTCTATTTCTTCTCTTTTTGGGTGTTACAAACAAATGCACAAAGTTATAATACCCTGTACCACAATGTGGTGTTGGGTATAAAAATACAAAATTAATGAAAACCGTTTTAAATCAATTGTCGGTCGGGTGGTAGAGGGAACAAACAAATAAAATATGTCGGTTCAAACTACCATTTTGGTAGTAAGAGCTAACAAATATGGTTGATGCCAAAATGGATCTAGCCGAAAATTTCACTTCTGTGAACTTAAAGGAGGTATGCCACGACCAAAATTTTGGATGTCCTGACAAAAGTACCAATAATTCGGTAGAGGCAACCAATTTGTTTTCTGTGTGTAAAATTAAATCTTTCTAAAAATTAATTTCTTTTACACTAAACAAGCTCTGCAGAAATCCACCTTGTGGTTGATAATAAACAAGGTTCAGCGAATGGCTGCTATATGTATCACTGGTGCGCTTAGAACGACACCAAATGCGGCACTTAATGTTATACTGCATGTAATACCGCTAGTTATTATAGCAGTGCAATATGCCACTACGGTCACTACGGTCAGAAAATGGCTAGTGACATATGTAGTGTCATTCTAGACATAATGCCCGACCTTCTTCACAAGAAGTATCTCACTCTTATACCTGATAGATCAGAATGGAATGGTCAGTCATATCCCAAGGACAGAGGAGAATCATTAACTTCTATACAGATGGTTCCAAACTCGATAACCAAGTGGGTTTTGGTGTCTTTTCTGAGGAACTTTAGCTATCACTTGCAAAAAGACTGCCTGATCACTGTAGTGTTCACCAGGCAGAAATCTCAGGTATTAAAGAGGTAGCGGAATTGCTGAAAATTTATGTGCTGACTAAAGTCGGTATAAATATTTCGTCTGATATTCAAGCTGCTATCAAGTTCTTGGTAAAAATATTCCTAAATTTAAAAACTTCCTCTACTAGATGGCTGAATAGTTAAAAATTCCCATGATATGGGTGCCGAGCCAGGGGTGCCGGGCCATGAACTTGCAAGACTAGTAACTACCTTACACACTCCAGGGGACCTGGAACATGTGGGCATGCCTCTAGCAACATGCAAGCTCCCCTTGAGAGATAGTGGTGTTACGGAAACAAATAGCAGATGGTCACTAGTCAGGAACTGCCCTCAACTGTCGCAGATCTCTTAACGAGATGGCTGAACAGTTCAATATTCACCTGATATTGGTGCCGGGCCACAGGGATATACCAGGGAACTGCAAGGCAGATACACTTGCAAGACTAGGAACTACCTTACACACTCCAGGGGACCTGCAATATTTGGGCATGCCTCTAGCAACCAGCAAGCTCCTCTTGAGAGATAGTGCACTTACGACAACAAATAACAGGTGGTCACTAGTCAGGTACTGCATACATTCCAGGATGATGTGGCCCAACATAGACTCCAAACGCACCAAAGCACTTCTGTCTGTGTCGAGAACGGACATCTCACTTATCGTGTCTGTCATGACAGGTAACTGTCTTATTGGACGACACGAAAGCAATCAAATTGGTTCAACGGGAGTGGCTAGGGATAAGTTATGTTTTGCCTTACGTCCCTGTGGTAACACAATAGACTGGATAGTCTAAGTGAGTCTGTTTTACAGGCTGTAACTCTTAACCTAACTAACCTAGCCGTGTAATAATAAATTGTATTCTGCCAGCTTTGTTTAATTTGCGATATCACAATTATAGCTCTTTTCTCCCATTGTATCCCTAAAAATACGAATTGTTGTAGATACATAATATTGTAGTAGAACATTATTAGTTTCATTATGACATTACTATCATTTACAATTTCTACTCGTATATAGGAATCCATATGAAGATCAAACCAAACGAGCCAAAACAGACCGATACTCGTATAAACTTTTAATCCCAACTGTAGCTGCAGTCCTAATTCATTTAATATTTTAGGTGTAATTTGCATATGCAAACACAAACCATATTAATACTAGTGTTTGTAAATGCGTATTCATTCATTCGTGTATGTCTGCATGAAAGGGCTCCAGTTGTGTATAATCTATTTATACTTAATATACTTAAAACTTATTTAAGCGCTTTAGGCTCAAATGTATATAATCATCATCTATTTATTTAAACAACATCAGTATTCTCTAAGCATGACGGGTATACATGGGAAAATAGGAAATTTGCATAAATATTCACTCCCAAGAGTTGGTTGGAGGGCCCAGAAACCTAAACAGAATATGTGTATAAAATGTAATAACAGAGTCATCATATATTTATGAAGTTATGAGGAAATTGAATGAAACTCTGCTAATCGCATTCAAAGTCCATGAAAACAGATGCACAATTTACATAAAGCTGAATTCTCTGACAAAAGGCGTATGGATTATGGCTCTTCTTATTAAAAGTTTGCCATGTGGACTACGAGTTCATTATTTGTTGGATGGGTTAAAATAATGTTATGAAAGAAGGGCAAACATATACATATATTCATATAGATTCTTGTAGTTTGGGGTTAAAAGCACATCTTCCACGAGTCTACATTTATAAATGTTTGTAGTTTTGATAAAACCGACTATATTGTATTATACGCAAAAGCAAGGCATTATTTGAATACTGGCGGGTACAAACAATTTTTGATTTGTCATTTTATTATTTTGTATTTTTTTTTTATTTAAATGACAATAATTTGATATGTGTACCCTTCACTATACCGTGGTATGGTGTATGTTTGTAGCAAAAATTCAGCAGATGAACCCACCTTAAGTACACCGATCGATTCAGAATCAATAGCAGCTTCGGCCATGTCAGTCCGTCCGTCCGCCTTAAGTTGTTCGCAAGCTACGGGTCAAATGTCACCGCGAACTCAATGATATTTGGCACAAAGTACGAAGTCAATTCAAATAAGTCTAAATCGGTTCAGATTTGGATATAGACTCAACATATATACATGGTGAATTCATATTTAATAGTTTGCAAGCCTCATTTTCAACTGATCTTTATACAATTTTCAGAGGAAAGTTTGAGGACGCTATAATGATATCTCTCAAATTTTACGAAAACTGTTTCAGATTTAGATATAACACGCATAAATTCAATAAAAAACGAAAATTTTTTTTTAGTTGAGATTAATAGCTATTCACATTCCGATTCCGTACAATCAATATATTCCTCTTCTATAGGCAACATTGGATCACACAGAAAAACTTCTTATATCATTTGTAAGTGACTCTGAAAATTTATGATTTTTTTATATTGAAAATGCATTTTGCACACACAGTGTATTTAACCGGCCACTGGACGTCCACCACTGTATTATTTGAAAAAAATATGTGCGAAGTAAGAACAGATTAGCCGCGGAGCAGCATCAATATAGGGTCGAATGCAAGGAGATTTATATTTTGTAGTAGTCTTGAAGTAAACCATTGACAGTCCATCCGCAACGGCAAAAATCTGAAGGTTATGTGGGCAGGATGAAATACATCCCTTTCAATGCCGTAAGGAGATGCTTTAGCATTTATACTGGCAAAAATCTGTCACAACGACAATAATGCATTATTCGCAGCGAATCCGAGGTACACAAATCTTCATTTTTCCCATCATTAAAACAATTTAAGAAGATTTAACTGAGTGCAAACCAAACGCAATAATAACTCCATGCAACAAAAAAATATTTTTGTGTTCGAAACCTAAAAACATTTTTTGTGTAGATTGTGGCAAACTATTTTATGAACCCAAAACAAAAAAAAAATTATGGTAAAGTTTTTTTATGGAAGATACCTTTAGTACTTTGACCATATTTTTGAAGTGTAAGCCCGATAAAGCCTTGATAACCTCTAGATTAAAGCAAATTATAAGTATAAGGGCAATAAATGTTGGGAATAGCAATGTAACGTAGAAATAATTATTTAGTAACTGTTGCTAATACAATTGACGAGAACCATGTTAATTGTATCTAAAAATTGCCGATGATCTACGATTTTGATAAAACTTGGCGGAAATTTTAATTATGGTGCTCTGATATAGGATATACAATTTTGTTGAAAGGAATTAGAAATTGGGCAAAAAATATCGAAAAGTGCTTGCATTCGAATGCTCATAACTTTTGTTCCACGAGAGATATTTAAATATTTAGTCTTGTCCTAGATTCCTAAAGACTTCAGCTTTAATAATATCGATTAGAATATTGTTTGGAATCTGCATGACATATTTTTCTTAAAACACTAATTAAAATCTAGATGTTTTCAAAAAGTAATATTTTTAAATTGAAACCAGTAAGGAAAGGCACAAAGTCGGGCGGGGCCGACTATATAATAACCTATACCTCCCTAACAATGCGGAAAGGGTCTATGCGATAATAATTTGGAATAATTGGTAAATGGGTAGCAACATATTATCTAATTCTGAACCGATAATCAATAAATTTAGCAATATTCGTTCATAAATTGAGAAACATCTTTCTGGAAAATTTTAATGATCGGAAGTAAAGTACAACTTCAACAGCGCTTTGATACCAAACCAGGAGGAACATATATATGGAGGTTATATATAAATCTGAACCAATTTTTCCTAAATACTCATTCATGTCAACAGACCTCTTTCTGTCGAATTTCGTACTGACTCACAACTGCGCTTACACGTCAAATTGGGTGTAATATATATATGGGGCTATATCTAAATCTGAACCGATTCTCTCCGAATTTGGCAGTATTCCTTCGAGTAATAAGAAACCTCTTTCTGCCGAATTTCGCACTGATCGGATATTAAATACAGTTTCTACAGCGCTTACATGTCAAATCGGAGGAAACATATATATGGGGGCCATATCTAAATCTGAACTGATTTTCTCCGAATTTGGCAGTATTCCTTCATGTGGCAAGAAATCTTTTTTTGCCGAATATCTAACTTATCGGATATAAAATAACATTTTTACAGAGCTTACATGTCAAATCGGGGGGTAACTTATATATGGGGGCTATATCTAAATCTGAACCGATTTCTTCTAAATTTAAAAGTGTTCATTCATATAATAGGAAACCTCTTTCTGCGAAATTTTATACTGATCGGATATAAAATACAGTTTCTACAGCGACAGAAGGACAGGCGGACAGATAGACAGACGGACAACTCAGAAAGTGATTCTAAGTCGATCGGTATAATAAACGATGGGTCTATTTCTTCTCCTTTTGGGTGTTACAAACAAGTGCACAAAGTTATAATACCCTGTACCACAGTGTGGTGTAGGGTATAAAAAGACGACATCGAAAAAACCAGTTCGAAAAACGGCTAATGTACGTTGTTTTTATCAAGAATACATTTCTGTGCACACACAGTGATAACGGGTTTTCCAACAAGAGGTGTTATTTTCAATCACCCGGTATTTCGGTAGCTGTCACTTCTGAAGCTTTTATTCTTTGACATTTGACAAGTAGAAACTACGCCATTACTAAAAATAGAACGATACATGATCATCGAACGATACAAAACGATACGAACGATACAAAATTATCATGACTGATGGGGCCCAATTCCACCTCGGTGGCTACGTCAACAAACAATATTATCGCTTCTGGGGCTCGGAAAAACCAAAAGTTAGTGTTGAGAAGCCTCTCCATCCCCAACGTGTGACTGTTTGGTGCGGTTTATAGTCCGGCGGGGTCATTGGACCTTACTTTTTCGAAAATAAGGTTGGATCAACAGTTACGGTGAATGGATTGCCCTATCGAGAGATGATTAATGATTTTTTTATGGTCGGAGTTGGATGGTATTGATCTGGACAACGTTTACTTTCAACAAGACGGCGCTACGTGCCGCACAAGCAACGAAACCATTGCTCTGTTACGGGAAAAGTTTCCGGACCGTGTTATCTCTCGAAGAGGTGATCACAATTGGCCACCGAGATCTTGTGATTTAACACCTTGCGACTTCTATCTTTGGGGCTATAAGGTCTAAGGTCTACGCCAAACTATTTTATGGCAAACTATTTTGGCAAACTATTTTATGAAATTAAAACAAAAAAATTTTGAATGGTAAAGTGTTTTCATGGAAGATATCTTTAGTACTTGGACCATATTTATGAAGTGTAAGCCCGATAGAGCCTTGATAACCTTTAGATTAAAGCAAATTATAAGTATAAGTGCAACAAATGTTGGGAATAGCAATGTCACGTACAAATAATTATTTAGTAACTGTTGTTAATACAATTAGAAAAGAAATATTTTTTTCATAAAAATTATTCCTAATATTTTTTATTTCAATAATATTAAGTAATTTACTTAATTTTAAGTAAATTTTCTTAATTTTAAGTACAAAATGTACTTATTTTGAAGACAAAGGACGTCTTTGGAGCATTTCTTTAATTTTATGACAAATTTTTTTTCAGTGTAGTGAAAATGGGACGTATTTGTCCATCCGGCTGAAATTTAAGTATTTATACTCTATATCACACTAGATCGTCCCATGTTTTAATATAACCGCCTATATGAACGTCACAGACGAATTTGACATTTTAGCAGCGTACACTGAAAAAAAATTTGTCATAACATTAAAGAATTGCTCCAAAGACGTCCTTAGTCTTCTAAATAAGTACATTTTGTACTTAAAATTAAGAAAATTTGCTTAAAATTAATTAAATTACTTAATATTATTGAAATTATCTATATTTCAGGTACTAAATGCACTTCCTTTAAAAACTTATGGCGTCTTTGGAGCCATTCTTTAATTTTATGACATTTTTTTTAGTGTAGATGCATCATTTTTTTAACTTTCAAATTTACTCTATTTAACCAGAGGCAATTCGCACTAGACATGGCCTGAATGTTTCTCCGTGTATTGGTTGGCAAATAATGTTGCTTTCCTTAATGGTTTTTAGGATATTTTTGGTTTCTGAAAAAAAAAATAGTTTGTAAGAAAAGTTTTTGTTTGTTTGTGACTCCTGTATTAAAACTAACAAAAATCTTGTTCGAATCATCTTTAGTGCGCAAGCTGTATTCGTATGTGAGAGACAAACTTAATGATTCTCACCAAATATCATTAACATTCCCATAATTATGCAAAACTTTTAAATTACCATTTTATTACCAATTAAGAAAAATCAGCACCATCAATTTCCTCATCACCGACATTTCCTTACAACACAAACAATTTACTCTAACTTAATTAAATATTTCAACTTTATCCATGTCGCGAAAACATATTGATTTAATTTAAAGTGTTAATTTCGCACATATCGTGCATTCCGAACAAACGATAGAATCAATGATTGTTTTAATCATTGATAGAAAAAATGTTTAAACAACACCTTTTTTAAGTACATAAATCAGATCACTGTTTTACACTGATTACTATTCAAACAAAAGTTTTTTAATTGATGTGTCTTTTTTGAATGGGAATTAATTAAAAATGGAGGAGAATTGTTTGGCTATCGATTACAAAATTGTTGTTCATAAAAGTATATATTGTTTCATTTGGCAATCAATTGAACTTTATTAAATTTTTTTCATATTATTAACTACTAAGATTTATTCTTTTAAAAAAATATTCAGAAACATAGATTAAAATCCAATACACATCATTTGAAGCTTAACGACAAAACATTTCCAAAACAAATGCGATAGTCCAAGGCAGGGATGAAAGCGGCTTTAGCGAAACCGAATATTGAAGTATATTTCTTACGAGTGCGAAAGCGAACATTTTTACGAAAGCGAATGCGGATGCGAAAGCGAATACGGGTGACTGATATGTAATGCAACAAAGTAAAGCGCTATATTTTTTTAATTATACCCTTCACCACACTGTGGTACAAGGTATTATAAGTTTGTTTCACGGCAGATGTTTGTAACACCTGAAAATAACACAGCTAGACCCACCTTAAAGTATACCGATCGACTCAGAATCACTAGCTGAGTCGATGTAAAGTTGTTCGTCGTCTACAGGTCGCAATTTCACTCCGATCGTTCTGAAATTTTGCAGTTTAGAGTATTTCGCGGCTGTTAAGATCGCTATTGAATTTGGTTGAAATCGGTTCAGATTTAGATATAGCTCCCATATATATCTTTCGTCCGATTTGGCCATTTAGTCCTATAAAAGCTGGATTTTACATCCAATCGTTTTGAAATTTAGAATGGTAGAGTTTCTTGATCCATGAACCAACATTGCCGAATTTGAAGAAAATCGGTTAAGATTTAGCTATAGCTCCCATTTACATGTTTCGTCCGATTTGGCCATTTAGTCCTGTAGAAGCTGTATTTTACATCCAATCATTTTGAAATTTAGAATGGTAGAGTTTCTTGATTCATGAACCAAAACTGCCGAATTTGAAGAAAATCGGTAAAGATTTAGCTATAGCTCCCATATATATGTTTCGTCCGATTTGGCCCTTTAGTTCTATAGAAGCTAAATTTTACATCCAATCGTTTTGAAATTTAGAATGGTAGAGTTTCTGGATTCATGAACCAACATTGCCGAATTTGAAGAAAATCGGTAAAGATTTAGCTATAGCTCCCATATATATGTTTCATCCAATTTATGTAAACAATTTATACATGAATTACAAAATTTATATATCAGAGTTAATCAATATTACGAGAGTGGTGTAGGGTATTATATAGTCGGCCCCAGCGTTACCGTTGGAAAATTTCAAAAAGGGGCACAAAAAGGGTATTTTTTCGAAAAAAGGGGCAACTGATCATTAAAAAAGAGGGATCAATTTTAAGGTTTTTTATTTAAAGAAAACAACAATAAAAAAACAAAGCTTAACATAAAAAATAAGTAGGTAACATTAAAAAATTCATTCATTTACACAAAAACTAAACAAAAAATACAATGTTATAGAAAATTTCTTATGATGTATACTAAATATATTTTATCACATACATTTCTTTATTTATAGTTACTTTTTTGTAACTTCTTTTTATACTTTCTAATTAGATCTGCGCTTGGGACAGATGTGTTTTGTATTGAGTTTTTTTGATCTCACGATAAATCTGTTTAGAAAAAACTTATATGTTTATGTACATCAACCTAATGAAAAATACTTATCCATATATTTGTTACATTTAGGGAACCACAAGCAAAACAATTTGGATTTTTTTATAAACGCCGACTGATTCGAAAAAAACAATTTTCACCATATATTGTTACATTTAAGAAATCACTCAAATTATTTATATTGTTGCATAGACGCCGACCTATTCGCAGAATTTTCACCAATTAGATGAAACGGTGGAAATAAATTCTCATATGCATACACATACAAAAGATAAATGTAAATCGTTTTAGCATATGCGTATATCCCATTAAATAACCTAATTCAGAAAGTAGCGCGTGAGGCATTTCCGTACGTTAGTGCGAAAGTGTTGTTATAAGAGTATAAAAAGCTGATTTTTTACAAAAGTCAAAAAGTGGCACAACAAATCGAAAAGGGGCACATTTAGTATCAAAAAATTAAAGGGGCGCGAAAGTAGCACGGCTGAAAAAAAGGGGCAAATATGCCACTTTAGTCGCACAACGGTAACCCTGGTCGGCCCCGCCCGACTTTAGCCTTTCGTTACGGTTTTTTTTTTACATTTTATTGTTCAAAAGCAAAAAATGTCGGAAATAACATAACATTTTAGAAACAGTTTAGATTTGTTCGAATTGGGCACCTTTGGCACGAATTATGGCCTTCAAACAGCCGATCACACGCTACACGAAAGTGGCTCTGCGCTATTTTGGCCCATTCCCGGCGAAGCGCCGTCTTGAGATGATCGATACTTTGGTATTTTTGAGTGCGAACCTTACTGAAATGCCCCAGGCACAAAAGTCCAACGGATTGAGATCCGGTGATCTTGGTGGTCATTGTGCGGTAGAAATGAAGCGAGGAACCTCCTTTTTAAGCCATTCTTGGTTGACGTGTGCTGAGTGCGATGGTACTGAGTCCTGTTGGAATGACCATGGGCTTCAATACTGTCTTTAGGACATTTTCCCGATAATATTCGGCATTTATTTTGACCCCATGGTCGATGAATACGAGCGGGTAGCGACCATCGGCCGTTACGGCGGCCCACACAGTTACCATCGGCGGCGCTTGAGTTCTGGTGGCCAATCGAAGGTGTAAATTTTCAGCTGACCTCTTTGGCAAATCAACCCAATCATTTTGTTTGTTCACAAACTGCTCAATTTGGAATGGCTTCTCATCGGAGAAAACCAAATTCGGTAACTGGCCACTTTCGTGCAAGCGAAGCAACTCCTTGGCTCTTTCCAGTCTAACTTTTTTTGTGCATCGGTGAGCTCTTGCACTTTTTGGAACTTCAATGGCTTTAGTCTAAGCTCATTTTTTAATATGTGTTGTATCCGTTCCCGCGATATGTTCAGCTCACGAGCAATTTTTCTGTGGATTTCGATCAAATCTGGCCTTCACTTTTCGGATCATTTCTGGTGTTGTTACCGTTTTTTTTTCGTCCACAACACTGCCCGTAACGAGCAGTGGTACGACAAACAAAAGATTTATTCACATTTAAATGCTGGAGGGCTCTAACGATAGCCACTTCACTGCCACACAAATGGACTATTTTGCACCAAAAGTTAACAGCTAATTACTTTAATACCAGTGCATACAAATACTTGATATTTTGTACAGTCTAACGGTTTTATAGTAACTGCAATCCAGAGAAAAATGTGCGTTATTGCTATGCGTTATTTGTATTGTTTTAACTAATTTTGAGTATTTATATGCATTGACATTCTTGATATAGGTTGGTAACGTTTACTACAAAATGGTACATTTGTTTGGGAGGTACCAAAAGGGGCGTGACAATGACGCCCATTTTTTGACAGACTGTTGGTACTATAAAAACGTTACACTGTACAACATTTTAAATTTTCTGAAGCACTAGTATATAAATTCGTACAAAATGGTACCTTTGGGGCAAAGGGGCATATCAGTAACTCACATTTTACACTGGATTGCAGTTACTATAAAACCGTTTCACTGTACAAAATTTCAAGTATTTGTATGCACTGGTATTAAAGTAATTAGCTGTTACCTTTTTTTCCATAACAAAAATAAACAATTAAAAAATTGCGTTTATTGTGTAAGTAATGGAAGTTAAATTCCTTAGTTTTTTATTCCTAAATATAAATGTGTACTTTAGTACGAGATCAGTAAAACTTTTTATAATAAAATACGTAAGATTTAAAAATGTAATCTTCGATTTTTTGAAAGAAATATATCAATTATTTCATTGATTTTGACTTCATCTTTGTATATAGACATCAAAGCAAGATAAGATAGCCTTTCTCCTTCCATTCTGTTCCGGAGATAAGTTTTTATTCTTCTTACTGTCGAGAAACTTCGCTCAGCAGATGCAGTTGTCACAGGTATTGTGGCCAGTATCTGCAAAAGGGTAAAAACGCTTGGGAACATGTCCTCATCTCAAACTGAAATAGCATCTAATGCATTTGATGGCTTATAATTCTTCTGCTTCCAATAACCAATACATATACTTATTTCAGCTAAAACAGATTTTGCTGAATTTTTTAAATTTTTGTAAAAAAGTGTGACTTCTTCGAAATCTTCCTTTATTAGATTTACAACTCGTATCGGAACGATATTAAACAGACTTGTAATTATAGCTTCATGTTCGGAAAATCTATTATATAAATGTGATATTACTTCGTCCAGATATGGTGTAAACAATGTTGCCCTAAAATAAGCCTTGGCATCTGAACCAGGAATAATAGCCCTCTTCCAACTTCTTGCAAGTTGTGTAGATTTTTCAAACAGTTTATCAAACTCCGCATCAGAATTTCTACGCATGTCACTTAATTTATTCGGTGCCAATTTTATGATTTCGTAAGCCTTTATTATATCTAGGTTAATCGTTTGCAAATACCGTGATAAGTTCTGTGTAATGGCCAAAACCGTACTACTTATTACAACACCCAATATAAAGTCAAATTTACATACACGGTTGTGCAAACTCATTCCATCACTGCAACCTACATGTTAAAAAGGTAGATAGATAAGAAATCATAAATGTAATTTTAACATAATTTTCGCCATATCTGGTTATCATAAATTTAAAGCCCACCAATAATTACACCAGTCGACAAAAACTATTTTTTTTCTTGGGTTTCTGTTTTAATGCATAGATTCTGATTCTATACGTCAAAAAACGTCAAAATCTCCAATCATAGCTTTTAAAGTTTGTTGTTGTAAAGAAAGTTTTAAAGTTAAAACCTTACTAAATTAGCTATAATTTTTAAATTATGCATCGATTTTCTTCGGAATGGGCTCGTTTAATTCATGACCGAACAGACTTTACGATAAAATCAATATAACATTTGTTCATTTTTAGATTGTTTTATGGGAGTTTTATTTTAAAAATATTAACATTTTATCAAAAAATCAAATTTTTTTGCAATATTTTGTAATACTTGGTATTATATGAAGTTGAAGGCTACTTAATATTTAATTCTTTAAAACTTTCCTCAACCAAATGGGATAAATGGTTCTCGAGTTATGCCACTATATGTGGTTCAACCACTAATTTCTTTCCGTATCACAGCTTATCGCGAGAATTTAGGCTAAGAAAATAGAGAGGTTGAAACACATATTATGGCATAACTAGAAAACCATTCATCCGAATTGGTTCAGGTAAGCTTTACAAACTTCAGAATTAAGTAGCCTTCAACTTCGCACAATAAAATTTTCCATCCGTTCAGCGGTTTCGACGATATCTTACAAAGTATTGCAAAAAATCATATTTTTTGAGAAAATTTTAATAATTTTTAAATAAAAGCCTCATAAAAACATCTAGAAACGCGTAATTGTCATATTTTTGTGATTTTATCGTAAACTCTGAAAGGTTATGAATAAATTGAGATCATTCCGAAGAAAATCGATGCATCATTTAAAAAGTTTTAGGGAGGAAACCATGCACTTTTCTTATTTTTAGTTGTTATTACTTTTACTGTTACCATTTTTTACGCTTTTATATTGTTTTTTTTAACGGCTTTCCAAATATTTTTCGTGTTTTTTTCAGTGATTTTGAAAACTGTAAACAGTTTATGCCTATGTTTAAAACATTTAGGGGGGGGGGGGGGGGTGGCGCCCCCCCCCCTCTGTATACGTCCCTGCCCATTGTCACACTAAAGTGAGGGAAAAAGTATTTATGTATGTATGTAGTTCTCCAAATAATACTTTAATTTTCTCGCTTAAAATATTTTCTTAAAGCAAAATATAATCACATCAGATGTTTGGAAGAAAAATTTCTCTGAATATTGAAAAACTAATATCGATACCTCCAAACGGTAGCTTTTCAGGAGAGGCGATCAAAGTTTGATAAATTTGTGTGGCATTCCTTTATGGTGGAAATCGAATGACTTGCACTGCTTTGTGAATATCTTTTGATTGAGTCGACAGATATACACCAAATTTTGAACGAATATAATTTGGAATATTTAGGAATTAGCTTGTTTTAGAATAGAGGTATCGATATATAAAATAATTTTCATAATATAAAATTAAAAAAATGACTTCTACATGAAGAGTTAATACAGCTAAAACTCTTTAAATCTTTAAAAAAATAAATTTTAATACAAATATACCAACCCACATGTTAACAAAAAAAGTTCCAAATGTTACGGGTTTTCCAGTAGGAATGATATGATTTTGAAGTGACGTTTCGGCCATCTGTAATATGTCATGATCTGTCGTATTCGTATTCAGTAGTGTTAACAATTTCATTAAGTAGAGATATACGCAATAACAACGTTTACAAATTATTCAGTTTTATTGTCAAAATAATCGTTCTCCAATCACAACTTTTCGTGCGCTAAGTCCGATTTAAGTGTGTTTTTTTTTTCAAAGAAATCATGTCACTCTTATTGGAAAACCCATTAATATAATATTACGTTAATAACTTAACATCATCATAACAGCACAAACCTATACAGATTAGATGTTAAATTAGCTACAACTTCTTATACACAACACCACACTGTGGTCCAGGGTATTATACGTTTGTGCATTTCTTTGTAACACCTAAAAGGGGAGGAGACACATCGTTTATTATACCGATCGACATAGAATCAGTTCTTGAGTTTAACCATGTCCGTCCGCCCACCTGTAGATGTATCGTTGTAATCAAAGTGCAGGTCGTCTTTATGGTCCGATTGCGATGAAATTTAGCTCAGTGCTCCTTATGGCCCACGGACGATCCCTATTGAAATTTGTCAAAATCGGTTCAGATTTACATATAGCTGTAGAAACTGAATTTTATATCCGATCAGAACGAAATTCGGCAGAGAGATGTCTTATGACATGAACTAACGCTGCCAAATTCGGAGTAAATCCGTTCAGATTTAGATATGTTCCCCCGATTTGTATCAAAGCGCTATAGAAGCTGTACTTTCGTTCTTTGCAACATTTGGCAGAAAGAAGTTTCTCAATATAGGCTTATAAAGCTTTAATTGGGGATAATCGGTTCAGATTTAGTTATATGCACATTAGGGCGGGTCGATTTAAAAATCGCCCATTGCTCAGTGAAAATCGTATTCTAGGCATCAAAATAAGAAACTTTGCCGAAGGAACCATACCTCTAAAACGAATTCTGATGTCCCGGAAAAAATTCCACTTTGACCCATTTAGAGTGCTCCAATCGAGTCCAAATGTATGACCGACCCCCACTCAGTGAAGTGCTCAGTGAAAATCGTATTCTAGGGATCAAAATAAGAAATTTTGCCGAAGGAACC
Organism: Eudasyphora cyanicolor; assembly: GCA_963930755.1. Lineage (NCBI taxonomy): Eukaryota > Metazoa > Arthropoda > Insecta > Diptera > Muscidae > Eudasyphora > Eudasyphora cyanicolor. Next base: position 62,085,163 of record OZ005736.1, on the reverse strand, counting down.
ATACCTCTAAAACGAATTCTGATGTCCCGGAAAAAATCCCACTTTAACCCATTTAGAGTGCTCCAATCGAGTCCAAATGTATGGAACCCCCAGGGGGTTCCAGGGGGTGTGCCACTGGCATGGGTGGGTCGAGCCTCCAAAGTTAGTGGGGGTCGGTCATACATTTGGACTCTATTGGAGCACTCTAAATGGGTCAAAGTGGGATTTTTAAAAATTTGCCCCTACCCAAAAGTTCGACCCAAATTCCGGGACATCAGAATTCGTTTTAGAGGTATGGTTCCTTTGGCAAAGTTTCTTATTTTGATCCCTAGAATACGATTTTCACTGAGCAATGGCGACTTTTTTTGCCTCCCCACAAATTGACCCGGCCTAATGCACATATACATATATGTATAATGTTCCTGAATATTTAGTGCTTAACCGCTTTTGAAACTGAATTGTACTTCCTATCTTTATATTATTTCGCAGAAATGAGGTTTTTGATCGAAATTGATGAAAATCTTCTTAGATTATGTATAGTCCCTCCTTCCTGTAAGGTGTGGTATACAAATGGCTAACGCCACTGGTCGAAATAAATTAATCCATATTGTCTCCTTTGTGTAAAATTCGTAAAGCATCCATGTCGAGCACAGTTATATTAGCCATTTATGGAGAAGGTACCAGAAGGAGTAGTCCAATATTGTCCACATTTGAACATATCTTATTGTTTTGGCGAATATACTATATAGCACCGACCTGGCATACAGACGAACTGACCTAGCATAAAGGACTTAAAATATTTTAAAACGCTCTTATATCAGTCCATTGAAGTGTTACACTGTTCTTCCGTATAAAATTATATACCATCCTACACTACTTTAGTGGGTACTTAGGATACAAATATTCAATTTTCTGACAGAAATTTTTTTTTAACATGGCGTAATGTACGCGCACATATCCAATATTTCTATCTGTTCCACCATCCACGAATTACATCTATCTCAAGTCTGTCTGGCAAAAACTGCATTGTTAGAATTGTATTTGTCTTTAAAAAGGGCGCAATCGAAACAAAATGAAAACCAACAATAGTAATAAAGTTTACAAAGTAAGAAATGCAATTGCAAACAAAAAAGCATAAGAAAAACAAGTTCCTGCTGCTGCAGATGCTAACAAAGATGAGGATCAGGATGATGATGATGAGGAGGAGGGCATTGATGGCATTCAGAGGAGCTTGAGAATGAGGCAAAATAAACACAAGAATAAAACTGAAACTGAGCAATTCGATTAAATGGAAATGACAATTAAAGCGCTATAAAACTCAAGCAAATCAACCCCGAAGGGCAATTGCACCCATTCACTCGTCGTCAGCGGACGAGCACTCTATTATCATCAACGAAATAAAAAGACAAACAACAGGAGGAAACGTTATCCTCTTCTATGGCTCCGGGACAACAAAGCAAATGAATAGAGCAGCAAATGATATGTGAAGAATATAAAAGGGAACTTTTCTAATTATGCCAACATTGCAGCTTTGAGTTTATTGTAATTTCGTATTTATTTCTTTCTTTGTATCTCCTTTTACGGTCGCTTCTTTGTGATGAATTTGCCGTTTTTAAGACCTTTGTTGGGAAAAGAATTTCTTTATAGGCAGGAAATGAGGTTTAAAATAATATGTATCAAAGATCCACTTGGAGATGCAATTTTATTGTTTTCTAAAACAAAGGGGCCTAATATACAATTAAGGGTATATAAACCTACAGGGAGTCTTGTATTTCCCGTTCATTATCAGACTACAGGTCTTAAAAAGGTACTTCAGAACACAATGAAACCTAGCAAAAATTGGGAACTTATGAGTCAGGTAATTCTTCATAAATTCGTTTTCTTGTCTGGTTACCTATATCACATTCTGCATTACAAGACACATTCAATTTAATAAAAAGGGAATGCGAATACGAATAAAATATATAAACTGATATATTGTCCTGTTAATTATATAGACTGAAAAGCTGAAAATCATGTTATTGATTGCAATAAATTGATTATTTACCCTCAAGTCATGTTAAAAGAGTCGTTAAACATTTTCCCAGAATAGCTATTTGCTATATTTGTTATGACAAAGTTATATGTTCATATTTTGTTACACAGAGTTATACAAATTTTTAGCGGAAAGGGTATATTCATACGTTGGAGTTAGCAATAGTTAAAAAAACGCAGAACATATTTAAAGAAAAATACCTGGTGAATTCGGATGGAAAAAACAAGTCAAAAAAATGTATTACGCAAATTTCAAAACTAAGCCACAATTTCTTCAATCGCAAAGCTGTAATATTAAATTTTTGCAATTGCTATATATGGAAAGGTGTTGCAAATGAACCTACAGGACAAATTTGGAGACAGGCTTTTAGTATTGTATATATAGGGAAAAACCAAAAGATCCATTTTAGATTTTCGAATTTATTTGGGAATTGTGGGATTAACTTTTGGAAATATAATAATTCTCGAATTACTTTCGATTCCTGATGTCAATACATATATGTTTTTTAACTATTTTATGGCGTTACTACATTTCTGTTTGCACATGAAAACAGATTTTTGCAATTTTTTGCGAAAAGGTATATGTAGGATTTTGGAGATATATATGAACTTATAAAAAAGAAAGTAAAACATCTTTACCTTCGTCTTAATGAAAAATTCCTGGAGAATACTTTTGAAAAAGGAACGAGAAAATTAAACCATTTTTATGAAAATTTCAAAACATAGTCACATTTTCGATGATCACAGAGCTAGAATATAATAATAAACAAGTAAAGACGGATTAAATTCGGCAATTCCGAATCTTATGTACCCTCCACCATGGATCGCATGTGAATGGTTTTGGATACAAACAAACTCATTATACCAAATTTCATTTCGTTGAAATTTGAGGTCTTTGTGGCGTTACGATGTCAAGTCTAGAGGGACCATTGTATGTGGGTTACATCAAATCATGGATCTATGACTACCGTTGTTCGCGTGAAGAATTGCGGTTATAAATAACCCCAGCTACCAATTTTCATCCCGATCGGTTGTAATTTGTGGTCTCTGTGGCGTTAAGAAATCAAATCGGAGAGATGATATATATGGGGGCTATATCAAAAGTTATACCGATATTCCCCATTTTCAATCCCAAAATACCTGCAAATATAAGAAGTATATGTACCAAATTTCAGCGACCTAGCTAACGTATTATAGGTTGTAGTGTGATTGTAATATATATTCGTTATGGGGTATCAGATCAATATACAGCTACCAATTTTCATCCCGATCGGTTGTAATTTGTGGTCTCTGTGGCGTTAAGAAATCAAATCGGAGAGATGATATATATGGGGGCTATATCAAAAGTTATACCGATATTCCCCATTTTCAATCCCAAAATACCTGCAAATAAAGGGTGTCCCAAGAAGAGCGCAATTTTTTAATTACTGATGCAGCAATTGAATTGTTTCTCTGGCTGTATGACATGTGGCGCCGTCTTGTTGGAACCACATGCCCTCCACATTCATTTCTTCAATTCTAGGCAAGAAAAAACTGGTTATCATTTCACGATACCGAACAGCGCTTGACCTGCCTCATTTTCATAAAAAAAGGTCCAATGATTCCTCAAGCCCAAAAACCACACCACACAGTGACACGTTGAGGATGCATTTGCTTCTCGTGAATCACTCGAGGATTTTCCGCATCCCAAATGCGACAATTCTGCCTATTAACGAAGCCATCAAGATGAAAATGGGCCTCGTCACTGAAGATGATTTTATCGGCAAAATCAGCATTTTCATGTTGTCTCTCCAATACCCAATTAACGAACTCCCTTCGCTGTCCTTCTCCATTTTTACTAACCTCGTACCTTCTACTAACAAACAATAACAATTATTCAAATGTCAAACAATGACACTTCGAATGTTGCGAGATTTAAAAATTGCGTTCTTCTTGGGACACCCTTTATAAGAAGTATATGTACCAAATTTCAGCGACCTAGCTAACGTATTATAGGTTGTAGTGTGATTGTAATATATATTCGTTATGGGGTATCAGATCAATATTTAGTGGTGTTACAAACGCAGTGACAAAATGAATGTACCCCAATCCTATGGTTGACCATATAAAAACCTTTACCATTGTTATACCCTACACCACACTGTTGTACAGGGTATTATAACTTTGTGCATTTGTTTGTATCATCTAAAAGGTGAAGAAATAGGCTCATCGTTTACTATACCGATCAACTTGAAATCACTTTCCAAGTTGATTTAGCTATGACCGTCTGTGCATGTATTCTTGTAATCAAAGTACAGTTCGCAATTATGGTCAAATTTCAAAGAAACATTGCACATATCTTTCTTTTGGCTCAAAGTCGATACCTACTGAATTTGGATGAAATCAGTTCAGATTTTTCTATAACAACATATATGTGTTCCTGACTATTCCGATCTTTATATAATATGGCAGAAATGAGGCTTTTGATCCAAGTTGAAGAAAATCTGTTTAGAATATATATGGTCCCATATATGTCGAAAGAAAAAGTTATTAGCGCAATGCCCCTTTTCACATTGTTAGGGTGGTGTAGCGTATTATAAATTCGGCCCTGGCCGCATTTCTGTCTTTACCGTTTTTACCACCCTTACCTACCCAGAAAAAACTTGGTAAGTACATGTCATTACCACTTGCATTGCCAGGTAATGACATATCATTACCCTCTGCATATTTGGCATTTATTTTTTGAAGATTATGCCTATCAAATATTGGCCGCGGCTACGTCTCAGATGGTCCATCCGTTGTGTCCAACTTTACATATCCTCATAGAAAAAATTCTAACGGTGTGATATCACACGATATTGGTGCCCAATCGACCGGCCCAAAACGTGAAATTATCTGCTCACCGAAGTGTTCTCTCAATAAATCCATTGATTGATGCGATGTGTGGGAAGTGGCGCCGTCTAGTTGAAACCAAATGTCGCCGAGATCACGAGCTTTTTAGCTAAAGAAACGGTTCTCTAAAGTTCTCTAAAGATATACTAGGAAACTAGTTTCATTGGAATAATTCAACCATATCCTTAAGGCAGAAAATTTTTAAGAAACAATTTTCGTTTTACAAAGAAGTTTTCCTTGTATTCAAAGAACAGCTAAAATCCTTATCAATGATAATTACATTTAAAACATACAGTATGCCAAGAAAGTGTTTCCTCATTCCATTTTTTCAGGTTCAAAAAATTATCCTTTTTTTCATTATTAATTTTTTTTAAATGGCATTATGGAGTCGATAAGTTAAAAAGCAGACTGTTGCAATTTTTTTTAAGTGTATTAGAAGGAAATGTTTTTGCGATCTAAAAACACTTTCTTGTTATACTGTATGTATATCTTCATTGTTTACATAAATTTACTTTTGGGAAATTTAACACTTAAATAATACCATGTACCACAGTGTGGTGTAGGGTATAAAAACGATTGGATCTAAAGAGCCAAATCGAATGAAACATATATATGGGAGCAATAGCTAAATCTTTACCGATTTTCTTCAAATTCAACAATGTTGGTTCATGGATCAAGAAACTCTACCATTCTAAATTTTAAAACGATTGGATGTAAAATACAGTTTCTATAGAACTAAAGGGCCAAATCGGACGAAACATATATATGGGAGCTAAGCTAAATCTTAACCGATTTTCTTCAAATTCGGTAGTGTTGGTTCATGGATCAAGAAACTCTACCATTCTAAATTTCACAATGATTGGATGTAAAATACAGCTTCTTCAGGACTAAAGAGAAAAATCGGACGAAACATATATATGGGAGCTATAGCCAAATCTAAACCGATTTTCTTCAAATTCGGCAATGTTGGTTCATGGATCAAGAAACTCTACCATTCTAAATTTCAAAACGATCGGATGTAAAATACAGCTTTTATAGGACTAAAGGGCCAAATCGGACGAAACATATATATGGGAGCTATAGCTAAATCTTAACCGATTTTCTTCAAATTCGGTAGTGTTGGTTCATGGATCAAGGAACTCTACCATTCTAAATTTCAAAAGGATTGGATGTAAAATACAGCTTCAGCAAAATCGGACGAAACATATATATGGGAGCTATAGCTAAATCTTAACCGATTTTCTTAAAATTCGGCAATGTTGGTTCATGGATCAAGAAACTCTACCATTCTAAATTTCAAAAGGATTGGATGTAAAATGCAGCTTCTATAAGACTAAAGGGCCAAATCGGACGAAATATATATATGGGAGCTATATCTAAATCTGAACCGATTTCAACCAAATTCAATAGCGATCTTAACAGCTGCGAAATACTCTAAACTGCAAAATTTCAGAACGATCGGAGTGAAATTGCGACCTGTAGTCGACGAACAACTTTACATGGACAGACGGACAGACATGCTTAAATCGACGCAGCTAGTGATTCTGAGTCAATCGGTATACTTTAAGGTGGGTCTAGCTATTTTCAGGTGTTACAAACATCTGCCGTGAAACAAACTTATAATACCCTGTACCACAGTGTGGTGTAGGGTATAAAAACTACCAGCAAGCATCCCCTATCATATGAAAAATCCTCCACAGCTGTGGATTTTGTCGACTATTTTATTATTGTTGATATAAGCAACATGTAGTGGTGTCAGTCGACCCAAACTATTATTACCAAATTGACGGGCTTCGCAGGGCCTAAACAAATTTTTCTATTATTACGCTTTCATATTCTGACGATCTTCAAGATATGTTCGCTTCAACTTTGCCTAAAATCTGTTGGCAGTTGCAATATTATATATTGATAGTTGGACACGGTCCACTTCGTTGCCCCAAATTTTAGTTTAGTAAAATAGGAACATATCAAGTAGTAATTTTTATAGGGACTTACATATTGCTGTCAAGTACATACATACCACATTTTAAGATAATTGTGGCAATTCAGATATTCGATTTCAATAACATAGATATATAGATGGAACCTCACTCATTTATCTAGTATTGCCGATGTTTTATTTGGGTGGTAAATATTTCTATGTATGTGTGTTGGTTGTCAGACGATTGGTGCAATAGTATTCCAAATATTTCAATAATAGATTCGCATGGGCGGGTTCACGCTGTAGAATTTATTCACAAGAAAACTTCAGAACACTTAGGGCAATGGTTATCTATATATATCGTTTTCATGAAATGGAGCCCATCCATTTTGGACTAAGCACGTATACTATAAAGACATATACACATATACTGCAAAGACATATACACAAAATTACAGCACTCTTGCTAACAAATTCTTCACGATATCTTAATTTGTCGCTAACAAAGTGTTGAAGATGTCTCAATTTAAAAAAATTGGCTCATGTGGACGGGGCCATGCCTTGGCTCATATGGGCTGGGCCACGAACATTTCAAGCAGATCGGTCCATGATCGGTCCAGCCGTTTAGGCGTCTATACAGAACAGACAAGCAACGAAAATAAATAAACAAACAGACAAACCAACAATCAACCCCACAAACACACGTTCATTTATACATACGAGGTATGTTCAAAAAATAGCGGGAATTTTTAATTTCCGCGGGCTACGTGTATTTGATTTTTGATATTTTTGTAGCGTTATGTACCAACATGTCCCTTACTTATGCTGACAAGGTCGGCCATTTTGAATGTTTAGTTAATTTTGGGATGTGTTTTAACTTGTCTTCGATTTGTATCTATTTCAGAAAATGGATCAAAGAATCTGCATCAAATTTTGTGTGAAAACAAAATAAAGTGCGCTGACGCATTCCGAATTTTGACTGTGGCATATGGTGAAGCTACCTTGGACCAAAGCAACGTTTATCGGTGGTACAAAATGTACGTGATGAGCGTGCCGGACGCCCGAGCTCACAGTTTTCTTTGATTGCAGGAGCGTGGTGCATTATGAGCTTTTGCCACAGGGTAGTACGGTCAATAAAGAATATTACCTGCAAGTTATGCGCAAATTGTGCGAAGCAATCCGCCAAAAACGCCCGGATTTGATCCATTTTCTGAAACTGGCTTTTGCACCATGATAACGCCCCTGCACACACATCGTTGCTTGTGCGCGAATATTTGGCCATAACAACACAGTAATGGTGCCGCAGCCACCGTATTCCCCTGACCTAGCCCCCTGTGACTATTTTTTGTTCCTAAAACTGAAAAGGCCCATGAAAGGACGACGCTACGTCACGATTGAGAAGCTGAACAAGATCGCAAAAAATGATTATTTGAAGTGCTTCGTGGATTGGAAAAAACTTTTGGCAGAAGGGTATTAGATCCGAGGGGAATTATTTTGAAGGGGACAAAATAGATATTCATGAATAAATAAATACTTTTTGAAAAAATACAAAATTCGCAAATTTTTTTTGAACATACTACGTATATAGAGAGAAAACTGTTCCCATATTAAAAGATGTCCCTATGCTATAAATTTCAGGAGTTCTGGATCTGAAAAACGTGCAAAAAAGATTTAAGGAGTACACACTTTTAGTGGTATTTTCATTACATTCGAATTTGATTACGAAATGTATATACAAAATTCTTAACCTTCAAAGGTATTTTAAAATAAGACAACATTGTCAAACAGCCTTTTGTTTACTACATTAGCTTAAAAACTTTTAATTAAAAGTATACAAAAACACAACGTTTTCCAGCATAGTTGGTTTACCGATCAAACCAAGTTGGCCACATAAATTTTATTTGCTTTAAACTAAATGTGACAACGTTTTCAACTCTTTTATGTGACTTTCAAAGGGACTTTTTTTACTGTGCTCGGTCGTATGTAATTTTTGCCAATGCAAAATATTTACATGTTAAGACGAATAAAATAAAATTTTGTTGTTTCATTAAAACATTGCAATCATTGTCATTTTTACGTTTTTATAAGTAATGGACAATAAAAGTTCTGACAAATGACATAAGTTTGGTTGTTTGAGAAAAAAGTTTTCATATTATCACATCACTCCCCCTTTACTATAGTTGATATATACTGCTACAAGGAAATTGTAAATAAGTACGAAAATATAAGCCGTTTAAACCGACTACAGAATACCCCCACTTTGTGATAAAAGTAGTATATAAATAATTTGGTTCTTTGGTGTGAACGAAGTCACAACGATGCAAACAATGTACTATTTCTTAGTCAGACTGTAGTCGTTGGAGAATTAGACTAGAATACAGAATATTTTGTATGAATATGTATATATACAAGGTGGCGCAAAAGTAATCCTCCTATCAGAAAATGCTATAAATTTTGCGATTGGCCCCTAATGTCATTTCTGTTTTGACATTTGTGTAGTAAACACATGCGAAATAAACGTTAATAAACAATGTTACGCTACACTGCTCCAGAACGCGGAATATTGCTGACTATTTATTTGCCCAATAATCGGTCGGTGACTTTGGCACAACGTGAATTTCGTCGCAGATTTCCTGGCCGTCCAACGCCTACTGGTGAAACACTGCGACGTTTAGCGGCTCGCCTCGAAGAGACTGGCACAACACGAGATGATGCCAGGCGTGGCAGACCCCGGAGTAGCCGTTCTGCAGAGAATATTGCTGCTGTAGCCGAGGATGTCATGGAAGCGCCGTCGACATCGACCAGACGACGTGCCACGCAAATGGGTATCAGTCGACGGTCTCTACAGCGAATTTTGGTACAAGATTTGAAGATGTTTCCGTACAAAGTCCAGACGGTGCATCAGCTGTTAGCTGCTGACCGCCAATCGCGTCTAACATACGCTCAAGCCATCCTTAATCACCACCAAGAGGAAGATGATTTTTCATCAAAAATAATCATGAGTGATGAGGCCCATTTCCATCTTAGCGGGTACGTAAATAAGCAAAATTTACGCTTCTGGGGCACTGAAAATCCGCGTGTAACCCACGAAGAGCCATTACACCCGCTCAAAGTCACTGTATGGTGTGCTGTTTTCGCTGGAGGAGTCATCGGACCTTTTTTCTTCGAAGACGTTGCGGGCCAAACGGTTACTGTGAATGGTGAGCGCTACAGAGCAATGATCAACGAGTTCTTTTTGCCGCAACTTGATGAATTGGGATTGGAAAACATGTGGTTCCAACAGGACGGTGCAACTGCACACACTGCACGTGCCACAACCGATATGCTGAAGGATGCACTTCCCGGGCGCCTAATCTCCCGTTTTGGCGATTTGCACTGGCCAGCAAGATCGCCTGATTTGACCGCTCCAGACTTCTTTTTGTGGGGCTTTTTGAAGTCGCGGGTTTATGTCAACAAGCCTCAGACTCTTGCAGCTCTTAAAGACAATATCCGTCAAGAATGTAAGGACCTATCGCCGGAAGTTTTGGCCAAAGTGATGGAAAATGCCATAAAAAGGGCTCAAATGACAATCAACTGTGGCGGCGGCCATTTACATGACATCATATTCTCGACTTGATGTAAAAAAAATAAAAAAACCAAATAAAAATAATCCACAAGAAGAATCAAAGTTTTTCATTTTTTTTTTAAATAACAGCCAAAAAACATCGAAAGGTTACTTTTGCGCCACCTTGTATATCAAAGTAAAGGTCGCAGTTATGGTCCGCTCTCAACGAAACTTTGCACATATCTTTCTTTTGGCACAAGGACCAAATTTGAATTTGGTCGAAATCGGTTCAGATTTACATATAGCTCTCGCATATATGTACCCCCATTAACCATAAATGCACCGTATAAGCAACATTTTTTAAACGATCTGTATAAAAATTGACAGAGAGAGTCCGGTCCCCATATATATATTACCCCCGATTTGTCATGTAAGCGCTGTATTTTCTATACGATCAGTATGAAATTCATCAGAAAGGGGTTTATTATTACATGAATGTCATATTCGTGGAAAATCGTGTATTTATATATAGCCCCCATATACGTTCCACCAGATTGAAGCGCTATAGAAGTTGCACTTTACTTCCGATCATTACAAATTGTCGCAGAAGGAAGTTTGTTAATTTAGGAACGGTTGTTCCTTTGACTTTTCTTCAACATTTTCGACATTTTTACAAGGTAGCCGCAAATAGATATTTTTTCGACTTTCCGTGACTTTTTGACCTCTAAACAAAAATGGATCTCCTTAATAAATTCACCAATTCTTGTGATGACCTCATTGACTTTGAGGAAGTTCAAGCCAGTTGCAAATCCGAAAATAATATATACGCATTACAAATCCTGCGAGAACACATGGACTATTAGAGACCTCAAGTAATACGACGTTATGAAGACTGTAGGGATCACAAACATATAGAAGGAGAAAAGCCAATTGACCTCAAAATGTTACGCGAATCGTATAAAACAGCTATAAATGTATACAAAAATTCTATCAGCGCAATAAATGCCGAAGTCGAACTGATAACTCCCACTCCACAAACCCCAGTTAACACCAGTAAGGAAAGGCTAAAGTCGGGCGGGGTCGACTATATAATACCCTACACCACTCTCGTAATATTGAATAACTCTGATATATAAATTTTGTAATTCATGTATATATTGTTTACATAAATTTACTTTTGGGACATTTTATACTTAAATAATACACTGTACCACAGTGGTGTAGGGTATAAAAACGATTGGATCTAAAGAGCCAAATCGGATGAAACATATATATGGAAGCTATAGCTAAATCTTTACCGATTTTCTTCAAATTCGGCAATGTTGGTTCATGGATCAAGAAACTCTACCATTCTAGATTTCAAAACGATTGGATGTAAAATATAGCTTCTATAGAACTAAAGGGCCAAATCGGACGAAACATATATATGGGAGCTATAGCTAAATCTTAACCGATTTTCTTCAAATTCGGTAGTGTTGGTTCATGGATCAAGAAATACTACCATTCTAAATTTCAAAACGATTGGATGTAAAATACAGCTTCTATAAAAATAAAGGGCCAAATCGGACGAAACATATATATGGGAGCTATAGCTAAATCTTAAGCAATTTTCTTCAAATTCGGTAGTGTTGGTTCATGCATCAAGAAACTCTACCATTCTAAATTTCAAAACGATTGGATGTAAAATACAGCTTCTATAGAACTAAAGGGCCAAATCGGACGAAACATATATATGGGAGCTATAGCTAAATCTTAACCGATTTCAACCAAATTCAATAGCGATCTTAATAGCTACGAAATACTCTGAACTGCAAAATTTCAGAACGTTCGGAGTGAAATTGCGACCTGTAGTCGACGAACAACTTTACATGGACAGACGGACGGACGGACGGACAGACATGGTTAAATCGACTCAGCTAGTGATTCTCAGTCGATCTGTATACTTTAAGGTGGGTCTAGCTGTGTTATTTTCAGGTGTTACAAACATCTGCCATGAAACAAACTTATAATACCCTGTACCACAGTGTGGTGTAGGGTATAAATATTGATCAACCAATAACCATATATAACGAAACCGTAGTTGAAAAACCATATTTTATAAAATATCCTCCTCATGATACGGACCTGGCCAACACTAGAGACCTCTTCTCTGCCTTTTATATACAAAAATCACAACTTAGTGATGTAGAAAAACTCTACTACCTCAATCAAAAAACAGGAGGTGAGGCTAGAGATATCATTTCGCTTGTCCCCATGACCAATATTGGAGTTGGCCTCGCGTGGAAGATCTTGTTAGACCAATACGAAAACAAACATTGATCTAAAATGCCCTCATTGAATGACTTCGACAATTCATTAATATAACGGTGTGAAGCATTAGAAACAGTTGGCAATCTTCAGCCATCGACTTCCAGACCAAATCACTATAAGCAAGACTTTCAACAACACAATCCAAAGGCCAAACGAATAAATACTTGCCAAACAACCCTACGGTAAAATACCAAACCTAGTGGATCGAAGTCCAGACCTAGATCAACCGATAGACCTCAAAATGTTGTTGAAATATCCTGTCAACTTTGTAAAGACAGACATTTCATGAGAAATTGTCCAACATTTTTGGAAAAAACTATTAATGGCCGACTTAATGTGGTCAAAACAACACATACTTGTTATAATTGCGTCCTAAACGGCCATAGCGCCAAGAAGTGCAAAAGCAAATTCAGCTGTCGAATTTGCAACCACAGACATCATACTCTTTTACATAAGAGCAGTGGTACTCAAACCACTGAAAGGGAAAATGACGCCAACGTACGACCTAGTACAAGTACACAGGCTCTTACCACAACTATACAGTCCACATCGAACCTTGCTTCATCAAACATCAACCCTTTGACTCTACGCGATGACATTAGACCTACAATCGAAAGTCAGGCGCGAGAGACCATGCCTTCCACAGCCAGTGTGGAAATAAAATCTAACAGTCAGAGACAGGAAACCAGATCGATCATAAACACAAGATCCCAAGCGACATCCGACCGTGCGAAGTTTTGTGCATGTCCCAGGTTGGAGTCCCACAGTCAATGAAACATCAACACAAGCTTGCCTTTTCAAACTGTGCTCTCAGGTGGAACATAGCTTCAAACTAGACGTCCTAGCACCAGTATTGAAGAATCCTTACACGATTTTGGGAGGTGGAGGAGACCCCAAAAACAATTTTGAGGCCAGAGGAAGACAAAATCTACGAAAACATCGTTACATCTACAACCCCCAGAAATACTTCAAAAATATATTTCGCTACTCTACCCATAAAAATTGCAAAGAAATTTGACATTCACGAAACATTGCCATGACGCAATACCCCCGTATGAAAAAGATGCTCAGTTTGAAGCCTGACATCAAACAACAATATGATCAATTCATTTCAGAACACCTAGACCTCGGACATGTGAAAAATGTTCCACAAGCGGACATTCACCGAGCACCTAAGTACTTCTTACCTCATCACGCTGTTATCAAACCTGACAGTATAACGTCTAAACTCATGGTTTTTAACGCGCCATCTACGACCTCAAATAAGAAAAGCCTATACGATATTGTGTACCGTAGAACTATTTTTAAACGAGATCTAGTATCTCAGACTTTAAAACGGATTTACGTTTATAATGCGGAAGTCGCAAACATTTACAGCCAACATTTGATTAACTCTTTCGTCAGCAAAAATGTACCTCAAAGTAAAATCTTGTCGAGCAACATCATCTTTCAAAAACCTAGCGACCAAGACCTTGGATATAATGTGGAATTCTTGTATCGACTCATCTTTAATTGCACAACTAAATATTGAGATAAAACCGACATTCACCAATAGAGAAATACCTCCAGTTATTACCCGATTTATTGACCTCCGTGTATGGCTTTCAGCAATTACAATCGTCGCAGAACACGCCCATTGGACATGGTCAACATGCCATAATTTCATCAAAAGCTGCCCGGACATAAAACATATTAAAATACCTCAGTGGAAAGAATATACCCCAGAATACCCGGCGGAAATATATGACCTTTGCAAATCACATGAAAAGGCATATGCTGCGACCTCATTCATCCGGCTCCAAACACAATCCGGATTTTCTAATGACCTTATATCACAAAGGACAAACCTTTCAGCCAACAGTTCACTTCTGACAGGAAATGGACGACACATAAACTCTCCGACTTCAACGTACAGCGAGAGACATACAATTTTGTTGACCTATATTTCAAGACTTTGCATTAATCAATCCACAGATAACAACGGCAACTGTCCCAGACATTGAACCTACTCATTCGGTCTACTAAGTTCTTTGCCAAAGAAGGACTCCAAATGGTATAGAGGAATTAATGCAATATTCACCAACGACCAACCACGGCCAAAACCAGACCCACAGGTTAAACGACACCTTGCTCAAGCTGATAGACTTAACACATCACCACCACTAACCACAGTGCGCCCTCCACAAACTATCCAGCAGATTGCGAAACGACCCAAATCAACATCACGACTAAAATGTAGAGATTTTCCACCATATGAGCGAAAAACCCCCTCTGTGCCTCAGAATGAAACCAAGACCGTTACAACGCCACAGACCGCCATCGGATGCATATTCATCGGTCCGACCAGTGACACACGATAATTTATCACCGAGGGGCCGGTATGTTAAATGTTAAACGATATTAAACCATTTTTCAATTACATAAAACTTTTGTTATAATTAATGCTGATCATTTTAGTTATTAAGTCGCAACAATGTAAAAAATAACATATGTAACGACCCTGTCTAATGTTCGCCCATACATTCTTTTTTTGCATTCATGTACATATATATCAACATAAGTAACTGACCTCTTCAATATTTCATCATTTCATTTGCATTCTTTCTCTGCTCTGTTCAAAGCAGAGAAACAAGCAAAGCATCGAATGAGAAGGAAGACAGCTGCTTCACTAAATGTGAACCCTTTGTGGGGGAGTTACTAGAAGGACTGGACCCATATGGCCCATCTTCGAACTTAGCCTGAGGTGGAAAAAATATTACCGCATACCAAATTTGAAGTCTATCGGTTATTCCTTTCGAGAGTTATCGTGCGCACCAGCCAGCAGACAGACAGACAGACGGGCGGACATTGCTCAAATGACTTAGAATGACCCGAATTTCCACCAGACATATGTACATGGGATCTTACGTCACTCCGTAGGAAATGTTGTATAAACACCTCTGTAAGGTGAGAGGATAACAAAATGAAAGCTTTAAACATACAGACAAATGTCGGTTGCCCGTTATTATTTCGGTCTGTAATCGTTATGATTTAAACTGAGATACTCTCTCGGTTATAGACCAACCTGCTTCTATACAGTGATAAAAAGCTAGTATTTTACATGGCAAAATATATTGCAAGTATTTCATTGCGTGGGCACGCAATCTCAGTTTAAATCATGCAGACAAATTGTTTAGCAATATTGGCACATTCGGCTTAACCGAGAATATTTAAGAGCGACCTATATGAAACACACCGATTTCCCATAAATCTGTGGTCAAAAGCAATAAAAATCACTTTTAATATTTCTGTAATGGGATGTCATTACGACTAAGATCAATATTTTTTGTCTTTTTTTGTTTAAAAAACAAATGTTAGAGATATGGATTTCATGTAAATATAGAGTGTTGTTAGTAGAATATGAGTCAAAAGTGTAACACATCTTTTGCTTGGCGGAAATTCGATTTGGGTCATTTTAAGTCCGTCCGTCCCTCCTTCTTACTTGTTATAATAGCAGTTTGAAAACGTGTGATTAAAATGTAATTATTTCAGATATATTTACAACTGCTATACATTCTGTGATTGCACTATGCATCAACTGATTTGACAGACGTCGCCAAAACAATATGACAGTTACCGTTTATTAGTTTATAAGAAGACTATTTATCCTACAAAATCATGCCACTAAATAGTTTTTCTTTCGGAACAGACTTTTAGCTCTTGCCATCAAAACCACCGTTCATCTGTACCTATTGTTTTAAGGATTCTTTATTACTGAAGTATGCCTGAATGTTCAGAGGTGAGTGACACTTAATATGCAAAAACGTAGCAACATTTTTAAAAGTCTATTCACTTAGCTTAGAATCATCAGTAACTAGAATAACAAAAAGCAGCCAACCAACCATTAGATGCATAAATACAAATGTAAATTAATTTTAATTAAAATATTTTCCCTTCTTTGTTTAATTTGAAAATAAAAAAGAAACAAAACAGAGCGGCGCCAGCAACATTTTACCAATTCAAATCACACCAATCTCCTCCTGCGATCCATCGTACTTGGTGTTAGATACTCTAAAACAGACCACCTGAATAAGCAACAATGATGTTGATGCTCCTGCTGAATAGGACGATGATACTGCCACTGCCACTGCCACGGCTATAGCTGCTGAATTTCATTATGAAGCCGGTGATTATCATCGCCGTCGTTCGTAAACCTTTTTTCCGTAGTCATTGCAACTTTCGCGCACAAGTGCTCATTAAGAATTTTTGCATAATTTCACATTTATTAGAGTACTGTTGAAAGAGGAGCATAATCGCTCAAATATTTAACTCAAGCGTAAATGAAAGTGTCATTTCATCTCAGATGGAACTACTGCTCATATATATACACATATATATATATATATATATATATATATATGTACATAGGAAGAAGCACACACATACTTTATTTCAGTGTTGATGTTTATTGCCGCTCTACAGTGGGAGGATTTCGAAAAATTTTAATAAAATCTACACTACCCAGCAAAATCTTGGTAAGTACCTGTCATTATTCCCTGCATTACCAAATAATGACATATCATTATTCGCTGCATTACTTACGGCTTATTAATAATGACTTACCAATAAAAACAGAAATAAGTGATTTTTTGTTATCAAAATAATTTTGGTAAATTTTAATATAATGCTATTTTGGCTGTATATGGGTTACTGTACAAGATTTATTTATTTTTCAACGTGTTTTCAAATAATACGTGCAGATTGGAATGAAAATACCATTAATATTTTCGTATATCTTATGATGTTAGACCATTGAAGATTTTCACATGGGGGTTTGGGTTCAGAAATTCGAATCTGGCATGAGAAAATTTTTTGTTTCGAGAAATATAGGCGACAATATGCAAAAAATCAATTTAAATGGTCATCTCAACATATCTACCATATCTACTACTTATTTTATAACATATTGGTAATACTTTATTCAAGTACTTAAAATCGTGAAAATATAAGCACATATTTATGTGATATGCCTATGCTAGAAATAAGTACTTATTATGCTACTTTATTGTATGCTTTTGGGAAGTACTTTCTTCCAATGACATCCCCATGTTAAAATAATGAGAAAAGTGGCTAAATAATAAGTACTTACCATTATTGAACTTTGCTTACTCGTCGGATTATATGGTAATGAGAAATTTTGCTGGGTACATCCATGTAAATGTAAAATATAAAATGTTCTTCACATACTGCAAAAATTAATTTTTGGACGAGTGTTTTTATCCCCTCACCTTACAATACACAACCTCCTGTATTAGGGCGGGTCGATTTAAAAATCGCCCATTGCTCAGTGAAAATCGTATTCTAGGGATCAAAATAAGAATCTTTGCCGAAGGAACCATACCTCTAAAACGAATTCTGATGTCCCGGAAAAAATCCTACTTTGACCCATTTAGAGTGCTCCAATCGAGTCCAAATGTAAGACCGACCCCCACTCAGTAAAGTGCTCAGTGAAAATCGTATTCTAGGGATCAAAATAAGAAACTTTGCCGAAGGAACCATACCTCTAAAACGAATTCTGATGTCCCGGAAAAAATCCCACTTTGACCCATTTAGAGTGCTCCAATCGAGTCCAAATGTATGGAACCCCCAGGGGGTTCCAGGGGGTGTGCCACTGGCATGGGTGGGTCGGGCCTCCAAAGTTAGTGGGGGTCGGTCATACATTTGGACTCGATTGGAGCACTCTAAATGGGTCAAAGTGGGATTTTTCAAAATTTGCCCCTACCCAAAAGTTCGACCCAAATTCCGGGACATCAGAATTCGTTTTAGAGGTATGGTTCCTTCGGCAAAGTTTCTTATTTTGATCCCTAGAATACAATTTTCACTGAGAAATGGCGACTTATTTGCCTCCCCACAAATCGACCCGGCCTAGTGTGTATCATTTGCTACTGGCCAATAATGGAACACATCAAAGGAGTGACCTAAGACCCTATGTATGTTCGGCGGAAATCCGTTTTAGGACATATTAAGCCATATGAGCAATGTCCGTCCGTCTATTTGTTCGTATGTGAGTATGTCCGTCTGACTGGAGCGCACGATAACTCTTGAAATGAAAAAAGTTAACTGTTTATATCTTTAATACAGGGCAGATGAATACTTGAAATTGTGTGCAGTGTAATGCCCTAATAGTATCTAGAGTCCAGTAGAAAATGGTCGATAATGGCACGCCCCTTTTGGTACCTCCTACGCAAATGTACTATTGTGAATCAAAAGTAACAGATTATTACTTTTATACCAGTGCATACTTTAAAGTTATTAAAAACAATTTAAATTGATAATAGTTTATTTAAAACAGATAGATTAACCATTTGTATGGGAAGTACAAAAGGGATCGTGAGGGTAACGCCCATTTTTCACAGGACTATAGGTACTTGAAAAGCGTGACACTGTGCAAAATTTTGTAGTATTTTCGTGCTATAAGCTTTTCACTTTTGTACAAAATTGTACATTTGTATGGGAGGTACCAAATAGGGCATGGCAGTAACGCCCATTCACTGGACACTGTTCAACATTTTAAGAGAGTTTTAGCACGTTGACTTAGTTCGGCAAAATACGGGATTGGTTCTTGTTCTTGGTTCTTGTTAAATTCAATTTACTGCTTCCATAAGTATTTCAGCTGATTTATGTTAAAGACATACATTATTGCTATTTTTGTATTTGTTTCTATAACTTTTTTGAAATAGACAGAAAGTAAATGCAACATATGGTCTCGAACCAACTAAATTCTGACTGAATAACAAAAGCACAGACCAACAATAAATAACAACAAAACAATTTTAAGTATTTCTATATATTGGTATTAATGTTATAAGCTATTAACTTTTGGTGCCAAATGGTACCTTTGTGTGGGAGGTAACAAAGGGTCGTGGCAATAACGCCTATTTTTCACCGGATGGTTAGTACCATAAAATCATTACACCGGATAAAATTTCAAGGATTTGTATGCCCTGGTATTAGTGTTATAAGCTGTTAACTTTTGGTGCAAAATGGTGCAAATTTTTGTGGGAGGTGCCAAAAGGGTGTGGAAACTTTTCACCCATTTTGCTCGAGGTGAAAGCGACTAATATATAATAAACTAATACTATGTGTGGAATTTCAGAAGATTCGAATAAGAAGTATAGATGTTATTAAAGAGTCAATATTTCACTAAATGTTAACCCTTTGTGGGGGGGTATTAAAAGGAGTGGTCCAATGTAGCCCACCTTCGAACATAGCCGGAGAAAATAAATTTACCACATACCAAATTTGAAGGCAATCGGTTACTCCTTTCGAGATAGCAAATGATATATGAGGGGATAATCGAAATTAGAAAATGTCAGCAATGTTTTGAAAATATTTTTTAAGTAAAATATATTTGGAGAAATTCCTAAACAATAATTTTAATTGAACTAAACACTTGTTTAGTTCCGTCTGTTGCAATCACGCTACAGTCCGTAATAATAGAGCTAGGTTGATAAAATTTGGTATAAATATTTCTTGTACTTGCAGGTTGTTTGGGATTGCAAATGGGCGATATCGGTCCATATTTAGATATAGCTCCCATATATAGCATCTAACTTGTTGTGATTCCCACTGCTCTCATCTACTATATTTTTTGGTGTTTTTCGGTGTTATTTTCATTACATGAAATTTTGTGTGGAACGCATATATTAATATATTAGAACAAAATATATTTGCGCACTGACTTTAACAAATAAAATATGTGTTTACCCACAAACAAAGTTTTTGTTTAAGAAGTTTTCCAGATATATTTTATTTAAAAAAATATATTTAAAATTTTCTGACTTTTTCGAATTTTAGTCGGTTTTTCCTAGATTCCGTGTTAGACTTTATTGTTTAAAAGCTCTTAAGCTGCATTCGCTTTTATTTTACATCATCAAATTTAATTTATAAGTATTCCAATTCATCATTTTTTGTCAATCCGTCAATGCAATTTATAGTTACGAAAGATTATACCATTTAAGTTGTAACTGAATTTTACAATCATAAAATATATAAAAAAAATTTACTTTGAACGTCTGAAAAATAGAAAACTTGTCTTTAAATTTAGGCATTGATACATTGCCAAAATACTTAAATACAATATATAATCTTTATTTCGGAAATATTAGTTCCAAAAATATTAAAATCGGAACATATTTTTGTTTAGAACAATGTCATCCCAAACATATAAAATTTGTGTGTGTCAAATATTATATATTTGGAGTGCACCCTAAACATATGCATATTTCAAGCACAATATATTTGGGGTCACATGTTATCCATGGTGAAGGGTATATAAGATTCGGCATGGCCGAACTTAATGCTTTTACTTGTTATTTCTACATTAATCCTTAGATTTTTAAGGTTGTCATTGTTTTCTGCGCTATGATGCTACACGATGGAAAAAATTCTATTGTCCCAAACATATTCTGCTTGAAATATATAAATGTTTAGGGTACACTCGAATAGTTGGGAAGATGTTGTTCTAAATAAATCTTTGTTTCCATCCTAATATATTTTATTTGAACCAGTATTTACATAAGAAATATGTATTTTCCCCCCTGTGGATATTACAAAATGAAACAAAATATTTTTTTGTGATTTGTTCTATTTTGTATGTACTTTTTGTGTCAACAAAAAACTACTTTAAAAAAATAACTTTTTTCCTAATTTTTTAAGGACTGTTTCTAAATCATTATTTCTTCGTAAACGAGATATTTCCAACATTTGTAGCGCTCATAATTTAACGCGTATCCCGGCTCTATCAGGCTTACTCTTGAAATAATAAATTCTGTAGCCAAACAGCAAATTCTTTAGACAAACTCTTCACCTGAAAAATGTGGTATTTATGGTTTAAAATAGCATTTTCGTCGGGATTTACATCGGGACCTATACACGGGAACTACAAAAAAATAAAATTGTATTTGTATAAATTTTATTGAGATGAATTCTAGGCAGAATAGAACACAAGACCCAAATATAATGCAAACTGCAAAGTTTCGGCTAAATTTCTTAGAAAATGTGGTGTTTATGATTTAAATAAGCTTTTTGACAGCGACATCTATATGTGGACTATAACAAAATATGAACTGATTTAAAAAATCTTTACTGCGATGAATTCTTGTCTTAAATACAAACTGCAATGATTCAGTTAAAATACTTAGAAAATATGGTATTTATGGCTTAAATACGTATATTTTGGATCGATCTCTCAAAAACCGTATTTTGGAGCGACCTCTATATGGGAGTTATATCAAAACATTGACCGATATGGCCCATTCCCAAACAACCTGCAACTATATGAAGTATTTGTACCGAATTTGTTAAACCCAGCTCTATTATTGCGGACTGCAGCGTGATTACCACAGACGGACGGACAAACGGACATGGCTAAATCGTCTTAGAATTTTACGACGACTAAGAATACGAGTATATACTTAATGGGGTATCAGATCAATATTTAGAGGTATTACAAACGGAGTGACAAAATGAATATACCCCGATCCTATGGTGGAGGGTATACAAAATTAATATACAACCCATCCTATGGTGGAGGGTATAAGAATATGGTAAATGTGAGTATATGAGAAGAGTAGGAATCACAATAAGTAAGATGCTATATATGGGGGCTATATCGAAATATGGACCGATATTGCCCATTTTCAATTCCAAGTTACCTGCAGCTATAAGAAGTATCTGTACCAAATTTCAGCAAACTAGCTCAAGTATTATAGATTGTAGCGTGATTGCAACAGACGGGCGGACGGACGGACATACGTACGGACGGACATACGGATATGGCTAAGTCGACTTAGAATTTTAGAAAACAGAGTGAAAAATTGAATATACCCCCCATCCAGTGTTGCCAGACGAATTTGGCCCAAAATCGTCAAAATAAGGACACAAAAATCATCAAAATCTCTTTCAGAAATCGTCAAAATATCGTCATTCTATAAATCTACTATTTACACACAGATTTTGAGCCATTTGTGGTATAGAAGCGCTTCAGAGACTGTTATGTATACTTACTTTCAGGAATTGAAATTGAGAACCGCTCTCACTAAGAAGTACGCATATTATTAGTTTAACGATTACAATTTATTGTTGATAAGGATGATGACATATTTCTCATAATATATATTCTCGTTCCAAATTTACGCCATGAATGAATGACGTAATATAGAAGAGATTACCATCATATTCACGTTTTCGAATAAAATATTGAAGACGATTTAGTGAAGTCATCTGTTCAAATCACCCTACCGTCCGCATGTGAGATGTGACGCAAAGATATTTGACTCAAATTTGGCAGAAATATATCTTATATCTGTGGATGGAAAATGTAATGGTCCCATTTTACACTGAAAAAAAATTGTCATAAAATTAAAGAAATGTTCCAAAGACATCCTTCGTCTTTTAAATAAGTACATTTTGTACTTAAAACTAAGAAAATTTACTTAATATTAAGTAAATTACTTAATATTATTGAAATTGTCTATATTTTAAGTACAAAATTTACTTATTTTTAAAACTAATGACGTCTTTGGAGCATTTCTTTAATTTTATGAAAATTTTTTTTCAGTGTACCATATTTTACCTACAATCATTTGAAGGGTCAATCAATCGAATAAGCCCAAATTTCCATACAGCCCCATACAATAGTTAAACTGTATTTAATACCGTAGAAAACACAAATTCATATCAATAGGGCTGAAATTCTTATAATTTCCTATTCACTTTATTTGAATATATATCCCAGTTCTGGCATAGCCCCCACTCTTCGCTCCCCATTTTGCATTTCTATGGTATCCCGTACTGGCATAGCATGCATCAATGATGAGGATCATCATATTATATTAGAGATATTTTCTAAAGTTTCTAAAAATGTTAATGCGAACAAATTGTAAAGTCTTATTATTAAACAAACAGTTAAGTTTTTTTTTATTTTTTTATATCAATAAAAATCGTCATTTCAGCGCAAAAATCGTCAAAGCGTCATTCTCTATTTTTGGCCTTCAAAAATCGTCAAAATGACGATAAATCGTCATTTCTGGCAACACTGCCCCCTCCTATGGCGGAGGGTATAAAAATAAATAGATGGTATAGGCTCAATCATTAAGAGAACGATGTGGGCGGCAGTGAAGGCCCATACGCACATATTAATTTGTTACTAATTGGCATAAGTATGTTTCTCAAATGGAGGTAACGAATATCAATGTATATTTGAATATAGATGGAAAACTGAAAAAAATAAGAATAACCTACCTAAACATGATTTTGAAAAGAGTTCTGTTTATAAAATTCTAGCAGGACGCACAGCGTATTCTAATTCAGAAATTAATTCTTTGCAGAAAATGAAAAATAGTATTGTCATAAACATTGATACAAAAAGAAAAAGTTTTTTAAATGTCAAAACTTGTTTTTGGCAACGAATTTTTTATTTGTAAGTTTTTACTCTATGTTATTAAGAAAGACGGCAATATCAATATTATTTACGGCCAATTCCACAATATCCGGTTATCCTACAGTTAGAGGTAACCTACAGTTATAGCTGTCAAATTGTACGAAATTTTTATTTTTTTTAATGTGAGTTAACTCTAACCGGGGGTAGTGAAATAGGGGGTAAGTAAATTTCGCAGAAAAAACAAGTTAAATAGATGCATGTTGACTAATAAATCCCGGACAATATTTCGTTCTACTTATTACTCCTACGGAATGAGACTATGTCACACCCGTTACATTGGCATGTCACACCCGTTACATATAAATATATTTCGATACCTAAGAGTGTAAAGGCGCTAAGTCCAATATTTAAAATTGTACAGGAGAGACAAAATACTTACAGTATATGAATGTTTTTATAAAGGGTATGTTGACTTAGCGCTTTTACGATTCAGCTTTTAAAGATGACAAATCATGATTTTTTGGCTTTTTGTTTTCAAATCGATGTATATCCAACTTATCTCACGTTCCGCTTCAAAATATTAATGTTGGCAAAAAGTGGACTTTGCGCCTTTTCACTCTTAGGTCGCGATTTACTACAAATGGAACATTAATTTAAATTATTTGGATGAAGTACAACAAAATTTGTTTGTTTGGGCAGCACATGCAAAAATGTTACAGTACGCAATGAAGAAAGCGGCTGCTTAAGATTTTATCAAAACCTAAGGTCACACCCGTTACGGTGGTATATTATCCATATTTTATTAAACATATTAATTAATTTACTTGCATGTCAGTAGGTAACACTTAAGTATATCTACATAAACCACCCTTTGTGAATTGTCGTTATAAATTATATAGATCAAAATCAGGAAAATTCTCAGTAACAAGATCACACCCTGCTATAAAGCATACACAATTTAAAATAGAAAATATTATTTCTCAAAGGATTTTCGGTGCCCTTTTCATAATAAATATTAATTTTATCTTAAACAATTTATTTCGGTCACTTTTTGCGGAAATAAAAACATTACTATATTTTTCAACTATATTTTGTTTATTACAAATATTTTTTCTTTGTAATCACACCCGTTACATTGGCATGTCACACCCGTTACATATAAATATATTTCGATACCTAAGAGTGTAAAGGCGCTAAGTCCAATATTTAAAATTTTACAGGAGAGACAAAATACTTACAGTATATGAATGTTTTTATAAAGGGTATGTTGACTTAGCGCTTTTACGATTCAGCTTTTAAAGATGACAAATCATGATTTTTTGGCTTTTTGTTTTCAAATCGATGTATATCCAACTTATCTCACGTTCTGCTTCAAAATATTAATGTTGGCAAAAAGTGGACTTTGCGCCTTTTCACTCTTAGGTCGCGATTTACTACAAATGGAACATTAATTTAAATTATTTGGATGAAGTACAACAAAATTTGTTTGTTTGGGCAGCACATGCAAAAATGTTACAGTACGCAATGAAGAAAGCGGCTGCTTAAGATTTTATCAAAACCTAAGGTCACACCCGTTACGGTGGTATATTATCCATATTTTATTAAACATATTAATTAATTTACTTGCATGTCAGTAGGTAACACTTAAGTATATCTACATAAACCACCCTTTGTGAATTGTCGTTATAAATTACATAGATCCAAATCAGGAAAATTCTCAGTAACAAGATCACACCCTGCTATAAAGCATACACAATTTAAAATAGAAAATATTATTTCTCAAAGGATTTTCGGTGCCCTTTTCATAATAAATATTAATTTTATCTTAAACAATTTATTTCGGTCACTTTTTGCGGAAATAAAAACATTACTATATTTTTCAACTATATTTTGTTTATTACAAATATTTTTTCTTTGTAATTTGATGAAGTTTTTCAGTTATTATAATGTAAATTCTGAACCAAAGTCGTCCCCACTCCAAAATTTAATCCATCGGTAGAGTACATATGGACCATTTTTTATAAAAAAAATTAGATTGAATCTAAGATATCCCAATTTTTATTTTTATTTCCGCAAAAAGTGACCGAAATAAAATGTTTAAGATAAAATTAATATTTTTATGAAAAGAGCACGGAATATCCTTTAAGAAACAATTTTTTATTATACCAATCACTTTCTAAGTCAATTTATCGATGTCCATTTATCTATCCATGTATCCTTATAATCAAAGAACACATCGCAATTAGGATTTTTACATACGTTAAAGGTGAAAGAACCCGCTGGAGTTTGTCAGTCTCCTAAAGGGCGCGTCCCTGGTGGCGGATACGGGGAGGGGGATGGACACACTGTTTCATCTCAAATAGGGATGCCTTAGGGAGGATGGATTTTCTATCCTTACTGAGGCGCCCCTGGAGGGATGGAGCAGTGTGTCCACCACCTTAGCGAATATTGCATTCCCCGCGGACTAAAACTGACTATGGGGGTGTTTCCCTTAAAACAAAAAACATTATGGAAAGTAAGAAAGGAGAGAATAAAGTTACGGTGCAGGGAGTAATAACCCCAGTACCGGCGGCAAGTGTTGATGTGCTCCCTAGTCACGTGTCGTCGTTATCCAAAAATAGCGAGCCTAAAAAATGTTCAATGTCTCCTACAGTTGTGGCTGCCTTGGCACCTGTAGTCGTAGTAACTGAAACAAGCGCAACTAATCCTCCTACACGTGTGGCTGCCTTGGCACCTGTAGTCGCAGACAGTGCAACAAGCACGCATCTAGCCATTGGCAAAGATACGGAGAACGAACAGGAGGAACAACGGGAGAGTATAAACTGGACCCAGCCTTCAAGTACAGGTAGGGAATCCGATTCCGATTCCGACTCAAACGAACACGTTAACATTACTGTCTTAGCTAACTCCAAAGACGTCGAGGTCAGCAAGCTCACGACAAAAAAGAAAAAGCTATCAGGGGCACAAAGACGAAAGTTGGGGAAGATGAACCGAAACAGCAAACAGGCCAAGGTGCAGGATGCTCCAAAGGAGCTATCTGAGATTCGCCGAAGAAGAAAAAGAGCTCCCCGCTTTCAAGTTAATTGGAGAGAACAAATCAAGCTCCTCACGAAGGAGACTCTAGTCTGTATCCTGATGGAGAGGGCGGCGACAAAGTCGATCCAACTACAAAGGAAGCGAGCGCAACCACGGAATCCTCCGGAAAGATTAGGACATCTAAAAAGATGTCACGGTCTATACGGAAGAGAAAGTTGGTTGATGAAAAAGGTAAGAAGCCACCATCTTATGCCAAAGTAGCGAGGAAGCTTAATAGAGACGAGCTCTGCTACGCAGTGATCGATATCAACAGTGCATCTGGCAAAATTCCCACTGACCAACACAACAACGTTGAAGACTTGGTAAATAACAAAATTGTGTAGCACGCCCTCAACTCCGACGACGGGCACCCAATTCAGATAATGAGCTGCGAGTTCAAAGGGGACACACTGAGGATGAATTTCGCGTCACCAGCATGTGTAGAGGCCCTCAAAGAGCTTGTGGATAGCATCCTCTCTCCCTGGGAAGGCGCTAACCTGAAACTGGTGATGATAAGGGACATCCCTCAGCTCATAAAAACGACAGTACACGTCAAAGGATGGGGCAGCAATTTCACATCAGAACGCATGCTCAAACTCTTTGGCCAGCAAAACAAGGGACTGGACGTGAAGAGGTGGGAAGTCTTCCACAGCGAGAATGATCGTGGCACTCTCCTTGTTGTGGGTTTTGATCGGCTCTCCATGGCCAGCCTGGTCAAGACGAAGGGTATGGCGTTCTATGAGAACAAAGCAGTCTTCTTCAAAATTGGTAAGGCTTTGGTTGACGCTGAAAACCGGCAAAATGAGCCACTAAATAATAAAGGCAGCGATGAAGATAAGAGCCCACTGCAGCCAAAAAATGATGAGGGAGCCGAATCTACCATCTCCGACTCCCAAGAAGACCAGTTACTGGAGGATCAATGATTGAAGTCATCCAGATAACCCTCTATCGGAGCGAGACGGCAACCAACGCTTTGATGGAAATAATAAATAAAGGTAAGACTCATATTGCTTTAATCCAAGAACCATGGAATATTCGAAACAAGTGGATCAAACCACGTCAATTACCAACTGTTTTATGCAAATTCCGGAACAAGACCAAGGACTTATATTATGTCACACAAATTTATGTTATCTTTTTTCTCCAGAGTTGTCAACATCGGATGCTACAAAACTGAAACAAGGGAATGGAAGTGTATACCTAGCATCAGTATATCTACCTATCGATTCACCGACATTACCACCTACTTCGGAGCTGCAACGCTTGGTGAGGAAAGTCAAACAAACATGTAACGAAGTACTAGTAAGTTGCGATGCTAACTTTCACCACGTCGCGTGGGGGAGTACTAACATTAATAAACGGGGCCAGGCCCTAGTAGAATTCTTGAATACTAACGACCTAATAACACTTAACATAGGTAGCACGGCTACCTTCGTTAATAGAATAAGGGAGGAAGTATTAGATATAACAATATGTTCAGAAAATCTAATAGACGAAATACAGGAATCTAAATCGAATACAGAACATTCTTTTTCTGATCATCGTTACATAAGGTTTAAGATGGTACGGCCATCGCCGAACCCAATAAGTTTAAGAAATAAGGCCAAAATGGACAAAATTCGGGAAGCTAATTAGAGAAAGAATAGGGCATGGACATTTTGAGTGCCTAAGTGTTGAAGATATTGACACTAATGTTGATTACATTACTGATATATTAGTAAGGTCTTTCGAAGACAGCTGTCCGCTTCGAGAAAGGAAATTAGCCCAAGAGCAGTCTTGGATGACCGGGGAGATTCGCAACATTGGGAAAGAGGTCCGTAGACTTTACAATAGGGCACGCCGTAAAAAATCTCCAGTATACTGGGACGACTACCATAGAAGACTCAGAGAATACAACAAAATTAAAAGAACAGCAAAACGAAACTCCTGGAAGCTATTCTGTGAACAGGTCGATAGCGTTAACGATGTTTCTAAAATTAAAAAGTTCATCTCAAAAACCCATACCAAAACCGAAACAATGGTAGACGTTATGGGCAGAAGGGTAGACTCAACTGAAGAAATGGTAAGGCTTTTGATGAACACCCATTTTCCGCAAGGTACGACGGGCCAGACTGAGATACCGAAATACAGAGAAAATGAAGAAAAACAAAGTTATATCATTACAGACCATATGGTCAAAGAAGCCGTAAGAACCCAGCCAGAAATTAATGACGGTACCACGAAAAAAGCGTTGTGAAAGCACTGTTTTGGGACGCTTGCTTAAAATGTCTTTAAAGCGCTGTTTCGTGATGGATTTACAATGCTTTGAGAAGAAATAATTTGAGAAAAAGAAACATTTTTCGAAAGTTAGTCATTAAATCGATACCTCCATTCCAAAACATGCTAATTCGAAGGTTTTTAGGTTTTAGGTTTTTAGAACTGTGTATAAAAGCAAAAAATTTAACTTAATAACATTTTCAAAGTAACGTCACCACCATACAATAAAACAATAAAATTGCGTGGCTTTCCAATTATTTAACTATAATAAATTAAAAGATTTTCTATGAAATTAATGTGGAACATCTTTTCCTGGAAAAAATTAGGCTTTATTCCGAAATAAACGAAAACGATTTTTTTTAAATAAACATGTGAAGTAATCCCGCACACAAGTTTTTCGTCAAAAAGTACGATTTTGTTATCAAAATTTAGAAGTTCCTATAAGGAACTATTCTTTTTGTTAAAGTGGAAATTGTTCGCTTTTATAGTGCATCTTTGACATGGGAAAACCCAGTGCTACCTTTACAACTTCTAAAGAATGAACAAGTTTGCATGTTGCAGGAAAAATATTACGTTATGAATTAATTTAAATAAATACCTTAAAAATAATATATTTCATTTGATTCATTGATTTTTAAATAAATTGGAAAAATTTATTGGGAATTATTACCTTCAAACCATCTGAAAAGCGTCATGAATTTTGTTTTTAGAACGTTTCAACAGCGTTGTAAAATTGTGTGACGGCGGACACCGTATATCGGTGTTATCATTTTGATGTTATTGCAACGCTTGATCCCACCGTGTGATGACGGTGCACAGTGCTTTCAC
This sequence comes from Eudasyphora cyanicolor, assembly GCA_963930755.1. Taxonomy (NCBI): domain Eukaryota; kingdom Metazoa; phylum Arthropoda; class Insecta; order Diptera; family Muscidae; genus Eudasyphora; species Eudasyphora cyanicolor. Next base: position 62,054,923 of record OZ005736.1, on the reverse strand, counting down.
AACGCTTTGAGGATGGTATTTTTCTGGCTGGGAAGCTTTTCACCATTTAAGGCATCAGGACCTGATGGAATATTCCGCAATATTTCTATCCTACAGATGTAGGTGGATTACATATCAACTCATCTAGCCGCTATTTTCACAGAATGTCTGAAATTCGCATACACACCGAAAGTCTGGCAGGAGGCAAGAGTAGTTTTTTCACTTGTGGTATGTATTGACATTGAAGGGGCGTTCAATAACGTACGGACCGACACACTCATCCAACCCTTAGACCAGTTTCAGGTGGACCAGGCTCTCCGAGACTGGATTACCCACATGCTAAGGAATAGATGGATAAATTGCGGGTCCCACGACATCAAAATAAGAGTAGACAGGGAACATCACAGGGTGGTATATCATCACCACTCCTGTGGGTCACTACTATAAATAATCTCCTAAGGATACTAACGGATGAAGGACTTAACCAGTCTGTTACGCAGACGACGTAGAAGGGCCGAAACGGCTCTAAAAATTGCATATGACTGGGCTCGACCGAGAAGTCTAAATGTAAACCCAGAAAAAACAGAAATATGTCTGTTCACAAGGAAAACGAAGATTGGTCAATCTGATGACCCACTTTTCCTAAACAAAACAATTCCAGTATCCAACAGGGTTAAATACTTAGGTGTAATCCTGGACAGGAAACTAAATTGGAAGTGCCACATAAAAGAACGGGCAAACAAAGCTCACATATGCTGGGCACTATGTAAAAGAGCTATGGGCTCAAAATGGGGCCTTAATCCGAGTATGAAACACTGGCTCTACAAGAGCGTAATCAGACATATTTTAACTTACGCATCAGTAGTGTGGTGGACATCAATGAAAAAGAAGTGCAACATAATGATATTACAAAAGGTCCAACGAATGTGTTGTCTCGGCGTAAGCGGGGCAATGAGGACTTCATCCAATAGGGCATTGGAGACGATTTTGAATATCCAACCAATAGAAATACAGATTAGATATGAAGCTGCCCTCACGGCGACGAGACTCACAGTGATGGGCGAATGGATCGAAAGCGATCACAAGTCATATCATCAAAAGATAGCTGAGGTAGTGACGGTGGATTTAACTGACATATCATCAGTATCCGAGAGAACACCTGAAAAATCAATAGTTGCTGAGTGTGAGGCCATGATACCAGACTGACAATCTTGGATTGATGGAACCGTAGTGCAGACAACATCTGGAATTTGCTGTTATACTGATGGATTGAAACTAGGGGAGAGAACGGGCTAGGACTTTGTATCGAGGAACCGGAAACCGAACTCTTATTCCGTCTGCCAGACCATAACACAATCCTGCAGGCGGAAGTCCGAGCAATTACAGAATGTGTGAGCTGGCTTGGCGCTAACTAGAGACCAACAAATGTGTATATTTTCACAGATAGCCAAATGGCTATCAGGGCAATAACGTCTAGAACGGTGAAGTCGAGGACAGTTTTAGATTGTAAAATGGCGATTAACGCCTACTCAGATCTATATGCTTCATATGGGTGCCTGGTCATTGCGGTGTAAGGGGTAACGAGAAAGCAAATTCCTTGGCTTCTAGAGCCAGAGACTTGCAAATAACAAGCCTAGAAAACCGATCGGAGTTACGCGTTCTGAACTAAAAATATGGGCAAAGAACGCCCATATCACGCTATGGAATAATGAAAACGTTGGGAAGACAACGAAAGTCTTGTGGGGCGACCCAAGCGAGGACAAGACCAAGACCTTGCTGAGATTGAGCAAGGTAGAAACCAGTAAGATCATGGGTGTCCTTACAAGACACACATGCTTACAAACACATCTACATAGAATAGGAGTTGTAGATGACAGCGTATGTAGGGCATGCGGGGAGGATGAGGAAACGTTGGAGCATTTCCTCTGCCAGTGCCCAGCTTTCGCGAACAATAGATCCCGTTTCTTAGGAAATGATACTATACCAGACTTGACCCAAATTAGGGGCGTAGACTGGAAAAAGATTAAGGACTTTGTCGATAGTACAGAGTTCCTAAAATAACTTTCCAAATGACCATTTATTAACAATTAGAGCGCACAACAGCCCGAATACTGGCTTATGTGTATGTCCAATGTCATGAGGCGGAATTTCACCGCCTTCTCTTCTCAACCTAACCTAACCTAACGTGAAAGATATGAATAATGCATAATGTTTCTTTGCCCTAAAGAATATATTTTTTCGGAATAGAGAGGCTTTAATGAAATAGTTTTGTTGATTAAGAAAAATCAGTTTTCAAATCAATTTTCATTTCACCCACTGTGCAACGCGTTGAGAGCCTGCTAATGCTAATGTGTTTGCTCACCTGTGATAATCTAAGGCTAACCGTGGCGAAACGTAATACATACTCTCTCGCATTAACTGTTGATATAAACTTGGCATTTACGAATTCTATGAATTTATATTCGCGTTTCACATTATGCCTTGGCATTCACAGAAAACGGCATATTAGTATGGGATATAGCGTTCGTTCGTTTGTCTTTCGTTTTGGTGAAATTGCCACCTCATCCCTGTTTAAACAAACTGCGAAAAATGTACATTTATTCGCTAAATCACATACAGGTGCAGGTGCATTAATTGCAAAAGCTCATTTGGAATGCAACGGCACTAGTGTGCTTTAATTTTTAAGATTTGTATTTACATTTGTATGCTAGAGTGGGTCAAAGATTTTTGATCAAATTTATGCAGATGGAATTTCCAAATATGAAAATGCAGTGATTAATTAACACAGCAAATTGAATTTAAAAAAAATCCAAATGTCATAAAAACGTCGGGTCAGAATTTTTAATTTAACCCCTGAATTTTAATTTTGCTAAACATTTTTTAAAAAGTTGCTTAATGGTGAAGTAACATTTTGCTATCATTTATTTTAATAATATTAAAAAATATGTTGTTGTAATTTATTGTTGGTCTGTGTTTTTGTTCTTCAATTTTATTTTGGTTTAAGACCATATGTTTCAGTTACTTTCTGTCTATTGCAAAAAAGTAATAGGAACAAATACAAAAATTGGTAGAGAATTTTAATTGCTTTAGAAAATGTTTAGAAAAATTTATTTTCGGGCTCTAGGAAATTTTTAACAGCTGAACCGATTTTTACAAAGTACATTGAGAACATAATGAGAAAATTTTTATGAAATTTTATTTAAAAAAAAATTATAGGCTTAAATTTAAAAAAATTATCTGCGTTATAATTTTTTTTTTCAAATTTACGCAGAATACGCACCACACTCACAATTCCTACATACTAATGGTAAAGTTTTGTATGGCAATTTTGGAAATTCTTCTTCTGCTCTTTCGGATGGGAGGTAATTTTTTTTTAAAATTACAGTTTTTTCAAAAAAAGTAGAAAAAAATATACAAAATAAAGTCCCTAAAAATGTCCCATTATGTTCCCATTCAAATGACTTAAACTTTGTAAAAAAACGTTCCAGCCGTTGAAGAGCAAATAAAAATGTTTCTCAATTTTTTAAATTTCCTATAAAAATTTAATAAATATATTTTCAAAAATAAATGGTAGAGATATGTTACTTTTCCTTGCACGGATAATTTTGATTTTTTTTTTTAAAAAATCACCATGGCACCAGTCTGCACCAATATTTCTTAAAGGACTGTGTATAAAACTGTTAATTTGGTGTTCTAAAAAATACTTAAATACATTTTGGAATTCCAATTTTCATGTAAGGTACCTTTAGTACTTGAACCATATTTTTCATGTCTAAGCCCGATAGAGCTACGATACTTGTTAAGATTAAGAAAATTATAAGGGTGGAAAATTTTAGAAGTATCCACTTCACGTAGGAACAGTTGTTTAATTTTTCTAACAAAAATTAGAAAAAAGTTTATTCTTCAAAAGAGGTGTTTTTTTCTGGCACGAAAAAACATGAAAAATAGAGAAAAAATTGCAAACAAATATCTCATTCCACTTTTTAAATCCCATCATCCCAAGGAAGACACAACAATGACAACTTGAAAAAAAATCCATGGATACATTTCGAAAATTTATATATATATATTTGGCGGGAATCCGCTTCGACACATTTTAAACCATTTAAGCAATGTCCGCCCGTTCATCTGTCTATCTGGCTAGTGCGCACGATAACCCTCGCAGAGTGTATCCGCCTGGCTTGAAAAATGTCGAAGATGGGCCATATTGGTTCATCACCTTTTAGCGCCTCCCCCACAAAGGGTTAACATCCTATCCTAATTACCGATATATGAAAAAAAAAACGGAAAAATCATTCAATTCTTTCGATAACTACCTTGCAGTTACTTGCATTCCCCTGTCAAAAATACGTCAGGGGAATGACGATTAACAAGGGATATCGGATCAAAACGATATCGTGCTTAGTAATCTAATTAACGGACGACAAATTTTGAAAAATCGACAAAACATATTTTTTTTGGTAAAAGGAGCTCAGTAATGGGGTTAAAATACAATTTTTTTGATAACTACCCTAGTTACGGAATTGAAACTGAAAAATATATAAATTTTCTCGTTAACTACTAGGGATGTCGATCGGGACTGACTTTTTCAAATTTCGGGATTCGGGATTGAGAAAAGTGTGATCCCGGGATATTTCGGGATTTACTACTGAAAGAAAATTTACTTCCAATATAACATTTTATTATTCACATTTACAGAAGAAAATAAGTAGAAAACCTGAATTCGTATTTAATTTGAATATTAAAATTAGTTCAAATAACTTAAGAGAATGTAACAAACTAATAGGTTAATTGTTATTTTTTTCGCTTTATAGTTGGATGTTTTTGTGAAAATATCCACCTAAAGAAACAGAAAACTAGTAAGATAATTTTAGTAGAGTAAACCGACAAAGGTATACCCTTAATTTTTTAGAGTAATGTAATACGGAATGTTCGATGTGTGGGACCAGGAACGTAAAATAATCTAAAATAAAAAATATGAAATCTTTTAGACGATTTCTACAAAAGTTATGGGGAAATTGTGTTCGAATAAATCGGTTCGAATGCAGAGATTGTGCTGGAAAATACCGAACGGTAGATACTTCAAAATCACTGCACTGCACCGAATTCTATGTGTTTATGTACACTGGTTTTAAAGTTATGAGCTATTGTGTATTAATGGCGGAACCGATGTATATGTATTCATCAACTACCTCGAAGTTGCAACTGCCAGCACTACCCTGCCCAACGAATTTTGTCACGACATTTCTCTAGTTGTTGCAACCAATAATTTAGTTTTGTCCTCGTTTGCTATCAGCCCCACTCTAGACGACTCATTTTCTATACTTGCAAAGGCTACAGTTGCAGCTCTAAAATTTCTAATAATGATGTCATATCATAAGCATAACTTGTGAAGTTATTAGTGTGCTCCCTATGTTCAACTAGGAAAGAGCTGCAGCGTTTTAAATAATTTTCTGCAGCAGAATGTTGAACAAATTACATCTTGTTTGGCACCTTGTCTGAGGCCTCGCTTCGTATCAAAAGATTCTGAGAGGTCCTTCCCTATTTTAACTGAAGATTTTGTATCAGTTACCGTGATTCTGCAGAGACGTACTAGTTTTGCAGGGATAACAAAGTCTGCCATGGTTTCGAACAGCTTTGATCTTATAGGGCTGTCAAATGCGGTTTGTTGTCGACGAATAGGTAGTAGCCGCATATTCTTTTTTACCTTTTAGTTATTAGTTACTTTATAAATACGCTTTAATATTTCTTTGTTTTTGTAGTATTTATAACCATATATGGCCCACGGCTCGGTTTAATATTGAATAATAAATAAACCAGTAAGGAAAGGCAGAAAGTCGGGCGGTGCCGACTATATAATACCCTACACCTCCCTAACAATGCGATAGGGGTCATTGCCATAATAATTTGGAATAATTGGTTAATGGGTAGAAACATATTATCTAATTCTGAAACGATAATCGCTAAATTAAGCAAAATTCGTTCCTAAATTGAGAAACATCTTTCTGGAAAATTTTAATGATCGGAAGTAAAATACAACTTCTATAGCGGTTTGATACCAAATCAGGAGGAACAGGTCAAATCGGGGGTAACATATATATGGGTGTTATATCTAAATCTAAACCGAGTTTCTCCGAATTTGGCAGTATTCCTTCATGTAGAAAGAAACCTCTTTTTGCCGACTTTCGCACTGATCGGATATAAAATAACATTTTTACAGCGCTCACATGTCAAATTCGGGGTAACGTATATATGGGGGGCTATATCATATAATAGGAAACCTCTCTTTGCCGAATTTCGCACTGATCGGCTATAAAATAACATTTTTACAGCGCTTACGTGTCAAATCGGGGGTAACGTATATATGGGGGCTATATCTAAATCTGAACCGATTTCTTCCAAATTTGGCAGTATTCCTTCGAGTAATAAGAAACCTCTTTCTGCCGAATTTTGCACTGATCGGATATAAAATACAATTTCTACAGCGCTTATAGGTCTAATCGGGGGTAACACATATATGGGGGCTATATCTAAATCTGAACCGATTTTCTCCGAATTTAGCAGTATTCCTTCATGTAATAAGAAACCTCTTTCTGCCGAATTTCGCACTGATCGGATATAAAATACAGTTTTTACAGCGTTTACATGTCAAATCGGGGGTAACATATATATGAGGGCTATATCTAAATCTGAACCGATTTTCTCCGAACTTAGCAGTATTAATTCATGTAATAAGAAACCTCTCTTTGCCGAATTTCGCACTGATCGGATATAAAATAACATTTTTACAGCGCTTACATGTCAAATCGGGGCAAACATATATATGGGGGCTATATCTAAATCTGGACCGATTTTAACCAAATTCAATAGGGATCGTCCTTGGGCCAAAAAAAAAGATATGTGTAAAGTTTCGTCGAGATCGGACAATAATTGCGACCTGTACTTTGATTACAAGAATACATGAACAGACAGACGGACAGACGGACAGACAGACAGACGGACATAGCTAAATCAACTCAGAAAGTGATTCTAAGTCGATCGGTATAATAAACGATGGGTCTATTTCTTTTCTTTTTGGGTGTTACAAACAAATGCACATAGTTATAATACCCTGTACCACAGTGTGGTGTAGGGTATAAAAAATAGGCGGTACGTGTCGATTTGTTTTTCTCGAGACTTCTCCAGAATTTGACGTAATGTGAAAATCTGATCGGTGGTCGATTTACCAGGCCTAAAGCCACATTGCTATGCTCCTATGATGTTATCCACATGTGGCTTAAGGCGTTGGTGCAAACCGTGCGATCTCACTTTTTATGAACCGGGCAGAGTACACTGAGGGTCCAATCGTCGGGCATGCTTTCTTGTTGTCAAATAGCACACATGAGTTGATGCATGCACAGTTTGCTCACTGCTCCAACGGATGTCGAAGTCAGCTATCCAGGTGACACCTGAGTTATAAAAAAAATACTCGTAGGTCAGTATCCAATTGAGATGATGGGAGGTTAAGATAAGCTCTTTATTTTGTTACAAATAAGGGTATACATGCTTAATAATAGTCCCAAGATAAAATTTTAGAAAGAAAACATAGTTTTTCGTGTAACAACATCCTCCCAAACATATAATATTCGTATGTGTCAAATATTATACATTTGGAGTGTACCCTGAAGATATATAAATATATATATTGGTATGACTTGGCTCTTCTTGTATGGGAGGTATGAAAACAGGTGTGGCAATAACTCCCACTTTAACAGGACTGCAGGAATTTAAAAAATTAACAGTGTTAAATTTGTATACAATATGGTAAGTTTTTGTGGGAGGTACCAAATGAGGTGTAATGATAATGCCCATTTTTCGACAGACTGTAGGTACTATAAAAATATTACACTGTACAAAATGATAAGTATTTGTATGCACTATTATAAAACTTGTAAGCTGTCAACTTTTAGTACAAAAAGGTACGTTTGTGTGGGAGGTACCAAAAGGGGCATGGCAATAACACCCCTTTTTCACTGGACTGTAGGTACTAAAAAATCATTACACCCCACAAAATGTCAAGTATGTGTATGCACTGGTACTAAAGTTATAGACTATTAACTTTTGGCGCAAAATAGTCCATTTGTGTGGGAGGTACCAAAAGGGGCGTTTCAATAACCCCAATTTTTTACTGGGCTGTGGGCACTATAAAAGCATGACACTGTACAAAATTTTAAGTATTTGTAATCATTATATAAAAGTTATAAGTCGTTTATTTTTGGTGCAAAATTGTCCAGTTGTGTGGGAGGTACACAAAGGGTAGTGGCAAATTCGCCCATTTTTCTCATTGTGGTAGCGACTCATAAACAAATACTATGTCTGGAATTTTAGAAGTTTCGAATCAGTATTATATAGGTATAAGTTATTAGAGAATGAATATTTCATTAAATATTTACCCACTGTGGTGAAAATACTAGAAGGAGTGGCCCAATATGGGCCATCTTCAAACTTAGCCGGAAATAGAAAAAAAAATATTACCACATACCAAATTTGGAGTCAATCGGTTACTCCTTTCGAGAGTTATCGTGCGCACCAGTCAGCAGGCAGACGGACGGATGGACATTGCTAAAATAACTTAAAATTACCCTATAAGTTCACAACTATATATAGGCCAAAAAAAGATCATATCGATTAAGCAACAGCTCCAACTGATCATTGTGCAATTTCTAATACAGTTTTTGAATCCAACTGGGTATGGATATGCTTATTCTAGCTGTGTAAGGTGGTATAGGGTATCATATAGTCGACTCTAGCCGACTTTTGTAAAATTACACTGATACACTTTTTTAAAATCATGGAAATATTTTTCATTACAGCAACTAAACAATTATGTCTTGCTAAGCATTAAATGACAACCACTCTAATATACAGATGTCTGCTTGTACATACAATGAATGGTGGTATAAATTTAAAGATATGTTCATTATTTTCATTTTAGTACAGCGAGAAACTAAAAGGGTGTTGTTGATGATTTGACGAAGTTTTACGTGAAAGTACTTTCTTTCTTTCGTTTCGTTAAAAAATAATCGCTTCAGCAGTATGTTGTCCCAAACATATAATGCTTGGAACATACACACAATTAGGGCATATTCCACATATATAATTTTTGACACAAACAAATACTAACGGGTGGTTAAATTGTAAGGGCCGACGTTAAATATGAACCACACCTAAACGTCAAGTTTTTTTCTGCATTTCATTTGACATTTCTCAATTTCAGACTAACTCAATTTGAACCATGGAAAGATACACAATCGAGCAACGCGTTGCAGTTTTTTAAGCCTTTTACGAAAATGGACGTTCAAATCAAAATGCATTTCATGCACTTCGTGATGTTTTTTTGATCAGCATAATCGACCAAATGTGTCCATAATCGGGAGAATTGTCCGCAAATTTCAGCAAACCGGGTCTGTAGGAGATATGAAAACACCTGTGCTTGCTCGCCCAGTTCGTTTGGTGCGGCTTATGGGCTGGCGACGTCATCGGGCCATACTTCTTCGAAATGAGTCCGTTCAGGCAGTTACTGTGAATGGTGTTCGCTATCGTGAGATAATAACGAACTTTTTATGGCCCGAATTGGAAGACGTTTCAACAGGACGGTGCCATTTGCCACACTGCTAACGAAACAATGGTTCTTTTGCGCAACAAATTCAATGGCCGTGTTATCTCACGTCGTGGCTATGTCAATTGTCCGCCATGTTTAAATATTCAGTCAATGATTAACTTAATTTTAAGGCTAGTTTTCAGTTTTTCAGAAATTCCAAGTAAAATTTTATGGACATTTTATATGTTTGTAAAATTCGCTTAAATAATCTTGCATAACGATAAATTAAATTGAGAGATTTACCACAATTGATGATTGACAGTATTTATAAATTAAAAATTAGTGCACATTATTCGTCTTTGAATCAAGAAAACCAGAGTTATTGCAGCTTCTACAGCGCAATAACATATGTATGGTTAATACAACTAAATTTGAACCAATTTGTTTTGAAATTCAACAAAATCTCAGCTTGCTTGAAAAGTTTTCCGTGTGTTGAATTTGACACACATCGGTTGCAAAATCTGGCTTCTATAGCGCTTAAGTGCCAAATGGATCTAGATCTGAACCGATTGTGACGAATATATAATAATAAACTTCCCATAGGTGAAACAGTCCTTCGTACCTAATTTCATAAAGATCGAAGTAAAAATCGGACATGTACTTTGTGAACAACCTAAAATGGACACACAGAAGTACGGACGGACGGACAGACATATTCAATTCAATGAAGCTAGTGATTAAGTTTGAGTCGAAAGGTGGGTAGAGCTGTACATTTTCTAGGTATTACAAACATGTGCCACAAATCAAACGTATAATACATTGTGCCAGAGTGTGATGTAGTGTATAATTAATAGTTTCGTATATAGACAAACGATATATGTGCTTACTATGCTCCTATGTATCACATAGTCGGATTGGCGCGCCTCTAGCCTTTCCTTACTGTTCTTTTAGGAAAATCAAATCATTAATTATTGTTCCTCAGAAAAAAACAATTGCTAAGAACGCAGTAATGGCCCACATTAAGGTTATAGAGTCACAAGAAGACTTAAGGAATTCTTAACCGTTAATAGAAATCTTGGCAGTAACAGAAAAAGGGGGTTTTCAGACCCCAGGAAGGTTATGAAAATAATAGACATTTTGAAAAATAAGAATTTGCATATATGACAAATTCGCTAGGAGACTTTTGCAAAAAAAAAATTAAAAAATAATTAAATTGTATGTGATAAAAATATAAATTCCCCTAAAGTTTTTTCTGTCACGCCAATTGGCTACACTTTAGTAAATATCACTTACTATTCAACATCCTTCGTGTTTCTAAATAAATATAAATATGTACTTTTATCATGGCTGGAGGTCGACATTATGTACATACGTATGTAAGTACATATGTATTAAAGTACTTATATATTTTTTATTAGACATTTGCATTTTTCTGTGAAATATTTGACAGTTTTCATGTGTTCATTAAAAGAGCAAATTACTTTTTCTAAATGCATAGCAAGTTTGTGAAAAAATTATATGGGCGAGACTCTTGAGTGCTTTTAAAGAGTAACTTTTTAGAGAAGGATAAATTTGTATGCATTTTAAGGAAATTAATACTGCAATTAGTTGAGTTTAGTTGACAATCTCGTAGATCTATGAAATAAAACTTTTCTGATCTCGCCAAGTTCTCACATTAAACAATAAATGTTTTTTATTTCGGATTGAAATACTAAACTTTAAAAAAAATTATTTGTAAAATATTGAAACTTTTTACAAAATTTATGTGGCACTTATATTTAAGCAAATAATTTTGCTTAAATATAAAAAATTGAGGAGGAAAAAAATTGAGGAGGTTAGCTTATCTTAGTAATGTTTTTCGATTTGAATAAAATTTGGTGAATATCAATAATTGTAAAATATGTTCCATTTCTGGTATACTCGTATATGCGCCCTTCACTATGATTTTTTTTAAAAAATTCTCCAATTCTCCGGATTTTAGGGAATTTTATGTCAAGTGAGTCAATTTTTAAAATCGATGTCTTCTAATCGGAATTTAACTTGCACGAAGTTTAGTACTACGAGTATTGGATAGTAGTAATAACACAATATTTCAACCACGTCGGTTCAGGACAGTCTGAGTGGGAGGTTGTTGTATATTGACATCCTTTTTATACCCTCACTTTAGTTATTCGAGTGTATATATCATTTGCTAAGGACCAAAAGTGTAACACATTGACGGAGTGACCTAAGACCCTAAGTATTTTCTGCGGATATCCGTTTTGGGTCATTTAAGTCGAATGAGCAATGTCCGTCTTCTGTCTGTCTGTCTGCTGGCTGGTGCGCACGATAACTCTCGAAAGGAGTAACCGATTGACTCCAAATTGGTATGTGGTAATATTTTTTTCTACATCCGTATTATATACATACCTATTGTATTTAGAAAATTTTGCCCAAAGTGTTTTCGTTAGCTTTTGCTTTAACCTTTTCAAAAGAATAAAGAATTCAGAGAAATATTTTTTGTGATTGTTTTTAACGAAATTAAGCATTTCCTGGTGGAATATGGTGTCCTATAACCATTTGACCCACTCTTGCACACATTTGACCGGAACGTTGGTAATTTCTCGTTGGATGTTGTCTCTGAGCTCGTTTTAAGCTTATGGGGCCACCAATGACTTGATGTGGCCCCATAAGAAGAAATCCAATGTCGTAAAATCGCAAAAACGAGGTGGCCATTCGACCGGACAATTTCTCGAGATAACACGTTCACCGAATTATAATAACTACCTCTAAAAGTATTTTTCCAGGCCAAACTCTACATTTGCACACATTGTTGGTAACAAAATTAAGATCATTAGAAATGTAAATAAATATGTATATTATACATATATTGGCAAACCCTGCGTGACGAACGCTACATTCGTACGCGTTTTCGGATTAAAATATAACAATTTTTTGGTCTTTCAAAAGAGATACCATCAACTTATACATAGTGTTATTTTTGTAACAGGTATAAGATGATAAAAAACGTATCACAAATTATTGTGACGCACGCTACAAAAAATTAAAGTAGCTTTGAAGGTTAAGGTATGTTTTCGTAATTTTTAGCAAATTTTGCATAATAAAGTACCCAAAATGAAATACCTATAAGAAAGATGAATATAAGAGAATTCTAAAAAAAATTATTTGCAGCCAAAAATTGTTGTAGTTTTTTATCAAAAGTCGTGAATTCTATGTGACGCACGCTAAATTTTTTCCAGTCAAACTTTTTATAGTAGAAATCTTTTTGTTTATTTTAACAAATCAAACCAGGAAGGAAAGGCTAAAGTCGGGCGGTGCCGTCTATATAATACCCTACACCACTCTCGTAATATTGAATAACTCTGATATATAAATTTTGTAATTCATGTATAAATTTACTTTTGGGACATTTTATACTTAAATAATACCCTGTACCACAGTGTGGTGTAGGGTATAAACACGATTGGATCTAAAGAGCCAAATCGGATGAAACATATATATGGGAGCTATAGCTAAATCTTTACCGATTTTCTTCAAATTCGGCAATGTTGGTTCATGAATCAAGAAACTCTACCATTCTAAATTTCAAAATGATTGGATGTAAACTATAGCTTCTATAGAACTAAAGGACCAAATCGGACGAAACATATATATGGGAGCTATAGCTAACTCTTAACCGATTTTCTTCAAATTCGGTAGTGTTGGTTCATGGATCAAGAAACTCTACCATTCTAAATTTCAAAACGATTGGATGTAAAATACAGCTTTTATAGGACTAAAGGGCCAAATCGGACTAAACATATATATGGGAGCTATAGCTAAATCTTAACCGATTTTCTTCAAATTCGGTAGTGTTGGTTCATGGATGAAGAAACTCTACTATTCTAAATTTCAAAACGATTGGATGTAAAATACAGCTTTTATAGGACTAAAGGGCCACATCGGACGAAACATATATATGGGAGCTATAGCTAAATCTTAACCGATTTTCTTCAAATTTGGCAGTGTTGGTTCATGGATCAAGAAACTCTACCATTCTAAATTTCAAAACGATTGGATGTAAAATACAGCTTCTATAGAACTAAAGGTCCAAATCGGACGAAACATATATATGTGAGCTATAGCTATATCTTAACCGATTTTCTTCAAATTCGGTAGTGTTGGTTCATGGATCAAGAAACTCTACCATTCTAAATTTCAAAATGATTGGATGTAAAATACAGCTTCTTCAGGACTAAAGAGCAAAATCGGACGAAACATATATATGGGAGCTATAGCTAAATCTTAACCGATTTTCTTCAAATTCGGCAATGTTGGTTCATGGATCAAGAAACTCTACCATTCTAAATTTCAAAACGATTGGATGTAAACTATAGCTTTTATAGGACTAAATGGCCAAATCGGACGAAACATATATATGGGAGCTATAGCTAAATCTTAACCGATTTTCTTCAAATTCGGTAGTGTTGGTTCATGGATCAAGAAACTCTACCATTCTAAATTTCAAAATGATTGAATGTAAAATACAGCTTCTACAGGACTAAAGCAGACAATGAAGCCGACCAAAATTTTCGGCGGCGGCAGCGCATGGAAAAATATCCATAGGGGGCAGCGGCTGATCGGCTGAGCCGATCAATTTTCAACAATCGGCTGAGCCGGTAAATTTTCCACAATCGAAAGCGCACGAATACGAATGTAATTCTCCTGCAAAAGTGGCTTTTTTTTATATTTAGCGTTAGAACAAAAAACTTTAAATTAACACAAAATTATGGAAGTTTGGTATAATATTGAAAATCGGTTTAATAAATCTTCAATGGTTGATACATTTGTTATTAAGTTGACAATCCTTGGCCAGAAGGAATTGGGTCGTTCCGGAGTTTTGATCCGATAGTTTTGGGCCTCAGTATTTTCAAAAGTTATGGACGAAATACTAGTATTGGTCTCTTAATTTTGGCGCTTTTCTTCTATTTCTGCACATATGAATTTTAAACGCCCTTGCGAATATTCTGTGAAAATTTGAAAAAAAATCGAGGGAAACAATTTTTTGGAACTCAAACTTTTTTAAACGTAGACTTTGAAAAAATCTGTTCAGCTGTAATTTTCGTAAAACCCAAAACGCATTTTTTATTTAAAATTCCCGCATATTTTTATATTTTTTTAATGAAAGATAGCCATATCTTATATTAACATTAGCAACTTTTTATAAACTTTGTACGCTACGCTTTGTACTTAACTCTAAATATTGCAAATTCCGAACCTAAGGTAACACTTAGTAGTCGCTTTCTAAATTTTCATGGTTGCAAAAATAAAATCTTCTTGACTCACCAAATAAAATTCGGCGGCTGAGTTTCAGCCGATATGAGCCGCTAAAATCGGCGGCGGCGCCGGCTTGTAAAAAATCATCGGCGGTGGCGCGCCGCCGGTTTGCGCCGCGTCGGCTTCATAGCCTGGACTAAAGATCAAAATCGGACGAAACATATATATGGGAGCTATAGCTAAATCTTAACCGATTTTCTTCAAATTCGGCAATATTGGTTCATGGATCAAGAAACTCTACCATTCTAAATTTCAAAACGATCGGATGTAAAATACAGCTTCTATAGGACTAAAGGGCCAAATCGGACGAAAGATATATATGGGAGCTATATCTAAATCTGAATCGATTTCAACCAAATTCAATAGCGATCTTAACAGCCGCGAAATACTCTAAACTGCAAAATGTCAAAACGATCGGAGTGAAATTGCGACCTGTAGTCGACGAACAACTTTACATGGACGGACATGTAATGTATCCATACATTATTGGATAGTATTCGACCGGATAGACAACGTCCAGCACGCAGTGAGGAAAATGTAGCGGCCGTAGCTGAGAGTGTGGAGAGTCGATTCGACGCCGCCGAACGACTTGGCGCATTTAACGTCGAGATCTTAACTTGAAAGCATACAAAATACAGCTTGTGCAAGAACTGAAGCCGCCCGAGCTTCCCAAGCGACATCGCTTCGCTCTATGGGCTCTTGAAAAGTTCCAAGAAGATCCGACGTTTTCGAGCCAAATTTTGTTCAGCGATTAGACCCATTTCTGGCTCAATAGGTATGTAAACAAAAAAAAATTGCAGCATTTGGGACGAAGAGCAACCTGAAGAGATTCAAGAGCTGCCACTTCATCCAGAAAAAACAACGGTTTGGTGTGGTTTGTGGGCCGGTGGAATCATCGGTCCATATTTCTTCAAAAATTATGCCGGTGAGAACGTAACCGTGAATGGCGACCGTTATTGTGCCATGATAACCAACTATTTGATGCCTATAATTGAAGCTCGTGATCTCGGCGACATTTGGTTTCAGCAAGACGGCGCCACTTCCCACACATCGCATCAATCAATGGATTTATTGAGAGAACACTTCGGTGAGCTGGTCGCTTGGCCTCCAAGATCGTGTGATATCACACCGTTAGACTTTTTCATGTGGGGATATGTAAAGTCTAAAGTTTATGCGGACAAACCCGCTTCGATTTAGGCCTTGGAGCAAAACATTACGCGTGTCATTCGCCAGTTACCAGTCGAAATGCTCGAAGAAGTCATCGAAAATTAGACCCAACGGATGGACCATCTGAGATGTAGCCGCGGACAACATTTGATAGACATAACCTTCAAAAAATAAATGCCAAATAATGTTCTATCAAATGGTAATAAACATTCCCCATTCAATTTGAATTTTCTGTGTTTTTTCTTTAAAAAAGTAGGGAACCTCGAAACGGTTACTACAACAGAAAAAATATTAAAAAATAATCGTTTATTGGTTATCCCAATCATTTCCCAAATTTAGAATAATTAAATGTATTTTGGGAAATGCAACCGAAAGATTGGTTGCTGTTCTTTTGCTGATACATGACAAACAAAAAATAAAATTACTCGACATAAAAAAACTTCAACATTTTGTTCCAGAACGGTATAGGTAATCAAAAATATTCTCGTGTGGATAATAATGTGTGGAATGCAGAATATGTTGTGCAAAATGTTTTACATTGATAAAAAATAAAAGCAACAATCATGAAATTGAAAGCTCAGGGTTAAGCGATATTTGCATAAAAGTGTTGTGTTTTTTTTCGTGTACTAAAATTTGTGTCAAGTATTTCCACATCTCATAATAGTGATGGATTTGTGATATGGGATTTTTAATTTTGTTATGAATTGTTTTGTTTTTTGTTCAATAAATAAAATAAAAATTAATGAAAACTGTTTTTAATTAATTGTCGATAGTATATGACTAACAAATTGTCAGAACAACAAATTTTTTAAAATAGTTGGTTGTGGCAACTACAACAGATAATTTAAGCGACCATTTTCGTAGTTGGCGCAACCAAATATGATTGTTGTCAACATGGAAGCAGAAGTATACCACAACCAAAATATTGGTTGTCCTGATGGAATCGCAAGATGGTAGACAGAACTACCAAAATTCGGTTGGCAAATAATTCGGTTGAGGCAACCAAACTGTATTCTGTGTGAATTATTTTCACTGCGTTAAATTGCGTAGTGGTCACGTTATTTGCAAAATTCGATAGATAATAGTTTGTATGTATGATTCTAACTGGTAGATTGCGCTGTAGTGGACAAATGGTCAATATAATTTTTGTTGGTGATTTATATTTCTGAAACTCGGGATGTATGCATTTTTGAATGAAATATCAATGAATAACAAACCAATGCAACGTCTGCTGCGGTCTAGTATTTATATAAAGTTTGATTGATATCACTATGCAACCAAATATTTTTCGAAGGGCTATGCATATAATTTTCTGGTGTAATATGGATTTCTAAAAAAAATTCACATCATAAAAATTAGCAAAAAAAATGCTCCAATTTTTTAAAGCTAGTAACCTAACGAAGAAAAAATGCCTATTTAAAGAAAATCTATGGATAAGCGTAGAAATTATAGTTCTTTTGGTAGAAATAAAAGAATTTCAACATAATCCTCAAGAATATCTGGCGAAAATCTGTTTTGGGCCATTTTAAGTCATTTTAGCAATGTCATTTTAGTAATATATTATATAAAATTACTTTAAGACAGAAAGACGTCGCCACCACAGTTTATTTTAATTTTTTGAAGAAAATCGTTTAGGGTCATTTTCATTCGTTTGAGCAATATCCATCCGTCTGACAGACAGAAAGACAGACAGTCTTTCGGCAGGCGTTGTTGGCATTTAGCACTAGAAGTTAAGAGCTTATAACTCTAATACCAGTGCATACTTTAATGTTATTAAATCCAATTTAATTTGATAATATGTTAATTAAAACAAATAATTTACGAATATTTTTTTGGGACTGAATGTGAATACCTTCACATCGGTTTGTGAATACCTTAAGTCGGTTTACCCGACTGAACTTTCTTACTTATTTTTTTATTTAAATAGACTATATTTAACCCGGTGCGATTCGCAGCCCCCATCATTTATATATTATCTGTTTAGGGTACTGTAGAATATGTAAAAACAAATGACTATTCCATATGGGGAAAAATTAATGTGTACAATAAAATGCGAAAAACTTCGATTAATTTCTTGTTTATGTTCCTGGCATCAAGGTTCGATATTTATCTCTTTTCCCTTCTGTGCCTCTAAATGTCAAAAACTATTATTTGGATCATATTTTGCTTTTTCCCCTAGTTTACACGGGGGAAAATCGTCATTTTTGATATGTTTGAATTGAAAGAAAATATATTTGGAAGCGATTTTTTCAAATTTGTTGACAAATAAATTTTATTTGAAAATCAAGAAATCTTGTTTGGAACGCATATATTAATATATTAGAACATAATATATTTGCTAACTGACTTTCACAAATAATATATGTGTGTACCCACAAACAAAATTATTGTTTAAGAAGTTTTCCAAACATATTTTATTTAAAAAAATTTTTAAAACTTTGCTGATTTTTTCGAATTTTAGTTAGTTTTTCCTAGTTTTCGTTTTAAACTTTATAGCTAAAAATGTATTTTAATTTATAAATATTCCAATTCATCACTTTTTGTCAATCCATCAATGCAATTTATATTCACGAAAGATTATACGATTTAAGTTTTAATTAAATTTTAAAAACATTTATAATTTATAAAAAAAATGATCTTTCAGCATCTGAAAAACAGAAAACTTGTCTCTAAATCAAGGCATTGATACATTGCCAAAATAATTAAATACAAATTAATCTTTGTTTCGGAAATACTAGTTCCAAATAAAAAAATATCAGAATGGGAACATATTTTTGTTTAGAACAATATTCTCCCAAACATATAATATTTATGTGTGTCAAATATTATATATTTGGAGTGTATTCTAAACATATGTATATTTCAAGCCGAATATATTTGGGACTATATACTACAGAATTGATTTTTTTCAGCGTGTATATTCTAATAGCTACATTCACACCCTGTTACAAAATAAAACAATGTTTGCCCCACGGTGTGTTTAAAAGTTTTAATTTAGAAAAGGTAAAATTAATGTCTAGTTTTAGTTGCAAGACTTACAATTGCCATTGGGACCATATTTAATCAGTTTCTCTCCATTGTACTACATTTAACCCAATGTGTCATAATTAACCATTTTTGCACCACTGTACAACATTTAATAGTTTTTCGCCCCAAAAGTGCCACTGTGCATTTAGAGAAACTCATAGTTTATATTCTAAGAGCCATATTCACATCATAAGGCGGTATTTTAACCATTATGTCCCATATCGATGACACGTTTAACTTTTTACCATATTGTGCCTTCTTTAGCTTTTTTTTGTCCCACGGTTAAAAGAAAAGCTTCGTACTCTGGGCATGAATCACTGTTCTTCTAAAGCACGAAGTTGTATAAATATCTGGAATATATAAAACATTTTTCCCCACTTACCACATTTAATCATTTTGCCACACTGTACTGTTTTTAACCCGTTTTGCTTCACTGTACTTTTTGCTACAATCAGCCCTATTTAACACCTTTTAGCCACTCTGCACCATAATTTCAAACTTACACTAAAAGCATAACATTTGAAAAAATTAAAGTAAATTTTAATAATTTTTATTTAAAAACATAGAAGAATGCACAATTATAAATATTTTATTTAAAAAAATTTTTAAAACTTTGCTGATTTTTTCGAATTTTAGTTAGTTTTTCCTAGTTTTCGTTTTAAACTTTATAGCTAAAAATGTATTTTAATTTATAAATATTCCAATTCATTACTTTTTGTCAATCCATCAATGCAATTTATACTCACGAAAGATTATACACGCTGAAAAAAAATCGCTTCTGTAGTATATTGTCCCAAACATATTCGGCTTGAAACATATATATATATTTAGGGTACACTCTAAACATATAGTATTTGGTATATACAAAAATTATATACTTGGGAAGATGTTGTTCTAAACAAATCTTTGTTTACATCCCAATATGTTATTATTTGGGACTATTATTTCCGAAACAAATATTTATTTGCATTTAAGTATTCGGAAAATACATAAATTGTGTTAAATTTTTCAGTAATTCAAAGTTATTTTTTTAGAAATGTTAAATGTTCGTAAAATAATAATAATTGAAATCGTATAATCTTGGATTAAAATAAATTACTTAGAGGATTGACAACTAATGATGGCTTGGAATACTCAGAAAATTTAAATGATTGATTTAAAACGGAAGTTAATATGGTATCATAACTGGAAGGCATAATTCGAAAACAAGGAAAAATTAAAACTGAATTTCGAAAAAGTCAGTAAATGTTTTGAAATTTTGTTTAAATAAAATATATTTGGAAAA
Source organism: Eudasyphora cyanicolor (assembly GCA_963930755.1). Taxonomy (NCBI): domain Eukaryota; kingdom Metazoa; phylum Arthropoda; class Insecta; order Diptera; family Muscidae; genus Eudasyphora; species Eudasyphora cyanicolor. Next base: position 62,034,569 of record OZ005736.1, on the reverse strand, counting down.
ATTCCTAAACAATAATTTTATTTGTATTTAAACACATATTTTATTTGAGAAATTTAGTTTGCAAATAAATTTTGTTGTAATATATTAATATATGCGTTCCAAATACATTTTATTGATTTTCAAATAAAATTTATTTGGTCAGAAATATATAATATTTAAAAATATATATAAAAATATATAATCCAAATATATTTTCTTTCGATTCAAACATATCAAAAATTGTGATTTTGCCCCGTGTACGATTTAAGTTTTAATTAAATTTTAAAAACATTTATAATTTATAAAAAAAAAATGATCTTTCAGCATCTGAAAAACAGAAAACTTGTCTTTAAATCAAGGCATTGATACATTGCCAAAATAATTAAATACAAATTAATCTTTGTTTCGGAAATACTAGTTCCAAATAAAAAAATATCAGAATGGGAACATATTTTTGTTTAGAACAATATTCTCCCAAACATATAATATTTATGTGTGTCAAATATTATATATTTGGAGTGTATTCTAAACATATGTATACTTCAAGCCGAATATATTTGGGACAATATACTACAGAATTGATTTTTTTCAGCGTGTATATTCTAATAGCTACATTCACACCCTGTTACAAAATAAAACAATGTTTGCTCCACGGTGTGTTTAAAAGTTTTAATTTAGAAAAGGTAAAATGAATGTCTAGTTTTAGTTGCAAGACTTACAATTGCCATTGGGATCATATTTAATCAGTTTCTCTCCATTGTACTACATTTAACCCAATGTGTCATAATTAACCATTTTTGCACCACTGTACAACATTTAATAGTTTTTCGCCCCAACTAAAATGCCACTGTGCATTTAGAGAAACTCATAGTTTATATTCTAAGAGCCATATTCACATCATAAGGCGGTATTTTAACCATTATGTCCCATATCGATGACACGTTTAACTTTTTACCATATTGTGCCTTCTTTAGCTTTTTTTTGTCCCACGGTTAAAAGAAAAGCTTCGTACTCTGGGCATGAATCACTGTTCTTCTAAAGCACGAAGTTGTATAAATATCTGGAATATATAAAACATTTTTCCCCACTTACCACATTTAATCATTTTGCCACACTGTACTGTTTTTAACCCGTTTTGCTTCACTGTACTTTTTGCTACAATCAGCCCTATTTAACACCTTTTAGCCACTCTGCACCATAATTTCAAACTTACACTAAAAGCATAACATTTGAAAAAATTAAAGTACATTTTAATAATTTTTATATAAAAACATAGAAGAATGCACAATTATAAATAAATAAAATAATGAAAAATTTTACGATAAAGTAATAAATCGAACATTTTTATCTTCCAGAAGCGGAGTATCGAGTTCTAGCTGCACACATGGAAATGCTCCCGATTGAGTCAATGATGTCCGACATTTTCAAGAAAAACATACATTTTAGAGGTTATGTAATATCGCTCTAGCTCACTGGCGGCTCAAGATAAAGCCTATATATATTAGGGGGATATTCATTAAACAAAACAAGTTTCATTTGAGATGCGGACAACCGCAATATTTTTTTTTGACCCGCCCTATAGCACATTTGAAAACTTTTAGTTTAACAACATATTAAAGTTCAAAATATTTTTTTATCGTCTGGCATCGAAATGTTGTTTTTCAAGAAAAACATGAATTTTAGAGGTTATGTAATATCGCTCTAGCTCACTGGCGGCTCAAGATAAAGCCTACATATATTAGGGGGATATTCATTAAACAAAACAAGCTTTCATTTGAGATGCGGACAACCGCAATATTTTTTTTTGACCCGGCCTAATGTGCTATAATTGAGAGTGATTTTGAAAATTGAGTTATATGATTTTAATATGTAAAAAAGGTGTACCAATTAAATCAGAAGTCGGATGCTACCTGCACACGTTTTTCAGATCTTATAATGTTTTCAGTAATATGTTAAAAAAATGTCTTACAACCGTTGGAATTTAAAATTTTTTCTTGCAACGTTGTCAGAAAAGTCCTTGTCAGTACATTGTAAGACAATAATATTGTCAGACATCTGACAATCGTGTGAACACATTACGTTGCCACTGTATGATAATTGTCACACACTTTCTATGATTCTTTCTAGATGTGCGAAGTTTATACATCTGACAATGACACATTTTGCTAACAATTTATAATTGTAAGTACATTACCAGCACTTTGCCTGATCTGACAACATTGCATGTTCTAACAACCGTTTGTATGTATGTTGACGATTATTTCAGTTAAAAGCTTTTGATCAGCAAAGGTTCAACAAACGTAATACAGGGTGTTTTTTTAGACGTGTGGTTTTCAGGAAGAAATGAAATGCACTTTATTTAATTTTATGGAAAAGAATTTAGCTTTGTTATAAAGATAAGGGATTGCCATTATGTTTTAAAAATGATCTAGGGCAAGTGGCCGCCGCGGCTGCCTCGAATAAATTCCAGCCGAGAAGTCCAATTTTCGACCACTTTTGGCAGAATTTGGGGCTGTTTGTCAGCAATAACGCACCGAATATTCTCTTCCAAGGCGTCAATCGTGTCGGGCTCATTTGAGTAGACAAACGACTACACATAGTCCCACAAAAAATAGTCCAGGGGTATTAAATCGCACGATCTTGGAGGCTACGCTACAGGCCCACGACGCGATATAATGTGCTTACCAAAAGTTGTCTTCAATAAATTGATTGTTTCGTTGGCTATATGGCATGTAGCTCCTTCTTGTTGGAACCAAAGGTCGTCTACATCAACATCCTTCAATTCAGGCACGAAAAATTCATTATTCATGTCTCTATAGCGTTACCCGTTGACTGTAACATTATGGCCGGCTGCATTTTTGAAGAAATATGGACCAATGATTTCCTCTGCGCATAGAGCACACCAACAGTGACTTTTGGTGGATGTACCGGCGTCTGAACAATGGCTTGTGGATTATCATTATCATATCACGTCTAAAAAACACCCTGTACGGTGATCGGATGTTTAGTTCTGTGAACTGAATTGCATGAAGTCGGTTAGATAGAGTTATGATGATATTTTGTGTTATGTATTATGAGAATAAGAAAAAAAATGCATGGGTGATACTTATGGTGGAAACCGACTCTGTAGTGGAAACCGACCCAGTCCGAATATTTACGGATCTAGATTGAATATCATTGATAGAATGAAATTATATACGCATATACTAGAAGACCATACAGACTTACTACCTTTTACCGATTGTCCAAATTCATGACGGTTTTGATTTTATAGGGTGCCCAAGGTGGTCACATTTTACTATAAATTTTGCATTTTTGAAATCTACATCTAAAAGGAGTAGGTCGATATGGTTGTCCATCAAGCATTAACTGGTTTTTAATAGAATATTACAATGTACGAAATTTTAAGTCATTCGGTCACTCTTTTTCAGAGTTATCGTTAGCACCATTCAGTCGAACTGACAGACGGATGGACACTAATTTGTTCATATTTGTTTTAACCCATGGAGGACCCATGTTGCAATTTTTACATTTTGTGGTTAAATATATGGGTAATTTTTAAAAATAAAACGATAAAAAAGGAAGAGATGCTTTTCAGGATAATCAAAGATTAAGGTAATTTTAGTCCATTTGATGTCCTTAGTAAACAAAAATAAATTACTTAATTTATAATTCATAGAGAGGATGTTAAATTCTTTCAAATGGTACTTATATCATTCAAATCTGATATTCCGTTCAAAAGTTATGTAGTCTTCCAAAAGTCTAAAATTGGAAAAAAAATTGTAGGTGACCAACTTGGGCACCCTATAAAATCAAAACCGGTATGAATTTGGACAATCCGTAAAAGGATGGTCTTCTAGTATATGCGTATTAAATTTCGTTGAAATCGACAGGGACAAATATGTACATTGTAATTTTTGGGTCGTTTTATTTTGCAAGTACCCAACAGCAACAATGCCTATATGTGGATTTTTTTGTTAACTCCGGCGACCAGCGGTGCACATAAACGTGGACTGGTTAGGTCATTGCACTACAGAAATATAAGATAGGTTAAGAATCATTTGGCTAAGTAAAAATATTTTAATAAAATTAGTTCCTATTTGGAACTCAAATCGTTCAGGTCTTTTTATTGCTACTAGCTCTGCTACAAACATGGTGACCCTAAAAACATTAATGAATTTGAAATTTGGTACCAAGCTGTGTTTGGTTATAGTTAAGGAAAATTTTATATTTGGACCCAATCGGACCGCGGGTCTCGTAACCCTATTCAAACTATTCCGGGTCCTTAAAATTCACCAGACACTAAATTGGAGAATTGCATATTAATGAAATTTAACATGTCATAATATATATCATTCATATATATCAGTTGCGGTGCAAAATTTCGACGGGAAAGGGTACAAAGGACTTAATAATAAATAAAGGGTCCGCCAAATACATTTTTTTTGAAAATGCTATAAAAAAAACTACTGAATATTTTCTCAAATTTCAAATGGCAAATGGCTGCCTCGGCTGGCCATGCAGTAGCCTACACGATCGGTCCAATTTTTAAGCACATTATCGATTGTGTGCAGCTGTATTTCACCAATGGCTTCACGAATATTGTCCTTTAAAGCGTCAATTGTCTCTGGCTTGTCGGCGTAACACTTATCTTTGAGGGCACCCCACAAATAATAGTCCAACGGTGTCAAATCGCAGCTCCGAGGTGGCCAAACGACATCAGCTCTGCGGCTGATAATGTGATCTTCAGAAACAGGGCGCAAAACATCGAGTGTAGCTTCGGCTGTGTGGCACGTAGCGCCGTAATGTTGAAACCAAATGTTGCCAATATCCTCCTCTTCAATTTTTGTGAACAAAAATTCGTTCAACATGGCCCGATAACGATCGCCATTGAATGTAACGGCCACTCCTTGCTCATTTTCGAAGAAAAATGGGCCAATTATGCTTCTGGACCAAAATCCGCACCAAACAGTGACTCGTTTTGGATGTATCGGCTTTTCAAAGTATGCGTGCGGATTTTCTGTGCCCCAAAAAATGTTTTCCTGGTATGGAACACGCGTGCTTCTCGGATAATAATTTTTCGACATAAAAACAACATAATGGATTAAATGGATTTTTTAAAAATTGTCTCACCCTAGACGAATAAAAATCAACACGGCGACGAACTTCATTAGCAGAGTTCTTAGTATTAGTGACCCAATGTTTCATAAAACCAATGAATATAAAATAATCCATGAATTAAAAAGGCATATAAAGCAGCGAGAACAAGAAGGCCACAAGGACCAAAGAAGACCTATATTTCAAATTTTTTAACATCTACAATAAAGACAATTCCCAGTTAGCACAAAGGACGTACAATACTGTGAACAATTTCTTCAAACGAATGAATTATAAGACTGATACGGACCATTGTGCGCAGATTTATAGAAATTTAGTTGAAAAATACCGAAGAAGAAAATAAATAGTTTAGTTGATTGTAAACTCTGAAGAGAAGAAGTCTATAGTTTTGTTTTAAATGTAATTATTGTGCTTTCATTCTAGTTTTTTAATATTTTAAGTTTTGTATAATTTGTTATTATTTGTATTTTAGAGTGAATTTCCCTGATGGTGATTGTCGAAGACAATCGAAACATTGGAAGCAATAAAAAATTAAAATAACTTAAACACCAGTTTTTTAAATAATACATGACCTCAAGTCACACTATCAACAACTTCAATTTTCTCAAATATATTTTATAAATATGATTTTTTGTATTTTAGGAATTATGTCAACTATCAGGCTCACAAAAAGTTACGGGTTTGTTCTAAAGGGTGTCCCAAGAAGAGCGCAATTTTTTAATTACTGATGCAGCAATTGAATTGTTTTTCTGGCTGTATGACATGTGGCGCCGTCTTGTTGGAACCACATGCCCTACACATTCATTTCTTCAATTCTAGGCAAGAAAAAACTGGTTATCATTTCACGATACCGAACACCATTGACTGTTTGCGCTTGACCTGCCTCAAAGGTCCAATGATTCCTCCAGCCCAAAAACCACACCACGCAGTGACACGTTGAGGATGCATTTGCTTCTCGTGAATCACTCGAGGATTTTCCGCACCCCAAATGCGACAATTCTGCCTATTGACGAAGCCATCAAGATGAAATTCTGCCTAAAACGAAGCCATCACTGAAGATGATTTTATCGGCAAAATCAGCATTTTCATGTTGTCTCTCCAATACCCAATTAACGAACTCCCTTCGCTGTCCTTCTCCATTTTTACTAACCTCGTACCTTCTACTAACAAACAATAACAATTATTCAAATGTCAAACAATGACACTTCGAATGTTGCGAGATTTAAAAATTGCGTTCTTCTTGGGACACCCTTTACAAGTTAAAGGAGATGGTTTTTGGGATACTACCTAAAAACATTTTTAGACCTTAAGCAAAATTAATTTTTCAAGATTTTGTGCCCGAATAATTTGAACTTTTATATTTTATGTTTAAAGAGGGCGTACCATTAAAAAGTATCTAGCGAAAAAAATTAGGGATCTTTAGGAAATTTTTTTCCGATGTCATACAATATTTAATATTTTTTGATTTTTCGGCATAAAAGCACCATATTAAAAGCGGTTTTTATACCCTCACTTTAGTGTGACGAGGGTATATATCATTTGCTACGAAAAAAGTGTAACACATCGAAGGAGTGATCTAAGACCCCATGTACGTTCTGCGGAAATCCGTTTTGGGCCATTTTAAGTCGAATGAGCAATGTCCGTCCGTCTATCTGTCTGTCTGCTGGCTGGTGCGCCCGATAACTCTCGAAAGGAGTAACCGATTCAAATATGGTACGTGGTAATATTTTTTTCTACCTCCGGCTAAGTCCACTTTCTAGTACTTCCCCCACAATGGGTTAAAATTTTGTGAAATATTGAATCTTTAATAACTGCTATACTACTTATTCGAATCTTCTCAAATTCCGCACATAGTATTAGTTTATTAGTCGCTATCAAATCGAACAAAATGGGCGAAGTTGCTACGCCCCTTTTGGTACTTCCCACACAAATGCACCATTTGGTACCAAAAGTTAACAGTTTATAACTTTAATACCAGTGTTTTAAAATACTTTAAATTTTGTACAGTGTATTGCTCTTATAGTGCCTACAGTCCAGTGAAAAATGGGCGTTATTGCCGTGCTCCTTTTGGTACCTCCCACACAAAGGTATCATTTTGCACAAAAAGTTTAGAGCTTACAGCGTGAGTACCAATGCACGAAAATGCAACAACATTTTGCACAGTGTATCGCTTTTGCAGTGCCTATATGCCTATTTAAAAACAAATATATTTATTTTTTTTATAATTTGTACTTCTTGACACCAGTAATCGAGGCTAATTCGAAAATTAGTATATTTTTAAGGGGAAATCCCACAATTTCCAATTTTTTTTTACGATATGTCTTTATTTGCAATATATTTATATATAAAATAATGAGCAAATTTAATAATAATTTAAAAATTAACAGAGTTGTTAAGATCCAACGAGCTTAACATACGAGTAGATCCAGTATTTACATTGTTGGTTAATACATATAATTGTAAAACAGAATATTCAGTCTTGAATTTATTTTATTACAAAGAGAGATCTAGTATATGATTTCTTTTCAATTTTCTAACTTCGTTACTATCATCTAAAAGGGATATGGCTAGGGTATTTGGATGGTTGCTTAATCTATTGAGGTAGTTTGTGCTGAACCTTGTTATTTCGTATTTAACTTTCGGTACGCTAAGATCATTATGAATACAGTTGTTATTCACAAACCAGGGCGCATTTGATAACAATCTAAGAATTTTAGACTGATATCTTTGTAAGATTTCAATGTTGGAGTTGCTGGCCGTTCCCCATAATTCGATGCCGTATGACCATACAGGTTTTAATGTAGTTTTATATAGTATAACTTTGTTCTCTAGACTTAACTGCGATTGAAACAATACATTTTCTTCGTTTTTATGTCAACCTGTTTTCTCTTCGATTTAATGTATTCATTCCATATTAGTCGCCGATCTATACGAAGTCCAAGATATTTCACACTGCTTGAACTAGGAACTATGACTCCATTTAGAGTAAGAGGTGGGCAATCCCCTGATCTGAGAGCGAAAGTGACATTTGTTGACTTTTCAGGGTTGAAATTAATGTTCCACATATTGAACCAAATCTGAAGTTGGTCAAGTTGTTTTTGTACTGAGTTTGAAGTACTCCAGATTGTATTTTTCCAATTTCAGATTCATCACCATTGACAGATACATAAAAACTTCGTCGATTTAAGTACGATTTCAGCAGTACATAGTAAGGAGCTGGAAATAAAGTTTTCAGTTTAAAAAGCAATCCGCTGTACCAGACTCTGTCGAATGCTTGCTTGACATCCAAAAACGCAGATGAGCAATACATTTTTTTCTTTAAAGAATCCCATATGACATTCACAATTCGATGGCATTGTTCCGGAGTACCATGATCGCGTCTAAAACCAAATTGATGATCAGGTATAACATTTAAAGCATCCAAAATAGGAAACAATCTCTTCTGAAAAAGCCTCTCGAAAACTTTGGAAAATATGGGTAGTAAACTTATTGGCTGATATGAGCTAAGCTTATTTTCAGGTTTATTTTGCTTTCTCACCATTATAATTTTAGCATGTTTCCACTGAGATGGAAAATGTGGCATTCTTACAATGGAGTTGAATATAATTGTGAGAAATACAATACCCTTTTTTAGCAGAGATTTTAAAATTTTTGCGTTAATGTTGTCATATCCAGGTGACTTCTTGGCATTCATCTTTTTTATTTCTTGCACTACTTCCTTGTAAGTGAACGGTTTTATAGGTGGAGTCATTTGACATGAGATATCAAGAAAGTCATCGATTTTCTGGCTATCAGTAGCACTGCAGAGAGAAAACGGTTTAAATGTTTCCTCAAGGAATTCTTTATAAGCCTCGGCGGTTAAAGGTCGGATCTGCACCAGGATCCGTTAGGTCTTTGTATGGGAATATTCCGTTTTTGTGGTCGCTTCAAATATTTGGCCGCTTTAAATAAGTTGTACTCATTGCTGTTCAAGGGACTGAGATCTTTGAGGTAGTTTCCGATACAAACACTTTTGGTATCTCTTAGCGTTTTTTAAGGTGCTGAGCTGCTCGGTTAAAATTAGTTTTGTCGGTCCTAAGACGCGATCTTTGCCACAACTTTCTCAGTCGTCTTTTTAGTTTTATTAATTTTTTTATTTCGAGAGAAATGGGAATGTTTGAAATACTGCTTCCAGCTTCTGTTGGGGTAGATTGAAAAGCAGCTTCGTGAATTAATTTGACAAAAGACTCAACAGCGTCATCTATTTCAATTCCTGTTTTAAGAGATAAATTAAGATTTATATGGTTATCAATGCAATTCTGAAAACTTTGTATATCTGTGTTCGGTGATATTAGTGGATTGCTATTTGGCAGTGTCGATTTATAATTCAGCAGAATTGGTGTGTGATCCGAGCTTTAGTCGTTGCAAGCAGTAATATCAAGCAACTGTTGTGGTATACCAAAACAGACAAAAAATCTAATAAATCAGGTATTTTTCCAAGATCGGCGGGCCAATACGTAGGCTTTCCTGTGGAAAGTGTAATGTAATTGTTTTTGGTGACACACTCGTATAATTGTTTTCCTTTCGGGTTATTTAGTCCGGATTCCCAAAAAAAGTACTTAGCGTTAAAATCTCCGCCAACTATAAATTTACTACCGATACTTTTAAAAAAGTTATCATACATACCACAGTTCACACTGAATCTGGGTGGAAAGTAAACAGAATATATTGAAACTTTGCTGTTATTTTGACACATTATTTTCACTCCAGCCGCTTGGAGATAGCTTTCTGAAACAACATCTAAAGTTTCATATTTTATTCTCGAGTTAATAAGTACTGCAGATCCACCGTGGGCCCTATCATCTGGATGATTGGACATTATTATGTCATATCCATACATAGCGAAGGAATGACCTGGAAGTTAAATGTGTTTCAGAAACCAAAAATATATCTACATTGTAGAGATTAAGAAATACTTCTATTTCATTTAAATGATTAGAAATGCTATTTGCATTCCACTCGGCAATTATCAAATCTAATTGCATATCTTTGTCATTAACATAGACATCATATTTATGCGAAGGAATGACCTGGAAGTTAAATGTGTTTCAGAAACCCAAAAAAATTATATCTACATTGTAGAGATTAAGAAATACTTCTATTTCATTTAAATGATTAGAAATGCCATTTGCATATGCATCTAATTGCATATCTTTGTCATTAACATAGACATCATATTTATGAGAGTATTTGTTAACTCTATTTGTTTCTGAAGCATTGTTTCGATTCTCTGCAGTAACGTATTTTCGTTAACTTCAGTTCCTCTTATTACTTGCGAGTAAGTCATTGAATTTTGTACATTGTTGTTGTTTGTTTGAGCAAAATAATTATTTCTGTTGAAATTTGAAGATTCCACATTATGTCTCGTAGATCTAATTGTGCTTTTGTGGACTAGGTTTTGATAAAATTTGCAACCTTTGTAGCTTGACGTATGTCTTTCATCGCAATGCACACATTTGGCTGGAGTGTTAGGTGTTTTTTTACATTCAGTGGTTGAGTGATTTAAGCCACATTTAACACATCTAAATGGTTTACGACAATATGATTTCGTGTGCCCAAATTCTTGGCATCGGCAACATTGGACAATGTCATCAGACTTCTGTGGAGCCTCTACTTTAACGATTGCATTATCAATTGCGCGGATGTTAAATATTTCCTGGTTGTTCGCTTTCGGATCTAGGTCGACAAAGAACATCGGTAGTGGATTTTTCGTAACACGGCTGACAATATTTCGAACACTTCGCACTTCATGTCCAAGAGTTATGAGATGAGCCTTTATATCAGATATACTGGTTGAATGATGAAGGCATTTAATCACAACCCTGTAGGCTCTATCCGGCTTCAGTTGAAAAGTATGATAACTCTTTCCAGTAGATTCTAAGGACTTAACAACATTTCGATAGCTATCAACTGTTTTAATAACAACCCTAACCTGACCATCTCTCAAAGATTTGTAACTATATTCAGAAGAAGAAATCAATTTATTCAAATTTATTACCATTTTAGTTATATCTACGACATTAGGTATGAAGATTGGTGGCGGTTTGGCTTCAACTTCGACTTTGTTGTTGTCATCTTTGTCATTATCAATCTTTGCAAGGCTGCTGAAACGATTTGATGTCCCAGGTTCATTGTCATGGTGGGGGCGCTTTTGTTGGTAAATATTCGGCGATCCGCAGCTTTTTCTTTTGCTTGGCACTTGCTGCCAGTCCGAGTCTTCATCATCAGTGCTGCTGTCTTCACTAAGATTGACTTCTGCAGCCAGTGCATCGGTCATAGTGAAGTGTGTTTGTTGTTTGTTTTTTGTTGTTGTTACAATTGGATTGTGCAGTGTGCAATGTACAAAGTGCATCAATTGTGTACCAACTGATGTACATACTTTGTGAACTAGGCAGCTAAGCCGTTTATGATTTTGTTTTCGTTGTTTTCAAGACAAAAAAAACAATACAGTTTGTTTGAAGTGAAATTGTTCTTGTAATTTAGGAACGAAAAAGAAAGATTTCTTTGTTGAAACTCCGCACAATACGTCTTGCACTTATCACGGTTAGACAACGACTATGAATTTCCAAAATAAATTCAAAAATCTCCATAAACGGAATTTTTTTAGTTGTTCCCCACAATATATTAAAGGCCGGGCTCAAAATATTTTTAGCAGTTTACCGTATAACACATTACTACATATAAAAATGGTAAGGTTTTTCATATTGTAGCTTTGCAATTGTGGAAAGTTTGGATAAGTGTTGACATTTTCGTAAAAATGGTGGATACACTATTTACAGCAAAATTTTGACCCATTCTATTCTCGAAAATATAATCCAGGAACTTTCCTTTAAGATTGATATGAATGAGTTATACTTTCTTTTTATAATTTCCTCTATACCGTAGACTCACCTAAAATGAAAAAAACCCATTTTATTAAATATGTTATCCATATTTTTATAAATATTATGAAGTAAAAATATATTTGTATATTGTAAAATCTCTTTGGTGTCCGAGGGTGGGTGAATGTACAAACCACTGCCAGATGACCGTTTTATTAAAAGACGATTGTTTAATCTAAACAAAAAAAATAAATTAATTAATTTTAAGTAGTCAGTTCAAAAACTTAAAATTAAATAAGAAAATGAAATTGGGTATTTAAGGTTAACGATTGTTGTAGCCGTTCACCACGCATGCGTTGTCGTGTTTTCGGTGGTTGATAAAAGACTGTTTCATCCTCCTTTGAAGCATAACATTTTCCGCTGTAATACATATGAAGCCCTAAATACGAAAACAAAATTTAAGATAATTTTATGGTATTTTATTTTTAAACATTTTCTTTAAAATTTCCACTTTCTTGGAAGGTGTCTCAATTTTGGACGATAGAAATCTCGATAATCACACTTTCACAGGAAAGAGAAGTTTAGTAACTGTTGTAAAAACAATTATAAAAAAATTGATTTTTTCCTAAAAAGTAGAAAAATATCGCAGTTTCTTCCAATTTTTAAAAGTTAGCATCTTAACGAATAAAAAAATGCCTATTTGAAGAAAAACTTTAGATAAATGAAGAAATTATAAAATTTTTCTGCATAAATAACAACAAAATCCGGTTGCAGTACCTCCACTATTGTGAACGAGGGTACGTATCAGTTCGATGCTGGTCAAAAGTGTAACGCATCGAAGAAGTGACCCAAGAGACTCAAAGAATATTTGGCCAATTTAAGTCATTTGACCAATGTCCGTCAGCCTGGCAGGGGCGCACGTTAACTTTCGATAGTAACATCGTTCGACAAAATTTAAAAAAAATAACGGTCATGGAAATATCTATAAAATTCTGAAAGCTGACTAGAAACAAAACATAACTGTGTTCTCAGTTTTTCATTTTCTTTTCGAGTTCGCCTTTAAAAGGACATGAAATTTTTAAGGATATAATTATTCAAAAAAATTTTGTAATATTTCTAAAAGTCCTAATAAGACGATACGGGTGTTAAATGAAAAGCCACAAATTTGAGCTATCTAAATATTTTTTTGTTTTTAGTAAATGGAACTAAAAAGTATTTTGGCAACTTTTTAGTTCCATTTCCGGCTATTATTTGTGGGGTGCCCTTAAAGATAAGTGTTACGCCGACAAGCCAGAGACAATTGACGCTGTAAAGGACAACATTCGTGAAGCCATTGGTGAAATACAGCTGCACACAATCGATAATGTGCTTAAAAATTTAACCGATCGTGTAGGCTACTGCATGGACAGCCGAGGCAGCCATTTGAATTTTTTTTTTTTTTTTTTTTTTAAATTTATATTTATTTGCAATCTATTTACAAAAGAAATAATAAGCAAATTTAATGAAATATATACAGTGGCATATACTTAAGTTCCATTGAACTTAAAACGTTTTATATATATATACATTTATTATATGATAGATATTATATTATTCGTAAACTATACAGAAGATGAATATACATTTATGTGAATGGGAGATCTAGAATATGACGTCTCTTAAGTCTTCTAACCTCATTGGTATCATCTAGTAAAGTAATAGCTAATACATTTGGATGGTCACTGAGTCTATTTAGATAATTTGCGCTATACTTCTTAATTTCATCTGTTACTGTAGGAATTTTGAGGTCGTTATGTATATTGCGGTTGCTGACAAACCAAGGTGCATTAGTTATCATTCTGAGTGTTTTTGACTGGTACCTCTGAAGAATTTCAATGTTGGAATTACTAGCGGTGCCCCAAAGTTGTATACCATAAGTCCACACCGGCTTAAGTATAGTTTTGTAAGTTAAAAGTTTATTACGCAAACTAATAGTCGACTTCGATCCAAGAAGCCAATACAATTTCTTTGTTTTAACATTCAGTTGTTTTCGTTTGTTTTTTATATGGTCCTTCCAGGTCAATCTCCTATCTATTTGAATACCTAGGTATTTGGCGCATCTAGATTTTGGAATTAAATCTCCGTCTATGGCTACAGGGGGACAATCATCTTTCCTGAGCGTGTATGTGACATGGCTCGATTTATCGGCGTTGACTTTAATGTTCCATTTTTTATACCAGTTTTGCATTTTATTTAGTTGTTTTTGAACATTGACCGATGCTTCTATATGCGAAGTGTTTTTAGCTAAGATTGCTGTGTCATCCGCATCGGTTGCAATAGTCACATTGCTATCTGTTGGCATATCAGCCGTAAAAATTGAGTATAATGTCGGACCCAACACACTCCCCTGTGGGACTCCAGCCTTTATATCACCAAAATCTGAATCATCGTTATTTATGTTCACGTAGAAGCGTCTTTGGTAAAGATAGGACCTAAGTAATAAAAAGAAAGGTGCTGGGAGTTTTAGTTTCAGCTTAAATAAAAGTCCTTCATGCCATACACGGTCAAAGGCTTGCTTTACATCCAAAAATACAGCTGAGCAATAACATTTAGTTTCCAAGGCATCTCGAATTTCATTAATCACCCTGTGGCATTGCTCTGGAGTTCCGTGTCTATGTCGAAAACCAAACTGATGTTCTGGGATTATTTTCGAGTTTTCAATGATTGGCATAAGCCGTTTCAAAAACAATTTTTCAAATAATTTTGAAAATACAGGAAGTAAGCTTATTGGCCGATATGAGGTTAGCTTGCTTTCTGGTTTGTTTGGTTTAAGTACCATTATTATCTTGGCAAATTTCCATTGATTTGGGAAATGGCATAATCTTAGTATAGCATTAAATATAATGGTAAGATATATAGTAGCTTTTTTAGGAATAGATTTAATTACTCTTGGATCAATATTATCATAGCCAGGCGACTTTTTAGGGTTTAGTTTTTTGATCTCACTTTCTATTTCTGCTACCCTAAAAGGTTTTATTGGTTTTGACATTTGGCAAGCTACGTCTAGAAAATCAGTAACAGCTTTCTCATCGTTATCCGCACAAAATTGAAAAGGCGTAAAAACTTCTTCCAAATAACTCTTGAATGCATCGGCTTTAGTTTTGTCCGATCTACACCAAATTCCATTGGCGTCCTTTATAGGAGCATTTCTATCCTGCGGTCGCCTTTTCATGTATTTTGTTGCTTTCCATAAGTTATAATCGTTATTGTGTGATGGTGTCAAATTACTTAAATATGTGTCCAGAGACTCGTTTCTAATTTCTTTAAGGCGCTTTTGTAGATTTCTAGTAGCTCTATTGTAGATAGATTTGTCTGTTGAATGTCTGGTCCTCTGCCAACGTTTTCTTAAACGTCTTTTAATCTTTATCAAATTTCTTATTTCTGTAGTAGATCTTATATTCGAGATATTTTGTTCTGGGGGAGTTGCGATAGATGCTGCTTCGTGAACAAGTCTTGTGAAACCTTCTATCACTTCTTCCAGCTCGACACTTGATTTTATTGAGACATTTAAGTTTATATTGTTTTCCATCCAACATTTGAAAGACTGAATATTTGTTTTATGCGTGAAAAGCTTAAACACCTTTTTTCGCAGGATTGGTGAGGTTTTAAAATTGATAATAATAGGGCTGTGGTCAGAACTCAGATCATCTGAAGCTACAACATCAAAATGTGAACTCGGTATACCCGAGTATACAACAAAGTCCAACAAATCTGGAGTTTTTGCAGGGTCGCTGGGCCAGTAAGTGGGTTTTCCTGTGGATAACACATTATAGTTTTTGTTCATTAAACATTTGTGAAGTTCATTTCCTTTAGGATTTGATATTCGAGAGCCCCACCATGGATGTTTAGCGTTAAAATCTCCACCAACAATAAATTTATTTCCAAGTTTTACAAAGAATCGTTCAAACTGATCGTATTTAACGCTAAACCTTGGTGGAAAGTATATAGAGCATACTGATATGTTGCTGTTACAACACTTAATCTTGACGCCTGCAGCTTGTAAGTAAGTTTCAGTTATTGGTTCCATAGGTTCATATATAATATTGCTTCTAATTAAAATAGCCGCACCGCCGTGTGCTTTTTCGTCTGGATGGTTAGCTGTTATTAAGTCAAAACCACCAATTCGAAAAAATGACTTACTAGTGAAATGTGTTTCCGATATCAATAAAATATCAACATGATTGTTCTTTAGAAATTCTTTAACTTCGTCTACGTGTTTTGAAATACCGTTGCTATTCAGTATAGCATTTTTTAAAAAAAAAGTTATTTGGCGGACCCTTTCACAATTCCACACATAGTATTAATTTCTTGGTCACTATTATCTTAAATTTATCTTAAATTATGCATAGACTTTTTGCAAATAGGAATGCTAGCTTTCAAAAATTGGGGCAAACTAATTTAAAAAAAAAATTCTAAACTCTTTATCGATAGTTACTAAACTTCCGTTTTTACGCGAAAGTGAAGTTTTCAGCATTTCTAGCCCTCATAATTTAAATGGTAAATGGCTGTATCGAGCTTATACTTCAAAAAATATGGTCCAAATACTAAAGGCAACTTCATAAAAATTTGAATTTTAGAAAAAAAAAATAAAAAATACAATTAATGGAGGAGTTTTTAGACACAGCATTGGGGGATGAGAAGCGTGGACGACTGTTTTGAGATTAATAATCACCCAAATGTTCCCTTTATTTCGACCTTTGGACTGAAGCATATACATATTCCGAAGTCTTCCACTTGAAAATAACAAAAGAGATAAGTCACCTCTTTGATTTTCCAGCAAACTTTGTGGTCGAATATCGCGGAAACAATAGCTAACATAGAAAAACGGCTAATGCCACTGGATTCGGCATGGCCGAAATAGGTCTTCATAGGGTCTCCTTTTTGTTACATTTTTGGACTAGCGCAGTGTTATCTGAGAGATTTAAACACTCTATATTTACGATAGGAACAAATATGAACTCGCCCACAAATCGCAACATACTGTATTACATTTATTCAGTAGAACTTAAAAAGAAGACAAATCAAACGTGTTTTACCAGATAAAATGTAACGGAGACGAGTCCAATACATGCTAAAAGCTATATGTTGGTACTCGTACGACAAAATCAAAACTTAAAACAAGACTATCTTTGCATAAAACAGAACTGAAATCCCCCCACAAACCAAAAGAACAAAAAAACTGCACTGCAAGCCCATTGTTCACTCAGCGGACATAAGCGAACATTTACCGACACTTAATTGACAAGCATATATGAAAACTAAAACAGTAGGTATCTGAAGTAATCTGAAGCTTTGCAGACACAGTGTTTCGTGTAAATGTAAATATTATTATTTTTAAAATAATATGTGTATATTTATTGTTCTATGTTATGTTTAAAATATAGCAATATATATATATATATATATATATATATATATATATATGTTTGTGTTTTTATTGTGATAGCTCCCCAAAGATGACCAGCGATGTTGGTCGAAATATCGGAAATTAAATAAAATAAATAATTAATACAAATTAAAAAGTCCACTGTTTTTTTATTTTAATGAGTATTTAGCCAAACGATAACAAATAAATTAAAAAAACTTTATCATTAAAAAAATGTTTTGGTTTCAGTAAATAGTATGCCTCAATCTATACAAAAAATTTGTGTCTCGGACACAAAAAATTTTTTTGTTGCATAGTGTAACTTGAATTGTGGAATTAACAACATCTAACTATAATTTCGATATAAAGAAAATAAAATGTTACAGCATTCAAAATATAAAGAAACACAGAATTTCAAAAATGCCTGATTGTTGATCGTTCTACGACAGTAAACACCAATCAAATTACTCCACTTTGATTATACCCTCACTTTAGTGATACGAGGGTATATACAGGGTTTTCCAATAAGAGTGATATGATTTCTTTGAAAAAAAACACACTTACTGTTAAGGAAATTCAAACGTTTTTTATTTAATGTGAAGTACAGTCGATACAATTAAGTTATAAATAAAACGTCATTCAAATGGCCTCCACGACTTCTTCTGCAGGAACGAATTCGATGAACCCAATTTTCGATCACTTCTTCCACTAAATCAAGTCGTATGTCATGAATGGCACGTTCAATATTGACTTGTAATGCTTGAAGAGAGTCTGTTTTATTTCGAAAGACCAATGACTTCAAATAACCCCACAAGAAATAGTCTAATGGTGTTAAATCACAACTTCTTGGAGACCATTCAATATCACAATTTCTTGAAATAATCGAATATCCAAACTTTTCTCGCAACAATTCAATTGTTTCATTTGCTGTGTGGCACGTATCCACAATCGGTCAATGGCAAAAAGATAGCTCTTAGAATATTGCTCATGGGTGTCAAGGCCGTAGGTCGATTGGAAAGTGTTTTTTTGGATTTAAAAACAAGTAGGGAAGTTCAGTCGGGTAAACCGACTTATGAATCCCCTCACCTTGAGTCCAAAAAAAATATTAGTAAATTTAGCTGTTAACTTTTGGTGTGCAAATAACGGCCACTCTTCTCTAGACTCTAGGTACTATTAAAGCATTGCACTGTACAAATTTCAAGTATTTGTATGTACTTGTATTAAAGTAAAAGCTGTTAACTTTTGGTACAAAAATGTCCATTTGTGTGGGAGGTACCAAAGGGGCGTGCCAGTAACGCCCATTTTTCTCTGGACTCTTGGTACTCTAAAAGCACAACACTGTACAAAATTTCAAGTATTTGTATGCATTGGTAACACAGATATAAGCTATTAAATTTTGGTTCAAAATTGCCCATTTGTGTGGGAGGTATTTCACTAAATATTAAACCAAAAGTGTAACACGTCGAAGGAGTGATCTAAGACCCTAAGTAAGTTCGGCGGATATTCGTTTTTGGTTATTTTAAGTCGAATGAGAAATGTCCGTCCGTCCGTCTGTCTGTCTGCTGGCTGGTGCGCACGATAACTCTCGAAAGAAGTAACCGATTGACTTCAAATTTGGTATACGGTAATATTTTGTCTATCTCCAGATAAGTTCGAAGATGGGCCATATTGATCCACTCCATCTTGTACCTCCCACACAAAGGGTTAAATTTTAGTGAAATATTGATTCATTAATAACATCTTTACTTCTTATTAGAATCTTCTGAAATTTCACACATTGTATTATTTTATTAGTCGCTATCACCTCGAGAAAAATTGCGAAGTTGTCACGCCCCTCTTGGTACCTCCTATATAGGGTAATCAAAAACCGCACCGGTTAACCGGTTAATCGGTTTCTCTTTAAAAACCGCCTATCGGTTTTCGGTTTTTCTGCATTTTTGAATAAATCGAACCGTCGGTTTTTTAAACTCGGTTTATTCGACTTTTCGGTTTTTTGAAACCATTATAAAATGATAAAGAAAATATTATTTTCGAAATAGGAACCTACCTAAAATTTTGAAAACATCAGTATAAAAACCGTTGACTTCATTTGTGCATATCCATCGATTTCAAAATGCAGTTTTATATGTATTTATACTGCATATTTTATCGAGGGTCTAGGTGATTATTGCGGTATAGAAATTAGTTAACAATCCTTTCTAATTGAAATGTAGGTATAAATAAAAATACATTTGTCCAGTTTCACATTTCGACAAGTTTTCATCTCTACAGTATGCTCAAGTCAGAATCCGCTACTACTGATAATATATGTATATAATCGGTTTGCCATTTGAGCCATTCATATGATGCTAAAACTTAAGATTTTGCCGATCTTCACTATTAGTCAAGTTTTATAAAAATCATAATCATTTTTTTGGTAAAGAAATCTTTTTAAAAATTGAACATAAATATTATAAATATCGCAGATATTATATTATATCATAAATGAAATCGAAACAATTACCTATTATAAATACTCGTAAAAATATGAAGTGTTTAAAATACAATTTTCAAATAAATCTTATGGCGAATTCGTTTCTGCGAAAAGTGCTACACTTGCATTGCCATTTTCCCGAAAACTGCACTATTGTATCACTTTTTTGAAATTTGGAAATTTTAGTTGTGCTAAAGTCGAGTAACTTAATTGCTAAATTTCAAAAAGTAACACAAAAGTGCAGTTTTCGGAAAAAGGGCAATGAAAATGTTGCACTTTTTTGCAGAAACGAATTCGCCATTAATTTAATTGAAATATGGTTGATTATTGAAATTGCACTACGCTTATTTTACGTCATCTAACAAAATTTTGAGCATTATTTTTTTATTTTTTACTTTCGGTTAAACCGAAAACCGGTTTTAGAGTTAACTTAATTTTCGAACAAACCGAAAACCGTATTTTCAAAATAACCGGTTTTTTGATCACCCTACTCCTATACAAATGGACCATTCTGAATGAAACATTAACTACTTATAACTTTAATACAAGAGCATAAAAATATTCGAAATTTTGTACAGTATAATGTTTTTGTAGCGCATATAGTCCGGTAAAAAATGGGCATTATTGTACAGCCGATTTTGGTACCTCCCACACAAATGGACCGTTTTATACCAAAAGTAAACGGCTTATAACTTTAATACCAGTACATACAAATACGTGCAATTATGTACAGTGTAATACTGTTATAGTATAACACTACAGTCCTGTGAAAAGTGGGCGTTATTACCACGCCCCTTTTTGTACCTGCCACACAAAATGACCAAATCATACCAAAATTTAATAACTCGTAACGTTAATATACCAGTGCACATGAACGCTTATAGTTCGGCACAGTGCAATATATTTAAAGAATATACTGTTTACCGAAAAATATGTGTATTTCTGAAACCCCTTCAGGTACCTCCCACACAAATTGACGGATTAATTAGTGCAATGTTATGTATTACATTACTCACAAAGTGAGGGTATACCTTAGTCGGTTTACCCGACTGAAACTTGCTTACTTGTTTTAATATCAGTTTTTTTATTTTCTCGACATCTAATATACGAGTATTCATGAATCTTGTTAACTTTTCGATTATATTTTATTCTGTTTTTTCTTACAATCCGTTTTTTCCTATTTTTCTAAAGAATAAAATGCATCCGACCATTGTTCTATTTCGTAACTCTACATATATACTAATGCTGTAGTAATGTTTAACGTTCATACTAATGTGCCAACTACGGTCTGATTTATTGCTTACTTTCCGATAATCAACCACATACATGAAAGTTATTTGGCTATAACAGTTACGAAAATCAAATTTAGTTGGTCTGAAAGCTATTACAATTATCACGAGAATTGAGGTTAACATAATTCTGACAGTTGTACGATAAAGTAACAAAAATAACATTTTATCTTCAACTAAAACAAAACTTCAATGTCAGACGATAAAAAATATATGTAACTTTAGTATGTTGCTAAAGTAATAACATTCAGATGTGTTCTACTTATGAGTGATTTTGAAATGTAAATTCCATGGTTCATATTTTTGTTTTAATATGTAAAACACGTAAGAAAGTGCTGTCGACTTACGAATCCACCCACCTTCTGTCCCAAAAAATTTTCGTAAAGGTATATACTTTTTTATTTTAATTAAATTATTATCAATTTAAATTGCATTTAATAATTTTAAAGTACGCATTGGCTTTAAAGATATTAGCTATTAACTTTTGGTTGATAACAATAACCCCCATTTTTCAAATGACCGTGGGTGCTATAAAAACTTTACATTGTACAAACTTCCGATCATTTGTATGCTCGGTTACTCCATTCGAGAGTTATCGTGCGCCCCAGCCAACAGAAAGACAAATGGAATTTCCCCCAAACATACTTGGGCATAGGTCACTCATTCGATGTGTAAAACTTTTGGGTCGTAGCAAATGATATACGGGTCTGTTCAATTGAAAACGTAAATTTTCGATTAGCTTTTTTGTCTCACTTGTCTCAAACATATATTCTTAGTTGATTTTGTTTGTGTTTAGTTTAGTTTTTTATTTTTTTAATAAAAGTTAGACGTATTTTGTTAGTTCAGCGATTTTTTGCTCTGGAAAAAATGGATCAAAGAATTTGCATCAAATTTTGTGTAAAAAATGGAATTCAATTCTCAAAAGCACTTAAAATGTCGAGAGTGGTGATTGTACTCTGATTGCGAGATAATTTGCAGATTGTTAGATGTGCGAAGTTTACGCATGTGACAACGGCGCCATTTTCAGAAAAACATTTTATTGGCAACATTGTCTTTAAAATATTTTTATTGGCAATCCTGCATATAAATATTTACAAAGTAAGAAAGTTTCAGTCGGGTAAACCGACTAAGGTATACCCTCACTTTGTGAATAATGTAATATATAACATTACACTAAAAATCTGTCAATTTGTGTGGGAGGTGCCGGAAGGGGTTTTTCCAAATACACATATTTTTGGTAAACAGTAGACTCTTAAATACATTGCATTGTGCCGAACTATAAGCGTCTATGTCCACAAGTATATTAAAGTTACGAGCTATGTAATTTTGGTATGATTTGGCCATTTTGTATGGGAGGTACAAAAAAGGGGCGGGGTGATAACGCCCACTTTTTACAGGACTATAGGCACTATAACAGCATTATATAGTACAACTTTTCAAGTATTTGTATGCACTGGTACTAAGCCGTTTACTTTTGGTGCGAAACGGTCCATTTGTGTGGGAGGTACCAAAAGGGGCTGTACAATAATGCCCATTTTTTACCGGACTATAGGCGTTACAAAAACATTATACTGTAGAAAATTTCAAGCATTTTTATGCACTTGTATTAAAGTTATAAGCAGTTAAATTTTGATGCAAAATGGTCCATTTGTGTGGGTGGTACCAAAAGGGGCATGCCAACTTCACCCATTTTTCTCGAGGTAATAGCGACTAATATACTAATATTATGTGTAGAATTTCAGAAAATTCGAGTAAGTAGTATAGAAGTTATTAAAGAATCAATATTTCACTAAATGTTAACCCTTTGTGTGGGAGGTACCAGAAGGAGCAGACCAATATGGCCCATCTTCGAACTCATCCGGAGATAGATAAAAATATTACCGCCTACCAAATTTGAAGTTAATCGGTTACTCCTTTCGAGAGTTATCGTGCGCACCAGCCAGCAGACAGACAGACAGACAGACGGACGGACATTGCTCATTCGACTTGAAATGGCCCAAAACGAATATTCGCCGAACATACTTGGGGTCTTAGATCACTCCTTCGATGCGTTACACTTTTTTCCGTAGCAAATGATATATACCCTCGTATCACTAAAGTGAGGGTATAATAAAGGGTTTTCCAACAAGAGGCGTTATTTTGGTATTCAAAGAAAAATTCCATTTTTTGAGATAAATGATCGGATGTTTATTTCATAATAAAGAGGAAGATATGCCGTTAATAATGAAAAACAGCATCTGCTAATGGCCACCACGACCACGCCTACAGGACCATATCCTTTTCATGAAAATTTCCATAACCAAATTGCAAAGTGGCTGCCCTATGTCTTCGATAGTCTCACGAATTCTATCTTTAAGGTCTTGAATCGACGCTGGGCTGTTGGCGTACACCTTATCTTTCACGTGGCCCCAAAGGAAGAAGTCGCAAGGTGTTAAATCACAAGATCTCGGTGGCCAGGTGTGATCACCTCTTCGAGAGATAACACGGTCCGGAAACTTTTCCCGTAACAGAGCAATGGTTTCGTTGCTTGTGTGGCACGTAGCGCCGTCTTGTTGAAAGTAAACGTTGTCCAGATCAATACGATCCAACTCCGACCATAAAAAATCATTAATCATCTCTCGATAGCGCAATCCATTCACCGTAACTGTTGATCCAACCTAATTTTCGAAAAAGTAAGGTCCAATGACCCCGCCGGACCATAAACCGCACCAAGCAGTCACACGTTGAGGATGGAGAGGCTTCTCAACAATTACTCTTGGGTTTTCCGAGCCCCAGATGCGACAATTTTGCTTGTTGACGTAGCCGCCGAGGTGAAAATGGGCCTCATCAGACAAGATGATTTTGTAACGTTCGTATCGTTTTTTGATCGTTTTGTATTATGGGGGTGTCAAGAAGAAAGATTGTTTATTTTTTATAAAAAAAACTTTATTAAACAAAGCCAATGAAAATGTGTATTTTCAAAATTGAAAGTTGTTAGACTGAAAAAATATTGAAAAAATGTGACAAAGCAAATTTTACAAAAAGCAAAGGTATGTTGATTTAAATTATTTTGACTAAAAAATATTGAAAAAATTTGACAAAGCAAATTTTACAAAATGCAATCGTATGTTGATTTAAATTATTTTTAAAGAAAGGTGTGCGCCACCACACTACCCCCTTTCTAGCGAAAAGCGATTCTTTTTGTGAAAAATTTGACAAAGCAAATTTTACAAAAATCGATTATCAATTAAAAAAGGTTTTCTTTGATAATGGATCCCTGATGAATAGGCGGTCTGAATTTGAAATAATGGAAACATCGGTCGCCGCGCAATCCGATGCCGAAGTTAGTTTTTTTGATATGAACACGGCTGAACGCACTTATTGGCTTTATTTCCAAACCTGCTGTGATACCAGCAAAATTCTGCGTTATTCTGTCTTGATCGAGATCGCCGTCTGTGAGGACTCTTGCTTCGATTGCGATTCATATTCTTGAAATTCTTTTCCAATGCATCAATTCTTGATGTTATTGCAGAGTCTGGAACTGGATCCACACTTGAAATTGTTGCTGGCTGAATCATATCCATTATTTTGTCAGCTTGAACTGCCAATTTGTTGACATCTTTTTGTTCGCTAATGGCGAGAATTGCACGGACATTGTCTGGTAATTGTTCCAGAAAAATGGATTTAATGACCTTATCACCAACTTGTCCTAAGCCTAAATTTTGTATTGTGCGCTAAAAGTGGCTTGGCTTTTGGTCTCCTAAGACTTGACCACTTAAAGGACGTTTTAATTTTCTCTCATCCGATTCGGAGAACAGGGAAATAATTGTAGATTTCAGCTCTTCATATTTGTTTCCTGTTGTAGAACTTTCCAGTAAATCACTTACCAGATTAAGCGTTCCCGGATCAATATTGGCCAGAAGATAGCGAAACTTGATCTCATCTGATGTTATGCGTTGGAGGCTGAAATTTGTTTCCACTTGGAAAAACCATACCTTCGGATTCTTTAGCCAAAATGGGGGAAACTTGAAGCTGCATCTATATGAAGAGGCGGGGTTGCTTCATCCATTATATTTGATGCTTGTCCCCTGTCTTTATTTTGCGGTGGAATGTCTGGAATTATTTGATCTTGACTTGCTGAATTTCCTGCTCCTCGTGCTGGTGAATGCATAATAGACATTTTACATAAATGTTCAGATTCGAGGTCACCAATTTATGGGGATGTCAAGACGAAAGATTGTTTATTTTTTATAAAAAAAACTTTATTAAGCAAAGCCAATGAAAATGTGTATTTTAAAAATTGAAAGTTGTTAGACTGAAAAAATATTGAAAAAAATGTCACAAAGCAGCGGCACCACATGTATCATTCGATGATCGTGTATCGTTCATTTTTATACCCTACACCACACTGTGGTACAGGGTATTATGACTTTGTGCATTTGTTTGTAACGCCCAAAAAGAGACGAAATAAAACCATAGTTTATTATACCGATCGTCATAGAATCAATTTTTGAGTCGATTTAGCCATGTCCGTCTGTCTGTCTGTCCGTCTGTCCATGTATTCTTGTAATCAAAGTGCAGGTCGTTTTTTCTGCATTTCATTTGACATTTCTCAATTTCAGACTAACTCAATTTGAACCATGGAAAGATACACAATCGAGCAACGCGTTATAGTTTTTTAAGCCTTTTACGAAAATGGACGTTCAAATCAAAATGCATTTCGTGCACTTCGTGATTTTTTTTTTTATCAGCATAATCGACCAAATGTGTCCACAATCGGGAGAAGTGTGCACAAATTTCAGCAAACCGAGTCTGTAGGAGATGTTAAAACACCTGTGCATGCTCGCCCAGTTCGTTTGGTGCGACTTCATCGGGCCATACTTCTTCGAAATGATGCCGGTCAGGCAGTTACTGTGAATGGTGCTCGCTATCGATGATAACGAACTTTTTATGGCCCGATTTGGAAGCTATGAATGTGGTCAATATGTGGTTTCAACAGGACGGTGCCACTTGACACACAACTAATGAAACAATGGCTCTTTTGCGTAACAAACTCAATGGCCGTGTTATCTCACGTCGTGGCGATGTCAATTGGCCGCTAAGATCACGTGATTTGGACTTCTTTCTTTGGGGTTATTTGAAAGAAAAGGTGTACGTCGATAAGCCAGCAACAATTCAAGCCAGCAACGGCGTAGAACCTCAATTATGCCTCAGCGTCATCGAAAATTTGGACCATCGGATGGAGGTGTGCCGCCGAGGTCGCGGCGGCCATTTGGCCGATATTTTGTTCCACACAGAATTGAACCATACCAATATTATCATAATAAAAAGAAATGACAATAATTTAGTAACAAACGAGTCCTGCAAGTTGTTTGGGCAGCATTGCGTATGCTTTATACTTCATCTAAGAAGTAAATTATTCATACGCAAGGGTGTGCAGTGGAAGGAATTCAGAAAAAAAGAGAAATAATTCGGCCGTTTTATAGCCAGCCCTCCGATTACGATAAAAGTTATTATACTTGTAGATGATGCACTAGAAGAGACAATTTGGGGCCCGTACAGTGTAACGGGACGGAGCTACAGGGCCTCAATGTTGACCACCTCGGGTGAACAAAATGTTTAAGCGCGTATCAGTCTATTTAATCTGTTTCATAAAATCGTTATTGTGTGCATTTTACTAACCGGGGTCGTAAAATACTTTTTACAGCTAAGAGTTATCTCGTATAGTCATCGAGATATCTACAACTAAAAACTGAACTTTTATTTTTATTCTCCGATCCTGTCCTAGTATAAATAATGTCCACAATAACTTTTATGAATTGGCAACAAAATTTGCTCTATGATAATAAAACAAAAGTCATATGAAGTTATATTGTAATAAGTTGGATTTTTTGTGAAAATAGTATATGTCGTAATTTGGAGTTATAGAATAATTTATTTAAAAAATAAATCATATTTTTATTCACCTTAAAGAAAATTTCCAGAGAATTTTTTCAAAGAACGAACGGATCAAAGATTTTAACTGTTATTATTGCCAAGCAACTCAAATTTACCCCATTTTTTAAAAAATTTCATAAGTCAGATAAATTTTCTGGAATCGTATATATAGACTACACAAATCTTTGCCATTTTTATATGTTGTAATGTGTTATACCGTAGACTGCAAAAGGAATTTTGAGCCCGGTTTTAAGTATAGGAGATTCTGGGGAAAAGATAAAAGAATTTGGATTATTTTTCAGCGTGCAGTACCTCTTTTACACATGTGTCAAGTTTTGTTGCAATCGGTGAGGCGTAAAGTTCGGCCATGCTGAATCTCGAGAGGAGGGTATATATCATTTGCTACGAGCCAAAAGTGTAACACATCGAAGGAGTGACCAAAGACCCTAAGTATGTTCGGCGGATATCCGTTTTGGGTAATTTTAAGTCGAATGAGCAATATCCGTCCGTCTTTCTGTCTGCCTGTCTGTCTGCTGGCTGGTGTGCATGATAACACTCGAAAGGAGTAACCGATTGACTTCAAATTTGGTATGTGGTAATATTTTCTTCTATCTCCGGCTAAGTTCGAAGATGAGCCATATTAGTCCACTCCTTCTAAAACCTCCCCCACAAAGGGTTAACATTTAGTGAAATATTGATTATTTAATAACTGCTATACTACTTATTTTAATCCTATGAAATTCTACACATAGTATAAGTTTATTAGTCACTATTACCTCGAATATGGACGAAGTTTCCACGCCCCTTTTGGTACCTCCCACACAAATGGACAATTTTGAAACAAAAGTTAATAGTTTATAACTTTATTACCGGTGCATACAAAGACTTGAAATTTTGTACAGTGTAATGGTTTAATAGTACCTACAATACAGTGAAAATTGGGCATTATTGCCACGCTCCTTTAGGTACCTCCCATTCAAAAATTCAGAAAGCGGGTTTTTTGCAATTTTTTTCTATTTTTTACGTTTTTCCGGGAAATTTTTTTAGATGTTATATTGACAGTTACTACACGAAAGTGATATTTTTAGCATTTGTAGCATTCATAATTTTGTTAAAGGCTACCCCTGCTTTATCTGACACCTTGCAGGGAAATAGGAATTCTAAAAAATTACCATAAAATTTTTTTAAATGTCTTTTGTGTTTATTAATCATATTATACCAGCTCCGAAGTGGCCAAACGACATCAGCTCTGCGGCTGATAATGCGATCTTCAAAAACAAGGCGCAAAACATCGAGTGTAGTTTCGGCTGTGTGGCAAGTAGCGCCGTCCTGTTGAAACCAAATGTTGCCAATATCCTCCTCTTAAATATTTGTGAACAAAAATTCGTTCAACATGGCCCGATAACGATCGCCATTGACTGTAACGGCCACTCATTGCTCATTTTCGAAGAAAAATGGCCAATTATGCCTCTGGACCAAAATCCGCACCAAACAGTGACTCGTTTTGGGTGTATCGGCTTTTCAATGTATGCGTGCGGGTTTTCTGTGCCCCAAATGCGACAATTTTGCTTGTTTACATACCCGTCAAGATCAAAATGAAAGAATCAAAATCAAATGAAAATCAAAAATGAAAAAAAAATTAAAATCAAAATTTTCAAAGTAATGTCGCAATATTTCCTAGCGTTGTTCAAGCGTATACACAACCATATTCGTTCAGCGGAAGGATAAAACTAATTATCTGTCAAATCAGGCATGAGCTAAGTGTTACCATTCACGAGACAAGCACTAGTTGAAAAAAAGTTAGATGGCGGACCCTTTATTTATTGTATTTATTTTAATGTTTTTTGAAAAGTGAAAAAAATTAAAAACACATTTTTCCTCTCACCTTAGAGAGGAGAGTATATATCACTTGCTACGAGCCAAAAGTTTAATACATCGTAGGAGTAACATAAGACCCCAAGTATGTTTTGCAGAAATTCGATGTGGGTAATTTTAAGTCATTTGAGCTGTGTCCGCCCGTCCGTCCGTCTGTCAGTCCGTAGGTCTGTATGCTGGTTGGTGCGCACGAAAATGATTAACCAATTGACTTCAAATTTAGTATGAGGTAATATTTTTCTCTGTGTCCGGCTAAGTTCGAAGAGGGGCCATATTGGACCACTCCTTCTAGCACCTCCCCCACAAAGGGTTAACATTTAGTGATATATAGATTATTTACTAACTTCTATAAGTATACTACTTACTCGAACCTTCTAAAATTCCACAAATAGTATTAGTTAACTAGTCGCTAACACATCAAGAAAAATTTAACATTTTGCACCAAAAGGTAACAGGAACCTTTTGGTACCTCGAACAAAAATTTAGCATTTTGCACCAATACCGGTACATATTTTAAATTTATTAAATGAAATTTAAATTGATAATGAGTTTGGGGGTCGTGGTTTAGATTCCCACCAGAGGCTCTGGTCTGTCGCTGCAATACAATGGTTTTTTTTAAATTGTCGTATTTATTGCTTATGTATTGAGTTTTCTTTGGTCTTGAAATGTTCCTTTCAAAAACAAGCAATAAATACGATATATTAAAAAAACTGTTGAATTTCCATAAAAACGTATTGTGGGCACCTATAGTGATTTTTTACAATGAATCTTTTTGTCGAATCCACAAATTTAAACTACTTTTGATATATAGTTATTTTTGGAGGGAGATTATCAGGGGCAATGGGATTAGCGGGGTTGGCGTGTGTTTTGGAAGAAATACTTCCTGAAGTGTCCCCTTTATTTTGTTCTTTGGTATGTAACATCTAGCCCGAATCCTTCAAGTCACAAGAACAGTGGCGTGCTGCGAATTTTTTTTTAAATTTAAAAAAATTAAAAAAATATATAAATAATTTTAGGCCCACTTCCTTTCAAAGCTAATATGTTAGAAAATTAATAGAAGTTTAAACTATAAAAAATTCCCAAAAATCGGAGAGTATAAAGAATTTAAAAAATTACATTTAAATTGTAAACTTAAAAATCGCTCACAAAAAAATATTTAATATTTTTAAAAATTTTAAAAAATTACATTTAAATTGTAAACTTAAAAATCGCACAGAAAAAAATATTTAATATTTTTTTTACATTTTTTTCTGAAAAGTACCGAAAAATACCAATATTTCAAAAAAAGATTTTTCAAATCGGACCACAACTTAAGAATTTATGACCAATAACCAGATACACAGAGTGATAACTTTACGATTTCGATTTTTACGAAATATTTCTTATAGTTGCACGTTGTTTGGGATTCCAAATGGGCTATATCGGCCAATGTTTTTATATAGCTCCCCTACAGAGGTCACTCCAAAATACGGGTTTTGAGCCACAAATACCACATTTTTAGAACAATTTAGCAGAAACTTTGCAGTTTGTATTCTATTTTGACAAGAATCAATCACAGCAAAAATTTTACAAATCGTTTCATACTTTGTTATAGTCACCCTATAGAGGTCGCTCCAAACTATACGTATTTAAGCCATAAATACCACATGTTCTATGCATTTCCACTGAATCTTTGCCGTTTGAATTTAATTAATACAAGAATTCATCGCAGTAAAATTTTTTTAAACCAGTTCATATTTTGTTAAAGTCTTCCTTGCATGTCGCTCCCAAAAGGCTTATTTAAGCCATAAGCACCACATTTCCTAAGAAAATTTTACTGAAACTGTATTGTATTCTATTTTGATATTTTATGACTTTGTGGGTATTTTTGCGATTTTTAGGGCACTGGATGCACTTTTTCAAGTAGGTTTGTTCCGCTTTTGTTTATCCTATTCAATATCTACAACTTTGCTTCAGACACAAAAGAGATATTCCGTATGGTATAGCAAAGAAAAAGTATGGAAAAGGTGTACAAAATCCACCTTGAGCAAAAAAATTCGTATGGCAATTAATTTATTAATTGAGCCAACTTGAATAAACGAATGATGCAGAAGCTCTTATTTTTGGGGCTACTTTTTCACGATTTTTTTTCTATATTTTTACCACCTGTTGCAACAAGGACATAGATATTTGGTTTCACTGATTTGGTATCTATATCTTCGAAACATGACAAGCCTTTAATAAGATATGACAATTTAGCAAATGGTGAATTTGAAAAAAATCCCTCAGGAAGGTAAATTTGGAGCTCTGAACCACAAAAACTACAATGCATTTAATTGAAATTGAAAAACAAAAAACCCCAAAAAATCCATATGCACTTGAAGACTTATTGTGCCAAACTTTATTAAAATCAAATGGGGTCATTTTTAACATATGTATTTTTCGATTCATTTGCTTTGGAATTACCACCCTATATATACTCACAATTTGTGGAATGTAGTTATTGACATCAGAAATTGAAAAAAGAACGGAGCTGAAGAACAGCATCTTTAAATTTTCAGTGTCCTTTTATAATATATCGATGCCTCCATTCTACACTATGCTAAGTGCAAAAAGTAGTTTTTCAGGATAGGCGATCAAAATTTGATGATTTTTTTAAATTTGTGTGGAATTCCTTTGTAATGGAAATCGAATTACCTACGCTGTTTTGTGAATAACTTTTGATAGAGTTGACATATAAACACCAAATTTTGACTGAATATAATTTAGTATATTTAGATGTTAAAAAGGCAATCTCCCTAAAAACAGTCTAAGTCGCCTTAGCATGTTTTAGAATGGAGATCCATAACTACTTCACATATCGATACCTCCATTCTAAACTATGCTAAGTACAAAAAGTAAGTTTTTCAGGAAAGGCGTTCAAAGTTTGACGAATTTTTTAAATTTGTGGGAATTCCTTTATTATGAAAAACGAACGACCTGTACTGTTTTGTGAATAACTTTTTTTATTGAATATAATATTTAGAAATTAAAACTGCAATCTCCCTAAAAAGATGCTAAGTCGACTTAGCATGTTTAGGTATCAATATGTTTATTTGTCACAGAATTTTTACTTGATGTCATTGATGTTTATAAAGCAAATTAAAGTTTCAGATGTTTCAGATGCATTAGAAACGTTAAAAACGCTACATTGAATCAGTGGTATAAAAAGAACAACTTACGACTCTCATTCATAAAAATACGTCCACGACTTCAAATAATACATAACTCAAAATAGGAAAATATTCTCAAAGGGCGTACGTTTCGAGTTCTGTTTTTTGGTTCGCGTGGACGGAATTTTACAAAGAAGGCTAATAATAAAGGTCGTAAGTTAATTTTCCCATAGCAGGGATTAATGTTAGCATCGTTAAAGTTTCTGAGTGCATCCGATGCATCTGAAAATTTAATTTGCATCTTACACATCAATGACACCAAATTAAAATATAGTGATGTAGCCCCATATATTCTAAATGAACGCTGAAAATTTGAAGACGGTGTTCAGCCCCGTTCTTTTTTAAAAAAATATTTATTAAGAAATTCCTGAGGTGTGAACATTGTCATTGTGTGTCATTGATGTGCAAGATGCAAAATAAAGTTGCATATGCAATTGATGCATTAAAAACTTTGAATTAACCAGCATTAATATATGTACTTTAAAATACATGTCAAGACCTTACGAACGAGCCACATTTGTAAAATTCCGTCAACGCGTTGCAAACAAAAGTTGTTTTTTTCTCGCCAACTACAAGATGATTCATTTCCATTTTAAAACTCATATAAAAATTTTAAGGACAATCGGCAATATCGACCAAATTTTTCCCAAAAATCGTTCGGTTTGATATGGAATGAACGATAAGTGACGGACAGAAAAACTTTAAGTACGTTAAAATATTCTGAAATTACCTCTCAAACATATTTAAGGATTTGAGTAAATCTTTCGCGGTGTTACACTTTGGGTACACAGCTAATTATCACTTTAAAGTAAGGTTATAATAAATTCCACATAGTAACGGTAACAATCATATGAATGGCTACAAATTCGGCTATTGCCATCCAGTATCTGCCATATAAAACACCAAATGTAATATTGGTAATATTTGTGTCTCTGAGCAGAAAATTAAGCAGCACAGGTTTTTATTGAAATATCGGACGCCCTTTATCCAAAATCACTTACCAATCTCTGTATTAACTCTGATTGTGATCAGTTTGCCTTGTAAAGAAATTCCGGCCTTAACGTAATATATGTAAACATGTAATTTGTTTCATGGAAAATTGTCTCTGGGGTTCCTGTGGTCCTCAACTCCGATTGACTTTCATCCCACACAACAGAGCTGTTACATATGAGCCAAAAAAGACACAATTCGTTTTTGCATAATATCTTAAGCAATCACAGTCATCCGTTTGCCACGAAAGGGACTGACTCGCCCCAAGGGCAAAACATTTATTCTCGTTTACATGCCTCAATGACTTCCGTTTTCATTACATTCCAATATACAAAATAAAAAGGAAGGGAAAATATATACGAGGAATTCGGCATTATTGTTAACCGCCAAACGGAGAAAGAAATGACAACGGAATGGAATATTAAGGAAATATACGAAACAATACGAATTTTATGATACCATAAGAACTTCTCACCAACAGATCCGTTTAACATTAAGAAAACGTTATCATTCTACAAATTTGAATTGGAATTTCATTACACAGGAAACGGCTACGCCTCCACAACCGAAAGAAGGGACTTCGAATGGACGACAACCAAATATAATGGACATAATTTGAAGAAACAAAGGACAAAAAACGAAGAGCCATCATAAACAAACATACCGCCGGATGTTGATGACCCGCTACTTGTATAAGATAAATAAACAAAAGAACGTTTGCGCTATTCACATTGCTTTTGGTCCTATAGACCATCGAAAGCGTATTTCGTTTGACAGTACAGTTTGTCACCTTTGCAAGTGCAGCCTTTGTCTATCCTTCATTCCGCAATAATTTGGAGAAGTTTTTAGGACCCTTTCAAATTAACTGTTTTGGATCAAATCACGAAGACTGCCAACAAATTTTTGAACATTTTTGGACCAATCACGTAGACTACCTCCAGATATTTATGCTCAAAATTACAACACTCTCGCTAACAAACTGTGCAATATCTCAGTCTCAGTTTAAAAATTTGGCTTATATGGGTGCCCATGGCTCCAAGCCCGCCCATTTTTGGACTAATGACGTAGACTTCCAGCAGACACATATATACGAAATTACAGCATTCTCGGTAACAAATTGTTCAAGATATCTCAAAATCAAAATTTGGTTTATATAGGCAGAGCCACGCCTATCAGCCGGAGCCCACCCCTTTTTGGACCAATCACGTAGACTAGCACCAGATACATGTTGTGCAATACATTTTTTTTGTCTCAATTTCAAAATTTTGGTAGTATGGGCGGTGCCACGCCCTTTGGTCCGATTCCGCCCATTTTTGGACCAATAAAATAAATTGCCACTTAATGCATACACATAAAATTACAGCTCCCTAGCTAAAAATTGTTCTCAGTATAAAAACTTGGCTCATATGGTCGTGTCCTCGCCCACTTGATACAGGGTTGCCCATATTCGACGGATCCATGTTTTTTTTTGGGCCCATTCCAATCGACGAGGCTTGTCCGCAGGCAACAATCTTTGCGTCAATTGAATTTTGTACGGGAACAAATGCAAATCAACGCGAATAATCCGTTGTAAAGTGGACCGAGCCATGCCCAACTGCTGAGAACGGCGTTTTTGGGATGTTCTTAGGGACCTCTCAACACTGGCTCGTACGGCAGCGATATTCTCGGCCGATCGCCTTGGTCGACTTTTACTTGGCCTCTTCGGATTAGAAAGAGCCTCACCAGTCGAAAATTTTTCGTATAAACGCTTAATGGTGTTCTTAGAAGGCGCACTTCTCACATTTTTTAATATTTTAAAAGCACGTTGACTTGACTTCTTCTGTTGAATGTAAATTTCAACTATTTCAGAGCGCTCGCGTGGCGTGTATTGTTCCATGGTAAAAATCTGCTTGGACTGACGCTTCAAACGCGGTATGTCATTAAGCGATCTGACATCTCTGTCAAAAGTTATGGCGTTGCCAGATGGGTCCGTCGAATATGGGAGACCCTGTATATCGAAAATTCCAGTACCCAATTTTAACCACCCCTTACACATGTGAAAATTTCAAAAAGATCGGTCTTGCAGTTTAGGCGTATATACGGAACAAACAAACAAACCAACATACGATTGTGTTCTTTATATATAAGTGTATAGATTTTTTATGGACTGGAATCAATGTTATAAGTAGAGATGTCAAATGGGATTGGTTTTCAAAGATCCCGGGATCTTTCGGGATCACAATTTTTTTTCATTCGAATGAATTCTTAATTCTTAAGAATTATTAATAATATGATATTTCGAATACAAACATTTTAGTTCAGATTTAATTTAATATTAATTAATTTAAATAAGGATAACAACAGCTAAAGCAAATATTAACTTATGTTAAAAAATACTAACATTTGTTAAAATATTTCTCTACATCTTAGCTATGGAGTATTTTTGGTCCAAATTCAGTTCGTCGTCTGGATTATTATTGGGATCATAATTTTCTAACATGAAACCACGCAGAATATTTTCATCAACTTGAGAACTCAATTTGCCTAATTGCGTTTTTTGAAACCCACATCGATGTGTTGATCCAAATCTGATTTTATATTAGGATTTTTAATAAATTTGAATGAATAGAATAAAATGTTCCTCGTTTTTGTAGACACAAACTCCATTTGTGTTCAGTTTTAATTAAATGTATGGCATATTTTGTAATTCTTTACATATATTTTTTTTTATGTTACAGTTTCATTTGTTTATATTTTCCACAGAGTGTATCTATTTATAACTTAATATTTTTTACGAGATAGCTTCATATATTATTATTATTAAAATATCCCAAGATTCAATTTAAAAAATTCCGGGCTTGGCGAATTTTTGGTATTACAAACGGGGTGACAACATGAATATATCAGCCTCCTATGCTGGAGGGTATAAAAACATTTTTGTAGATGGCCAACTTTGGCACCCTATTACATCTAAAACGCTATGAACTTGGACAAACGGTGTAAGGCCATAATTCCGCATTGTCTTGTAGTATACGCGTGCAATCATTTCCTTTGGATTTACACATTCCCAATATTTCTCTAGAACAAACATACGCTCCATTGCAAAAATGAGAAAAAAAAATTAATTACGTAGAGAAAAATCGGTCTAAGTAATGTTAAAGATTTAATGGCTGAAATAAATGAAGAATCGTTAATTCCTTTCCAATTCGAGGATACCGTACGAAGAAAATCTATAGAAAAAATTTGATTTTTGTGTGGATAACTTATATGTAATTAATTCGACTCTTGTTTTACCAATACTAATCTCTATATTTTTTATATACTCGTACGGGGATTTCAGGTCAATTGTGTGGAGATGCTTTTGAAAAGTTTGCCCAAAGTTTTTTCGATAGATTTTCTTGAATCATTAAAAAAACAAGTAAAAAAGTTTTAGTCTGGTAAACCGACTAAGGTATACCCTCACTTTGTGAGTAATGTTATATGGCATATTACACGAAATATTCTGTCAATTTGTGTGGTAGGTACCAAAAGGGGTTTAACAAATACACCTATTTTTTCCTGAACAGTAGATACTCTAAATACATACATTGCACTGTGCCGAATTATAAGCGTTTATGTGCACTGGTACATTAATGTTATG
This sequence comes from Eudasyphora cyanicolor, assembly GCA_963930755.1. Taxonomy (NCBI): domain Eukaryota; kingdom Metazoa; phylum Arthropoda; class Insecta; order Diptera; family Muscidae; genus Eudasyphora; species Eudasyphora cyanicolor. Next base: position 61,997,855 of record OZ005736.1, on the reverse strand, counting down.
AGATAGTAAATTTGGATATGATTTGGCCATTTTGTGTGGGAGGTACAAAAAGGGGCGTGCTGATAACGCCCATTTTTCACACAGCTATAGTTACCTCAAAAGCGTTACAATGTGCAATATGTTGTTGTATTTCCGTGCATTGGTACTCGTGCTGTAAGCTCCTATATTTTTGTGAAAAATGGTACCCTTGTGTGGGAGGTATTAAAAGGGGCTCGGCAATAACGTCCAATTTTTACATGGCTATAGACGCTATAAAAGCATTACACTGGTGCAAAATGGTGCATTTGTGTGGGAGGTAGCAAAAGGGGTGTCGCAACTTCGTCCATTTTTTTCGAGTTGATAGCAACTAATAAACTAATACTATATGTGGAATTCCAGTAGATTCGAAGAAGTAGTATAGCAGTTATTAAAGAATCAATATTTCACAACATTTTAACCCTTTGTGGGGGAGCTACTGGAAGGACTGGACCAATATGGCCCATCTTTGAACTTAGCCGGAGATATACAAAAATATTACCCAGCACCAAATTTGAAGTCAATCGTTTACTCCTTTCGAGAGTACCAGCCAGCAGACAGACGGCCATTGATCATTCGACTTAAAATGGCCCAAAACGGATTTCCGCCGAACATACTTGGGGGTCTTAGGTCACTCCTTCGATGTGTTACACTTTTTTCCGTAGCAAATGATATATACCCTCGTCACACTAAAGTGAGGGTATATTAAACAAAAATGGGTTTGCTTTTATGAGAATAAAAACTTGTTCTGAAATTTTTTTCAACAATTTTTTTTTGCTTGGTTGTCTAATTGTTGGAAGCGACTTCTCTATCTAGCGACTCCGCTATCTATCAAAATGTAGATAAATATCTTAAAAAAATTTTGAAGCACATATTTTAACATAACATAATTTGTATACCCTGCACCACACAGGGTATTGAGCATTTCCATGTTAAGTATTCACAGTTTTTTTTGGCTCATGTCACGGATTTTAGTGAAACTTGATGTAATGGTAATACTAAGTGTTGTCAATAACCCATGCAAATTATTAAAAAAATAAACGACAGGCCTACTATGACGATTTTAAAATTTTCCAAATAGTGGATTTTGAGGAATACTGGGTTTATTAAACAAATTATGTATATTTATCGGTAAAAGCTATCAATATGGGACATTTTGCAAAATGTTACTTATAATTTGCACACTTAATGAAAGTAAATTTTTTCTACTTTTTGCAAAGATCGTATTTGCGTGACCTTAAGGAAATGTTTAAGATTTGTTTCCTTTTGGTACAGAACTGTTGACGTCAGGACACAACTTTTGTGTGCTACTCAAAAGTGATTAATGGTAATTTTTTGCATTTCAATCCGGCCTATTGAGCTTTTTAGAGAATTGCGGGAGAAACATGTCATAAAGATTTTATTATTTCTCAAAAAAGACAAAAAAAGGCCATCGTGGACTTGGCTATAATTTATAGAAAAAATCTTTATAAATTTGTTTTTCATTTTTCATTAAAAATGCAAATAATAACTAATATTTTGCAAAAAGTCTCATATTGATAGCTTTTACCGATAAAAATATCTATTTTTTTTAAAAAAAACCAGTATTCCTCAAAATTCTCAATTTAACATAAGTTCGTTACCTTATGCTTGTTTTTTAATTTTAGTAATTATAGAATTGCGAAAAACATAAAATTCAATTTATTATAGGACACACTATATTCGCATATACTAGAATCTGCCCTGGAGCCCCAACAATCTTATGTAACTTAATTGTATCTTTATTTCTAAGCTTCCTACCAGCTTTGCTATAAACAGAGAGAACGGAACGGACGGAAAATGACAGCAAAAATGGACAATGTATTACACAACTAATGGCTGTCGTACATACGCTAATGAGAGTATATGTAACTGAGGACACTTATCACTTAATGTGTACCTTAATATTACTGTCCCTGTTGGACCACCATCTTGCTGTTGTTGTGAGGAAACGACATGAACAACAACAGCAACTTTAAATGACATGACATACAGACAAAGAAAACAACTAAAGACCGACGAGCTCCAGCAAAAGACAGAGGGCTAAGTATAGCCATACGAGCAGTACCACGACCACATGGAGTTACTTATCTCCCCCAAAAACAAGTACCACAAACAGGAAGTACTTGCTAGTTGGAGGTAGATTTGTTGTTCCTTTTGCAGTGAAACATACTGGAAACTTTTGTGCTGTATCCCTGCACCGCAGCGCATTTGTTAAATATGTTTGGCTAATGTCTTTTCAAATGTGGTGTAATACACTCGAAGGAAAATATCTTCCTTCACTTTAGGTTTTAGACTTTCTATTTGTTAAATTCAAATTGTTCAAAATTTAAAACACAAACATTTCTAGAAAAGCACAATTTCAACGAATTTTGTAGAAAAATAAAAGAAAAATGCATATAAATCAAAATATTACTTTTTTTTTAAATTCATCAAAATTGATTTTTTTTTTTTAATTTTTGTTTTCTAAATGTAATTTTTCCTGGAAAATCGTTGAAGTTCTATTTTTCTAAACAATGTCTTTGAAATTGCATTTTTCTAAAAGATTTCTTTAGAAATGAATTTTTCTAGAAACATTTTTGAAACTGCTTTCTCTAAATTCGCTGTAGGAAATTACCCTACAATTGCTTCTTATACAATACTAGCTGGACCCGGTCCACTTCGTTGCCCCATATTTAGATTTGCGATCCCGTCCATTTTTGGACCAATCACGTAGACTGCCACCAGATATATATCAGGGATTTAACGAATATTCGCATTCGCATATGCGAACGCGAATTATTGGCATCATTTTAACATTTGCTTTCACATTCGCAAAAACCATCTTTGGATTATTCGCATTCGCTTTCACAAAAATATAATTCAGTATTCGCTTCCATTTGTTAAAAGTGTTAAATCTCCTTATTCCCCTCACACAATTTGAAGATATTAATGCCAATGAAAACCTCTGCCACTTCTCTTCAAAACAGTTGAAGAAATATGTTTGTCCTTGTGGTACTATTCGGTTACTATTCGCTTTCGCATTCGCAAGAAATATATTTCAATATTCGCTTTCGCTAAAGTCACTTTGGTTACTCGTACACTAAATTGCAGCACTCTCGCTAACAAATTGTTCAAGATATCGCAATTCTAAAATTTGGCATATTTGGGCGGGACCACGCCCATTGGTCCGATGCCGCCCATTTTTGGACCAATCACGTAGACTGTCCCCAGATACATATTTGGTTTTATGGGCGGGATCACGCCCACTTGATATATCAAAAAATCAAGTACCATATTTTCACCACCCCCCACACTTGTACATTCTGCGAAAATTTCAAGAAGATCGAGCCATCCGCTTAGTCTTCTATACATTACAAACAAACAAACATTCCCTTTTATATATATATATATATAGATTTAGATCATCAAAATTACATACTTTTCTACAATATTTTTTTTGACATTTATTTTTTTTATATTTCTTTTTCCAAAAAAACCTTTGAAAATTACTTTATTAAAATTTCATTTTTTTTAAGTTTTTCTAGACAAAGTTTCGCTGAAATGGCATTTTCGAAAAAAAAAACGAATTTCGTTGAAATTGCATTTCCCTAAAAATTTTCGTTGAAATTTCATTTATATATAAAATTTCTTATTAATTTTTCTAGAAAATTTAATCAAAATTAAATTTTTCTTAAAAATATAGTCGAACATTTCATTTAAATCAAATTTAAGAAAAAAGTCATTGAACAAGTTCATTGAAATTGCATTTTGATACAAACTTTCGTTAAAATTACATTTATCTAGAAAATTTTATAAAAATATCGTTAAATTTATTAAATTTTTCTAGAAAAATCTTTAAAATTAAATTTTTCTAGAAAAATCTTTAAAATTAAATTTTTCTAGAAAAATCTTTAAAATTTAATTTTTCTAGAAAATCTTTAAAATTAAATCTTTCTAGAAAAATCCTCAAAATTAATTTTTCTAAAAAAATCTGTAAAGTTAAATTTTTCTGCAAAATTTTGTTGATTTGCATTTTTCTCCAAAGCGTTTAAATCTTATTTTTCTGTAGAAGAATAGAACTTTCGACAGAGTTGAATTTTCGTATACAATTTTCTTTGATATTTTATTTTTCTAATAAAGTCGTAAAATTATTTCTCAAAAAAAAAGGTTTCTACAAAATATCGTTGAAATTAAATTTTTCTACAAAAATTCGTTGAAATTTCATTTTTATACAAAATTTCGTTGAAATTGCATTTTTATAAAAAATTTCGCAGAAATTAGATTTTTCTGCAACATTTTGTTGAAATTGCATTTTTCTAAGAATTTGTATGCATTTATTTAGTGTTGAATTTCTATAGAAAATTACGTTAAGATTTCATTATTTTATACAATATCATCAATATAAAATTTTTCTAGAATATTTCGTTGATATTTAATTTTCCTAAATTTAATTGTTTGATGTCTTCTTTCTAAATATCTAACAAATATTATATTGAAAAATTACGGTCGATTGCCAAAAAATAAAAGAAAACATTTTCTAGAAAAACACTAGGTGTTGCCTAGCGCCATCTGACATTTTCATTGGAAAGTTTGACATTTTTTAGCATAAACGTACTCAGAACGTTTTGACGTACGACCATCATTTGTGTTGTTTACAAAATTAATTTGGCAAAATTAATTTTACAAAATTAATTTTGGTGCGATCATTTTTCACAACTTTCGACGTGGATTATCACGACAAGGGTGCATCGATGAACTTAAATCTTTGTATGGCGATGAAGCATAGCACTGTGAAAAACTGGTTAATGAACTCAATCGTGGTCGACGCTCGCTCATAGATGAGGGTCGCCCAAAAACGGCCGTTGTGTCATAGAACATTGATGCCGTGCGTGAACTGATAATGCAAGATCGTCAACACTTAGTGTTGCCTAGGCCGGAAATACATATAAAAACCCTCGTAGTGTTTACAAGTTCATCATGGAGAGATATAAGCAAGAACAATGTTTACAAATTATTCAGTTTTATTATCAAAATAATCTTTCTGCAATTGCAAATTTTCGTGCCCTAATCCAAAAAAAAACACTTTCCAGTCGACCTACGACATTGACACCCATGAGCATTATTTTAGCTCTCATTAAAAGCTATCTTTGTGCCATTGACCGATTCCCGATACGACGTGCCATTAGGGAGCTAGAGCAAAAATAATTTTTAATAACGCTAAATTTAAAAACAATGCTAAGTCCATTTTTTTAAATCCGAAAAAACACTTTCCAGTCGACCTACGACATTGACATCCATGAGCAATATTTTAGCTCTCGTTAAGAGATATCTTTTTTGCCATTTACCGATTGTGCCTACGTGCCACACAGCCAATGAAACAATTGAATTGTTGCGAGAAAAGTTTGGAGATTCGATTTCAAGAAATTTTAATATTGAAGAAGTTGCCTTCAAGAAGTTGTGATTTAACACCATTAGACTATTTGTTGTGGGGTTATTTGAAGTCATTGGTCTTTCGAAATAAACCAGACTCTCTTCAAGCTTTAAAAGTCAATATTGAACGTGCCATTCATGACATACGACTTGATCTAGTGGAAAAAGTGTCGAAAATAGGGTTCATCGAATTCGTTTCTGAAGAAGAAGACTTGGACGTTTTATTTAGAACTTAATTGTATCGGTTGTACTTCACATTAAATAAAAAAACTTTTGAATTTCATTAACAATAAGCGTGTTTTTTCAAAGAAATCATATCACTCTTATTGGAAAACCCTATATAAGAAACAAATTTAAAGTTTACCTTCCTTTTCTCATGTAAAAAAAAATCGTCATTACGGGGCAAAAAACGTCAAATTGTCATGTCCTATTTGTTGGCTCTATAAATCGTCAAAATGACGATAAATAATCATTTCTTTCAACACTGCTTATATGCCGGCGCAGAATCATACTGGAAAGTCCATGCCTGGTTTTGGAATACGGAATGGTTAAGTGGTTTCACAACAGCTTCCAAAATGGTTTGTTGGTAATTTTTTGTCCCCTTGTTCACATAAATGCAAGTCAGTGACCCCATCGTAAGAAACACCCCATCAAACCATGATTGAAACTGTACGATGGAACTTTTACCCGGGGAATCACTAGAGATTCTTCCTTAGACTACCGTGCGTACACCATATCATTTCGTTTGTTAAATTCTTCTTGCAGGTTAAAATTTGTTTCCTCTGTGGACACGATTTTTTGGTGTAAGTTAACAGCGTGCTTTACCAAAAGACGTTTGCATTTTTCTTTCCTATTCTTTATAAAGCTGAAGTCTACAAATGTCGATTGCGACTTTTGAAAGCTCAAGCCTTTTTTGATAATTTGACTAATGGACTTTCGCGTAATATTCATTTCCATGATTTTCTGTTTTCGGAGCGGAATTCGCAGAATTCTTGATTTGATCCTCAAACAGTTTTATGCACCGCTAGATAAACATTAGACTAATCCCAAGCGAGCAGAGCGTTTTAAAAATGTTGGTTTTTTCATTCCATATTTAAAAAGCGCAGTAAGAGCGATACTATTCTCAATATCTGTTTCTCATTATGGCGGGTCAACGCCCACTTGATATGTGTATCGGAAATGCAAGTACCCTATTTTCACCACCACCTAACGCTGAAAAAATTGCTTCTGTAGGATATTTTACCAAACATATCTGGCTTGAAACATACATATGTTTGGGGTACACTCTAAATATAAAATATTTGGTACACACAAAAATTATATATATTTGTAGATATTGTTCAAAAAACATCTTTAGGACTATTTTTTTCCGAAACAAATATTTATTTTCATTGAAGTATTGAGAAAATGCCTAACTTCTGTTAATTTTTTTAGTAATTCAAAGTTAATTTTTTAGAAATTTTTAATGTTGGTAAAAATAATAAATAATAGTTATTAAAATCGTATAATCTTGGATCAAAATAAATTACCTGGAAGATTGACAACTAATGATGGCTTGGAATACTCAGAAAAATTAAATGATTGATTTAAAACAGAAGTTAGTGCTGTATATGGTGTTACAACTGGGAGTTACAATTCAAAACCAAGGAAAAATTAAAACTAAAATGGAAAAAGTCAGCAAATGTTTTAAATTTTTTTTTAAATAAACTATGTTTGGAGAAATTCCTAAACAATAATTTTAGTTGTATTCAAACAAATATTTTATTTAAGAAATTTATTTTGCAAATATATTTTGTTGTAATATATAAATATACTCGCGTAAAATAAATTCGTTCCAGATACATTATTTAACACCATGTAATTTATAAATTCCCTTACTGTTCAATATAATTAAAATATAAAATAATTTTTTCTAAGGTTCATAACTTCTTTATTTCATTCCCAAACAAGCAAATTTCCGCGCTACATCCTGTATTTTCTTTCAATACAAACATATCAAAAATCAATAAAGTGTTATTTCGATAATTTATCTCAATAAAGATGCAATTCGAAAGGCCTTTCCAAATCGGAAGCTGTGGCGCCAGTTACGTAGAGATCATAGTATTTATTGTGATTGTTATATTTAATTTATGCTAATTGGTAATTATTATGGGATTTTCGGTTTCTGAGAATTTTTTTTTTAAATGCAACCCGACAAACGGTATCCACACATGCAATATTTTGGAAATTAGATGATTTGAAAATATCAATATAGGCAAGATTTTCTAGAAAAATGCAATTTCGTCACAAAAAATAGAAATTTATTTATTATCCCATCGCCTTAGAGAGGAGGGCATATATCATTTGCTACGAGCCAAAAGTGTAGCACATCGAAGTAACGACCTAAGACCCAAGTATGGTTGGAGGATATTCGATATGGGTCATTTTAAGTCATTTGAGCAATGTCCACCCGTTGGTCTGTCTGGCTGTGTGTCTGTCTGCTGCCTGGTGCGCACGATAACTCTCGAAAAGACTAACCGACTGACTTTTAATTTGGTTCCTCCCCCACAAAGGGTTATCTTTTAGTGAAATATGTATTCTTTAATAACTTCCATAGTACTTACTAGAAATCTTGTGAAATTTCACACATAGTATTAGTTTATTAGTCGCTAACACGTCAAGAAAAATGGGCGAGCCAAGCCCCTTTTTGTACCTTCCATACAAATGGACCATTTTGCACCAAAAGTTAACATCTTATAACTTTAATACCAGTACATTCTTTAAAGTTATTAAATGCAATTTAAATTGATAATAATTTCATTAAAACAAAAAAATAAATAAATTTACGAATATTTGTTTGGGACTCAAGGTGAGAGGATTCATAAGTCGGTATACCCGAATGAACTTTCTTACTAGTTAAATGTAGTCACGGTTCCCCTGGAAGAATGCTTAAGCACACTGTGGAGCCGCGGCTCTCCTTTCGAAAATACCTGGATAAAACACTATCTAATCATTGTTGTAACTTTACTTTTAAAAATTTTTGATTAGTTTGCAAAATTTTATTCTGCAATTTAGTATGAAATGCAGAAATATTAACGAAAACTAGGATATAGACAAGGTATATTCATCGTTATAAGAAAAGTTCACTTTAAGATGTCTTCATTATAATAGTTAAGATTTTAATGAAAATCTATACCAAAATCATTGCGACCACTAAGGACATTTATTTAATTTTTATTTATTTTTTATTGTACATGCATACATATGTATTTGTCAAATGCCAGATATGAGAACCACGTATATCTCCTTTGGAGTAACCAATTTCTTAAAAAAAAATGTTCCATTTAAAGCAGATATAAACAGAAACAACATCATTACTTAGCTAATATGAAATGGACAACATTTACATGAACATATACATATAGTTTTACTTAAGCGTAAAACGCCATTAGAATAATGTCACAAATGAATCCACTGAACCGTCATGTATTACTGGATATTGCGGATAAGTGCAAGTATATCGCGTGTCCAAGAAACTTTTGTATATTTTTAAAATTGAGAGTGCGTGCTTAGCAGTTGTAAACTTTATGCACTAGAACCTTTAAGGAAAGATTTTCGCCAACCAAATAAGAAAATTACAGAAAAGCTCAGGAAATGGTAGATAAATACCAAAGTTAAAGCAGTTAAACGCATTTGCTGAGATAGTTTTCCATAAACGATAATGGAATGATTTTTTGCATTTTTCGTGAAAAATGACTGGTGGGCGGATTTTTATGATGTTGGTGGTGCATATAAAATGTAATACTTCCTTTGTACACAGAGTGACATTCTTGTTTCCACTTAAACTTCCTTGAGTCTTTTGTAAATGGTTTTACTTGTAGCTTCTAAAGGGTATCTCAAAGTATGTGATGGAATTTATTCGGTAACCCACATTAAAAAACATCAGTTTCAATATCAAACATAATTAACCAAAAACAATTTTCGGGGATATTGGAGAAAACACCAAATAATGTTAAAGTATGTATAGAAAATAAGAAGGAACCATCACCAATAAATGATACGAGTATATTCCAAATTTCATAACTAACGGCAGAATAATTGGATATGGCTAGGCTAATTCGCATCTTGAGGTTCTAGAGACCACAGTTTAAACAGACGACCCGTAAACTTTATATATTATGTCGGTTTGCAACCGTTATGGTTTGAACTGAAATATCCGGCCAGTTCTATTACTTTAATTATTACTTTTTATACCCTCACTTTAGTGTGACGAGGGTATATATCATTTGCTACGGAAAAAAGTGTAACACGTCGAAGGAGTGACGTAAGACACCAAGTATGTTTGGAGGAAATCCGTTTTGGGTCATTTTAAGTCGAATGAGCAATGTCCGTCCGTCTGTCTGTCTGCTGGCTGGTGCGCACGATAACTCTCGAAAGGAGTAACCGATTGACCTCAAATTTGGTATGTGGTAATATTTTTTTCTATCTCCGGCTAAGTTCGAAGACGGGCCATATTGGTCCACTCCTTCTAGTACCTCCCCTACAAAGGGTTAAAATGTTGTGAAATACTGATTCTTTAATAACTGCTATACTACTTATTCGAATCTTTTGAAATTCCACACATAGTATTAGCTTATTAGTCGCTATCAACTCGAGAAAAATGGGCGAAGTCGCCACGTCCCTTTTGGTACCTCCCACACAAATGCACCATTTTGCACCAAAAGTTAACAGCTTATAACATTAATAAAAGTGTATAAGAATACTTGAAATTTTGTACAGTATTATGCTTTTATATTGCCTACAGTCTAGGGAAAAATGGGTGTTGTTGCCACGCCCCTTTTGGTACCTCCCACACAAAGGTACATTTTTGCACCAAAAGTTAACTGCTTATAACATTAAAACCAGTGTATAAAAATACTTGAAATTTTGTACAGTGTAATGTTTTTATAGTGTCTGTAGCCCTGTGAAAAATGGGCGTTATTGCCACGCCCCTTTTTGTACCTCTCACACAAAATGCCCAAATCATACAACAATTTAATGTCTCATAACGTTTATACCAGTACACATAAATGCTTATAAGTCGGCACAGTGCAATGAATTTAAAGTATCTAATGTTCAGCGAAAAAAAGGTGTATTTGATAAACCCCTTCTGGTACCTCCCACACAAATTGACAGAATAATTCGAATAATATTCAATATTACATTACTCACAAAGTGAGGGTATACCTTAGTCGGTTTACCCGACTGAAACTTTCTTACTTGTTTTTTATTTGTTTTTGACGACACAATAAAAATCTGTTGATTAAGACCCATGGTACATGAAGGTATAACTCTCGAAGTATGTTGTGTAAAATTTTCATGAAGGGATATTAAAAAATATGGCAACTACAGCATTTATTCGGAAGCGTTTCGAAAAAAAAATAGAATTGCGGTACCCCTCATAACTCGATGCCGGATCATCCGAAGTCAAAAAATAAATTTATTTCGTTATAATCGTTTTTCGAAATTTAAAATTTTAAATTTTTGGGAACACTTGAAGTGAAAACCCGATTTTTGCGAGAAAAATGCAACTAATTGGTTACTGTAAAATAAAACAAGTAAGAAAGTTCAGTCGGGTAAACCGACTAATGAATCCCCTTACCATGAGTCTCAAAATAATATTAGTAGATTTATTTATCATTTGTTTTATTTAAATTATTATCAATATAAGTAACATATAATAATTTTAAAGTATGTACTGGTATTAATTTTAAATTAAAGTATTTGTATGTACTGGTATTAAAGTTATAAGCTGGTTATTTTTGGTACAAAATAGTCTATTTGTGTAGGAGGTACCAAACGGAGCGTGGCAATAATGCCCATTTTTTTATGTATTGCAGGTACTATTAAACCATAACACTGTACAAATTGTTAAGCCTTTGTATGCGCTGGTAATAAAGTTATAAGCTTTTAACTTTTGGTTCAACATTGTCCATTTGTGTGGAAGGGACCAAAAGGGGCGTGGCAACTTCGCCCATTTTTCTCGAGGTAATAGTGTGTAGAATTTCAGAGGATTCAAATAAGTAGTATAGAAGTTATTAAAGAATCAATATTTCACTAAATGTTGACCCTTTGTGGGGGAGGTACTAGAAGGAGTGGACCAATAGGACCCATCTTCGAACTTAGCCGGAGATAGAAGAAAATATTACCACATACCAAATTTGAAGTCAATCGGTTGCTCGTTTCGAGAGTTATCGTGCGCACCAGCCAGCAGACAGACAGACGGACGGACATTACTCATTCGACTTAAACAGCCGAACATACTTAGGGTCTTAGGTCACTCCTTCGATATGTTACACTTTTGGCTCGTAGAAAATGATGAGGGTATACCTCCTCTCTAAGGTGGGGGGATAAATATAAAAAAAAAATTTAAAAGAAGGCAGCGTTACCTCGAAAATTACGTATAGAAATAGTGTTCAAAATGTCAAAAGATCGGTGCAGTAGTTTTTGAGTTATGAGGGGCACAGGCTGGGAAAACGTGGGTTGTGGGAAAACAGTTCGATTCCGATTCATCTTAAATGTCCACATAACATTCTTGAAAGGTTCTCAGTTCTAAATATCGATTAAAAAATATGCACAAACATAAGTTTATAAACGTTACCCCTTAAAAGAACTAAAGTGTCCAACTCTACTTTATTCATGACTAGCTGAGCCCGGTGCGCTTCGCTGCCCATGTCAAAATTCTCGCTGTAGAAACTGTATTTTATATCCGATCAGTACGAAATTCGGCAGAAAGAGGTTTGTTATTACATGAAGGAATACTGCCAAATTCGGAGAAAATCGGTTCAGATTTAGATATAGTCCCCATATATATGTTACCCCCGATTTGAAATTCAAGCGCTGTAGAAACTGTATTTTATATCCCATCAGTAAGAAATTCGGCAGAAAGAGGTTTCTTATTACATGAAGGAATGCCGCAAAATTCGGAAAAAATCAGTTCAGATTTAGATATAGCCCCCATATATATATGTTACCCCCAATTTGACATGTAAGCGCTGTAGAGACTGTGTTTTATATCCGATCAGTACGAAATTCGACAGAAACAGGTTTCTATTTTACATGAATGAGTATTCTAGGAAAATCGATTCAGATTTATATATAACCTCCATATATATGTTCCTCCAGATTTGGTTACAAAGCGCTATAGAAGTTGTACTTTACTTCCGATCATTACAAAGTTCTCCAGAAAGATTTTTCTCAATTTAGGAACGAATATTGCTTAATTTTGCGATTATCGGTTCAAAATACATTTAGCAATTATTCCAAATTATTATCGCAATGACCCTTATCGCACTGTTAAGGAGGTGTAGGGTATTATATAGTCGGCCCCGCCCGACTTTCTGCCTTTCCTTACTGGTATTAGTAATAAATTCACTGAATGAAAAAATACCGAATTCAGTGGAAAGTCCAGAAAATAGAAATGTATACTTATAAAATTTCCAAATTCTTGTTTCATTGATATTGCATCACATTATCATATTGCGATTGTATTGGAGTGAGCAGCTGTAATTATCGCATACCGAGCATTTCTGTTCATGTATTACCTATATAATACTTGCAAGATATATCAAAATATGGGCTGGGCCACGCCCACTGGTCCTATTCCGCCCATTTGAAAGCCAATCACGTAGACTGCTACCAGATACATATACGCAAAATTTCAACACTCTCGCTAACAAAATGAGCAAGATAATTCAATTTCAAAATTTGGCTTATATGGGCGGTGGCCCGCCCATTGGTCAGATCCCGCCAATTTTTGGACCAATCACGTGGACTGTCACCAGATACATATCTACAACATGACAGCACTCTAGATAAAAAATTGTGCAAGTTATATCAATTTCAAAATTTGGCTTATAAGGGCGGGGCCACGCCCATGGGTCCGATCCCGCCCATTTTCTGACCAATTACGTAGAATGCCACCAGATACATATACACAACATTGCAGCACTCCCGATAGCAAATTGTGCAAGATATAAAAATTTCAAAATTTGGTCATTGTGGGCGGGGCCACGCCTATTGGTCCGAACCCGCCCATATTTGGACCAATCACGTAGATCGCCAACGGATATATATACACAAAATTCCAGGTCTCTCGCTAACAAATTGTGCAAGATATCACATTTTTTAAATTTGGCTTATATGGGCGGTGCCACGCCCATTGGTTCGATCCCGCCCGTTTTTGGATCAATCACGTAGACTGCCACCGTTTACATATACACAAAACTCCAGCACTCTCGCTAACAAATTGTGCAAAATATCTCAATTTCAAAATTTGGCTTATATGGGCGGGGCCACGCCCATTGGTCCGATTCCGCCCATTTTTGGAAAATTCACATAATCTGCCATTAAATGCATACAAACAAAATTTCAGCACTATACCTATAATAGGAGCAGAAATATCGGATTTTTAACCTGCGATTTGTATGGGAGGTACCACGCCCCTTTGTCCAATTAATTTTTTTTTTCTATATAAACCATCTCGTGAAAATTTAGAATCGAATAAAAAAAAAATCATCCAAATCGCTCCAGCCGTTCTGACGTGATGCCATTACACAGATGGACCGTTTCATTTTTATATATATAGATAGATTATATGCCTAAATGGAATTTTTTATTAAGAGCGATTACCTTTTTTTAATTTTTTTTTTATAAGAAAGAAGTTTTTGAATATTAGAAGTTACAAACATTTTACTTTTAATTTTTTTATAATTTTTTTAAACAAATTAGCCAAATGTTTTTTTCTACAACAAACTTTTTGTTTTTTATAAAATGTTTTATTCGATACTCGTACCAAGAAATGTGTTCGTAGGTTGAGAACTTCATTATACTATGGATCTAAATTTAACTTATGTCCTAGTAACAATATTTTTTGTCGATCTGTGTATGATCCCATTCATTTCTCCAATTGGCTTATGTACGATTGTTTACGAATTGGATTACATTAGATTCGGAACGATCTACAAATATTGGACGTTTTCTTAAAATAGTCGAAAAGAATGTACTCTTATTGAATATAATTCGATTAAAGAGAAATAAAACTAAAATGTTCTCGTTTTGTCGAATGTTTGCGAAAATGTAAAGTTTCCGACATTAGGTTTACGACGTTTTATACGTTCGTCATATACGTCACAGCTTTCGACGACGAACCATCTCTGATGTCAACAAAATAATGTGTTTATAACCTCACTACTGTGAACAAGGGTATATACTTACAAGTTGCTGCGGACCAAAACACATCGAAGGAGTGGTCTAAGAGACCACAAGATTATTAGGCGAAAATCTGTTTTGGGCCATTTTAAGTCATTTGTCCGTCCGTCTGTCTGTCAGGCTGGTGACCACAATAACTTTCGATTGGAGGGTGATTCCAACGGAACGGGTGTGAAATTTTACTGAGTATGTTCCTGATCTATATAATTAATAACGATAACTCACAAAGGGTGGTTTATGTAGATATACCTAAGTGTTACATACTGACATGCAAGGAAATTAAAAAATATTTTTAATAGCAAAAATATGGTTGATATATACCGTAACGGGTGTGACCTTAGGTTTTGATAAAATCTTGATCAGAGGCTTTCTTAAGTGCATACTGTAAAATTTGTCTATGTGCTGCGAACAATCTCGAGAGTATAATGTATATTGTAAACTGCATTCCAAATAATTTAAATTGTTATTGCATTTGTAGTAAATATATTAATATGTAACGGGTGTGACATAGTCTCAATCTGGAGGAGTAATAAGTAGAACGGAATATTGTTCAGGATTTATTAGTCGACAAGCATCTATTAAACTATTTTTTTTTCTGCGAAAAACAAAATCGAACTCGTTTTATTAACATAGAGTAAAAACTTACAAATACAAAACTCGTTGCCAAAAACAATTTTGACATCTTAAAAACTATTTATTTTTCTTTCTTTTAAAGAACTATTTTCTGAATTAGAATACGCTGTTCGTCCTGCTGGAAATAATGTTTAGGTCGGTTGTTCTTGATTTTTTTTAGTTTTCCACCTATTTTCTAAAATATATTGGCATTTGTTAACTCCATTTGACAATTATACTTATGCCTTTTACTCCAGAACCAATCAAAACCTTGTAACATAGAATGGGCTGATTTAAAATGACCATCACAGCCACACACATCGTTCTCTTAATGATTATCGCTATACAATCTATTTATTTTTCAACTTATACCGAAATTTCTGTTTTCAATTATTTAATTTCATACTTAACATAAAATTAATAAGAAAACAATATTTTTAAATCGATTAAAAATTATTTACGGTCTTTGCGTAACGGGTGTGAAAAATCTTAGAATGCAAATTCTAGCGTAAATTAAATTTAACTTTTTCTATATTTCACTTCAACTTAAAAACCCGTTTGCAGGCACTGCGTATTTTCCAAAAGTTACGAATTTTACACTAAACTACACGTAAGGATGCGTACTTTCTTGTAGTCAAAAGGAAAATTTCGGAAAATAAAAAATATGTCGAAAAATAGCTCGGTCAGTTCAACAGTGAAAGTAGTGCATCCAACAAATTTATAATAACCTATAGAGACTCATTGGAAGAAAAAAGATATTCCTAAATTTCATCAACTCTGCATGAAATTAAGAAATGCAATTGCTCGTGTCCCTTATGGTATTTTTTTGCAAAAATCTGATTTATTTTTTAATGTGTGATGGGGTCAGTTTACGTGAAATCACCCAGGAGTAACCGATTGACTATCTCAGGCTGAGATCAAAGCTGGGCCATATTCTGTCCACTCCATTGAGTAGCTCCCACACAAAGGGTCGATTTATGGTGATTTCGTTTCTGAAAAATAATGTCACCACATCATGTTGCGACATTTTTAAAATTCCCCCCTGCACCCTCTGCTAATTGCGCATTTTGCATGCGAACAATCGAACAAAAGTAAAACCCATTTCTACATTATGGTGCAACCATTTGGTAGTGCATTAATAATGTACACTTTAATTTAGGTTTGGTTCTAAAGTCTGCTTTTTGACGGTGCAACACTCCACACCGTGGACTAGGCTGAGTGTGGAAAATGCGATATTTTCGAATGTAATAATTTTACAAACGAAATCAAAACCAATTCATACGGCTGCACCATTTTTACAAACGAATCTAAAAATGCAATTTAATTGTAAAATGTAGAAACAATTTTACATTTTTTTGCTTAAACGAAATCACCATTAGTGAAATATTGATTATTTAATATACTCTTCAACAATTCCTGACGTACTATGTATTAGTATCTTGGTAGCGATCACTTAGGAAAAAATGAGCGAAGTTGACACGCCACTTTTGGCACTACCCATGCAAGTGGACCATTAATGGCTTATAACTTTGATTCCAGTCGATACAAATACTTGAAATTTTGTACAGTGTGAAATGTGCGTTATTGGCACTTCCCTTTTAGTACACCACACTCAAATGGACCACTTGCACAAAAAGTTATCGGCTTAAAGCTCCGATTCATGCGCATAATTATGTGGACTTATAATTTTGGTACCTCCCACACGAAATTTTGTACAGTGTAATGCTTTTATAGAACCCACAGTCTATTGAAAAAATGAGCTTTATTGCCACGTCTTTTTTAGTATCTCCTAAATATTCATATTCACAATAAAAAATATTAAAAATTATTTTTTTAATGTCCCTTACTTTTACAATAAGGGTCATAATTTATACATTTATCAATAGATTCTTCTGAAATGTTCAATATTTTCTTTGGTAGGACGGTCGCATTCAATTAAATAAAAAAAAATGCGTTTTTAAAAATATTTCTTGTGGGTTTTCTTTTTGTGCCAGCAAGAAACATTTTAAAAAACATTTTAAATTATTTCTTGTTATCACTGTCTCTACGTGAAAGCGATATTCCCAACATTTGTAACACTCGGCTCCAACGAGCTCATACTTAAAAAAATACTAAAGTTCATTCCAAATTTTAAAGGTACATTAGAAAAAAAAATGGGATTTAAACAAGTAAAAGCGTTAAGTTCGGTCGTGCCGTTTCTTATATTCCATCCACAATGGATTGTATTAAATTTTGTATAGGTAAATTATTAAAAATTATGGCCTTAGTAAGCCATTTTAGATGGACTATACCAAAATATGAACTGATTTTATTTTTACTGCGATGAATTTTTGTCTATATATATAAAAGAGAGTGTCTGTTTGTGGGTTTGTTTGTTTGTTTGTTCCGTATAGACGTCTAAACGGCTAGACCGATCATCTTGAAATTTTCACAGAATGTACATGTGTAGGGGGTGCTGAAAATAGGGTACTTGAATTTTCGATATATCAAGCGGGCGTGGACACGCCCATATGGGTCCAATTTTGATATTAAGACAATTTTTTAGCTAGAGTGCTGAAATTTTGTGTGTATGTATTTAGTGACAGATTATGTGAATTTTCAAAAAATGGGCGGAATCGGACCAATGGGCGTGGCCCCGCCCATATAAGCCAAATTTTGAAATTGAGATATTTTGCACAATTTGTTAGCGAGAGTGCTGGAATGTTATGTATATGTGTATGGTGGCAGTCTACGTGATGGCTCCAAAAATGGGCGGGATAGGACCAATGGGCGTGGCCCCGCCCACATAGACCAAATTTTGAAATTTTGATATCTTGCACAATTTGCTAGCGGGAGTGCTGCAATGTTGCGTATATGTATCTGGTGGCATTATACGTAATTGGTCAAAAAATGGGCGGGACCGGACCAATGGGCGTGGCCCCGCCCATATAAGCCAAATTTTGAAATTGATATATCTTGCACAATTTGTTAGTTAGAGATCTGGAATTTTGTGTATATATATCCGTTGGCGATCTACGTGATTGGTCCAAAAATGGGCGGGTTTGGACCAATATGCGTGGCCTATATCTAAATCTGAACCGATTTTCTCCGAATTTTGCGGTATTCCTTCATGTAATAAGAAGCCTCTTTCTGCCGAATTTCTTACTGATCGGATATAAAATACAGTTTCTACAGCGCTTGAATTTCAAATCGGGGGTAATATATATATGGGGACTATATCTAAATCTGAACCGATTTTCTCCGAATTTGGCAGTATTCCTTCATGTAATAACAAACCTCTTTCTGCCGAATTTCGTACTGATCGGATATAAAATACAGTTTCTACAGCGCTAATTTTGAAATGGGCAGCGAAGCGCACCGGGTTCAGCTAGTATATATAAAAGAGAGTGTCTGTTTGTGGGTTTGTTTGTATATTTGTTTGTTCCGTATAGACATCTAAACGGCTGGACCGATCATCTTGAAATTTTCACAGAATGTACATGTGTAGGGGGTGCTGAAAATATGGTACTTGAATTTTCGATATATCAAGTGGGCGTGGACCCGCCCATATGGGTCCAATTTTGATATTGAGAACATTTTTTAGCTAGAGTGAAATTTTGTTTGTATGCATTTAGTGGCAGATTATGTGAATTTGCCAAAAATGGGCGGAATCGGACCAATGGGCGTGGCAACGCCCATATAAGCCTTAAGATATCTTGCACATTTTGTTAGCGAGAGTGCTGTAATTTTGTGTACGTGTATCTGGTAGCAGTATACGTGTTTGTTCCAAATATGGGCGGGATAGGCGTGGCCCCGCACACATATGCCAAATTTTAGAATTGTGATAGCTTGAACAATTTGTTAGCGTGAGTGCTGTAATTTAGTGCATATGTATCCGGTGGCAGTCTACGTTATTGGTCGAAAAATGAGCGGGATCGGAAAAATGGCCCCGCCCATATAAGCCATATTGTGAAATTGAGATATCTTGCACAATTTATTAGCGAGAGTGCTGTAATTTTGTGTACGTGTATCTGGTAGCAGTCTACGTGTTTGGTCAAAAAATGGGCGGGATCGGAACAATGGGCGTGGCCTTATTGTGATATCTTGAACAATTTGTTAGCATGAGTGCTGCAATTTAGTGCATATGTATGTATCCGGTTGCAGTTTACGTTATTGGTCCAAAAATTAGCGGGATCGGACAAATGGGCGTAGCACCGCCTATATAATCCAAATTTTGAAATTGAGATATCTTGGACAATTTATTACCGACAGAGTTGCAATTTAGTGCATATGTAAGTATCCGGTGGCAATCTACGTTATTGGTCCAAAAATAGGCGGGATCATACTAACGGACGTGGCCCAGCCCAAATTTTGAAATTGATATATCTTACACGATTTGTTAGAGAGAGTGCTGAAATTTTGGGTATATGTATCTGGTGGTAGTCTTCGTGACTGGTCCAAAAATGAGCGGGATCGGACAAATGGGCGTGGCCCGCCCATGTAAGCCAAATTTTGAAATTAAGATATCTTGCACAATTTATTATCGAGAGTGCTGTAATTTTGCGATGTATCTGGCGGCAGTCTACGTGATTGGTCCAAAAATGGGCGGGATCCGACTAATGGGCGTTGCACCGACCGAGTGAGTCAAGTTTTGAGATTGGAATAGCTTGCACAATTTGTTGGCGATAGTGCTATAATTTTGTGTATATGTTTCTGGTAGTTGTCTACATGATTCACCCAAAAATGGGCGGGATATGACCAGTGGGGGTGGCCCCGGCCATATAAGTCAATATTGTAAATTGATATATCTTGCACAATTTGTTAGCGAGAGTGCTGTAATTTTGTGTTTGATATATCTTAAGCAATTTGTTAGAGAGATCAATGTAATTTAGTGCATACATATTTGGTGTCAGTCTACGTAATTAGTCCAAAAATGAACGGGATCGGAAATCTGAAGTCTGGGGCAACGAAGTGGACCGGGTCCAGCTAGTCTTAACTAAATATAAACTGCAAAAATTCAGTTAAAATTCTAAGAAAATATGGTATTTATGGCATAAATGCGTGACAATTTAAAAAAAAATAAATAAAACTTTAGCATAATTTTTGTTTTTGTTTTAGTATTATAATAAAATATGCTTCAAAGTACCCAAAAATATTTTTTAGGTCTCGGTCAAACAAAAAAGTTGTTGCATAGTTTAATCATTTCATTTAAAGGGTGGTGTAAGCTATAATGTAGTCGGCTCCGCCCGACTTTAGCCTTTCATTACTGGTTTAAGTTACAAATATGATCACATAATATTCATCATTCCCATTGGATGCCCTATATAGTACGTTCCCGACACAAACACCGATAGTATGTTAAATGCCGTCTGCAATTTCCGAGATAAGAAACATGAGAATATTTTCTTGAAATTGAAATAGAAACTAATTGAAAGAACAACAGAGTCAACCTCGAAGTCACACTTTGTGTCTGCGACACAAAATCGGAATACGGATTACTGTCACGGAGTTATTTCTTAAGGGAAGAAGGGAAATGACTAACCACTAAACTATGACAATGGCAGAAACAACAATCTGGTGAATGGAATCACTAGAAGAATGGCTACTACGTACCAGGCAAGGGACTGGAACAATTGTTTCTCTGTCAGCATCACTGAGCATGTCGTACGAGTTAGTTTATAAGAAACGTTTGAGATAATTCCATAAAATTGCAACCAGTAAAATTGGTATTTTTTTCATGTGCAAGAAAAGTGAATGGTTTTGGAAAAATATAAAAGTGGAAATTTCAGCACCAACGTCATTATTCTCTTTAAATTTAAAAGAACTACTAAAAAAATTATAAATATAACGATGAGCTAACCAAAAAGTTTCTTATGGTGCTTTATTTTGTGCCAATAAATGCTACATTTCGCCTCAAAATGCCTTTTAGTGTTCGATTGTTAAAAAATTCTGCACTGCAAAAGGGTTTCATTAATTTTTGTACAAAATTTCGCACTTGCACGGTGCAAAATGCAACATTTCAGCCCTGTATTTAATTGAGTGGACGCTGCCCTACAGCGCACAGTGGTATTTTGGATTCAAAAAAGCAAGTTTCGACAAATACTTTCCAAAAATCGAATGATACAGTTCTATAGAGAAGTGTTTCAATGAGAACCAGTAAGGAAAGGCAGAAAGTCGGGCGGGGCCGACTATATAATACCCTACACCTCCCTAACAATGCGATAAAGGTCATTGCGATAATAATTTGGAATAATTCTGAGCCGATAATCGCTAAATTAAGCAATATTTGTTCCTAAATTGAGAAACATCTTTCCGGAAAATATTAATGTTCGGAAGTAAAGTACAACTTCTATAGCGCTTTGATACCAAATCAGGAGGAACATATATATGGAGGTCATATATAAATCTGAACCGATTTTCCCTGAATACTCATTCATGTAAAAAGACCTCTTTCTGTAAAATTTCGTACTGATCGGATATAAAATACGGTCTCTACAACGCTTACATGTCAAATCGGTGGTAACATATATATGGGGGCTATATCTAAATCTGAACCGATTTTCTCCGAATTTGGCAGTATTCCTTCGAGTAATAAGAAACCTCTTTCTGCCGAATTTCGCACTGATCGTATATAAAATACAGTTTCTACAGCATTTACATATCAAATCGGGGGTAACATATATATGGGGGCTATATCTAAATCTGAACCGATTTTCTCCGAATTTGGCAGTATTCCTTCGAGTAATAAGAAACCTCTTTCTGCCGAATTTCGCACTGATCGGATATAAAATACAGTTTCTACAGCATTTACATGTCAAATCAGGAGTAACATATATATGGGGGCTATATCTAAATCTGAACCGATTTCCCTCAAATTTGGCAGTGTTAATTCACGTAATGAGAAACCTCTTTCTTTTAATTTTTTTACTGATCGGATATAAAATACAGTTTCTGCAGCGCTTACATGTCAAATCGGGGGTAACATATATATGTGGGCTATATCTAAATCTCAACCGATTTCCCTCAAATTTAGTAGTATTAATTCATGTAATAAGAAATCTCTTTCTGCCGAATTTCGTACTGATCGGAACAAAAATACACTTTTTACATCGCTTACATGTAAAATCGGGGTAAACATAAATATGGGGGCTATATCTAAATCAGAACCGATTTTCTCCGAATTTGGCAGTATTCCTTCATCTAATAAGAAACCTCTTTCTGCCGAATTTCACACTTATCGGTTATAAAATAATTTTTTTACGGCGCTTACATGTGAAATCGGGGATAACGTATATATGGGGGCTATATCTAAATCTGAACCGATTTTTCCCAAATTTAACAGTGTTCATTAATATAATAAGAGACCTCTTTCTGCTGAATTTCATACTGATCGGATATAAAATAAAGTTTTTACAGCGCTTACATGTCAAATCGGGGCTAACATATATATGGGGGCTATATCCAAATCTGAACCGATTTTAACCAAATTAAATAGGGATCGTCTTTGGGCCAAAAAAAAAGATATGTGTAAAGTTTCGTCAAGATTGGGCCGTAATTGCGACCTGTACTTTGATTACAAGAATACATCTACAGACGGACAGACAGACGGACAACAAGTCTGTCGGTATAATAAACAATGGATCTATTTCTTCTCCTTTTGGGTGTTACAAACAAATGCACAAAGTCATAATACCCTGTACCACAGTGTGGTGTAGGGTATAAAAATAATAATTTGCTTTTTAAATATTGTAAAGCGATAACTAACGAAAATGTGCATGCAACTCGGTAGCTTTTGCACGTAAAATATTTGCACAGCTAAAATTTAAATGTTGTTATTATTAAAAAATACTGAACCATCTTTATACCCTACACCACACTGTGGTACAGGGTATTATAACTTTGTGCATTTGTTTGTAACACCCAAAAGGAGAAGAAATAGACCCATCGTTTATTATACCGATCGACTTAGAATCACTTTCTGAGTTGATTTAGCTATGTCCGTCTGTCTGTCTGTCCGTCTGTCTGTCCGTCTGTCCGTCTGTCCGTCTGTGCATGTATTCTTGTAATCAAAGTACAGGTCGCAATTATGGTCCGATCTCGACGAAACTTTACACATATGTTTTTTTTGGCCCAAGGACGATCCCTATTGAATTTGGTTAAAATCGGTTCAGATTTAGATATAGCCCCCATATATAAGTTACCCCCGATTTGACATGTAAGCGCTGTAAAAACGGTATTTTATATCCGATCAGTATGAAATTCGGCAGAAAGAGGTTTCTTATTATATGGATGCACACTAATAAATTTGGAAGAAATCGGTTCAGATTTAGATATAGCCCCCATATATACGTTACCCTCGATTTGACATGTAAGCGCTGTAAAAACTTTATTTTATATCCGATCAGTATGAAATTCGGCAGAAAGAGGTTTCTTATTATATGGATGAACACTATTACATTTGGTAGAAATCGGTTCAGATTTAGATATAGCCCCCATATATACGTTACCCCCGATTTGACATGTAAGCGCTGTAAAAACTTTATTTTATATCCGATCAGTATGAAATTCGGCAGAAAGAGGTTTCTTATTATATGGATGCACACTAATAAATTTGGAAGAAATCGGTTCAGATTTAGATATAGCCCCCATATATACGTTACCCCCGATTTGACATGTAAGCGCTGTAAAAACTTTATTTTATATCCGATCAGTATGAAATTCGGCAGAAAGAGGTTTCTTATTATATGGATGAACACTATTACATTTGGTAGAAATCGGTTTAGATTTAGATATAGCCCCCATATATACGTTACCCCCGATTTGACATGTAAGCGCTGTAAAAACGGTATTTTATATCCGATCAGTATGAAATTCGGCAGAAAGAGGTTTCTTATTATATGGATGAACACTATTACATGTGGTAGAAATCGGTTTAGATTTAGATATAGCCCCCATATATACGTTACCCCCGATTTGACATCTAAGCGCTGTAGAGACTGTATTTAATATCCGATCAGTACGAAATTCGACAGAAGGAGGTCTTTTTACATGAGTAAGTATTCAGGGAAGATCGGTTCAGATTTATATTAAAGCTCCATATATATGTTCCTCCTGATTTGGTATCAAACCGCTATAGAAGTTGTATTTTACTTCCGATCATTAAAATTTTCCAGAAAGATGTTTCTCACTTTAGGAACGAATATTGCTTAATTTAGCGATTATCGTTTCAGAATTAGATAATACGTTTCTACCCATTTACCAATTATTCCAAATTATTATGGCAATGACCCTTATCGCATTGTCAGGGAGGTGTAGGGTATTATATAGTCGGCCCCGCCCGACTTTCTGCCTTTCCTTACAGGTTTTAATTTAAAAATAAAATTTATTGGATTGCATATATAGTTTGGGTATATATGAAGGAATTAAAATGGCTCTATTAAATTCAGAGTTTATAGTTTTCCTTGGGCGTGGTTTGTTTTCGAAATATGGGAAGAGACACGTCAAAAGGCCCACTTTTTTAATTTTATTCCGATCGCGTCAAAACTTAGTGGTGTTGCAGAAGTACTATGTTTATGAGATGTGCCAAAAATACAGATAGATAACGAAGAAACAGGGTATCAAAGTTTGCAATTTTGGCCATTGTAACTCCTGACTACGTGGACCGATTTAAATGAACCGCGGCTTATATGACATCTATTTAGAAACGCACAAAATGTACATTGATAATTGTTTGCAAATATTTAATTTTCATACTTTTTACTCGCGATTTTAATTGTGTGCCGCGGATGGGATTCTATATCTTTAAACTACAAAAACGAAGCACTTTCTGTTTACTATATCAATACGAGCTTTCGTAATGGGATGAAAACCACAACAAATGCTGTGTACATTTTAAATTCCAAACATACTAATTTTTTATGATTTCGTTCGTATTATAAAGTGAGTTTTCTTTAAGTTGTGGACCAGAAACATAATTATTGAATGTAATTGTAGCATTATATAGCCAGATATACCAGAAAAACAAAAAAAAAAATTTTTCGACAAAAATCAACATCGCATTTTTTACTCCGGCCTACAATTAAACTGGTCAAATTGAGTCATAGCGATCAGATATTTGACCAGATCTCAAAGAATGTTGATGTTCTAGATACAAATATAAAATCAAACCAGTAAGGAAAGACAGAAAGTCGGGCGGGGCCGACTATATAATAACCCTACACCTACCTACCAATACGATAATGGGCATTAATAAGCAAACTCTCTGCCGATTTTCGTACTGATCGGATATAAAACACGGTTTCTACAGCGCTTACATGTCAAATCTGGTGTAACATATATATTGGGACTATGTTTAAACCTGAACCGATTTTCCCCGAATTTGGCAGTGTTCATACATGTAATAAAAAAACTCTCTCTGTTAAATTTCGTACTGATCGGATATAAAACACGATTTCTACAGCGCTTAAATGATAAATCGGGTGAAACATATATATGGGGCCTATATCTAAATCTGAACCGATTTTCCCCGAATTTGGCAGTGTTTATTCATGTAATAACAGAACTTTCTCTGCCGAATTTCGTACAGGTCGGATGTAAAATACGGTTTCTACAGCGCTTACATGTCAAATCGGGTGAACCATATATATGGGGACTATATCTAAATCTGAACCGATTTCCCCGAATTTGGCAGTGTTTATTCATGTAATAAGAAAACTATCTCTGTCAAATTTCGTACTGATCCGATTTAAAATACAGTTCCTACAGCGCTTGCATGTCAAATCGGGTGAAACATATATATGGGGGCTATATCTAAATCTGAACGGATTTTCTCCGAATTTGGTAGTGTTCATTCACGTAATAATAAAACTCACTCTGCCGAATTTCATAAAGATGGGATGTAAAATGTGGTTTCTACAGCGCTTACATGTCAAATCGGGTGAAACATATATATGGGGACTATATCCAAATCTGAACCGATTTTAACCAATTTCAATAGAGATCGTCCTTGGGCCAAAAAAGAGCACTATGCTAAATTTCATCATAATCGGACCATAAATACGACCTGCACTTTGATTACAAGAATACATGGACAGACGGACAGACAGACGACAGACAGACAGACGGACATGGCTAAATCGACTCAGAAAGTGATTCCGAGTCGATCGGTATAATAAACAAAAGTTCTATCTCTTCTCCTTTTAGGTGTTACAAACAAATGCACAAAGTCATAATACCCTGTACCACAGTGTGATGTAGGGTATAAAAAGCGATATGCATTCGCGTTTTTGAGATACGGTATTAGTTATATGATAAAAATGCTGATTTCACGCTTTTTTTGAAAATAGAATCGCGAAAGACGCTCTTTTACCAAAAAAAATTCAGGTTTCGCAAAATAATCACTTTCCTATCAAACGAGTTAAAAGTTTATTTTATAAAGAGTCAAAATCTTGCAATATCTCGTAGATATTATGATTTTTTTTATACCCTACACCACACTGTGGTACAGGGTATTATAACTTTGTGCATTTGTTTGTAACACCCAAAAGGAGAAGAAATAGACCCATCGTTTATTATACCGATCGACTTAGAATCACATTCTGAGTTGATTTAGCTATATCCGTCTGTCTGTCTGTCCGTCTGTCTGTGCATGTATTCTTGTAATCAAAGTACAGGTCGCAATTATGGTCCGATCTCGACGAAACTTTACACATATCTTTTTTTTGCCCAAGGACGATCGCTATTGAATTTGGTTAAAATCGGTTCAGATTTAGATATAGCCCCCATATATATGTTAGCCCCGATTTGACATGTAAGCGCTGTAAAAACTTTATTTTATATCCGATCAGTATGAAATTCGGCAGAAAGAGGTTTGTTATTATATAAATGAACACTGTTAAATTTGGAAGAAATCGGTTCAGATTTAGATATAGCCCCCATATATAGGTTACCCCCGATTTGACATGTAAGCGCTGTAAAAATGTTATTTTATATCCGATCAGTGCGAAATTCGGCAAAGGGAGGTTTCTTATTACATGAAGGAATACTGCTAAGTTCGGAGAAAATCGGTTCAGATTTATATATAGCCCTCATATATATGTTACCCCCGATTTGTACATGTAAGCGCTGTAAAAACTGTATTTTATATCCGATCAGTGCGAAATTCGGCAGAAAGAGGTTTCTTATTATATGAAAGAATAATGCTAAATTCGGAGAAAATCGGTTCGGATTTGGATATAGCCCACATATATATGTTACCCCCGATTAGACCTGTAAGCGCTGTAGAAATTGTATTTTATATCCGATCAGAGCAAAATTCGGCAGAAAGAGGTTTCTTATTACTCGAAGGAGTACTGCCAAATTTGGAGAAAATCGGTTCAGATTTAGATATAACCATATATATGTTAGCCCCGATTTGAAATTCAAGCGCTGTAGAAACTGTATTTTATATCCGATCAGTGCGAAATTCGGCAGAAAGAGGTTTCTTATTACATGAAAGAATAATGCTAAATTCGGAGAAAATCGGTTCGGATTTGGATATAGCCCACATATATATGTTACCCCCGATTAGACCTGTAAGCGCTGTAGAAATTGTATTTTATATCCGATCAGTGCAAAATTCGGCAGAAAGAGGTTTTTTATTACTCGAAGGAATACTGCCAAATTTGGAGAAAATCGGTTCAGATTTAGATATAACCATATATATGTTAGCCCCGATTTGAAATTCAAGCGCTGTAGAAACTGTATTTTATATCCGATCAGTGCGAAATTCGGCAGAAAGAGGTTTCTTATTACATGAAAGAATAATGCTAAATTCGGAGAAAATCGGTTCGGATTTGGATATAGCCCACATATATATGTTACCCCCGATTAGACCTGTAAGCGCTGTAGAGATTGTATTTTATATCCGATCAGTGCAAAATTCGGCAGAAAGAGGTTTCTTATTACTCGAAGGAATACTGCCAAATTTGGAGAAAATCGGTTCAGATTTAGATATAACCATATATATGTTAGCCCCGATTTGAAATTCAAGCGCTGTAGAAACTGTATTTTATATCCGATCAGTGCGAAATTCGGCAGAAAGATGTTTCTTATTACATGAAAGAATAATGCTAAATTCGGAGAAAATCGGTTCGGATTTGGATATAGCCCCCATATATATGTTACCCCCGATTAGACCTGTAAGCGCTGTAGAAATTGTATTTTATATCCGATCAGTACGAAATTCGACAGAAAGACGTTTCTATTTTACATGAATGAGTATTCAGGGAAAATCGATTCAGATTTATAACCTCCATATATATGTTCCTCTTGATTTGGTTACAAAGCGCTATAGAAGTTGTACTTTACTTCCGATCATTACAAAAGTCTCCAGAAAGATGTTTCTTAATTTAGGAACGAATATTGATTAATTTAGCGATTATCGGTTCAGAATTAGGTATATCCACATATATGTTCTTACCCTTTTACCAATTATTCCAATATATTATCGCAATCACCCTTATCGCATTCTTAGGGAGGTGTAGGGTATTATATAGTCGGCCCCGCCCGACTTTCTGCCTTTCCTTACTGGTTTATTTCTCCAATTGGGTAATTCCAAAGAAAATCGAACCAAAAATTACGATTTGAAAATTTTACCTTTTTGATTTTGCTGCAACTTTGCACGCGCATACTGCAAGATGATACGAAATTTTGACAGTTTACCATTTGTCAAAATTTATAGCGGTTTAGATTTTATAGGGTGCCAAAATGGGGCATCTACATTTTTTAAACCCTACACCACACTGTGGTACAGGGTATTATAACTTTGTGCATTTGTTTGTAACACCCATAAGGAGAATAAATAGACCCATTGTTTATTATACCGATCGACATAGAATCACTTTTTGAATTGATTTAGCTATGTCCGTCTGTCTGTCTGCCCGTCTGTCTGTGCATGTATTCTTGTAATCAAAGTACAGGTCGCAATTATGGTCCGATCTCGACGAAACTTTACACATATATTTTATTTGGCCAAGGACTATATATATGTTACCCCAGATTTGACATGTAAGCGCTGTAAAAACTTTATTTTATATCCGATCAGTCTGAAATTCGGCAGAAAGAGGTTTCTTATTATATGAATGAACAGTTTTAAATTTGGAAGAAATCGGTTCAGATTTAGATATAGCCCCCGTATATACGTTACCCCCGATTTGAAGTGTAAGCGCTGTAAAAATGTTATTTTATATCCGATCAGTATGAAATTCGGCAGAAAGAGGTTTCTTATAATATGAATGAACACTGTTAAATTTGGAAGAAATCGGTTCAGATTTAGATATAGCTCCCATATATACGTTACCCCCGATTTGACATGTAAGCTCTGTAAAAACTGTATTTTATATCCGATCAGTATGAAATTCGGCAGAAAGAGGTTTCCTATTATTTGAATGAACACTGTTAAATTTGGAAGAAATCGGTTCAGATTTAGATATAGCCCCCATATAAACGTTACCCCCGATTTGACATGTAACAATTTTATTTTATATCCGATCAGTGCGAACTTCGGCACAAAGAGGTTTCCTTCTACATGAAGAAATACTGCCAAATTCGGAGAAAATCGGTTCAGATTTAGATATAGCCCCCATATATATGTTACCCCCGATTTGACATGTAAACGCTGTAGAGACTGTGTTTTATATCCGATCAGTACGAAATTCGACAGAAAGATGTCTTTTTAAATGAATGAGTATTCAGGGAAAATCGGTTCAGATTTATATATAACATCCGTATATATGTTCCTCTTGATTTGGTATCAAAGCGCTATAGAAGTTGTACTTTACTTCCGATCCTTAAAATTTTCCAGAAATATTTTTCTCAATTTAGGAACGAATATTGCTTAATTTAGCGATTATCGGTTCAGAATTAGATAATATGTTCCTACCCATTTACCAATTATTTCAAATTATTATCGCATTGTTAGGGAGGTGTAGGGTATTATATAGTCGGCGCCGCCCGACATTCTGCCTTTCCTTACTGGGTTTTAAATTAAGCTATGTTCAAGTCGACATAACTTTAGAACGGAAGGTCAGATTTAAATGAAATAAGTACCATTTTAAAGATATTAACGTTCTTTCTAAGTATTATTAATACCACTGTATAAAAATACTTGAAATTTTGTACAATGTAATGATTGTATAGTGATTTTATATATTCAAGATTTATACAGATTTATAAATTAAACATCTTGGCAATTTTCAATTTTGATTTATGTCACTCTTTAAGTGAGTGAGCGATATGTTCTTAGTTGAGTTTGTTTGGGTTAATTTAGTTTGTTTGGGTTAATTTAGTTTGTTTGTGAGAGACATAACAGGTAGACGTGTTTTTTTTTTGTTCGCCGATTTTTCAGCGAATTTGCATCAAATTTTTGGTAAAAAATTGAATTGAGTACTTAAAAGCATATCGTCATCAGAAACGAAAAAGGGCCTATCATCATATTTAGAACTTTTACAGGAGAAGCAAAAAACTAAATAAAATTAAAAGTGCTGTCGTTAGAAAAACGGGTTTTACAGAGTGATGCATATATAAAATCACATAAAAAGAATTTATAACGTTTTTGTGAAAATTTCGTGAAATATGATTTTTTTAACTATGAGAAAAAGGATAATTTGTTGTTAGGCCCTTTTGAATTTCGTTAATAAATTCGCCAGTTTTAATACTACGCCGCTGAATTGCCACTTTTCTTGTTGTTACGCCCTTTTTCGTTTCTGATGACTATATGTTGAGAGTGGCATATGGTGATAGTACTCTGAGTCACAAAAATGTCTGCAAGTGGTAGACAGCTTTTCAAAGAAGGTCGAGAATATATGAATCCGTCCTGGAAGATCCATAACATCATAAACCGATGAAAATGTTGAGAAAGTGAAGAAAATTGTTATGGAGAATCGTCGAATCACTATTAGAGATGTTGGAGAGGATGTCGGCGTATCGATAGGCTCATTCCATAAAATGTTTTTTGGAAATTTTGGACATGAAGCTTGTGGTAGCGAAGTTTGTTCCAAACTTGCTGAATTTTGAACAAAAAAAACCGTAATTTGTTGGCAGAAAATAATACCGTCATGATTTACTCATCCACCGTGTTCAGCTGGTTTGACACCCTGCGACTTATTCCTGTTCCCAAAAATGAAGAAACACATGCAAGGACGGCGTTTTGCGACGAATGAGGAGATAAAAATTTACAAAAATAAAAAATTTAAAAAATCACGAGGAATAAAGGCTAGGCACTTTTTTCGTTTCCAAGTAATTGCGAGATTTCCATCTACTTCTTATCATTCGTGGTCTTCCAGGATTTTTATGTACCTGTGTCGTCTGATGTACATCTCAAGATATGACTAATCCAAGTCCATTTGTGCCTGCACATAAAGGATTCGTTGGTCACCCAGTTCGGCCAGAAAATTAGCAGGATTTGTTTCAGGCACTTATTGGACACAATACTGCAGTTAAAGTTTTTAAGCTTTGATGTGGTGGTTATATTGTTCGCTCTCCATAGTCTGTGCAGGGTATAGGCTTTATTAATTCTGTCGTTGACATCGGTACTAGAGCCGTCGTCTTTACGTGTTGTGCTTCCAAGGTACGAAATGGAATCTACGTCCTCGATCTGCTGTCCTTGGAGTGTTAGAAGTTATTGCTAGTACCAATCTTACCAGTTTGGTCTTCATCACATTTATTTCGAGGCCGACTTTATTGGCATTAAGTGATAGGCGCTGTGTCTTATGCCATGCTGCGTTTCAGAGATTGTCTGCTGAAGCACTTAAAGAAGACAAACCTGGGGCCTAATTACCGTATCCGTCTACGTACGAGCTTACGTACGTAAATAAATTACGTATCGTGTTTACTAATTGGATGATAGCTTACGATCGTAATTGTTTAAAAATTTATCGATTTTTTGAGTGATGTTCTCTGTCATCACTCAAAAAATTGATTAATGTATGCATATTTTATCCCATCGCAATTGTAAACAAAATACAAATTGTCAATTTGTATTGAGTAAATAATTAGAAATATTAAAAAATATGGACCCGCTGTTGATGTTCTGTCTATCCTCTTCAAAAGATGAGGACGAAAATAAAATAAACAAAATTAGAAAGCAAATCCGTGCCTCCAGTGATCCTTTTTCGTTACCAGCAGCCGCGTAAGTACATGTACTTAATTCTCTTTTGATCTATATATACATATATATACTTCCAGATTCAGGCAACGATTCAGACTCACAAAAGAAGCATTCCAATATGTTCTCTCTGAATTGGATTTCTCGGGACATATGTCTACATCCATCCCGCCAGTATTGCAATTGGCAGCCACACTCTCTCTTTTGGCCAGTGGCAGTTTTCAGCACAATGTTGGTAATGATTTCTTACTAGGAATGTGCCAGGGTGCAACATGTAAGATTGCCAACCGCGTCGCAAAATAAATTGAAAAAAAGTTGTGCCCACAACATATACAATTTTCTGTGGAAGATTCATCACTGTGTATGGAAGCGTTCTTTACGAATTATGACTTTGTGCATTTGTTTGTAACACCTAAAAGGAGAAGAGATAGACCCATTGTTTATTATACCGATCGACTCAGAATCACTTTCTGAGTCGATTTAGCCATGTCCGTCTGTCTGTCTGTCCGTCTGTCTGTCCGTCTGTCTGTCCGTCTGTCTGTCCGTCTGTCTGTCCGTATGTCCATGTATTCTTGTAATCAAAGTGCACGTCGTATTTATGGTCCGATTGTGATGAAATTTAGCATAGTCCTCTTTTTTGGCCCAAGGACGATCCCTATTGAAATTGGTTAAAATCGGTTCAGATTTGGATATAGTCCCCATATATATGTTTCACCCGATTTGACATGCAAGCGCCGTAGAAACCACATTTTACTTCCGATCTTTATGAAATTCGGCAGAGAGAGTTTTATTATTACGTGAATGAACACTACCAAATTCGGAGAAAATCCGATCAGATTTAGATATAGCCCCCATATATATGTTTCACCCGATTTGGCATTTAAGCGCTGTAGGAACTGTATTTTAAATCAGATCAGTACGAAATTTGGCAGAGAGAGTTCTCTTATTACATGAATAAACACTGCCAAATTCGGGGAAAATCGGTTCAGATTTAGATATAGCCACCATATATATGTTTCACCCGATTTAACATTTAAGCGCTGTAGAAATCGTGTTTTTTATCCGATCAGTACGAAATTTAACAGAGAGAGTTCTTATATTACATGAATAAACACTGCCAAATTCGGGGAAAATCGGTTCAGATTTTGATATAGCCACCATATATATGTTTCACCCGATTTAACATTTAAGCGCTGTAGAAATCGTGTTTTATATCCGTATATCGTGTTTTATATCCGTATATATATATACATGTATGAACACTGCCAAATTCTTATCGCAATGCCCATTTTCGCATTGGTAGGTAGGTGTAGGGTATTATATAGTCGGCCCCGCCCGACTTTCTGTCTTTCCTTACTGGTTTATAACTAATTTATTGGTTACAGGTGACTCCGGTTATCCCCTCGAACCTTGGTGTATTACGCCATATAGAAACCCAACGGATGGATCAACCGAATCATTGTTCAACGAAGTCCACTCCGCCGCTAGATGTACCGTTGAAAGATCGATGGGTATATAAGTTAATAATTATAGAAACACATTAACACCTTGAGTTGTGGAAACAGACTGAATTTTTATTATTCTTTAATATTTCTTAAAGAGTCAAAATCAATTGTCAATTATGTCGAGTAGGCAAATTGTAGTCTGCACGTGTGGATATTGTGGCTTAGCTCGCAGTGAATATTATGACGAAACAAGTCTGCGTTACAGTCAGTAGTTTGTTGTTGTTGTTTATTACTTTGTAACGGTGTCATATGTCGCAAACGAAGTCTGCCTTTTATACCGGTCAATTGATAATTAGGGTAGTCAACGTTATTCGTGAATAACACCTCCCCTCTTAAATGCGATTGTCCCAAATCGTTTTTAGAATAGTGGAATATTCCTGATTCTGCGTACTCCTCTTATTTCCATCTCATTTGACTCAGAGAGTTCCTGCATTGACAGATGTATTGATGGATTAGCATTAATTGTAGGTGGCGAAACTGCCTGAGAGTTGTTGTTGGGCTCACTTTTCCTGTTAAGTGTCGTTTTATGACTATTATTCAAGATTTCGATTGTTTTGGTGTTATTAATGTGTAGTTCCTTAAGCATTTCCAGAGACAATGATTCCTCTATTTTTAAATCTTGTAGTCGAGGTTGCAGAATGGGGGGGAGAGGCTGAAGTTGAGTAGCTTTTTAAATTCTTAAATGGTCTGTCAAGGCTTTCGACCGATGAATTATGAATTTTTAATACCAGTAAGTTGTTGTTGTTAGCGGTCGATGTGGATTGTTGATTGAGAAGAGCGGCACCGGGTGAAATTTTATCAATTGAAGGAATATCGCGGTTGTCCACCACACTGCAGTTGGGCAATTTGCTTTGTATTAGGTCGTCAAACAACTGTTATTGTCCATATTAACAAGGTTTCTTTTGTTACAAAAAGTTATACCGTAATAGGATTTACATTTTTGATTTATACCATAATATGGCTTATTACAATTCAGAACATCTTGGAATTTGTTGTTTACAAATTTACCGAACTTTATAGGCTTAATTGTTAGTTTGTTACAGAGGACATTAGTGATTGGAAAATTTACAATATAGATAATTGTGTTGTTATTTGATGCTATTTTTACTTCGGCAAACTCAAATGCTTGCTCTAAGTTTACAAACGGAATTTGATTTTTATTTTTGATATCTTTTATAATACTTATTTCCTTAGGAGACAGAATAAACTAATTTACAATTCCGAATTTTGCCCAATGTATGGCATACTGTATGTTTACATTTCTTCTTCCAAACATATAATTTATAGTTCAAATTTAAAATTAATTTTTCTTCGATATGTTTATTTGAATTTACATGTTTAATGATCTGATTTGTTACATCTGTACCTTCATTAAATTTTTCAGTATATAATTGATTGATAGAAACTTGTCTGTTATTATTTACTAATACATTATTTATTTTATTTTTAACAGTCTCAAAATCGTCATGGTATTGATTCCCAGCAATCCATTTCCACGCCGACCCGATAAAGTTCAATTATCTCTTTATTCTGGGTTTTAGTCTGTGCAAGTGGCTTGCGATATTATTAATTTCGTGGGAAATGAGGGGATAAAAGGAATGGGATTTGTTAACATTTTGCTGTATTATTTGTCGCATATCGTTATTCAGTTATTGGTAACCAATTGGTTCAATTACATGAATTATCCTGAAAGTTCCAGTTTGTAATGTAGCCAGTCCGGCATTGATAGACTTGTGAGTTACAGTAGTCAAAGATCTTCACCTCAGTCTTTGCTGATGTTAATAGAAACCTGGATAAAACATATGGTCAATTTCTGATATTATCTTTATGAACGATACGACCTGATTCTGTTAACACTGTTGTTCGTTTGTTCTCTTTTACGATTTCTTCCTTATGATTCTTACTAAGTTTCGTTCCAAGACGCTTATTGACCTTAACGTAAATCTTGTCGCCTGGCCTATACTCCTTTGGAGCTGCCTTTCTTTTATTATGGAATTCGAGATCTTGTTCTTGCTTCTTCTTTAGCCTTTCTATAATATCCATTCTATCTTTTACTAATTCCTGTGGGTCTGAAACATTTCTTCTCCCGAAAAAGGCCTCGACAGGTTTCCTAAGGATTGTAGAATGAATTGAATTATTAAATTCGAACAAGGACCTGTCCAAAAGTTCCCCAAGATCGTTATGAACGTTCTCTGTTTTGAGGCATCTCATGATTTCTGTTAGCGTAGAGTGGAATCTCTCTATTTGTCCGTTGACAGAGCTGTGGTAAGGAGGAACCTTAACTATTTTGATGTTAAATTGGTTCTCAAGCATGAATATAATTGGTGTAGAATTAAAAGACCTCTCATTGTCTATTACAATTATTTCGGGGGTTCCAAAGGCCGAAAGAATGTCCCTTAACGGTTGTTTGATATCAACTGTGGCTCTTGACGCCAATATTCTCGCTTGGGCGTACTTCGAGAATTTATCAATTGCTGTTAGGATAGGTTTCTTCTCGGTTATGTAAATGTCTACGTGTACTATTTGTCCTGGATAGCTAGGGATTGGTGTTTCATGTAGTACTATCTTGTTCGGGTGTCTGTCGTACTTGTTTTCCTTGCATACCTTACAAATCTTCGTTATTCTATCTATCTTTGCGCGCATTTGAGGGAAATAAAACCTTTGTAGAATCTGTTTCTTATTTTCTTCGCTGTTCCTGTGAGCCCTATTGTGTTCAGTTATAATCTCGGTTTCCTGATCATCCTCGGTTAGGAGGTCTATCACCCTTGACCTGGTGTACTTTACTTTGAAATGATTGAAATTGTTTTTAAATACCTCTTGTAGTCTACCGAGAATTACATCAGAAGTCAAAATGCAATTAGTTACAGAAGGGTTCAGATAATTTTTCATAATGGTGGTCAATTTATCTATAGATGGGTCTGATTCCGTAATTGTATGCCTATGGTAAGTAGGAAAAATTATCTCGGATTTATAAGACGGATTATCGTCCGTATTTGATATTATTAGTTGATTTTTAAAGACATTGATAGGTGCGTCCGTGAATTGGATAAGGCCTTGAGATGAACTTTCATCGCTGTGTTGAGTTGCTGTGATTAAATTAACCTGTGAACATTCTCGTGGAGATTTCAGTGATATGTTGGGTGTTGTAGTAATAATGTCACAATGAAAATCCTTTTGTGGAGGATTCATCAAGGCGGGGAGCCGTCCTGAAACTATGTCGGCCCCGTGGAGAGGTTTAGGCAAAGTATCAGCGATTACTGTCATTAAACCAAACCCTGAGACCTCTTGGGGAGGTTTTGGTATATTGTAGTCAGTAGTATTTGTGTCAGTATGTATGTCATCTCTAGGAGGTCTTGACAAGGCATCAGCAACAGCATTGGATCTGCCTGGTTTGTACAGTAATTCATAGTTATAATCCTCCAAAAATGCTTTCCATCTCTTTAATTTGTAATTAGTGTTCTTATTGTTCAGGGCATAGGTCAAAGGTAAGTGATCAGTGAAAATTTTAATTCTAGAAGACCCGTAAAGATAGTTTCTAAGCGTTTTCAGAGCCCATACTATAGCGAGCAACTCCTTCTCATTCGTCGCATAGTGCTCTTCAGCTTTCTTCAAAGTTCTAGACAAGTAGATGATAGGTTTGTCTTCTTGAGACAGTACAGCGCCTAATGCGTAACTAGAGGCATCGGTGGTAAGATGGAATTCCTTTTCAAAGTCTGGGTAGGCTAACATAATGTCTTCTGATATCAGACTCATCTTCAATTTGTCAAATGCCGAGATAGCGTCCTCATCGAGCTCAATGTTCATCCTACTCGAAGCATTCTTGGACGTACGTCCTGCCTCTCCTCTTAAGAGCAGAGTCAGGGGTTTTGCAATTTTTGCAAAGTCCCTGATGAAGCGTCTATAAAAATTTGCAAGTCCTAAAAAAGATCTGACATCTTTCAATGTCTTAGGAAGCGGGAAGTACTTCACTGCTTCCACATTCTTAGGATTGGCTCTAATACCTGTATCTGAAATAAGAAATCCCAGGAATTCGACTTCTTTCTTCATGAAGTCACATTTGCTCAACTGAACCTTCATATTCGCAAGTTCTAGGGTTCTGAAAACGATCTCTATATTCTTCAGATGAGTTTCCTCATCCTTAGCAAAAATTATAATGTCGTCCATATAGACGAAGCATATTTTCCCTATATGAGCTCGAAGAATGTCGTCCAGAGTTCTTTGAAATATAGAAGGGGCATTTTTCAAGCCGAAAGGTAATCTAGTAAATTCAAATTTCCCGTGATTAATTGAGAATGCTGTTTTCTGCATATCACTTTCCCTAAGTGGAATCTGGTGGAAACCGCTCTTCAGATCTATTACAGAGAACCACTTATTATTTCCTAGCTGAGGCAAAACATCATTTATTTCGGGTATCGGGTATCTATCGGCAAAAGTCTCTTTATTCAATTTCCTGTAGTCAATTACTAGCCGATATTTTTTCGCACCCGATGAGTCACCTTTTTTCGGCACTATCCATACAGGAGAGTTGTATGGAGACCGCGATGGTCGAATAATGCCATGGTCAAGAAGTTCCTGAACTTGAGACTCAACTTCATCTTTTAGATGAACCGGATATGGATAGTACTTTGAATAAACTGGGGTGTCATCTTTGGTGTGTATTTCCCCAACGACGGTAGTCGTGAATGTAAGTTTCTCCTCAGGATCACTAAATAAGTTCTTGTATTTCCTGACAACTCCTAATAGATTGGATTTTTGTTCGGTTGTCAAATGATCAGTCCTGATATCAATTATATTGACTGAAGAAGAATTTCGCTGTTGCAGCCGGATTTCCATTCTATTATCTAAAATCATGTAATTATGGGCCGTATAAATGACCGCCGAAAGATCCCTAAGGCTATCATTTCCCAGAATCGCATTAAAGGATTTCAGAGTTGGTAATAAAAAAAATTTTACTGGTTCTATATCTGTCAGAAAGAGGTTCAAGAATGTATGGTGCGTTATTTCTGTCTGTCCGTCTAGGGATCTCGCGAAGAAGCGTTTATTATTAGGGATTGGGTTTTCGACCAATGAAGGTTGGATATAGTTAGTGGGTGATCCTGTATCAACCAGTATTCTTAAAATTTCTCCTGAACTCGTCTTATATTCGAAGTACGGCAAAGACGAGTTTGTTAACCTAAAAAATGTACGTCAGCAAAATCTCCAAATTCGTTCTGGTCAGAATCGTCAAAACGATCGTATTGTTGGTCCAAATATTCGTCGAATGGCTGAAGGTCTTCCTCGTTTCCATAGTTCGTCATGTCCGCCCGATATCCGGCTTCGACATTTGTGTGATCAGAGGTACCTGTGTCAACGTGAAAGTTCCTTTGCATTTTTAATGGTTGGGGGATTTGAGTGGAATTATTAACAGGTCTTTTCCCTGAGAATCTATTATCCTGGGTTGGCCTATTCATGTAATTGACCACTCTTGAACGCATTGATGGATCTATGTCCATGGGTTCTGGTCTCGGTTGGGGTTTAGGTGCTACGGGCCTAGGAGGGTAGTACGTTGTGGGGAATTGCCGAGGATGCATGGGATTTTGAAGATACTGGTTTTGTGTTTGAACAGGCATATTGCTGGGGTTTGCTTGAGGCATACATGCTAACTGAGGGTAAAACTGAGTTTGTATTTGATTGTCTCTACGGGGGAAAAGTGGTGGCACCTGCTTGATTGGCCTGTTAGGACTTTGAACTGAGTTCGCATAATGCGTTCGGAATTGTTGATTTTCCAGTTTCAGGCACAATTGCAAAGCCTGTGGTAAATCAGTGGGTTCCTTTATTCCAAGAAGTCTTGGCAAGTCACCTTTTAGTCCCCTGATAAATGTGTCCAGGGCTTTATCCCTATATGTTCGTGTCAACAGATCCATCGATTCACGTCCTATGTCGAGGCAAGTTAATTTATTCATTATAAGGGATAAATGGGAATAAACCTCCTGATAAAACACCTGCACCGAATTCCTACCTTGAACTAGTGTCGTCATCTGATATTCTAGTGTTGTCAGGTCGCGTTTGTCGGCGTAGTGCAGTGTAAGGCACTTGGAGATACTCTCCCAATTGAGAGGGGTGTTGTACGACTCCAATGCCGCGTCCGCATTCCCTACTATTTTATTCCTAATTACATTAAGAATCCCATAGTATTTAGGAGTACCCTTACAAGAGTCGTACAATTTCAGTACCCGCTCGACGCTCTTTTTCCATGAACTATATTCAGAGGGATTTCCAGAGAATTCCCGCAAGCATCTAATCACATCTGGAATCTTATCTAGGCCAGTTAGGTCATTTCTAAATCTTTCATCTATACCCTGATCAATGCCCGATATCTGACTATTAGGGTTTAGAAATTGTGTCACCGCAATCCGGCACTGTTCTTGAATTAACCGAGTAATAGCGTTCATGTCGACAGCAATACTATTGGGAGAAGCAATTGGAGGAGGAACGGGAGGGATGATTGGTTGTTCTAGTTGGCTAGGGCCAGGAATATTTAATATTGGTGGTCTAATCAAATTATTTGGGTTAGCCATGATTAACAACTGTTAAAATTTTATGTTCCAATTTTAGGATTTCTTTTTTCTTGAATTTAATTACTGTCAATGTTAAACTGTCACTTAATTTCCTATATCTAATTTCTAGAATTTTCTTAATGAATACACAATCTTCACTTTTGATATTTCTTAAATATTAATGATTTTTCACTTAAACAAACTTACAAAAGAACGGTGACAAGCACGGTACTGCCTGTAGGCTTAGCTTAATTCCTTTTTACTTCTCAGCTACTTGGGGGCTTCTTCCTTACTACAGCAGCACCCGGACGTCAGTGACTGATCCTGTCTTTCACCGGTTTTAGCTTTCGCTTAGATCTTGTACAGCCTTTGGGGTGTTTTCATCAGATTGGGTTACAGCCTATAGGATGTTTTCTTCATTCGGATTTGCAGCCTTTTAGGGTGCTTTTTGTTTTTGTTGGGCGCCAGTTAATAATTATAGAAACACATTAACACCTTGAGTTGTGGAAACAGACTGAATT
This sequence comes from Eudasyphora cyanicolor, assembly GCA_963930755.1. Taxonomy (NCBI): domain Eukaryota; kingdom Metazoa; phylum Arthropoda; class Insecta; order Diptera; family Muscidae; genus Eudasyphora; species Eudasyphora cyanicolor. The sequence continues at coordinate 61,956,886 of OZ005736.1, read as the reverse complement.
TTTATTATTCTTTAATATTTCTTAAAGAGTCAAAATCAATTGTCAATTATGTCGAGTAGGCAAATTGTAGTCTGCACGTGTGGATATTGTGGCTTAGCTCGCTGTGAATATTATGACGAAACAAGTCTGCGTTACAGTCAGTAGTTTGTTGTTTATTACTTTGTAACGGTGTCATATGTCGCAAACGAAGTCTGCCTTTTATACCGGTCAATTGATAATTAGGGTAGTCAACGTTATTCGTGAATAACATATACAAGGCAAGATGGAAAATAGTATGTCACGACAAAAGAAGTCGATTCAGCCCACAGAAAATGGCACTGTTTGGGAATGTATGCGCTGCACTTCATAACATTTGCATTAAATTAAAAGTGCCTAATTATCTGAAAGTGATTATAGAGATGAATACACATTCGATTTGGACATTAGCAATGAAACTCAATTGAATAAAGTTGGCGAAAAAATAAGAAACCAAATAAAATCTTCCTTATGTAATAACCATTAATATAAAAAATAACGTTTTATTCAACACAGTATTAATGAACAAAGAAAAAATGTATTCATTAAAAAATATTAGAGATCAATGGGAAGGGAACATATATTTTCTCACAGGTCAAGATTTCGCTTCAACATTTCTAATTCTAATGTTTTTATTTCTAATTCTACTTTTTTTATTTCCATATTTTTTATAAGTTCCTCCTCTTTTATTTGAAGAGACTTTTGTTTAATCTTACAAGTGTCTTCTTTTAATTTTAATGAATCTTTCTTGATTTCTATTAAAGATTGAAAGTAAGAGCTAAGTTCACGTCTCCCCTCATCGCCCTTTTCTAGATTCGCTTGCAATAGTGACATCTTCGTAACTTCTTTAATACGACGAGGCTTACTTGTTCCCGGCGTAGAACTAATATCATCCACTTTGTCCGCTATATCGTCTCTAGTATCTATCTCTGGTACTTCTTCATTTCTTTCAATTGCAACTTCTTTTGAAGTGCCAAAAGATGCCACTGAGCACAAACCCTCCACTGCCGCACTTAAACCCGCAGCTTCCAATATTTGCTCCTCGGATGACGTAAGGAGTTTTTCCTCATAGGGACCTCCACCTGTCTGTTTTTTGGAAGCCTTATTGAACGAGAGCTTCTTTTTTACCTGATGCTTTTGGTCTGCATACACCTAATCGTTGAGGTTGATTAGTACATAACGTATGTGTTATTATACATAATATGTTGATATATACCATTCGCCACATGGTAACATTTTTTGTTGGTGGTCCAGCAGCATTTAATTGAATTGTTAACTGATCCCACAATTTGTTACTTGTTGCTCTTGCTTGCGAACAATTAGACAATTTTCCCTTGGCAAGTCCCGGGTGGCCGGACATAAACTCCGCCAATATAGCTTTTTGTTTAAAATTGATTTTATTCGAATTTGTAGCCCTATTAAATAATTACTTACATTATAAACGCTTTCAATTCACTTCTTAAAAAACATAAAATTTATTGTTTACGCTAACAAAATTGTCATCGAAAAAAACTCGCAAATTTGAATTCGAAGTTTCGATAAATATTGATCGATAACGTATGCCGTCATCCAAAGAATGAACATATCGATCGTAATAATTCGATTACGGATGCGGTAATTAGGCCCCTGTTTTTTTCCTGAGCTGAGCTCGAATGCTTGGTTTTCTTCTCCTTTGTATCGCACATTGCATTTGGCATCTGTATATAACTCGCGAGTTATATACAGATGCCGGTATTCCCTTACTTTTCGCCGGTATTCCCTTACTACTCAGATCCTCCCAGAGAGCTGGTCTGGACACGATCTCGAAGGCACGTTCGAAATCTACAAATAGTATATAAAGGCTGCTGTTATGTTCGATGGACTGCTCGATCATAACGCGAGTTGTGTTAATATGATCAACACATGATCTTCCCGGATTGAATCCTTGTTCTTTCCGTAGTATGGTTTCTATAACTGAGGATAATCGATCCAGAATCAGGGACGATAACAATTTGTTGACTGAATTCAATACCGTTAGGCCTCTCCAGTTGCTGCCGGGTTTTCCAATAGGGACATAACAATTTCTTATCTTTACATGCAACGTTTGGAAATCATTAAAAACTACCACCGAAATTCTGAGTCGGTGGTCGCAACTTTAAGAGCGCTTACTCCAAATTTCGGCCGTAATAATCATCCTACCCAACAGGCGCCGACGTCAATGGAGAGCGCTATCGTGCCATGTTAGAAAATTATTTTTGGATAGAATTGGAACAGCTAGATATGTAGTTTCAACAAGACGGTGCCACTAGCCACACAGCGCGCCTTACAATCGATTTACTGAAAGGCAAATTCGGTGAACGTGTTATCTCGAGAAATGGTCAAGTCGAATGGCCACCTCGTTCATTCGATTTAACGCCATTTGATTTCTTTTCATGGGGCCACATCAAGTCATTGGTCTATGCCACCAAGCCAACAACTTTAAACAACATCCAACGCGAAATTGCCAACGTTCCGGTCGAAATGTGTGCAAAAGTTGTGGAAAATTGGGAAAAAGATCGCTGTATACGGGCTCGTGGTGGTCACCGAAATCGAATTTCATTCTTAGAATGTAACATTTGCACTACACCTGGAATACATTTTAACTCTATATCTTAAATATTATGTGTTTTATTAATACATAAAATTTTTATGTCCTTAATGGAAAACCCTATATTAACTTCAAAAAACCACTACAGAGGAAAAAATCAATTTTTCTGAACTTTGACCTCGCCAACTGCCACAATTTTGCATTTAATGTTTTGAATATTGTGGGTCATTACTCCCACATACTAGAGCAACATTTTCTGAGAATTTGAGAAAGATCTAGAGAAATAACTACCCACATAGCACTCTTAATTTCCTTCAATTTTATTGGCTATATGGAGCTTATACTTCGAATATATGGTCCAAATACTAAAGGTACATTCCAAGAAAATCTGAATGAAAAGAAAAAGGATGAAGGATCATTGCAATCGGCTGTGACCCAGCAAAAAACCGTCGAGATATGATATAGTTCTGCCGAAACGAGCACATTCATACTATTTACCTAGTTTGATATATTTGGAGTCTAAGAATTGTTGTCATTATTTTCAATAAAGGCAATTTGAGATTACATAATGAGTTCAACTGAATTTCGCAGATATCGCAATGAAAACTTTACATATTTATTGTAAATAGTTCTATTAAGTTGTATACAAGAAGAAAATCAACAAAAATATTCCGCGCTCAAACCGATAAAATTTGTTTATTACATACACGGGGCAAAATCGCCTTTTTTGATATGTTTGAATCGAAAGAAAATATATTTGGAACACAAATTTTTAAATATTATATATTTCTTAGCAAATAAATTTTATTTGAAAATCAATAAAATATATTTGGAACGCATATATTAATATATTACAACAAATTATATTTGCAAACTAAATTTCTCAAATAAAATATGTGTTTAAATACAAATAAAATTATTATTTAGGAATTTTTCCAAATATATTTTATTTAAAAAATATTTCCAAAACTTTTGCTGAGTTTTTCATATTTCAGTTTCAATTTTTCTTGGGTTTCGAATTGTACCTCCCAGTTATGATACCATATGCAGCATTACCTTCTGTTTTAAATCAATCATTTTAAATTTCTGAGTATTCCAAGCCATCATTAGTTGTCAATCCTCTAAGTACTTTATATTGATCCAAGATTATATGATTTCAATTATTATTTTTTACGAACATTAAAAGTTTCTAAAAATTTAACTTTGAATTACTGAAAAATTTGACACAATTTATGTATTTTATGAATACTTAAATGCAAATAAATATTTGTTTCGGAAATAATGGCCCCAAATAAAAACATATTGGAATGTAAACAAATATTTGTTTAGAACAACATCTTCCCAAATACAAAATTTTTGTGTGTATCAAATATTACATGCTTAGAGTCTACCCCAAACATATATATGTTTCAAGCCGAATATGTTTGGGACAATATACTACAGAAGCGATTTTTTTTCAGCGTGTATAACACCTTTTGGATCTAATTGACCCAATTATAATAAGTAACGACTTTCCCACATAAAGATGTGCTTTTACACCGTCTACAATTTATAATTGATGCAGTGTGCCATGCTTTTCTACTATTGAGTTTATATTAAGTTTCATTTGAAATTGTGTTTGAATTGTGAGAAAGAAAAAAGGTAATTCTTGTAATTCAGAAAGTAGAAACCCATTTCTCTAAAAGCTATCGTAGTTTCTATGTGATAAGGAGTTGGAAAGTCTTCTAAGTGATGACGAGGAGATTTTTGTTGAAAGTGATGAGGATTTTGAGGCCAAAGAAAATGAATTACGTATAAACATTGACGAGGATTACGATTCGAAACCATTATCGGGTGCATGTTCCACAGCGGACGACACTTGAGAAAGAGCGATGACACTAGGTAAAAGAGCGTCTGTCGCGATTCTATTTTCAAATAAGTGTGAAAGCAGCATTTTTATCACATAATACCGTATCTCAAAAACGTGAATATATATTGCATTTTTATACCCTACACCACACTGTGGTACAGGGTATTATAAGTTTGTTTCACGGCAGATGTTTGTAACACCTTAAAATAAAACAGCTAGACCCACCTTAAAGTATACCGATCGACTCAGAATCACTAGCTGAGTCGATTTAACCATGTCTGTCCGTCCGTCCGTCCGTCCGTCTGTCCATGTAAAGTTGTTCGTCGACTACAGGTCGCAATTTCACTCCGATCGTTCTGAAATTTTGCAGTTTAGTGTATTTCGCGGCTGTTAAGATTGAATTTGGTTGAAATCGGTTCAGATTTAGATATAGCCCCCATATATATCTTTCGTCCGATTTGGCCCTTTAGTCCTATAGAAGCTGTATTTTACATCCAATCGTTTTGAAATTTAGAATGGTAGAGTTTCTTGATCCATGAACCAACATTGCCGAATTTGAAGAAAATCGGTTAAGATTTAGCTATAGCTCCCATATATATGTTTCGTCCGATTTGGCCCTTTAGTCCTATAGAAGCTGTATTTTACATCCGATCGTTTTGAAATTTAGAATGGTAGAGTTTCTTGATCCATGAACCAACATTGCCGAAGTTGAAGAAAATCGGTTAAGATTTAGCTATAGCTCCCATATATATGTTTCGTCCGATTTTGCTCTTTAGTCCTGTAGAAGCTGTATTTTACATCCAATCATTTTGAAATTTAGAATTGTAGAGTTTCTTGATCCATGAACCAACATTGCCGAATTTTGAAGAAAATCGGTTAAGATTTAGCTATAGCTCCCATATATATGTTTCGTCCGATTTTGCTCTTTAGTCCTGAAGAAGCTGTATTTTACATCCAATCATTTTGAAATATAGAATGGTAGAGTTTCTTGATCCATGAACCAACATTGCCGAATTTGAAGAAAATCGGTTAAGATTTAGCTATAGCTCCCATATATATGTTTCGTCCGATTTTGCTCTTTAGTCCTGAAGAAGCTGTATTTTACATCCAATAATTTTGAAATATAGAATGGTAGAGTTTCTTGATCTATGAACCAACACTACCGAATTTGAAGAAAATCGGTTAAGATTTAGCTATAGCTCCCATGTATATGTTTCGTCCGATTTGGCCCTTTAGTTCTATAGAAGCTGTATTTTACATCCAATCGTTTTGAAATTTAGAATGGTAGAGTTTATTGATCCATGAACCAACACTACCAAATTTGAAGAAAAACGGTTAAGATTAAGCTATAGCTCCCATATACATGTTTCGTCCGATTTGGCCCTTTAGTCCTGTAGAAGCTGTATTTTACATCCAATCATTTTGAAATTTAGAGTGGTAGAGTTTCTTGATCCATGAACCAACACTACCGAATTTGAAGAAAATCGGTTAAGATTTAGCTATAGCTCCCATATATATGTTTCGTCGGATTTGGCCCTTTAGTTCTATAGAAGCTATATTTTACATCCAATCGTTTTGAAATTTAGAATGGTAGAGTTTCTTGATTCATGAACCAACATTGCCGAATTTGAAGAAAATCGGTAAAGATTTAGCTATAGCTCCCATATATATGTTTCATCCGATTTGGCTCTTTAGATCCAATCGTTTTTATACCCTACACCACACTGTGGTACAGGGTATTATTTAAGTATAAAATGTCCCAAAAGTAAATTTATGTAAACAATTTATACATGAATTACAAAATTTATATATCAGAGTTATTCAATATTACGAGAGTGGTGTAGGGTATTATATAGTCGGCCCCGCCCGACTTTAGCCTTTCCTTACTGGTTGATTTTATATTCGGATTAAGAACATCATAATCCTTCGAGATCGGGTCCGATATCTGCTGTCTAGGATTCGAATTGACCAGTGCAATATTGTTGATCGTTCTGTTATATCAGGCTATAAAATGTCACCATTACATTTTATAAATCGTTTTTCTGGTCCACATCCTAAAGCAATTCAGTTTACGAAAGAAATTATAAAAAATTAGTACGTTTGACATTGCAAATTTCCACAACTTTTTTTGTGGTCGTCATCCCATTACGAAAATTGGTATTGTTATAGTAAACAAAATGGGCTTCATTTTTGTAGTTTAAAGATATAGAATCCCATCCGCGGAATATACTTAAGATCGTCTGTAAAAGATAAGTCGCGAAAAAGTATGAAAATTAAATTTTTGCAAACAATTGTCAATGAAAATTTTTATGCGCTTCTAAATAGCTGTCATATAAGCTACGGCTCATTTAAATCTGACCACGTAGACAGGAGATACAATGGTGAAAATTGCAAATTTTGACACCCTGTCTCTTCGTAATCTATCACGCTAGGAAGCTGTATTTTTGGCAAACATCATTCCCATAGAAATTCTGCAACCCCACTAAGTTCTGACGCGATCGGAATAAGATTGAAAAAAAGGGGGCCTTTTGACGTGTTTTTCCCCATACACACTGAATACAGCTTGGTTGCCTCAACCGAATTTGGGTAGTTCTGTCTACTATCATTCGATTCCATCAGAACAACCAACATTTTGGTTGTGGTATACTTCTGCTTCCATGTTGACAACAATCATATTTGGTTGCGCCAACTACGAAAATTGTGGCTAAAATTATCTGTTGTATGTTGCCACAACCAACTGTTTTAAAATAATGGTTGTTCTGACAATTTGTCAGTCATATACTAACGGCAATTAATTAAGAACAGTTTTCATTAATTTTTATTTTATTTATTGAACAAAAAACCAAACAATTCATAACTATTATTTGATGTGGAAATATCTGACACAAATTTTAGTACACGAAAAAAAAAAACACAAAACTTTTATGCAAATATCGCTCAACCCTGTAGTTTTAATTTCATGATTGTTGCTTTTATTTACGTAAAACATTTTGCACAAAGTATTCTGCATTCCACACATTATTATCCACACGAGATTATTTTTGACTACATATATGTACAGCTCTTGAACAAAATGTTGAAGATTTATTTATGTAGAGTAATTTTATTTTTTGTTTGTCATGTATCAGTAAAAGAACAGCAACCAATCTTTCGGTTGTATTTCCCAAAATACATTATAATTATTCTAAATTTGGGAAAATATTGGGATAACCAAAAAACGATAATTTATTAATATTTTTTCTGTTGTAGTAACCAATTATTCGTTGCAATAATAATCTTTGGTCTATTGAAACAATTTCTGTTGTCAAGAATAAATCATTGGTTGTCACAAACAAAAATCGATCATATGGTTTTATAATGAAAGTTTAAAATTGGTTACAACAACTAACCGAGTGACAATAAAAAAAGCAATCTTAATTCGATTGATGCAACCATCGATTTAGTTGCAAGCATTTTTATTTGATGGTATCCATGTTATTATTCTTTTTTCAACTATTTATATATAAATACAACCGACACACGGTGTAGGCAATATAATTTTTGTTGCTAGTACTATTTTTTATACCCTACACCACACTGTGGTACAGGGTATTATAACTTTGTGCATTTTTTTGTAACACCCAAAAGGAGAAGAAATAGACCCATCGTTTATTATACCGATCGACTTAGAATCACTTTCTGAGTTGATTTAGCTATGTCCGTCTGTCTGTCTGTCCGTCTGTCTGTGCATGTATTCTTGTAATCAAAGTACAGGTCGCAATTATGGTCCGATCTCGACGAAACTTTACACATATCTTTTTTGTGGCCCAATGACGATCCCTATTGAATTTGGGTAAAATCGGTTCAGATTTAGATATAGTCCCCATATATATGTTAGCCCCGATTTGACGTGTAAGCGCTGTAAAAACTTTATTTTATATCCGATCAGTACGAAAATCGGCAGAAAGAGGTCTCTTATTATATTAATGAGCACCGTTAAATTTGGAAGAAATCGGTTCAGATTTAGATATAGCCCCCATATATATGTTACCCCCGATTATACATGTAAGCGCTGTAAAAAGTGTATTTTTAATCCGATCAGTACGAAATTCGGCAGAAAGAGGTTTCTTATTACATGATATAATTCTGCCAAATTTGAGGGAAATCGGTTCAGATTTAGATATAGCCCATATATATATGTTACCGCCGATTTTACATGTAAGCGCTGTAAAAAGTGTATTTTTAATCCGATCAGTACGAAATTCGGCAGAAAGAGGTTTCTTATAAAATGAATTAATACTACCAAATTTGAGGGAAATCGGTTGAGATTTAGATATAGCCCACATATATATGTTACCCCCGATTTGACATGTAAGCGCTGTAGAAACTGTATTTTATATCCGATTAGTTAAAAAATTGGCAGAAAGAGATTTCTCTTTAACACTGCCAAATTTGAGGGGAAATCGGTTCAGATTTATATATAGCCCCATATATATGTTACTCCCGATTTGACATGTAAATGCTGTAGAAACTGTATTTTATATCCGATAAGTGCGAAATTCGGCAGAAAGAGGTTTCTTATTACTCGAACTAATACTGCCAAATTCGGAGAAAATCGGTTCAGATTTAGATATAGCCCCCATATATATGTTACCCCCGATTTGACATCTAAATGCTGTAGAAAATGTATTTTATATACGATCAGTACGAAATTCGGAAGGAAGAGGTTTCTTATTACTCGAAGGAATACTGAAAAATTCGGAGAAAATCGGTTCAGATTTAGATATAGCCCCCATATATATGTAACCCCCGATTTGATATGTAAGCGCTGTAGAGACTGTATTTATACCCTACACCACACTGTGGTACAGGGTATTATAACTTTGTGCATTTGTTTGTAACACCCAAAAGGAGAAGAAATAGACCCATCGTTTATTATACCGATCGACTTAGAATCACTTTCTGAGTTGATTTAGCTATGTCCGTCTGTCCGTCTGTCTGTCCGTCTGTCCGTCTGTCCGTCTGTGCATGTATTCTTGTAATCAAAGTACAGGTCGCAATTATGGTCCGATCTCGACGAAACTTTACACATATCTTTTTTTTGACCCAAGGACGATCCCTATTGAATTTGGTTAAAATCGGTTCAGATTTAGATATAGCCCCCATATATAAGTTACCCCCGATTTGACATGTAAGCGCTGTAAAAACGGTATTTTATATCCGATCAGTATGAAATTCGGCAGAAAGAGGTTTCTTATTATATGGATGCACACTAATAAATTTGGAAGAAATCGGTTCAGATTTAGATATAGCCCCCATATATACGTTACCCCCGATTTGACATGTAAGCGCTGTAAAAACTTTATTTTATATCCGATCAGTATGAAATTCGGCAGAAAGAGGTTTCTTATTATATGGATGAACACTATTACATTTGGTAGAAATCGGTTCAGATTTAGATATAGCCCCCATATATACGTTACCCCCGATTTGACATGTAAGCGCTGTAAAAACTTTATTTTATATCCGATCAGTATGAAATTCGGCAGAAAGAGGTTTCTTATTATATGGATGCACACTAATAAATTTGGAAGAAATCGGTTCAGATTTAGATATAGCCCCCATATATACGTTACCCCCGATTTGACATGTAAGCGCTGTAAAAACTTTATTTTATATCCGATCAGTATGAAATTCGGCAGAAAGAGGTTTCTTATTATATGGATGAACACTATTACATTTGGTAGAAATCGGTTTAGATTTAGATATAGCCCCCATATATACGTTACCCCCGATTTGACATGTAAGCGCTGTAAAAACGGTATTTTATATCCGATCAGTATGAAATTCGGCAGAAAGAGGTTTCTTATTATATGGATGAACACTATTACATTTGGTAGAAATCGGTTTAGATTTAGATATAGCCCCCATATATACGTTACCCCCGATTTGACATCTAAGCGCTGTAGAGACTGTATTTAATATCCGATCAGTACGAAATTCGACAGAAGGAGGTCTTTTTACATGAGTAAGTATTCAGGGAAGATCGGTTCAGATTTATATTAAAGCTCCATATATATGTTCCTCCTGATTTGGTATCAAACCGCTATAGAAGTTGTATTTTACTTCCGATCATTAAAATTTTCCAGAAAGATGTTTCTCACTTTAGGAACGAATATTGCTTAATTTAGCGATTATCGTTTCAGAATTAGATAATACGTTTCTACCCATTTACCAATTATTCCAAATTATTATGGCAATGACCCTTATCGCATTGTCAGGGAGGTGTAGGGTATTATATAGTCGGCCCCGCCCGACTTTCTGCCTTTCCTTACTGGTTTATATCCGATCCGTACGAAATTTGACATAAAGAGGTATTTTTACATGAATGAGTATTCAGGGAAAATCGGTTCAGATTTATATATAACCTCCATATATATGTTCCTTCTGATTTGGTACCAAAGCGCTATAGAAGTTATACTTTACTTCCAATCATTAAAATTTTCCAGAAAGATGTTTCTCAATTTAGGAACGAATATTGCTTAATTTCGCGATTATCGGTTCAGAATTAGATATATGTTCCTACCCATTTACCAATTATTCCAAATTATTATCGCAATGCCCCTTATCGCATTGTTAGGGAGGTGTAGGGTATTATATAGTCGGCCCCGCCCGACTTTCTGCCTTTCCTTACTGGTTATACCCTACACCACACTGTGGTACAGGGTATTATAACTTTGTGCATTTGTTTGTAACACCCTAAAGGAGAAGAAATAGACCCATCGTTTACTATACCGATCGACTTAGAATCACTTTCTGAGTTGATTTAGCTATGTCCGTCTGTCTGTCTGTCCGTCTGTGCATGTATTCTTGTAATCAAAGTACAGGTCGCAATTATGGTCCGATCTCGACGAAACTTTACACATATCTTTTTTTTGGCCCAGGGACGATCCCTATTGAATTTGGTTAAAATCGGTTCAGATTTAGATATAGCCCCCATATATATGTTAGCCCCGATTTGACATGTAAGCGCTGTAAAAACTTTATTTTATATCCGATCAGTATGAAATTCGACAGAAAGAGGTTTCTTATTATATGAATGAACACTGTTAAATTTGGAAGAAATCGGTTCAGATTTAGATATAGCCCCCATATATACGTTACCCCCTATTTGACATGTAAGCGCTGTAAAAACTGTATTTTATATCCGATCAGTATGAAATTCGTCAGAAAGAGGTTTCCTATTATATGAATGAACACTTTTAAATTTGGAAGAAATCGGTTCAGATTTAGATCAGTGCGAAAGTCGGCAGAAAGAGGTTTCTTATTACATGAAGGAATACTGCCAAATTCGGAGAAAATCGGTTCAGATTTAGATATAGCTCCCATATATATGTTACCCCGATTTGACATGTAAGCGCTGTAGAGACTGTATTTTATATCCGATCAGTACGAAATTCGACAGAAGGAGGTCTTTTTACATGAATGGGTATTTAGGGAAGATCGGTTCAGATTTATATTAAAGCTCCATATATATGTTCCTCCTGATTTGGTATCAAACCGCTATAGAAGTTATATTTTACTTTCGATCATTAAAATTTTCCAGAAAGATGTTTCTGAATTTAGGAAAGTAATAGTGCTTAATTTAGCGATTATCGTTTCAGAATTAGATAATATGTTTCTACTCATTTACCAATTATTCCAAATTATTATGGCAATGATCCTTATCGCATTGTTAGGGAGGTGTAGGGTATTATATAGTCGGCCCCGCCCGACTTTCTGCCTTTCCTTACTGGTTTATTGTTACAATCGAATTCCAACCAATTATTTTCCTTGGTGTATATAAAATCGTTTGTTAGTAACGTGTGATTTCGAAACCATCAAAGTGAATGGGCTGAAAATTAAACTATATACTTAGTTTGGGGTCAGTTGTGTTTTAAAATTATTTTCACCGCGATAAATTTCGGAGTGGTCAAGTTATTTGCAAAATTCGCATTTCCACAGCGATTTGGCTGAAATTTAAAATGAGTATGTGTGGCTTGTCTTGATAATAGTTTGTATGTATGATTCTAACCGGTAGATGGCACTGTAGTGGACGTATGGTCAATATACATTTTTGATGATTTTTTCCTGAAACTCGAGATATATGCATTTTTTGAGTGAAATATAGATGAATAACAAACCAATATATCGCAAACAGGACGGGCGAGACAACTTCTGCTGGGGTCAGCTAGTTGAAAAATTATTTCCAATATATTTTATTTCTTTTTGTTTCCACATTTTGGCTATCAAAGCAGCGTGTGCAATATAAATTGACTCATGTCTATTTCTACTTTTATCATAAAACTTTCCATAGATATTTTAACATTTAATTTTAACTTATTGCAAATTGAATTTTTCTTAATTTAGTTCTATGGCCAAGTTTGTGACAAAAAATGAAAAAGGTTAACATTTAAAATTTAGGAATTCATAATTTATTTCATTTTTTTGTTTTTGATTTTGATTAGGATTTGTTTTAATTTATATCATGTCCAGCGTATCTCTCCTTCTAAGGCGGTCATGACCTTCAAAATTTAGTAGTTCTCGAGCCAGGATGTTTGGATGATTGAATAGTTTACTGTTGGCATGTTGAGATCCTTATGGATGTTAGCGTTTCTTATATACCATGGTGCGCCTGTAATTAAACGAAGAATATTCGATTGTCTTCTTTGTAATTTGCATACATTTGAAGCGCACGCTGTACCCCAGAGCTGGATACCATATGTCCAAATTGGCTTCAATACCGTTTTGTATAAAAGAACTTTATACTCTGGATCTAGGGCAGATCTTTGGCTGATAAGCCACTGAAGTTAATTAGTTTTGAGTTTTATTTGAGTTACTTTAGAGCCTATGTGGCGCGACCACGTCAAACGCCGATCTAAGTGGATTCCAAGGAATTTTACATGATCCTTTTGGGGAATCTGTGAATTGAAAATAGAAATTGGAGGACTTGCATCCCTTCGCAGGGTAAAAGTAACATGAGTACACTTTGAGGCATTCACCATTATTCTACATTTTTTTAACCATTCTTCTAGGATTCGGACATGACACTGCAGTTGATCGGACGCAACTGAAGGGTTTTTGTGAGTACTGACGAAAGCAGTATCGTCCGCAAAAGTAGACGTGAGCGTAAAGTTGGTTATGGGCATATCTGCCGTAAAAATAACGTACAGTATAGGGCCAAGAATGCTCCCCTGTGGGACACCGGCATTTATTTTCTTAGGGCTAAAAAAAATGCCATTTGATTTAACTTGAAAAGACCGGTTAGTCAAATAACTCCTGAACAGTTTATGCGTGTTGATTGGCAGCAGGTCGCATATTTTGTACAAAAGTCCTTCGTGCCAGACTTTGTCAAATGCTTGGGAAATATCTATGAATAACGCCGAACAGTATTCTTTATTCTCAAAAGCTCTTTTGATGCAGGTTACGATACGGTGTTCCTGTTTTATAGTAATATGACTTCTTCTAAAACCAAATTAATGGTCAGGTATAATATTGTGAGAAATTATATGAGGTGTGATTTTCTTCATGAGAATGGACTCAAACATTTTTGAAAGTATCGATAGTAAGCTTATAGGGCGATAGGATTTGACTTGAGTTGGATCTTTGCCTGGTTTCGGTATCATCACGATTGAAGACCTCTTCCAAGATAGGGGGAAGTAACCTACACAGAGAATTGCATTGAATAAAAATAACACAATTTTCAAGGCTGAAAAGGGAAGTTCTTTAATCATTTTCGCTGTTATCTCTGACAGATTTTTCAACATCCTTTATTCTAAGCTTGATTGGGCCAGGAATTATATCATCTATTACGGGCTGATAGATTGAGCAATGAATTAAACCATCTATCACGGGCGGATAGATTGGGCGTGGAGTTATGTCATTTATCCCGGGCGGATAGTTTGGGTGAGAAATTATATCATCTATCACGGGCGGATAGATTGGGCGAGGAATTATGTTGTTTATCACGGGCGGATAGTTTGGGCGAGGAATCACTGTTGGGTGTAAAAACGGACTCGAGGTAGTTTGCGAATGCATTTACCTTCTCTTCTGTGCTTTTTCCCCAGTTCCCATTTTCAAGGCGAATTGGGGATTCATGCGCAACAGGGCCTCGCATATTTGTTGTGGCCTTCCAGAGACTATAATCTGTTTTGTGGGTTGGATCCAGAGATTGCAAATATATTTTTAGATCACTTTCCTCGGCTGATTTTAGGGCTAATTTCAATCTCTTCTGGCAACTTTTTAGTTTTTTTTTTCTCAGTGCTTTTCATTGATTAACGCTTGGATGCCTGTTGGGTTATTTGAGTTATCTCTTTTGAATGCGCTTTTTCGAGTAGCCACTTTAACAGCACTGTTTACAACGTCTGTGAATAGGTCTACCGCGGCTTCAATTTCATCCGTTGTACGTAATGATACACCATCGGATAGGTGTGAGCTAACGTATTTTTTACATTTTAGCCAGTTGGTATACTTATTGGGCAAATTGTCACACCCATTTTCATGATTGTTGTAAAGCAGTGTCAAAATGGTAGGCGAATGATCCGATGATAGATCAAGTGATGGACATAGATTTAATTGTTCACGCATTATATTTTTATACCCTCACTTTAGTGTGACGAGGGTATATATCATTTGCTACGGAAAAAAGTGTAACACGTCGAAGGAGTGACCTAAGACCCCAAGTATGTTCGGAGGAAATCCGTTTTGGGTCATTTTAAGTCGAATGAGCAATGTCCGTCCGTCTGTCTGTCTGTCTGTCTGTCTGTCTGTCTGTCTGTCTGCTGGCTGGTGCGCACGATAACTCTCGAAAGGAGTAACCGATTGACCTCAAATTTGGTATGTGGTAATATTTTTTTCTATCTCCGGCTAAGTTCGAAGATGGGCCATATTGGTCCACTCCTTCTAGTACCTCCCCCACAAAGGGTTAAAATGTTGTGAAATATTGATTCTTTAATAACTGCTATACTACTTATTCGAATCTTTTGAAATTCCACACATAGTATTATCTTATTAGTCGTTATCAACTCGAGAAAAATGGGCAAAGTCGCCACGTCCCTTTTGGTACCTCCCACACAAATGCACTATTTTGCACCAAAAGTTAACAGCTTATAACATTAATAACAGTGCATAAAAATACTTGAAATTTTGTACAGTATTATGCTTTTATATTGCGTACAGTCCAGGGAAAAATGGGCGTTGTTGTCACGCCCCTTTTGGTACCTCCCACACAAAGGTACCTTTTTGCACCAAAAGTTAACAGCTTATAACATTAAAACCAGTGTATACAAATACTTGAAATTTTGTACAGTGTAATGTTTTTATAGTGTCCATAGCCCTGTGCAAAATAGGCGTTATTGCCACGCCCCTCTTTGTACCTCCCACACAAAATGGCCAAATCATACCACAATTTAATGTCTCATAACGTTTATACCAGTGCACATAAATGCTTATAAGTCGGCACAGTGCAATGAATTTAAAGTATCTAATGTTCAGCAAAAAAAGGTGTATTTGATAAACCCCTTCTGGTACCTCCCACACAAATTGACAGAATAATTCGTTTAATATTCCATATTACATTACTCACAAAGTGAGGGTATACCTTAGTCGGTTTACCCGACTGAAACTTTCTTACTTGTTTATTATAGCGAAATCAATAAGGTCGGGCGTTTTATTCAGATCTGAGGGTCAATATGTTGGTTGACCGCTCGAAGCTACATCTAGTTTAGAAGATGTTATGGCTTTAAGTAGTTGTCTACCTTTTGGAGTAGTGAGGCGAGAACCACAAAATGTGTGCTTGGCATTGTAGTCACCTGCTACCAAAAACTTTGTGCCAAGAGTGGAGAAGAACTCCATGAATTGATCTTTGTTAATATTGTACCTAGGGGACAATATATCGACGATATCACCAGATTTGTGCCTGTGATAGAAGTTGCTTGTATATGCTCAGTCCTATATTCGGGCATAGGATAATGTTTTATTTTATTTTGGACAATAAGAGCTGTACCACCACAGGCTCTCCCGCTAGGATGTTTAGTATCGTATGTTGAATATCCACGTATCCTAAAACAATTTCTGGTTGAAAAATGTGTCTCAGAGACTAATAAAATATCTATATAGTGGTTTCGGAGAAAAGTTTCTACCTCATTTCTGTGTTGCTCAGGCCGTTTGCATTCCAATAACAAATTCTCATTGGATTTATTTTTGATTTAACACGAATTGCATAAGCATACTTTGATTCTCATAATTTCTTGCAACATGCTTTGCATATTCAACATGAATGAATTCATAGTTTCTATTAATTTTTCTATTGAGTTTTCGAGGGGAAATTAAGGGGGTAACGAATTACCATTTATTGTCATACGGCCGTATGACATATTTGGATGAATTGTATTCTTTGGGATTCGGTTTACGTTTGAGTCGCTAGAACTAGCATTTTCCGTAGGAGATACAGTTCTTATGCCTGGGAAAGGCGATGGAATATAGCTTGCATATGTTGGAGTTTTATTAACATTGTTTGATTTTTTCATGTGCTTATAGACAGGGCAACCCCTGTAGTTTGCTGTATGGTTCTCACTGCAGTTACTACATTTTTTTACGCCGGTATCTGTTCTAGGATGGGGACAGTCAACGGACCTGTGCACATCGCCACATCTGACACAAACGGCCGGTAATTTACAGTATGCCTTGGTGTGTCCAAATTCTTGACAATTTGTACATTGGGGAAGATCGGCTGGTTTTAAAGGTTCCCCGACTCGAATTCTACGGTTGCACAAATATCTTAGGTCGTAAATAGGATGAGGTGCGCCTTTTTTCTTTATTCTTGAAGAATCAAATGTTAGTTCAACCTTAAACATGGGCTGACGAATTTTCTTTTTATTTATAATGTTTATTATGGATTTAACTTCGTAACCCTCTTTAGCAAGTTCATCGATTATTTCAGCTGTTGAAACTGTACTATCAATACCCTTAATTACTACCACAAGACCTTTTGAACTCTTAAGCTGGTAAGTGTAGTAATTCTTTTTCTCGAGATCGAGCAACCAACCACCTTTCTATAAGACACTTCGGTGTATGTCTGAATTGTTGTTTCGTATACATTGCCTCTATGAAGTGAAGCAACATAGAAGTGTTCTTTGCCTAGTAGCTGGGACAGCTTATTTACCAACGCGTTAGTTGTTTGTTCCCGCAAGAAAAGCGGAGGTGGTTTGGGTTCTCTTATAGTTTCATTTGTTTCTTCATTACTATCCTCAGAGCTGAGGACGTCAAATCGGTTCGAACTTACCGCATTCATTCCTTTGGAAACTTTGGGATCTGGTTCCTTATGAGGAGACCTTGCACTTGCCTTTCGTTTTGTCACTAAAATATATCTATCTATCCAGTTTGTATTTTCTCATCTTTGCCCGTTGTACTGTTTGGATTTGTACCTTTGGGGATTGTTCTTGTTGCTGTGGTAACACTATTTCCATTCGGATTAGCTACTAAACTTGAAAGCATACTTTTAGGCACTACGTTATTTTGCATTGTATTTGTTAGCATTTCTGTTTGATTTCTTTCACTACTTGACAACTGCGGTGAGAAAGAGCGCGCATTGTTTGGGGTTTGGCGGTCAAAAAGAGGCTGTCATCTCTTCTAGGCGTTGTTGTTGCGTTACTTTCTGTATTTGTCACAGAAATGTACTCATTTCTGCCATTAAGACTTAAGGCCCAACTATAATATGTATGAGCTGACTTAAGCCAACTTAAGCAACGGTGCGAGTTCATACAAATCATATGTGACAAACCATAATGTCCTTACGTGAACTTTTCGTTAAGTTCTCTCAGCTCTCTCTCAGTACCCATTTGCTTAAGCAAGGTGCGAAACTGAACGCACATTCCGTACGGAATTACTTAATTAAGCTTATGCATATTATAGTTGGGCCTTTAACCGCCTCTCAACGGAGGGAGTGAAATTTGTTTTTGTAAATTTCCTTTGTTTATTTATGAACAACCAACACAGCAAGCACTATGATTTTTAACTTGATTATTTTTCTTGCAAAAAGTTACACTTTAGTAATAAACTTTAACACAGAATTATAACCAAATCACTTGTTAATAGCGTCCAACTCGCTTTATATGCTTTATATGCAGGGTTAATCCCAAAGAAAATAATTTTTTAATAGAATTTTTGTGGGAGCCACTATAAACACGTCTGTACGCAACTATGTTGCCAGATTGTAGTAGTTGGAAAAATTGTATGCAATATCTTACTTTTGCTCTATTATACTGTTTCTGCATATAAAAAAATTAATAAACATTTTTAAATATTTTTTTTTATTATTTTCGTGAAATAATATTTTTTTATCAGCCTAAAATGTGTGAATATTTATGTTTATTTTATTTTATATGTTCATTTTATTTAAAAATTAATATTATAACTGAATTCCTAAAAAATAAAAAGCCAAAGCATCGTTAAAGAATACTCACCGCTTTGTTGCTTTAGTGCAGTACTCTACATTACTTTCAAATCTACCACTAATATAGTGGAATAGAACGAAAGCTGTTGTTCGTGTAAACAAAGCATTTACAAACAACAAAAACTACTTTGAATTGTCGAGGGAAAAAGAACACGGCGGCAGGCGATTGACTTGAAATTACTCTTACTTGAAAAACAATTCCTATATGTAAATTTGGAATAACTTTCGTATAAGTAGAAATAATGACATGTGGACCGCAGGCCAAAAACAACATTACTGCATCCGAAGAGTTGACTAACCACCAACGAAACGTCCGTCATGCATTGGTTGATGTTGGATTTCAAGGTCGTTTTCTTTTTCACTTGACTATTCAAAAATACCTTCCTTCACTTTGAAGGAATTCTTTGATCTTCAGCTCAACTCCACAGTGAGAAAAACCATAAAAGTATTTTATTTAGAAAATTAGTATTGGCTAAATTTAACCCAAAAGATGTTATCAAGCATATATTTCGAAAAATAGCACAAGGGTTAAATTAATTGCTAAAGACTCAAATTAGAAAATATTACGGATTTATCGATTTGGACTGCATCCCACTTCTCGGTATGTCCTATTGGTGGGTGTCAATCCATACTCGTACATTAGTTGCGATTTTTGAGCTGTTTAATATTTTAAAATACTGTCTTCTATATGTAAATTTATAACTCAAGCCAAAATCTTTAAAGACCACTCAGACATTTAATGTATACTTGTATTTTTATTTTGTTTTTGCAGATAGTTTTGCTGAATTTGTTCGTTTTACAATGTAAGTATTATAATAGAAATTCGAAAATAATACGAGCATGACAAAATTTTCAGCGAAAGCCGTCCACAGCCAGAACGTGGAGAGACCGCACCAATTGTTACTAAGGGCAATGCTCATCTTAAAGATGTTGTAGATAAATTGTACTATTTGGAACTGCGTCAAGCGACGTTTCCACACACTCAGATCGATATTGAGTTTCAAAGAGGCCACAAGGTAGTAGAAGTACATTACGGCGTGCACCAAGGTATTTACATAACCAACCACCGCGATATGGGAAGCTGAAATGAGGTGAGATTGAGCTTTAAATAAATTTGATTTAAAATAAAAAACAAGTAAAAGCATTAAGTTCCGCCTCCACCATGAATTGTATTAAATTTTGTTTAAGTAAATTATTAAAAAAACTAACGCTGCAATTTGTAGGCCGCAAATTCTTTAGCCAAACTCTTTATCTGAAAAATGTTGTATTTATGGTTTAAAATAGCTTTTTTAAGAGCTACATCTACAGGGGATACAACAAAGTTAAATTTTATTGGTATACATTTTATTGAGATGAATTCTTGTCAAAATAGGATATAAACTGGAAAGTTTCAACAAAAATTCTTAGAAAATGTGGTGTATTGGGAGTGGACTATAACAAAATATGAACTGATTTAAAACATTTTTGGTATGGTGAATTCTTGTCTAAATAAAGTATAAACTGCCTAACTAACTAAGCCTATTTTGGAGCGACCCCAATAGGGTGTCTATAACCAAATATGAACCGGTTGGAAAATTGTAAATGTGATGAATTCTTGTCAAAATAGTATACAAACTGCAAAGTTTCAGCAGAATTGCTTTAAAAATGTGGAATCTATGGCTCAAAAACAGTGTTTTGGAGCGACTTCTGAGGGAACTATATCAAAACATTGACCAATATGGTCCATTTTCAATCCCAAACTATTACACTATGCAACAAAAATTTTGTCCAAGGGATGCGGATAACAGTTTGTGGTGCACTTAGGTGTCACAAACACCAAAAAAAATATTAAAAACAATTTTTATGGTAATTTTTTTTTTTTAATTCCAGCTTTCATGGAAGGTATATTTAGTATTTGGACCATAATTCAAGTATAAGCCTGATTGAGCCGTTTTATGCCTCAAACTAAAGGGAATTATAAGGGCTACATATGCTGCAAATATCACTTTAACGTAGAATCTTTGGTTTAGTAACAGTCGTCAAAAATATGAGAAAAAAAATTATTTAAAAAAACACTTTTTCCTGGTACAAAAAAAAATAAAAAATAGAAAAAAATCGAAAAATTATTTTATCACATTTTTAAAAGGCTAATGAAGAAAACGCTGCCAATTTGAAAAAAATCTATGGATAGATGTAAAAGTTATGAGATATTTTGTAAATGTTAGGGAAATTAAAAAATCTTGTTTCATATTTTTTCGTTTTTAAATATATATATTGAATTCGCCATATGTGAGTGAGACATATATGAGACATTGCACTTGTATTTTATTTTATGAGGATTGATGTCAGACATTATAAACTTATAGAGAGGACGAGGTTTTATGGCCGTTCGTAACACTCCATAAAACATGATATTGCAATGTGAGAGCTATATTGGATGAGATCCGCTCAGGTAGAGGGTCATCATAATTATTACGGACTGTAGCGTGATTACAACAGACGGGTGGACAGACGGACGGACGGACATGGCTAAATCGTCTTAGCATTTTACGACGATTAAGAATATATATGCTTATGGGGTCTCAGATCAATATTTAGGGTATAAAAATGTTATAAAACTTTAGCTGACACTTGGTTTTGCTTGGTTTCACATTTATAATACCATATGCGTTTAGCATCTCCTTTAAATCAATCATGTAATTTCTGAGTATTTGTAGTCATCATTTGTTGTTAATCTTCCAAGTAATTTATTTTGATCCAAGATTATAAGATTTCAATTATTAATATTTTTACGAACATTGAAAATTTGTAAAAAAATAACACAATTAAGGTATTTTCTGAATACTTAAATGCAAATAAATATCTGTTTCGGAAATAATAGTGCCACATAAAAATATATTGGGATGTAAAAAAAAGGTTTGTTTAGAACAACATGTTCCCAAATATATAATTTTTGTGTGTTCCAAATATTATATGTTTAGTGTGTACATATATGTATGTATACATACGAGTGATTTTTTTCAGCGTGTATGCACCACTCTCAGAAATTCAAAACTGTAATTGGATTTTTGGGGACGCCACACACTTTGTTATGTTAGAAAAAATTACAAAAACATAAAAAAATTGGCATCAAATTTTTTGTTCCATCTTTTTTTGAAAGTTAGCATCCTAACGAAGGAAACAATGCCTATTTCAAAAATTTATGGAGACATATATAAATTATGACCCATAATGTTAAAGTAAAGGAAATTTAAAAAACCAGTAAGGAAAGGCAGAAAGTCGGGCGGGGCCGACTATATAATACCCTACACCTCCCTAACAATGCGATAAGGGTCATTGCCATTGCTGAACCGATTTCTAACAAATTTAACAGTGTTCATTCATATAATAAGAATCCTCTTTCTGCCGAATTTCATACTGATCGGATATAAAATAACATTTTTACAGCGCTTACAAGTCAAATCGGGGGTAACGTATATATGGGGGCTATATCTAAATCTGAACCGATTTTCTCCGAATTTAGCAGTATTCCTTCATGTAATAAGAAACCTCTCTTTGCCGAATTTCGCACTGATCGGATATAAAATAACATTTTTACAGCGCTTATATGTCAAATCGGGGGTAATGTATATATGGGGGCTATATCTAAATCTGAACCGATTTCTTCCAAATTTAACACAGTTCATTCATGTGATAAGAAACCTTTTTCTGCCGAATTTCATACTGATCGGATATAAAATAAAGTTTTTACAGCGCTTACATGTCAAATCGGGGCTAACATATATATGGGGGCTATATCTAAATCTGAACCGATTTTAACCAAATTCAATAGGGATCGTCCTTGGGCCAAAAAAAAGATATGTGTAAAGTTTCGTCGAGATCGGACCATAATTGCGACCTGTACTTTGATTACAAGAATACATGCACAGACAGACGGACAGACAGACAGACGGACAGACAGACAGACAGACGGACAGACGGACATAGCTAAATCGACTCAGAAAGTGATTCTAAGTCGATCGGTATAATAAACGATGGGTCTATTTCTTCTCCTTTTGGGTGTTACAAACAAATGCACAAAGTTATAATACCCTGTACCACAGTGTGGTGTAGGGTATAATAATGTTTATAGCCTACACCACACTGTGTAGGCTATAAACTTTGTGCATTTGTTTGTAACATCCAAAAGGCGAAATAGACCCATTGTTTATTATTCTGATCGATTTAGAATCACTTTTCAAGTAGATTAACTTATGTCCGTCTATCCGTCCGTCCGTATATCTGTCCGTGCATGTATTTTTGTAATAAAAGTACAGGTCGCCATTTTTGTCTAATCGCTATGAAATTGGGCACATATAATTTGTTTGGCCTAATGACGCACCACATTTAAATTGGTGTAAATCGGTTCAGTGTCAGATATAGCCGCCATATATTTGTTACTCCCGATTTAATATGTAAGCTCTATAGAAACTGTATTTTAAATCCGATCAGTACGGAATTCGGCAGAGAGAGCTTTCGTTTTACACAAATAAACACCGTCAAATTTGGAAGGAATTTCGGTTTAACCCCCATCCGATCAGTACAAAGAGAGAAATATAGGCAGAAAGAGATTTCTAATTATACAAATGAATACTGCCAAATTTGGGGGAAATCGGTTCAGATTAAGATATAGCCCCCATATATTCCCATCTATTTGTTCCTTCCGATACTTCATATATGAAAGAATGCTGCGATTTTTAAGGTTATCGTTCAGTTCTAGTTTATTATGTTCAACATCTTTATCTTAACTGAAACATAACCAATTATTGCACATTATTTTCGCGATGCCTCTTTTCGCATTGTTTAGGAGGTGTAGGGTATTAAGTAGTCGGTCCCGTCCCACTGTATGTCTTTCCTTACTGGTTTATTTTTGCCATTTTGTGTGTGAGGTACCAAAAGGGGCATGGGAATAGCACCAATTTGTGCCATAGACTATGGGTATTTTACAACCAATACACTGTACAAAATGTTAAGTATTTATACGGGGATGCATAGGAACCTTTGTTCGAAATGGTTCATTTGTATGAGAGGTACAAAAGGGGCCGTGGTAATAACGACCATTTTCATGCGACTGTATGTACTATAAAGGTATTACATTGCAAAAATTTCAAGCACTTGCATTGATTGGAATCAAAGTTATAAGCTGTTAACTTTTTGTGCAATATGGTGCATTTGTATGGGAGGTACCAAAAGGGGCGTGCAAAACGGATTTCCAATATATATACTTCAGATCTCTTAGGTCGCCCTCCGATATTTGTGGAAAAAAAAACAAATTGGTATTAATTGTTTTAACGACAGTTACTAAACTACTGTTTCAATATGAAAGTGACATTTTCAATTTTTTTTTTCAAAAAAAGCTTAATTAAAAAATAAAAGACTAAAAGTTGGGTAGGGCCGACTATATAATACCCTTCACCTCCTTAACAATGCGAAAAGGCGCATTGCGATAATCATTTTGAATAATTGATTTCGTTTCACTTAACAAAGTATGTACTTAGCTTCACTTCCTCATCGTTGCTTATTTCAAGGAGGAGATGAAGATGTTGATCATAATAAAAATGATTTGAAAGTATAACCTTAATATGACCAGTATTCAATCATAGATCAAGAATCGAAAGGAACAAATAGATGGGACTATACATAATTTAAACAGTTTTTCATCAACTTCAATCAGAAACTTAATTTCTGCTAAATTATATATAGATCGGATGTAAAATACAGTTTTAATAGCGCTTAAATACTAAATAGGAAGGAACATTTATATGTGGATATATCTTTATCTGAACCGATTATCCCCAAATTAATCAGTATTCGTTCCTAAATAAGGAAACTTCTTCCTGTCAAATTTTGTTATGATCGGAAGTAAAGTACAACTTCTATAGAGCTTCGATACCAAATCAGCAGTAACTTATATATGAGGGCTATATCTAAATCTGAACCGATTTTCCCTAAATTTGGCAATGTTAGCTTACACTGAAAAAAATAGTAATAAAATTAATGATGGCACATTCTTAAATTAAGTATGCGGCCTCGGCATTAATTCAATCACAATTTTCGTTAAAATAATGAAAATGTACATGTTTTTTATGAAATTTTCCTTAATCTAAAGTTTTTTGAATTTGAATTAATCACTATGTACTCATTAGTTTTGTGTACGCCCTTCTTTAACTGTAAGCCTTTAAATTAAAGAAAAAATCATTAAATTTGTGACAATCCGCATTATTTTATGTAATATTTCAATACTTTTTAGGATTTTCTACATTAAAACAATGACGTAGCCTCGTCATAGTTTTAATGCCAAATCGGACTTAATTGACAGTATGAGATATTTGAGTAATAAATTTAAGGCTGAGCTCCCCATAAAGGAAAGGTTGTCTTGGTAACAAATTATATGACTCTTGCCATTGTTTTTAAGAATGCATACTTTTAAATTAAGTCTCTTTCTCCGAGAATAATTCTTTCTCTCATTCGGAGAATTATTCTATCTCTCGGAGAATTTTTGTGTGTTCCAAATATTATATGTTTAGTGTGTACATATATGTATGTATACATACGAGTGATTTTTTTCAGCGTGTATGCACCACTCTCAGAAATTCAAAACTGTAATTGGATTTTTGGGGACGCCACACACTTTGTTATGTTAGAAAAAATTACAAAAACATAAAAAAATTGGCATCAAATTTTTTGTTCCATCTTTTTTTGAAAGTTAGCATCCTAACGAAGGAAACAATGCCTATTTCAAAAATTTATGGAGACATATATAAATTATGACCCATAATGTTAAAGTAAAGGAAATTTAAAAAACCAGTAAGGAAAGGCAGAAAGTCGGGCGGGGCCGACTATATAATACCCTACACCTCCCTAACAATGCGATAAGGGTCATTGCCATTGCTGAACCGATTTCTAACAAATTTAACAGTGTTCATTCATATAATAAGAATCCTCTTTCTGCCGAATTTCATACTGATCGGATATAAAATAACATTTTTACAGCGCTTACAAGTCAAATCGGGGGTAACGTATATATGGGGGCTATATCTAAATCTGAACCGATTTTCTCCGAATTTAGCAGTATTCCTTCATGTAATAAGAAACCTCTCTTTGCCGAATTTCGCACTGATCGGATATAAAATAACATTTTTACAGCGCTTATATGTCAAATCGGGGGTAATGTATATATGGGGGCTATATCTAAATCTGAACCGATTTCTTCCAAATTTAACACAGTTCATTCATGTGATAAGAAACCTTTTTCTGCCGAATTTCATACTGATCGGATATAAAATAAAGTTTTTACAGCGCTTACATGTCAAATCGGGGCTAACATATATATGGGGGCTATATCTAAATCTGAACCGATTTTAACCAAATTCAATAGGGATCGTCCTTGGGCCAAAAAAAAGATATGTGTAAAGTTTCGTCGAGATCGGACCATAATTGCGACCTGTACTTTGATTACAAGAATACATGCACAGACAGACGGACAGACAGACAGACGGACAGACAGACAGACAGACGGACAGACGGACATAGCTAAATCGACTCAGAAAGTGATTCTAAGTCGATCGGTATAATAAACGATGGGTCTATTTCTTCTCCTTTTGGGTGTTACAAACAAATGCACAAAGTTATAATACCCTGTACCACAGTGTGGTGTAGGGTATAATAATGTTTATAGCCTACACCACACTGTGTAGGCTATAAACTTTGTGCATTTGTTTGTAACATCCAAAAGGCGAAATAGACCCATTGTTTATTATTCTGATCGATTTAGAATCACTTTTCAAGTAGATTAACTTATGTCCGTCTATCCGTCCGTCCGTATATCTGTCCGTGCATGTATTTTTGTAATAAAAGTACAGGTCGCCATTTTTGTCTAATCGCTATGAAATTGGGCACATATAATTTGTTTGGCCTAATGACGCACCACATTTAAATTGGTGTAAATCGGTTCAGTGTCAGATATAGCCGCCATATATTTGTTACTCCCGATTTAATATGTAAGCTCTATAGAAACTGTATTTTAAATCCGATCAGTACGGAATTCGGCAGAGAGAGCTTTCGTTTTACACAAATAAACACCGTCAAATTTGGAAGGAATTTCGGTTTAACCCCCATCCGATCAGTACAAAGAGAGAAATATAGGCAGAAAGAGATTTCTAATTATACAAATGAATACTGCCAAATTTGGGGGAAATCGGTTCAGATTAAGATATAGCCCCCATATATTCCCATCTATTTGTTCCTTCCGATACTTCATATATGAAAGAATGCTGCGATTTTTAAGGTTATCGTTCAGTTCTAGTTTATTATGTTCAACATCTTTATCTTAACTGAAACATAACCAATTATTGCACATTATTTTCGCGATGCCTCTTTTCGCATTGTTTAGGAGGTGTAGGGTATTAAGTAGTCGGTCCCGTCCCACTGTATGTCTTTCCTTACTGGTTTATTTTTGCCATTTTGTGTGTGAGGTACCAAAAGGGGCATGGGAATAGCACCAATTTGTGCCATAGACTATGGGTATTTTACAACCAATACACTGTACAAAATGTTAAGTATTTATACGGGGATGCATAGGAACCTTTGTTCGAAATGGTTCATTTGTATGAGAGGTACAAAAGGGGCCGTGGTAATAACGACCATTTTCATGCGACTGTATGTACTATAAAGGTATTACATTGCAAAAATTTCAAGCACTTGCATTGATTGGAATCAAAGTTATAAGCTGTTAACTTTTTGTGCAATATGGTGCATTTGTATGGGAGGTACCAAAAGGGGCGTGCAAAACGGATTTCCAATATATATACTTCAGATCTCTTAGGTCGCCCTCCGATATTTGTGGAAAAAAAAACAAATTGGTATTAATTGTTTTAACGACAGTTACTAAACTACTGTTTCAATATGAAAGTGACATTTTCAATTTTTTTTTTCAAAAAAAGCTTAATTAAAAAATAAAAGACTAAAAGTTGGGTAGGGCCGACTATATAATACCCTTCACCTCCTTAACAATGCGAAAAGGCGCATTGCGATAATCATTTTGAATAATTGATTTCGTTTCACTTAACAAAGTATGTACTTAGCTTCACTTCCTCATCGTTGCTTATTTCAAGGAGGAGATGAAGATGTTGATCATAATAAAAATGATTTGAAAGTATAACCTTAATATGACCAGTATTCAATCATAGATCAAGAATCGAAAGGAACAAATAGATGGGACTATACATAATTTAAACAGTTTTTCATCAACTTCAATCAGAAACTTAATTTCTGCTAAATTATATATAGATCGGATGTAAAATACAGTTTTAATAGCGCTTAAATACTAAATAGGAAGGAACATTTATATGTGGATATATCTTTATCTGAACCGATTATCCCCAAATTAATCAGTATTCGTTCCTAAATAAGGAAACTTCTTCCTGTCAAATTTTGTTATGATCGGAAGTAAAGTACAACTTCTATAGAGCTTCGATACCAAATCAGCAGTAACTTATATATGAGGGCTATATCTAAATCTGAACCGATTTTCCCTAAATTTGGCAATGTTAGCTTACACTGAAAAAAATAGTAATAAAATTAATGATGGCACATTCTTAAATTAAGTATGCGGCCTCGGCATTAATTCAATCACAATTTTCGTTAAAATAATGAAAATGTACATGTTTTTTATGAAATTTTCCTTAATCTAAAGTTTTTTGAATTTGAATTAATCACTATGTACTCATTAGTTTTGTGTACGCCCTTCTTTAACTGTAAGCCTTTAAATTAAAGAAAAAATCATTAAATTTGTGACAATCCGCATTATTTTATGTAATATTTCAATACTTTTTAGGATTTTCTACATTAAAACAATGACGTAGCCTCGTCATAGTTTTAATGCCAAATCGGACTTAATTGACAGTATGAGATATTTGAGTAATAAATTTAAGGCTGAGCTCCCCATAAAGGAAAGGTTGTCTTGGTAACAAATTATATGACTCTTGCCATTGTTTTTAAGAATGCATACTTTTAAATTAAGTCTCTTTCTCCGAGAATAATTCTTTCTCTCATTCGGAGAATTATTCTATCTCTCGGAGAATCAGAAATGTTTGTTAATGTTCGAGTCAATAATTGTTATGGAATGTTGAAGAGCTCTCTGAAAATTTTAAGTAACTCGTCGTTTGTTTTCTTTTACTTCGTCAGTTATTGAGAAATGATAGAAGCAAACGGTTGTGGTTTTTTTCGTCGCGGATTGTAAGAAAACGAAATTGCTGGAAATATGTAAGTAGCCGTACGTGTACATACAAAAGTGTAATTTTATTTAAATATTTTTTACTTTTCCATATTATTCCGAAAATAATTTCATTATGGGCAGTAACAGTTATTTTTGTTTAATGAAAACACATATCTGAAACAAATAAAAAATAAAGTGTGGACATAAATAGATTGGCATATCGCATAGCAGCAACAAAAGAAACAAAAAAGGGATACATAAATGTATAGATTTCGTGCGTGTAGATTTCACATGTGTGTATGCATGGCTGTGGCTTGATGATAAGGAAAAGGGATAGATGTTGTGCGTCTTATGGCGAATTCTTTTCTGCAAAAAAGTGCAACATGTTCATTGCCCTTTTTCAGAAAACGGCACTTTTGTGATACTTTTTTGAAATTTGGTATTTAAGTTACTCAAATTAAGCACAACTAAAATTTCAAAATTTCAAAAAAGCGATATAATAGTGCTGTTTTCGGAAAAAGGGCAATGCAAGTGTTGCACTTTTTTGCAGAAAAGAATTCACCACTAGTTATTTTGGCTGTATCACAATTAATGGTGATTTACACACAATTATGAAAGAGATGTTCTTGTTAGCAAGTTATGTGAAGAGATTTATGCGTGAACACTACAAAACGAATAGTGCAAACAGAATAAGAATAACAGGTTTTGTAATACTGAAAGTGACAATAAGCAAAATTTATAGAAATGTTAAAATGTTATACATATTATAAAACTGAGGCAAAAATTATTGGCAAATTATGGAATTAGGAAAACACTTTTGTTACTAGTAAATATTTATTAAAAATAACTGCTACACGCTGAAAAACAATCGCTTCTGTAGTATATTGTCCCAAACATATTCGGCTTGAAACATATATATGGTTGGGGTAGACTCTAAGCATGTAATATTTGGTACACACAAATATTGTGTATTTGGGAAGATGTTGTTCTAAACAAATATTTGTTTACATTCCAATATGTTTTTATTTGGGACCATTATTTCCGAAACAAATATTTATTTGCATTTAAGTATTCATAAAATACATAAATTGTCTCAAATTTTTCAGTAATTCAAAGTTAAATTTTTAATGTTCGTAAAAAATAATAATTGAAATCATATAATCTTGGATCAATATAAAGTACTTAGAGGATTGACGACTAATGATGGCTTGGAATACTCAGAAATTTGAAATGATTGATTTAAAACAGAAGGTAATGCTACCATATGTATCATAACCGGGAGGTACAATTCGAAACCCAAGAAAAATTGAAACTGAAATATGAAAAACTCAGCAAAAGTTTTGGAAATATTTTTTAAATAAAATATATTTGGAAAAATTCCTAAAAAGTAATTTTATTTGTATTTAAACACATATTTTATTTGAGAAATTTAGTTTGCAAATATAATTTGTTGTAATATATTGATATATGCGTTCCAAATATATTTTATTGATTTTCAAATAAAATTTATTTGCTAAGAAATATATAATATTTAAAAATTTGTGTTTCAAATATATTTTCTTTCGATTCAAACATATCAAAAAAGGCGATTTTGCCCCGTGTAACAGCGCATAAATTAAGCAAAATGTAACATTATTTCTCGAAATATGGAAATGTATTATAAATACGCTGGTCAACTTTTTTTTTGAGACACGGTGTTCACAGCCGGTTAGGATATAGATATAATACAGTTCTTATCCTAAAAGGTAGTTTCTTTGAACTTCCTCTAGTTCTCGCGATTAATCGCTATTTGCAAAAATAGAGAGGTTGCGACACATATTATAGCATAACTCGAGAATCTTTTATACGAATTATTTCGGGAAAGTTTTAAATGATCCAAAATTAAATAGCCTTCAACTTCTTCAAATATGTGTAGCACTCTCTATATTATTTATCGCGAGAACTAATTCAAATAAACTATATTCAAGGCTAAGATCTTTATTATCTCATATATCCAAATCGGCTGCGAAATCCTGTGCCGCAGCAAAACTATTTTTTTTGTTGAGCTGTGTTATTAATAATTTGTTATATAAATATATTTTTTTAACTTTTTAGTAAAACAATTTTTGAATGGGTCTATTATGAGTATTTGTGTCGTTGAAGAGTGAACAATTGTACCAAATATTTCAACGTAAGTATTATATGAGAAAGATTGAAATATATCTCTTATTTTCCAAAATCTTCTTATTGTGATATGATGAAATTTATTTCTTGTCTTTTTCAGATTATGTTATTTTAGATCGCGCAATAAACTTTGCTTGAAAATATGAAAAATGTAGTGGGGATCTACATTTACAAAGTGAAGCAAATAATTGAAAACTACAAATTCTATGATATGTAAAACTAATTATGTAATATTTATTTTATACAACTTCTATTTAAATTTCAGGCAAATTCCTTGTTCAAATCGTGGATGTCGGTTCCAATGCAAATTGTTCTTGCGCAATAAATAGAGAAATTAAACCCACTACAGATTTACAAATCCATACCAAATATTTGAACACGGTCAAACATCAAATATTTCGGTAGTACGTTGGAGGGCTTGTCTTTAGACAACTAAACATGTCAAATCGGGTGTAACATATATATTGGGACTATGTTTAAACCTGAACCGATTTCCCCGAATTTGGCAGTGTTCATACATGTAATAAAAAAACTCTCTCTGTTAAATTTCGTACTGATCGGATACAAAACACGATTTCTACAGCGCTTAAATGTTAAATCGGGTGAAACATATATATGGGGGCTATATCTAAATCTGAACCGATTTTCCCCGAATTTGGCAGTGTTTATTCATGTAATAAGAGAACTTTCTCTGCCGAATTTCGTACAGGTCGGATGTAAGATACAGTTTCTACAGCGCTTACATGTCAAATCGGGTGTAACATATATATGGGGACTATATCTAAATCTGAACCGATTTTCCCCGAATTTGGCAGTGTTTATTCATGTAATAAGAAAACTATCTCTGCCAAATTTCGTACTGATCTGATTTAAAATGCAGTTCCTACAGCGCTTACATGTCAAATCGGGTGAAACATATATATGGGGGCTATATCTAAATCTGAACGGATTTTCTCCGAATTTGGTAGTGTTCATTCACGTAATAATAAAACACTCTCTGCCGAATTTCATAAAGATCGGATGTAAAATGTGGTTTCTACAGCGCTTACATGTCAAATCGGGTGAAACATATATATGGGGACTATATCCAAATCTGAACCGAGTTTAACCAATTTCAATAGGGATCGTCCTTGGGCCAAAAAAGAGCACTACGCTAAATTTCATCACAATCGGACCATAAATACGACCTGCACTTTGATTACAAGAATACATGGACAGGCGGACAGACAGACGGACAGACAGACAGACGGACATGGCTAAATCGACTCAGAAAGTGATTCTGAGTCGATCGGTATAATGGGTCTGTCTCTTCTCCTTTTAGGTGTTACAAACAAATGCACAAAGTCATAATACACTGTACCACAGTGTGGTGTAGGGTATAAACATTGTTATTTTTATTGCGATTGTCTTTGGCTCGAAATCTTAAACTTTACGACAAATTCATTGATTTTCAGTACGCTTTTTTTTAGTGTTTGTAATAACTTTCTACCGAATTTCGTACATATCGCATATACTTATAAAATACAGTATCTACAGAGCTTACATTTCAAATCGGGAGTAAAGTATATATGGGCGCTATATCTAAATCTGAACCGATTTTCCTCAAATTTAGTACTATCTCTTAGTGTAGATATGCCAAATCGGAGGTACATATATATGTGAGCTATATGTAAATCTGAACCGATTTTAATCAAATTAATTGAAAGGGATCCTTTGGCCAAAATCGAGGTATGTGCTAAGTTTCGTTAAGATCGGACAATAATTGCGGCGGACGGTATTGTGTATAGAAGTATTTAAATCAATCACTGTATAAGCAACATTTTTGAACCGATTTGTACAAAAATTGACAGAGAGTAGTCTCGTAATACACTTAGAGACAATACAACATTTTTTGGGAAATCGGTACAGATTTAGATATAGCCCACATAAATATGTTAAAGAGGTTTCTCATTACATGAATTGACACTGCCAAATTTGAGGGAAATCGGTTCAGATTTAGATTTAGCCCCCATATATATTTTACCCCCGATTTGACTTTTATTTATTGTCCTCAAGTCAATAAATTCGAAGTAAGTGTTAATATCAAATATGTTGAATTAGAAATTTTATTACGAGTATAAGTACAATTTTGAATTTTATTAAACATAGTCAACTCCTCCTGTGAAAAAGTGGCGAGGGAGCTAAGAACTTTCGTAAAAGAAAGGTAACTAACTATTCCAAATATTCAAAACGAAATTCTTAATGTACATTGCCGTGGTGGTGTAGGGTATTATATAGTCGGCCCCGCCCGACGTTAACCTTTCCTTACTGGTTTTGTACTAACTACTATGATGCGAATGACTAGAACACTGTGGAATAGTCAGACTTACAGCATATGTAGAGACCGTAGAGATCGCTTTTTGTCAATTGAAACCGGTTGCAATGTGTTGTGTACAATTTGAAATCGCGTATATGGTCCATTCGGTTGAACTCTTGTAACGTGGCAAAACACGTACATATTTATACCCTACACCACACTGTGGTACAGGGTATTATAACTTTGTGCATTTGTTTGTAACACCCAAAAGGAGAAGAAATAGACCCATCGTTTATTATACCGATCGACTTAGAATCACTTTCTGAGTCGATTTAGCTATGTCCGTCTGTCTGTCTGTCCGTCTGTCTGTCTGTCCGTCTGTCTGTCTGTGCATGTATTCTTGTAATCAAAGTACAGGTCGCAATTATGGTCCGATCTCGACGAAACTTTACACATATCTTTTTTTTGGCCCAAGGACGATCCCTATTGAATTTGGTTAAAATCGGTTCAGATTTAGATATAGCCCCCATATATATGTTAGCCCGATTTGACATGTAAGCGCTGTAAAAACTTTATTTTATATCCGATCAGTATGAAATTCGGCAGAAAAAGGTTTCTTATCACATGAATGAACTGTGTTAAATTTGGAAGAAATCGGTTCAGATTTAGATATAGCCCCCATATATACATTACCCCCGATTTGACATATAAGCGCTGTAAAAATGTTATTTTATATCCGATCAGTGCGAAATTCGGCAAAGAGAGGTTTCTTATTACATGAAGGAATACTGCTAAATTCGGAGAAAATCGGTTCAGATTTAGATATAGCCCCCATATATACGTTACCCCCGATTTGACTTGTAAGCGCTGTAAAAATGTTATTTTATATCCGATCAGTATGAAATTCGGCAGAAAGAGGATTCTTATTATATGAATGAACACTGTTAAATTTGGAAGAAATCGGTTCAGCAATGGCAATGACCCTTATCGCATTGTTAGGGAGGTGTAGGGTATTATATAGTCGGCCCCGCCCGACTTTCTGCCTTTCCTTACTGGTTTTTATTTAAAACATTGGGAAATGTTTTTCTACTAATACCTATCTTCGCTACACCCCCTTCCGCTATTCTAACCAACAGAAACGTACAAACAGCTAAACCAATGCAAAAGCATTCACACTCGTACTTACATACGAACCAACAGCCAAGCCAATGCAAAAGCATTCACACTCGTACTCACAAACGCATCACCAGCCCAAACCAATGCAAGGCATACACACTCGTACTTACAAACGCATCAACAGTAGGCATGCATAACCAGACACACACAGGCAGTTCCACCCACTACTACCGCTTACTAGTCGATGCCGCCACGTGTTATTGTCAATCAATACAAGAATTAATAGAGTGATACTCAGTGCGTATGCGTTAACGTACATGCGGAGATAATTCTCATTTGCTTTATGTACGCAGGCATATATGATATCAGGGTTTGGTTGGTAGAGGCAGTTCGTTTTGGGGTCACTATCGAGATCAGTCGGGACTCATCTTTAGTGGTCGGGCCTTGGTCTGTACTACTTTTTTGGAATTCGGTCATCTGGAAACGGAAGGCTGAAAATAAATAACAGTTCTTTTTAGGACTACCCACGACAGCTTCGGCCGATCGTTACTACGACAGATTCGTCTGATCGTTACTACGACGACTTCGGTCGATCGTTACTACGACATCTTCGGCCGATCGTTACTACGACAGATTCGTCTGATCGTTACTACGACAGCTTCGGCCGATCGTTACTACGACAGATTCGTCTGATCGTTACTACGACGACTTCGGTCGATCGTTACTACGACAGCTTCGGCCGATCGTTACTACGACAGATTCGTCTGATCGTTACTACGACGACTTCGGTCGATCGTTACTACGACAGCTTCGGCCGATCGTTACCACGACGACTTGTGTCGATCGTTACCAACCATTGTAACTTTAAAACTAAGGGTGAAAGAAACCAAGTTAAGAAGACAATGGTTGTAAAATTTAGCAACAAACGTTCTAAAGAAATGCTCATGATGTCAAAAACAAAGCTAAAAGAACATAATGAAACCAAAAACATTTATGTCAATGACTATTTAAGTAAAGAAACTCTTGGACTTTTTAACCATGCAAGGAGCCTGAAAGCTATAGGCTTTCATTCAATCTACACAAATGGTGCCAGAGTGTATGTGAAGAAAACTGAAAAATCTAAACCGATGCTTATTAAAGATGAAGATGATGTCGATAATATAATGGCTGCAAGTGCAACTACTGGTACTCGTCAAAGACGTATATCTGTAAATATTGCTGAGGAGTCGGAAGAAGATGAAAATGGACCATCATTTGCTTCTAACTAATTTGTTATGAATTTAATTTTAATATGTGCTTATTCAATATTTATTATTAATGTTTAATCAACAAAATTTTTCTAAGTTAGAATATTATTCAAACTATCTACAAACACTGAAATTTCCTTTTTTAAATATAATTTCCTTCAACACTAGAAGCATTTCTTCCGTTTCAAAATTTAATAAATTCAAAATTTTGATTGCTAGTTTCCCACAACTGCCCCATATAATCTCAATTCAGGAGACGTGGTTTCGTGTGGATGTTGTACAAATTTATGAAATTCCTGGGTACAAGAGTATCCATTGTTGTAGAAAAGATGGATACGGAGGTACATCTCTTTATGTTCGTGATAACATGCAGTACAATGTGGAATTATGTGAAAGCAAAGATTTTTGTGAGAAGATTTTGATATCATTACCTAGCATCAACATTAATGGCAAACCACTAAAAATTATTACATTTTATCGATCCCCAAAATGTGATGTTAATAAATTCATGGATGTTATGGAAAATCTGTTAGCTTTACAAGGACGTAATTCTTGTGTAATTGTTGGTGATTCCAATATTGACTTCTTGAGTATTTCGTCACATGATTTGTTATTTATACTTGAAAGCTATGATTTTAGAAACTGTCATAAATTGGTGACGCGTCCGAAATCAGGAACGTCTATTGATAATGTATACAGTAACATCTCGAATGAACTTTTTATTGACGCTATTCAATGTGAATTATCTGATCATAATATAATTTCATGCAAAATTAAAACACAAATTGAAAACTACAGTAATTATGAAATTACTGACACGCATTGTGATTATGATAAATTTAAGGAGAATTTCAAAAACCATTTACCATTACAATTGACTGGAAACCCTTCGAATGATACTTCTAACCTTATTAATATATTAAGAAGTGTGGCTGATAGTTCAACTGTAGTGCAACAGCGGAAGGTAATCTTAAGAAATGAGATAGCGCCTTGGATGAATGCTAATTTACGAAGTCTGATTTTATTGAAAGGAAAACTTTTGAAACAAAGAAAAAGAAAACCAAACAATGCTGATATTCAAAATAGACTGAAAAGAGTAAGCAGAGTAATAAAAAATGCGTGTCATGACTCAATGAACAATTATTATCAAAGTAAAATCGCAAAGTTTCAGCATGGAGGTTTTTGAACGAAACCCTGGGAAGGAAAGTAAAAACTCAAATAAACTTAAAAAACTCTGACGGTGATTTAATAAACGAGGATGCTATAAAATGTGATCTTCTGAACGATTACTTTTTAAAAATACCCAGAACTTTGAAGGATCAAATACAAAGTCATTCTACAGATTCTTTTAACAGTTTAAGGACTTTAAGACACAACAGCAGTAATTTCCTCCTCAGAAACCCATCGATTGAAGAAATATTACAAACTATTTCAAACCTCTCCGTGACCAAAAGTCCGGGCCATGACAAGTTGTCGCCAAAAATGATTGCTGTATGCAATATTGATGTTGCACCCATTTTGATCGAAATATTTCAAAGCATTATTGAGACTGCCGAATATCCTGAGGTTTTAAAAATTGCAAAAATAGTTCCTATACCCAAGGTAACAAATGCCAGTTCTGAAGATAAATACAGACCAATTGCTGTTTTATCAGTAATTGATAAAATTTTTGAGAAATTAATTCATCACCAGCTATTAACGTACTTTGAAACAAATAAATTGCTTTATAAATACCAATTTGGGTTTAGAAAAGGAAGTGGAACGGAGCATGCTGTACTTAATGTCGTAAATTATATATGTCAAGGTCTTGATCAGGGTTATAATGCAGTTGCTGGTATATTCTACGACTTCTCGAAGGCATTCGATCTAGTGGACCATGGTATTTTGTGTCAGAAACTGGAGTATTATGGTATAAATGGAAAAGAATTGCACATTCTAAAGAATTATTTGGAAGAAAGAAAGCAGTACGTTATTACGTACGTAAATTAATGGAATCAAAAGTTTCATGGGTGATTTAGAACATGGTGTACCTCAAGGGAGTGTATTGGGGCCTCTTTTGTTCGCGGTGTATGTCAATGATATTACGAAGCTTGGCCTTTATGGAAAATTGTATATGTATGCAGACGACATATCCTTGTTTTATCCTTATAAACATGAAACAGCTTTGGAATCGTATATGGAGAGAGACGCAGCTTTAATTTTTGAATATGCACGTATTAACAAATTGCTTATTAATAAAACCAAAACAAAAATTGTACGCTTTAAGCCCCGTAATGACACAAGTTCTGGTCAATTCCGAATGTTTGTTGATGGCGAAGAAGTCTATGAAAGTCAGTCAATAAAATACCTAGGCGTACATTTGCAGAACAATCTCACGTGGACTTTACATATTCAAGAGTTAAAATCAAAAATATCCCCAGCAATTGGTTTGATGTACAAGTTCAAAAACAAGTTCAACGAAGAAACAAAATTACTGTTATATCATGCATTGGTACATAGTCATCTAAACTATTTAGTTTCTGTCTACGGATGTAAAAAAACTGCAGAACTGAAATCCTTGCAAAGGATGCAAAACAAAGCTCTAAAGTCGGTGTATAGCTTACCAATTCTATTTCCAACATTATCATTGTACAAAGATGTATGTAAGAATATTTTACCTATTCAGGGGTTATATAAGATGCAAATTCTGCTATTCATTTTTAAGATGCTCCACAATATTGGTCACATTGCTATAAACTTTGAACAAAATCAGAGTGCAATCCAGACTAGAAATAACTCAAATTTAAGAGTAAAACGATGCCGACTGGAAGTCACGAAGCAGAGAATTGAGTATATGGGGTGCTTGGAATTTAACAATCTGCCTGAAAACATTAAAAATTTGGACAGAGTTTCAGCTTTTAAATTGAACTTAAAAAGCTTTTTCATAAGTAATCTTGCTACACTTTTAGGCTAGCTTCTAGTAAGAATGAATTCTATGATCTCACTTTTTCTAAAGTTATGAATGTACTTTTTATTTTTAACATAATTTGTTAACCAATCTTTATATTAATTAATATGATTTATTTATATTTATTATAAAGCTTTAATTACTGCCAACTCGCCTCAATAAAGTCATCTGACGCTGAGGCATACTTATCTGTAAACTGAAATTTGTTAATAAATTAATTAAATTAAAAAAAAAAATATGCAGTAGATTAATAACATATAATTAAGTACCGAAGCCGACAAGCGAAGCTGTGGAAACCAGATCGACGAAGAATTGAAGCCACAACACCCAACCCGAACGAAGCCGAACCCGAGGTAACCAGAGCCACGACTGATTAAGTCTGCAACACCCAACCAGAACATACCCGAAGCCGACAACCGAGACTGCGGTATCCAGATCCACGAGGGATCGAGCCTGCAGTAAACATAGACATACCCGAATACAACGCCGAAGCCGACAACCGATTTGACGATCTACAACAGCTCGATCCTGCGGCATACCATACCGAACCTAAATAACCCGACGGCCTAATACCCGAAGCCGACAACGGGGGCTGCAGTATCCGGATCTACGACAGATCGAGCCTGCAGCATACAATACCCGACGGCCCAAAAATCCGAAGCCGACAACCGAATCTGCTGTATTAGAATCCCCGACGGATCCCGCCTACAGCATACAACACCCAGCCAAACTATACCCGACGCCGCCCACCGAGACTGCTGTATCTGAATCTATGACAGATCGAGTCTGCAGCGTACAACACCCAGCCCGACTATACCCGACGGCCCAAAAATCCAAAGCCGCCAACCGAATCTGCTGTATTAGAATCCCCGACGGATCCCGCCTACAACATGCAACACCCAGCCTGACTATACCAGACGCCGACTACCGAGACTGCTGTATCTGAATCTACGACAGATCGAGTCTGCAGGTACAACACCCAGCCCGACGGCCTAAAATCCGAAGCCGCCAACCGAGACTGTTGTATCGGATCTACGAAAGGTTGATCCCGAAGAATACAAACACCCTGCCTGTACTAAGCCGAATTCATAGGCGAAACTTCAATCCGAATCAGACAACAAGTTCCCGATAATCTTAAAATCGATTCCAATCAGCACTAATCTCGCCTCGTGACCAACACCACGAGCCTAATCGGCCCCCGAAGCACAGTATCTTGTAGTTGTCAAACATAACTAAAACACAAGTAGATTAGAAAATAAATTATCAATCAATAAAACCTGAATTGTAAGCCCTAGTCAGGGAAAATCCTTGTGTTCTTATTCCGTAAGGTTTGTGGGTCCTTAGGACGACTGGACTTACCTCAGCCTTCGACAAAACCACGTTACACTCTATATAGAACACTTAGATCTGTTATAATTCCTTTTATATCTTACCAAAAAATCCGTTCATATAGATGAAACTTGCCCAAACCATGGTGGCGTGATGATACACATGAAGGAATGAAATGTGACTGTACTTTTTGGTCAGCACAAAGAATACCTACATAAAATATATTAAAAAAAACAATATGTTAATTGCTTATGGTACTGCAACTCTCAAATTTGTTTGCTTACCGTGTCAAGACAATCGAGGATTTTATTTATGAAATATATATATCCCACAACACCAAGCCATTTATTTTCTGGATTGCGATCTAATACATCAATACGTAAACAGCTCCAGTTGTAGTTTGGATGAAATAGATAGTTTCGGGTCGTCTAGAATAATAGAAACAAATTCAATTAATATTCAATATTGAGAGCGTAAGTTGTGACATAGAGCTGTGAAACTACACTTATTTGAATGCACTACTGTGGTCCAAGGTATTATGAGTTTGTGCATTATTTTCTAACACTCAAAGGAAGAAGATACCTTCTGAGTCGGTTTGGCTATGGCCGTCCATCTGTCTGTCTGTAGATGTATTCTTGTTATCAAAATACTCGTATAGGTCGAAATTATGCTCCGATAACCACAAAACATATATTTTTCTCTGGGTAGATCCATATTTAAAAGGGTGAAAATTGGTTCAGATTTAAATATATAACGTTTCCCAATTGCGGAAATTTACTTTGAAAAACATAAATCTGTTCGCGAAGTTAAAATTGTGTTTAGTGATGGAGTAAATTTCCTTCTAAATGTCTACGTCAATAAGCTAAATTGCCGTATCTGAAGCGAAGACAATCCTCAAGCTGTTAAAGGATCACCATTACATCCATTTAAATTGACTGTTTGGTGCGGTTTACATGCAGGAGGTCCTTGTTTCTTTCGAAATTAGAGAAGATCTGCCGTTACGATTCCCAGCGGGCGGAATTAAAAAAATTGAAATAATTCGTCGGAGCTACAGGGCCTTAAAGTTGACGACCAATGGTGAACAAAATGTTCCAGCGCGTGTAACTGTAGTCGTTTCATCTCATTATACTAGCCGAGTCCTACAAAAGACTTTTTACGTCTAAGAGTTTGCTCGTATAGTTTCCGATATATTCTCAATTGAAAATTGCATTTTTAATTACCCTGTCCTATATACATAATATTTAGTGAATACCGGCTCAGAACATACACTGATTTTTTTTACGTCAACTTTTTTAATTGGCAACAAAATTTAGTATATAATAAAGAAAAGACGATCTGATATACCCTACAGGACAAAAGTTATGGTAATTTTATGTAATATTTAAAAAAAATATTTTTTTAAAAAAAAGTTTCGGAAAAAAGCGTATGTCTTATTTTGTAGTTATAGCAGAAGATATTTAAAACCAGTAATGAAAGACTGAAAGTCGGGCGGGGCCGACTAGATAACATCCTGCACCTCCCTCCCTAATCGATATAGAGCATCGCGATAATAAATTGTAATAAATAGTTTCGTTTTAGTTAACAAAGTACTTATCTCCAAATCCAGAAACAAATAAGAAACTCCTTTCTGCCACATTTTGTAATGGTCGGAAGTAAAGTACAATTTCTATAGCGCTTTGATACTAATAAGGGCTATATCTAAATCTGAACCGATTTTCCCCAAATTTGGCAGTGTTCGTTCACATTATAAGAAACCTCTTTCTGCCGAATTTCTGATTGGATACAAACTACAGTTTCTACAGCGCTTTCATGTGAAATCGGGTGTAACATATATATGCACTGAAAAAAAAAATAGTAATAAAACTAATGATGACACATTCTTATATTAAGTATGCTACCTCGGCATCAATTCAATGACAATTTTCATTAAAATAATGAAAATTTACACGTTTTTTACGAAATTTTCCTTAATATAAAGTTTTTTGAATTTGAATTAATGACTATCTAATCATTAGTTTTGTGTACCCGCTTCTTTAAATGTACGCATTTAAATTAAAGAAAAAAATCATTATTTTTGTGACAATCCACATTATTTTAAATAATATTTCAATACTTTTAAGGATTTTCTACATTAACACTATGACGTAGACATGTCATAGTTTTAATGCCGAATCGGACTTAATTAACAGTATGAGATATTTGAGTAATAAATTTAAGGCTATGCTCCCCTTAAAGGAAAGGCTGTCTTGGTAATAAATTTTATGACTATTGTCATTATTTTTAAGAATACATACGAGAGAATTATACAATCTCTCCCTCCCTCTCTCGCTCGGAGAATCAGTTTTGTTTGGTAATGTGTGAATCAATAATTGTTATGGAATGTTAGAAGAGAAAATAGAGAACAGTGCTGTTGTTCGTTTTCTTTTAAATCGTCAGTTATTTACAAGCGATGGAAGGAAACGGTTGTCTGTTTTCGGGACGCGGATTGTGAAAAAATTTGGTTGCCGTGAATATGTAAGTATACGTGCATACATACGTGCATATTGCACCGAAAATAATTTTAATATGGGCTGTTAACAGTTATTTTTGCTAAAGCATAGCAACAACAACAAATGAAACCGTGGTGTACATGTGTGTATGCATGTGGTTATGCCGTCGGCGTCACCATCGATCTCTGTGATAAGGGAGTGCGTGTGTCATAGTTATTTTTGCTGTATGTTATTTATGGCGATGTATGTACATGCGTTTTTGAAGGAGATCTTGTTTGTAAGTCCTGTGAAGGGATTTGTGCCAAATGGATGATAAAATGTGAGTAATAGATTTTGTAATACTGAAAGAGACAATGGGAAAATGTTTAGGTACGTGAAAAATAATATTATTATCCTGAAATAAACATTTTATTGGCAATTACAAAATTAACAAAACACATTTTAATTGAAAGTATTTATTTATTAAAAATACCAGCGCATAATGCAGAAATGTAAAATTATTTGTGGCAATATAGAAATTTATTATTAATAATATGTTATACATATAACTATATTTTTAATTTTTTTAGTAAAACAATTTTAGAATGGGTCTTTTATGAGAAGAGTGGCAAATTTTACAAAATATTTCAACGTAAGTATTATATATGAACGGCTGAAATATTTCTCTTAGTTTTCAGCGTTTTCCAATTGTGATATGATAAAATTTATTTGCATTTCTTTTTTGTTTATAGATAATTTTATTTGATTTATTTTCAGAAAAAATTTAATTATTTTAATTTTAGATCACGCAATATTTGAAGGTAAATGTGATGGATATATGAAAAATGCAGTGCTGAATGCCATTTATAAATTACAACAAATACGTGAGATTTGGAAACAATAGATTTGGAAACAATATTTGTAAGTATTATGTATTTCTGAACAAATATATATTATTTGAAAATCAAGAAATTTAATTTGGAACGCATATATTACGGTATTAGAACAAAATATATTTGCGAACTGACGT
Source organism: Eudasyphora cyanicolor (assembly GCA_963930755.1). NCBI lineage: Eukaryota > Metazoa > Arthropoda > Insecta > Diptera > Muscidae > Eudasyphora > Eudasyphora cyanicolor. The sequence continues at coordinate 61,913,156 of OZ005736.1, read as the reverse complement.
TCACATATAAAATACGTGTTTTCACACAAACAAAGTTATTGTTAAAAAGTTTTCCAAATATAATTTATTTAAAAAGATGTTTTCCTTTTTTGAATTTTAGTTTAAATTTGTCCTTGATTTTGTGTTCATTATTGCTTCATAAGTACTTCATAATTAAACCTGATGTTAGATTAGGCCCATTTGGTCCAATTTTTGTATCGTTTCCTTTATAAACGGTAATATATGTATGTATAAATATTGCCTTATAATTTGGTCCAAGGGATATTTTTGTTTTAGTAAAATCAAAATAATAAGCGTTTTAGCTCAAAAATAATTGTAAATAAGCTGCTTTCTTTTCACGAAGTATTGAATAAAAGTAAATATAAAATATTGTCTTCCATATTCATTTTATATGAAAAATGTAATGTTGACCAAATGGACTCTTAATCTAGGATTCGTACAGATTTGCTAATCTAACACCAGGGTTAAGAATGTCATAAGCAGCATTAGCTTTTGTTTTACAGACTTAATTTTTAATAAGTTTTTGTAGTTTTGTTTGCTAACAAAACTTAAGATTTTAAAATCTAAGTCACGATTGATTTTTTTGAGAAAATTATTTTTGATAACTCAATTTATATGAAAAATGTCACTTTCGCCACTTTCAAAACAATCAGTTTCTATTATTAATAATATCTTACATAAATATTTTTTTAACTTTTAGTACAGCAAATTTTGTATGGATCTATGATGAGAATTTGTGTCGTAGAAGAGTGACTAAATATTTCAGTGTAAGTAAGTATATTCCAAAAATTTGAATATATCTCTTATTTTTCAACATTTTGTGACAGTTATATGATAAAATTTATTTTAATACTTTATCGTATATAAATCATTCTGTTTGATTTCTATTCAAATTATTTTTATTTTAGTTCGCGCAATTTAACTTTATTTGGATATATGAAAAATGCAGTGGGGAATTAAAATTTGCAAATTGCAGGAAATGAGTGAGCATACAAAATATATGATATAATAATATAATATTTGTTTTATATAATTTCTATTTAAATTCCAGCCAAATTCTAGGTTAAAAATCATTAAGGTCGGTTCCGATAAAAATTGTTCATGGACAACAAATAGAGAAACGAATCCCGCTATATCGATACATAACAATACAATATTCGAATAAAAGTCAAACTTCATAGTGTGTTGTCTTTATACAATCACATATTGTTTTAAATTATAAAATGTTCAAGGCTATCCGTAATATGTATTATTATTTTTTTGTATTTTCCAATATAAAATATAACAAATAATATATTAGTTTAGAAAGATAAAGTGTTGTGTTATTGAATTTTCTATGAATATTAAATTATTTCAAAGAAAATGATTCATTTAAAAGAGTAACATTATAATCAATATAATGTAACGAATTTTCCATACATATTTAAAAAAACTGTATTTAAATTCATGTATGCCTTAAATTAATTACCAGTATATTCTTATATCAAGGACAAACATTTTAAATTTTATTACGATAATGTTTTAAATTATATGATATTTTACTAAAAATAAGCACGCGCCATACTTAAATTTACGAAAAAATGGGCTTATTTTAAGACCAAACATAATTAGTTTTATTACCCAAAATTCTTAATTCTATGAAATGCATCCTCAAAACAAGTACTATTCACGTCTTTATATTAACTATAAAACCTTCTTATTTTTATAACGATTGTCTTTGGCTCGAAATCATTGCCGAAATCTTAAACTTTACGAAAAATTCATTGATTTTCAGTACGCTTTTTTTTAGTGTGTGGGGGCTATATCTAAATCTAAACTGATTTTCTCCAAATTTGGCAGTGTTCATTCATGTAATAACAACCCTCTTTCTGCCGAATTTCATACTGATTGGCTATAAAATAAAATTTTAACGTATATATAAGCTATATGTAAATCTGAACCGATTTTCCCCAAATTTTGTATTGTCTCTAAGACTACTCTCTGTCAATTTTTGTACAAATCGGTTCAAAAATGTTGTTTATACAGTGCATATATGCCATATCGGAGGTACATATATATGGGAGCTATATATAAATCTGAACCGATTTTAACCAAGTTCAATGGGGATCGTCTCAGGGCCTAAAGAAAGATATGTGCACAGTTGCGTTGAGATCGGACCATAATTGCGACCTGTACTTTGATAACAAGAATACATCTACAGACAGACCTTTTGGGTGTTACAAACAAATGCACAAAGTCATAATACCCTGTACCACAGTGTGGTGTAGGATATAAATAGCAAAATAAATGTTGTATAACATATAAGGAATTAGATGTTACCAAAAGCATTTTTGACCACACAATATTTTTTGGGTGTCATCATTAAGTTTTTTCTGTTAACCTCATGTGGACATGTACACTTGTCGAAGTCTCATCGACGACTAAATGAAATACCGTAAGAATATGTTGCCGTCCTATGAAAGAAAGTCATATGAACCAAAATGCCAAAATTGAGATAAGGGCAGATTCGGAACCGTGAATGAGTTTATGATTTTTGTGTTAAGCTTGCAAGAACCATTTTCAACCGCGAATGGCTGAAAAACGCTAAGCAAATTTGTCGCATCAACCACTCCTAACGTGTTTACTAGGCAAAAAAGACGTATCTGCCATACACTACGTTTAACCAAAATTGTAGGCTTTTAGGACTTTTTTTCTTATTATCTATGTTTTTGTCGGATAGTATGACTATTAGGGCGGGTCGATTTAAAAATCGCCTATTGCCCAGTGAAAATCGTATTCTAGGGAAAAAATCCCCCTTTGACCCATTTAGAGTGCTCCAATCGAGTCCAAATGTATGACCGACCCCCACTCAGTGCAGTGCTCAGTGAAAATAGTATTCTAGGGATCAAAATAAGATACTTTGCCGAAGGAACCAGACCTCTAAATCGAATTCTGATGTCCCGGAAAAAATCCCACTTTGACCCATTTAGAGTGCTCCAATCGAGTCCAAATATATGACCGACCCCCACTCAGTGAAAATCGTATTCTAGGGATCAAAATAAGAAACTTTGCCGAAGGAACCATACCTATAAAACGAATTCTGATGTCCCGGAAAAAATCCCACTTTGACCCATTTAGAGTGCTCCAATCGAGTCCAAATGTATGGAACCCCCAGGGGTATGCCACTGGCATGGGTGGGTCGGGCATCCAAAGTTAGTGGGGGTAGGTCATACATTTGGACTCGATTGGAGCACTCCAAATGGGTCAAAGTGGGATTTTTCAAAATTTGCCCCTACCCAAAAGTTCGACCCAAATTCCGGGACATCAGAATTCGTTTTAGAGGTATGGTTTCTTCGGCAAAGTTTCTTATTTTGATCCCTAGAATACGATTTTCACTGAGAATGGCGACTTTTTGTGCCTCCCCACAAATCGACCCGGCCTAATATATATATATATATATATATATATTAATAACAAAATGTACTTATTTTAAAGACTAAGGACGTCTTTGGAGCATTTCTTTAATTTTATGACAAAATTTTTTGTAAACGCTCAAGTTGATTCCCTCACCATAAAATTGCACATGAGAGCAAACAGGCCATGCACATATATTGAAGTTGGATGCAGACCTCATTATTTTAAATATTGTTGCAGAGAAATTAATAATTCTGGTAAGTAAAATTCAATATTTTTTAAGTTGTGTAACTAAAATTAATAACTTTTTTATGGTGATTAAATCAGAAAATGGATCGCGATAAAAAATTTGCACTCCTAGTAACCGAAAACTCCGAACTCGCTAAAAAAATAGAATGAAAGTTGGAATCAAAAGAGAGAAGGAAAAGCAATAAAGAAAATTCTGAGAATGACCCATCGTTCACACCGCTAAAAGAACAACAGCGAACTTGTAAATCCTTGAAAAATCGTGCTATACAATCGCTATCATCTCCTGATCAAAATATACAGCCACCGTCAACATCGCCTAATATTGAACAAAATATAATTATAGCTGCAGATCCTGCCTCGCAACCATCAGAAACTTCTAGCGTTCAATTGACAAAAAAGGCTTGCCTAGGCAAAGAAAAATATACACAAGATCTACAAAAACTACACTGAAAAAAAATTTGACATGAAATTAAAAACAAGTTTGCCCTTAAATCAGAGATTTAATCTATCTTTGTTTGAAGAACAAATTTCTTTGAATTTAAGAAAATTTACTTGATTTCAAAGAAATTTGCATTCGTTTTAAGTAAAATTTCTTACTTCTATGATAAGATGTCCATAACACTATGTCATGTTGACCTTAAGGTTTCTTCATAAAATTAAGGAAAAAATAATTGATTGTAGTGCAAATGTCATTAACTCAAGTACACATTTTAATAGTTTGTAAGATGTTTTCCTTAAAAATGTAGAAATTCTCATGTCATGTTTTTAAAAACAATTTAGCCTTAATTTTCAGTTCACTTTTCTTTGATTTTTAAATTAAAGATTAGTTATCTTTTAAATTAAGATATAGTTTTTATCTGCGAGAGGACAATTTAAACTCTTTTTGTTCCCAAAATTGAGAATAATAGTGAGAGTTACAGTGAATTTTGTTTGGATTCTTTTGGAATCAGTTCTTGTGGAGCGGTGGAAGTGGAAGGTTGTGTGCGCTTGCGCGAGTGGAAATTTTTAATCCCACGTTCATAGCAACAATTTCGGCGGCTGTTTGTCGGCAGTGTGTGCCCATCTAAAATGTGTTAGCTGCGATGATATTTCACAGGCAGTCGAAAACAAATTGTCTGGAGAAAGAGGGTACATTAAAAAATGTGAATGGGTGTGTGTGTTGTAGTTACGCGAAATGATAACAAAAAGAGTCGTAAACCTGTTTCGGACATTTGGAAAAGTGGAGGTTCTGTGCGTTTATGAATGTATTTGACAAAAACAATACAAAAAGACTGTAATGTGTATGTATTCGAGAAAGAAAGAAATAAAGCTGAAAAATTAGAAAAACATTGAACGACATTTAGAGTATATAGTGGAGTTTCTGTGCGTTTACGAATTTATTACTTTGACAAAAACAATGCGGAAAGACCGTAAATGTGTGTTGTAGTCTAACGTTGTTTTTCCGTAATAAATAAATAAACAGTTATTTTGTGCATTTAATAGAATATCGTCAGCTTAACATGCAAATATGCTAAACCCAATTTTATCTAAATTGATATTTTTATAGAATCATAGAACATTTTAAAATACATTTTCTAGAAAAAGAAAACACCATTATGTTGTTTGCCACCTTTGGCAGTGATACTTTCATGTGACTTGTGTATAAAAACGTATATTTATGAAAATTATGATTAAAAATTATTGATATTTAAGCGGAACAAATAAAGGAACATTCGCGTATTTGCAGAGAGAGAATTATATAATTGAGAAAAAGTTACACGCTGAAAAAAAAATAGCTTCTGTAGTTTATTGTCCCAAACATATTCGGCTTGAAACATATATATGTTCAGGGAACACTCTAAACATATAATAATTGGTACACACAAAGGTTATATGTTTGGGAAGATGGTGTTATTAACAAATCTTTTTTTACTCCCAATTTGTTATTATTTGGGACTATTACTTCCGAAACAAATAATAAATTCACATTTAAGTATTCAGAAAATACCTAAATTGTGTTATATTGTTTAGTAATTGAAAGTAATTTTTTAATGTTCGTAAAAATAATAATTAAAATCCTATAATCTTACAACAAAATAAATTTTTTCAGAAAGTGAAATAATTGATTTGAAACAGAAGTCAATGCTGCATATGGTATCATAACTGTGAGGTACAATTGGGAACCAAGAAAAAATTATAAATGAAATTCGAAAAAGCCAGCAAAAGATTTGAAAATCTTTTTTAAACAAAATATATTTGAAGAAATTCCTTGTACTTAAACATACATACTTTATTTGGGAAATTTAGTTTTCAAATATATTTTGTTGTAATATATTAATATATGCGTTCCAAATGTGTTTTATTGATTTTCAAATAAAATTTATTTGTTCAGAAATATATAATATTTAAAAATTTGTGTTCCAAATATATTTTCTTTCCATTCAAACATATCAAAAAGGCGATTTTGCCCCGTGTAGAAAGTTTTTTCTTCACACTGAAAACTCTTCGAAGCGATACAAAAATGTTGATGTGCAGAATTCTTCATTTATGAGTAAGAAATATGTACATATCGATACCTCCATTCTAAACTATGCTAAGTGCAAAAAGGTAATTTTTTAGGAGAGGCGATCAAAGTTTGAAGATAATTTTTAATTTGTGTGGAATTCCTTTATGATGGAATTCGAATGACTTGTACTGTTTTGCGAATAACTTTTGATTGGGTTGACGGATAAACACCAAATTATGAATGAATATAAATTGGAATATTTAGAAATTAAAAATGCAACTCCCTAAAAACATGCTAGGTCGACTTACATTTTTTAGAATGGAGGTATCGATTAATTTTCGTTTTGATAAATTCTATTATACTAACATTGTTTTTAAATTCTTTTGTTCATTTCAAAAACTGCTAATCGTTTTGAGATGTTGCAATTTTCAGAAATTGTACGAGTTTATCAAATATAAAAAATAGTCGAATTACGTCTAAATTGTGAAAAAGGCTTGTTAAAGGCGGTATACTCCTGTATCGATTTAAAAGATGGAGGACTAGGTTCAGTGTTAAATATCGAATTTAAATTGGATATTAATATATATTTTTAAATTTCTTTCTAACAGGTCCCGAGGGAATGTGTTTATAAAAATTGGAGGAATAAAAATCATCTTCAGCATAAAGATTTTAACGAGGATGTCTTTGGATTCCATGTCTAAGTAAATTTATTGTAATGCAATTATGAATAAAACATCACATATTGTATTTTCGTTTGTTTTATTTTGGTATTTAAATCGTTATTGCTGTAACTATTATATTATCCTGCATAAGAACATCTTTGTCTCTATAATATTATAGAATTCAAACTTTTTTATAAAAAGGTGTGGCAAATACAACTACTTGACAGTTCAACACAAAACATTCAGCAAGATTCAGGTTTAAAACACTAGATCTAAGAAGCCTAGCTTCCCCCAAACGAATAAGAAGTAATCCTCACTTCTGGTATGTAAACTCAAAAAAACCTACGTCAAGTAATGTATTTACCACCGCAGCTCATACGATAAAAATATCATTTATTTATCCATTAGAATAAGTACATATTCCCTCTAAAATGAATATCCTGTTTATCGAAATCAAATTTTTATAAGCAAAAACCAAAAATTACCAGAAACGTTTAGACAAATAATTAGAGAAAAAAATATTTTACGAAACATATTTTACACTTGTGGAAAGTACAGTATGTGCTTGGTTTAATTACAGAATGTACTTAATCTAAAGTAATTTTATGTATTTGATGTAATCACAAGGCGTAATAGATTTAAAAATGTGAAGTTTTTCATCGAAGTACAAAGCGTAATAGATTTAAAAATGTGAAGTCTTTCATCGAAGTATAAGGCGTAATTTTTTCAAAGACGTTTGATGTCCAGATTTAAAGATGATTTATGACTTTAATTGTAGAACAAGATGTACTTATTTTAATAGTCTTTGTCTTTGGAGCCAAATCAAAGAAAAAATCTTAAAAGTTAAGAAAATTTATATGATTTTCAGTACACTTTTTTTTCAGTGTAGGAAGACTGCAAAATTTAAACTGCAAACATTAAAATTAAATGTTAAAGAAGCCTGCAATAAACAATGCCGCAAAAGAGAATGCAGACAACTCAGTGATGAGCAGCGTATTATTATTAACAGAAACTTTTGTAAATTAAAAGCTCCTGAAAGAAAATGGTATATTTATAACCACATAACAACTATCCAGCCTCAGTCAGCAAAGAAGATCACATACAAGTGCGCAGATTCCACAGAGTTGGTAGTGTGCAAAAAAATGCTTTTAACTACTTTGGGGTTTGATGATAAAAATGATAGGCAGTGTGTAAAGTAATTGAATCAAAAAAATAATCCTTATGCTTCTGGCCCGAAACAAGACAGACGGGGCAAGCATGATTCACATAAAGCTTTCGATCAAACCTCGATTGAAAAGCATATAGAAAGCTATCATCCAACTATTTCGCATTACAGAAGAGAGCACTCACCGAATGTGAGATATTTGCCAAGCGATATAACAATCAAATACATGCATACAAATTATAATGAAAGAGAAAAGCGAAATGTATCATAACGCTCACTCACTTCAAGAGTGACATAACTCAAATTTTAAATTTTTTGAAGTTGCCTTACAAAAATGCGAATTTTGCAAATGTCAATAAATTAATCTCAGCGAAATTTGGTCCATAAGTAAACAACCATATTTCGGATCATTGAAGCGTTTTTTAACAACTTAGTTCATGTTACTTATCCTTTTATACGGACTTAAAGTTACACATCTTGCCAATTTTCAATTTTGAGTTATGTCACTCTTGAAGTGAGTGAGCAATTTCGAGAGTTTATTTAAATGAATTGGTATAAGTAAAATTTAAGAAAAAAACTCTTATACAAAACAAGGTTTACAGATACAACCTACACAAACTTATATTTCTTAAAGGATGCATCAATAAAATCTGGTATCTTAAGACCTGCAGCCAAAACGATTCCTCGTGGTATATCAATTAAAAGAAAACAAGTTCTTATAGAAAAGCCGAAAGACATGAGATATGAACCGAACCATGACAACGATTGAAACTTTTTTATTTTAATAATTTGTTATCTTAATTTTAAAATTTTTTTGTAACGTTTACTGTTTGAATAATTTCTTTTTTGGTTTGTTTTGTATTTTTAATTTGGTTTACAAGTCCATTTTCACTACTTTATCATACAATTTTTCGCGTTTTTAGTGATAAAAAAATTGGATAAAATAATATACTTTTATATCAGTTTTGAAATTTTTAAAAAATATTTAATTTAATCATTTTGAAATTTCAAAACGTTTGAATGTGATAAAATATTGATGTAAGAAATTTCATTGTTTTGATGTAGTACATAATTTAATGAAATTGGCGGTCATCAAATTGAAGAAGGTATTTAACAGAAGACGCGTAAGAGAAAGCCCACATGGGGACCCACAACCTCGAATAAATAGAACAGATCTAGTCTTTTCTGAAAGTGCAAAATTTCTATGAGTTATTCTAGGAATGAAACTGTTATTCAGACTTAACGTACTGGAACGTGTAAGCACAAAACTGTTAATGAGGTTTTGTTCAGGATCATCCTCCCTACTTAACTGTGAAGAGATCAAAATCGTATCTGCGTCGCTTGGCTAGATATTGCGAAAACAGTAAAAAACGATGTTAGATAAAATGCATTATGTAATCAGTCCAACAAATGATGGACGGTATTCGGCACCTGTAGGGTACCAAGACAAATCTGGCCGAGATATGACCTGAGGAGGTCAAAATATCTCCTCGCACTAGAGAGAGGAAAATATTGCCTACGTCAGTATCACTTCTGACCAGGGTTACCATAACCTTTTTTCGGAAAGCAGGACTTTTGTATCAGAAAAGGAGGACATTTGTAACATTTACAATGAGAGTTTGGAACTTACGGAGGACATTTAAAAAATACCATTTCCAATGATAATGATTTGTACAACAATTTGTATTTTATAGCGCTTAGATTTAAATCTGAGCCTATTTGCACCAAATTCGACAATGTGGGAAATTGGATCAAGAAACTCCATCCCGCTTAATTTCAAAGTGATTGGATATGAGAAAGCCTCTGTAGCGCTAAAAGGCCAATTCGGAAAGAAAATTTATATAGGGCCTATATCTAAATCTGAACCGACTTTGACCAATTTCTTCCCAGGTATGAAATAGCCCTTATTGTCATATTTCAGCAAGATCGGAATGAAAATGCGACCTGTACTTAAGGAACAATTTTACATAGACAGGCAGACAATCGGTCTATTATAAATTGGGTCTAGCTCAGGTCTTTTTAATGTTAATTACTTATAATTATAAGTGAAGCGGCGTTAAGATCTGACATGCATTTTGCATACCTGTAATGTTCAAAAAGGTAATAAGTGGTGGAAAGCACTGTATTTTCGTTTGATTTGCCCTTAAAGCGCTTAAAATCACCCATTGAACTACGAGATAGGTGGTGGATGGACTCATCCTTAAACGTTAGTTATATCTGAAGAGAACCAAGTAGGCGGGGAGCCATTGAATGCTAGCTTCAGTCGGGTGGGGGGGTTCGGACCTACTTGAGTTCAATTATCCTATTCTCGACCATAAACAAAATTTGTTATAGACTCCCGTTTTATTCTGAATCTAATATAACATAAAAAAACGAAGTTAATCGTTACTGGAAGGATATGAAAAACCCCCATAAATATTAATAATTCCTATTTCTACTCATCGATTATTCTTGAAATGAATTCCAGATGTTACGGAATCTGTCGCTTCTTTACCCTACCCATCCATGGTCTTAGTGGCGCGAATTTTACTAAGACCCCATACTTAACTGACTTACCCTAACCTAGATCACCACCGTAAAAAGATATAAATTATTTAAGCACGCATAGTTTCAAATTTACTTTGGAAATTCAGGTTTATTTTCATACTTAAATTTAACTGTTATGCACTAAGTGAGAAAACAAATTTGGATTGACACGCAACTCATACATGTTCATTCAAACGTAAATTGTACAATGGAAATATTTATTACTTCTCAATTTGTCTCTTTGTGACTATTAATGAAAAGAAATTTGTTTGAAACGCAACTCATACCTGTTCGGTCAAACCTAAGACGCATAATCGAATATTTAATATTTTAGTTAGTTTCTTCGATTCTATTACTGGGAAAATCATGCAATTTGAAGTTAATTGAAAAACTTTTTATAGTGAGACAAAAGATGACAAATAAAATAATCAAAAAAAAATTAAATGAAAATCTGTAGAGCAAGGTTCAGATATACTAAGGATATTTTCCTAAAGATATACAATATGTTGCAAAATGTATTTTATATTCGATCTTTATCCAAATACATTGGAATTGCAAATAATTTCACCAAACGAATAATAGGTTTGAATTAAAGCTCTTCAATGGCTATGGCAATTAATTATCCCAACTTACTATTACTTTGCAAAAGAGTTAAAATGTATCTTGTCCAGATTCTAATCTCAGTTTAATACCGCGTATGGTTTTTTTTTTGGTTTACTTAGTGTAGAATAATATAGATCAATCAGAAAATAACTTACAATTTAATCATAGCAAAAGATTCTAAATTTCAAAAAATACCAAACATGTATAAATCACAATTATAGATTCAGATTACTCACCAATTCCATTTGTTAGTGTTGATGCACGTCGAGGCCTCGAAGAACATTTTTGGGTGGTCATCTATAAAACTGTCTCCATACATAAATGCCTATGATACATGGGGATGATTTGAAATTTGTTGTCTTTTGCCAATAGTAACTTTTACCAATAAAATACTCATAAATTATCTTATTCTTAGATCTATAAGTTGGTAAGATTGTAGGTGTTCGATAGTTGAGGTTTACATCTCAGGATAGTTAACATCTGATCACTTGGACAAGCTAATTTCCACATAGGGGCATTTTGAGGGTCAGGCTTGGTTTGTTGTTTGTGTTCGCCTCGCAACTGTAGTTGAATTCCAACACCCAGTAAAAATGTGCAGATTGCCTCTTAACGGTCTATGCAAACATAAGGTTTTGGAAAAATGGAGATCGAGTGGCTGCCCACGTGTATTTCACACGAATCTCGAAGTATAATTCCACAGAGGTTTTCTTCGCCAAAGTTACAGAGTTTCTCAAATAGTTAACCTCATCCCTATGAATTCCAAGGATTCATAGAAATGAGGATTTGTATAGGTATTTTTAGGCGATTAAGTTGAAATATGTTTTAACTGCCGGGGGAGATATTGTAATTAGTAATATTCTTCACGGCACGTTAGAAAAATTTACCTAAATTGATGTATCGCCAACCACGTATTTATAGTTCTTTCTGTTTCCCACACTTAAGACAGCAATAGAGGTTATTTATCTTTACTGATGTTGCGGCTGGAATCACTAAACACTCTGTAGTCTACAATCGGAATAATTTGGAGTCATACTAATACGGTTCAGATTTGTTCCGAATTACCTACTGTTTTATTATTTTTCGAGGAAAAATTCAAATTCGCCATATATGGGTTTCTTCTAATCACCAAGCCCATTGATATCTTCGGGGCAATAATACATCAGATGAATTAATCACTTTAAAAAAAACTAGTTTATTTTGTATGATTACTAGAAAAGCTTTAGATGTTGTGAACTGCTTAAAAGTCAGGAACAGAAAGAACGAGCACTGGCAGCAGCAGCACCATGAAACCTGTCTTTAGAAGGAAGCATCGAGAAACGATGACAAACAAAGTTCTTCCAAATGACATTAACAAAGAGGATTACGAAAATATGCTTGAAGCTATACATACGCCTCTATTTCTGCATAGACCCTCCCTCACCGACAAGTATAGTGTGGGTAAAGCATCGTTACAGAAAGCTCTTAGTCTCTGTTGATATAGTTACATTCTGTTACAGAAGGTTGAACCCCCCCCAAAAACTATTCAAACAAAAAAAAATAATTATAATCCCGTCGGGGTTAGAACCTGGGTCTCACGGGCGCCGAGCGGCGTAGCTATCCACTGACCTACGCTATGCCTAGCTTCTGCAGTCGCAAAACAGCAACGGATAGTGTAGCGAAGCTAAGCCGACAAACCAATAGGCTATCTGCCGCCGCTATGCCTGTCGAAGCTGCGGATAAAAATAACCATAAGCGAGGGCGTATCAATATATATTTATGTACATACTGATGCACATCAAAAGGTATTTAGGTACATATTGATTCATATCAATGTGCATTTATATTCATGTTGCTGTAAATATAGAAAATCTCCCAGCACACCATTTTAATGCCCCAAGATAAATGATAGACAGTATTCTAAAATCAGAGAGTCTACGATCACTCATTACATACCCTACACCATAGATTGCGTGTCAACTGTTTTTTGATTCTTTGAGATTTGTTGAGTTTGTTGCGCTAAGAAGTAAAATCTTGTGGTACTTTTGTGTGGGGCTATATCAAAACATGGACGTATGATGACCATTGTTCGTCTGAAGAGTTCGGGATATACATACACCCAAATTACCAATTCAGTTCGACCAGCTGAAATTTGCAGTCACTATGGCGTTAATAAGTCAAATCGGACAGAATATGCTAAAAACTGATCGATATTGCTTATTTTCAATCCCTGCAGCTATAAGAAGTATATGTACCAAATTTCAGTCATCGAGCTCAATTATTGTAGTATTAACTTTGTACTGAAAGTAGTGGCGAATATAATTCATGTGTAGGTTTACTGTTTGTGAAACATTTTAATTTGTAACAAAACGATGACAAATCCATCGTTTTTAAAAAGGAGGGAGGACGGGAGGACACTGGTTAAAAAGAGGACATGTCCTCCCAAAGGAGGACGTATGGTAACCCTGCTTCTGACGGGTCACTGCCGCCAGACGATTGGCTATTGACTCCAATGAAGTTGTGGACATGAGGAAGAAGTGAAGAGTATTGAGCACTTTGTTTATTTATATTTAAATCGGAAAATACTAAGAGTAAAGGTTTTATTATGAATTGCAAGTTTTATTCAAAACGTTATATTTATATGTGATATGCACACAACATCTAAACTATTTATCTTCATGTGGGTATCTCAGAAAAAGTAGAAAACACTATGTTTAAAGTACATTTAAAAATTTTCAAAAACATTGCAAAAAGTCGTGAAATGTAATTTTTTTAAATAATTTGAAGCGTATAACGCAGAAAAGGTAGAGAACACTATGATCAAATTACATTTGCAAAAATATTTAAAACCAGTAAGGAAAGGCTAAAGCCGGGCGGGGCCGACTATATAATACCCTACACCACTCTCGTAATATTGAATAACTCTGATATATAAATTTTGTAATTCATGTATAAATTGTTTACATAAATTTACTTTTGGGACATTTTATACTTAAATAATACCCTGTACCACAGTGTGGTGTAGGGTATAAAAACGATTGGATCTAAAGAGCCAAATCGGATGAAACATATACATATATGGGACCTATAGCTAAATCTTAACCGATTTTCTTCAAATTCGGTAGTGTTGGTTCATGGATCAAGAAACTCTACCATTCTAAATTAGAACCAGTAAGGAAAGACAGAAAGTCGGGCGGGGCCGACTATATAATACCCTACACCTACCTACCAATGCGAAAATGGGCATTGCGATAAGAATTTGGCAGTGTTCATACATGTAATAAGCAAACTCTCTCTGCCGATTTTCGTACTGATCGGATATAAAAGACGGTTTCTACAGCGCTTACATGTCAAATCGGGTGTAACATATATATTGGGACTATGTTAAAATCTGACCCGATTTTTCCCGAATTTGGCAGTGTTCATACATGTATGTAAGAAAACTCTCTCTGTTAAATTTCGTACGGATCGGATATAAAACACGATTTCTACAGCGCTTAAATGTTAAATCGGGTGAAACATATATATGGGGGCTATATCTAAATCTGAACCGATTTTCCCCGAATTTGGCAGTGTTCATACATGTAATAAGAAAACTGTCTCTGTTAATTTTCGTACGGATCGGATACAAAACACGATTTCTACAGCGCTTAAATGTTAAATCGGGTGAAACATATATATGGTGGCTATATCTAAATCTGAACCGATTTTCCCCGAATTTGGCAGTGTTTATTCATGTAATAAGAGAACTCTCTCTGTTAAATTTCGTACTGATCGGATATAAAACACGATTTCTACAGCGCTTAAATGTTAAATCGGGTGAAACATATATATGGTGGCTATATCTAAATCTGATCCGAATTTGGTAGTGTTCATTCACGTAATAATAAAACACTCTCTGCCGAATTTCATAAAGATCGGATGTAAAATGTGGTTTCTACGCCGCTTGCATGTCAAATCTGGTGAAAAATATATATGGGGACTATATCCAAATCTGAACCGATTTTAACCAATTTCAATAGGGATCGTCCTTGGGCCAAAAAAGAGCACTATGCTAAATTTCATCACAATCGGACCATAAATACGACCTGCACTTTGATTACAAGAATACATGGACAGACGGACAGACAGACGGACAGACAGACGGACATGGCTAAATCGACTCAGAAAGTGATTCTGAGTCGATCGGTATAATAAACATTGGGTCTATATCTTCTCCTTTTAGGTGTTACAAACAAATGCACAAAGTCATAATACCCTGTACCACAGTGTGGTGTAGGGTATAAAAAATAGCTAAATGCAATTTGTTAAAAGAAGATGATGTGAAAGAAAACACGATGTTCAAATACATTTACAATATTTGCAAAATCATTGCAAAAATCGTGAAATGCAATATCCTTAAAAGCACATGATGTGCACAGCACAGGAAAGATAGAAGGTTTAAAAAAATTTAAAATATTAAAAAAATTCTATATTTTCGAATTACAACCTCTACACCATGGCCAGCTTCCAATTTCTACGAGTACATGGAAGCATTTACAAGATTTGAAATCTGTGATACCATCCGATAACACTGTCCAACAAATTAAGACTTTTTGATTGGAACAGAATAGCGAGCCTATAATTCTGAAAGGGCATATTGAGTAGATAATTTTCGCAGAATAAACTTATGGTCCAGCTGGTCGGAGTTTTTTTTTACAGTGTGTCAACATTTTAAATTTTTGGTCGAAAGGAGCGAAGGAAAGGATGTGATCGATTGTTTGTCTAGGGACAAATAGGGTCATTTACAAATCATGTGCCAATAGGGTCATTTTAGTTATTTTGGGTACTGTCAGTACCTGTTCTGAGCTTTCTGTGAATGTTGAAGGTCGTTGTTACTGCTACGTCCATTAAAGAGCTGACTGTACATTCTTCAATTAGACCAGTTATTTCCAAGCCATGTCAATCTCAAATTGTTCATCTTCTAGCATTTTGGCTAGCTTCATACTAACCAAAATGCACTTTTTTTAGCATTTTATTGTATTATCGTAGTAAAGCGACTTCTGTTTCTGTCGCGTGCGAATGGATTGGTTTTTTGTAATTGTCTAAATCGTTCATTCAATTGTGTATTTTCATTCCAACAACACAATAACGTATATATGTATATTCATGATCGTCGTGAAATTCTAAAACGAACAATTGGCATAAATCAACCTTAGCACCAATTATAGTGCTAATCAAGTGCTATAAGTTTCGCCTTTTGTCAAAATGAAATAATGTTTTGGCATATGTTTTTTTCACATTGGAGAAATGACCATATGGTTCTTCTTACAGATCACACGTGACACATATCAAACTGCTTTGTCATTTTTATTCAACATCGTTTGGCAAGTCATCATGGAAAGGCTCACACCACAACATTTTTCAAAATTGTTCCAAATGTAACGCCGGTGTTTTATCGTGAAACTTTGTTCAGAGATCAAGGACATTTCTTCTCTTTGGGCTGATGAGCAACCCGAAGAGTACTAAGAGTCCTTTAGTCAATTACATCCTTTAAAAGCAACGGTATGGTGTGATTTATGGGCTTGTGGAATCATTGGTCCATATTTCTTCAAAAGTAAGGAAAATCAAAATGTCACTGTCAATGGTAACTGTTACCGCACCATGTTAACGGGCTATGTGCTTCCGGAAATTTAAGCGACGGCGCACTTTGGTTGAGGTTCATAGAACGAGCAGCTAAAAATAGAAGAAGTTGTCAAAGGACAATGGAACTTGGCACATAGGCATTTTTGTTTGAAACAAGAAAAAAAATGGAAAAATCAAAACGATCCTCCCACTTTTACGCCAATCTCCCATACAAACTGAAAATTAAATTTTGACCTACGGCATTGTTTTTTGGCACATAGCGTTTTTAAGCACTCAGAATCATGTGTGTGAAATTTGAATATCCGCCCACTTCCAATAGAAAAAACAAATAAAAAAAACATGCATAATTAACACTTTATTAACATCATTATCGTACTCCAATTTTTTGATTTGCAGCTTTAGAAGCAGGTAGGAACAGCTGATTTTTTTAAACTTTTAGCTGAGACTTCAAGCTGTAATTTAACATCTTTCGTTAAACAGCGCTAAAAAGATGCAGTCCACTGAAGTTGGTGAGCATTGAAATTTTGATGTTATTTATATTTTGTTCTACGAAATTTTTTATATGGCACTTTTTTCAACATTTTTTAATGCAAATCTCATCTATGACAACTGTCATTTACGAAAATATACAACAAAGTCAAATGATAAGTTTACTGTGATTGTACCAAAAGATTGAATCTGACAACAAAATACCAACAAATTATCCAAATCGGCGAACATGAAAAAAATGAATTTCGGACACTTTTCAACATATGTGCGGCGCTACGAAACAATGACCTTGCTGTTTACAAATATATAATACTAGCTGGACCCGGTCCACTTCGTTGCCCCAGACATCAGATTTCCGATGCCGTCCATTTATCAAAACATGGTTCATGTAGATAGCGACAGTAGGAATCTCGTTAATCTATTCGTAGGTACGAACAGTAGGAATCACTAAAAACATTGGCTTATATGGGCGGACCCACGCCCCCTCAATCAAGAACTTATAAAGCCTATGTCACCCTCTAAGCTTATCTGAACATTCCCTGAAAATGTCATCAAAACCGATCCAGAAGTTTTGGAGTTCATACGTAACATACACACATCCACAGGCTCCAGCTATACATATGTATATATATACAATATACATATGTATAGCTGGACCCTGTCCACTGCGTTGCCCCAGATTTAGATTTCCGATTACGTCCATTTTTGAACCAATCACGAATACATCCACCAAAAACATCTCCATAAAATAAGAGCACTCTCGCTAAAAAATGTTGAAGATATCTCAATTTAACGCCCATTGCTGCGATCCCGCCCATTTTTGGACCAATCACGTAGACTGCCACCAGATACATATGTACAAAATTACAGCACTCTCGCTAACAAATTGTGCAAGATATCTTAATTTTGGTCCGATCCCGGCTTTTTTTGGAACAATCACGTAGACTACCACCAGATATATATATACAAAATTATAGCAAGTAGAGGGGAATTGAGAGAGCAAACGTGTAATTTGATACTATTTGGCCACTTCGTGGGTGGTCTGATGACGTCATCGTCCATTTAATGTGTATGTATGTGTGAATTCGTACGTCTGTGTCAATTTTATGTGTTTATATTCCAATGTAATTTGATACTATTTGGCCACTTCGTTGGTGGTCGCCAGATGTTCTGTAGGTCTGAATCAGTGTTTATGTTTATGTACTTGAGATCAGCATGACTCATTGGTATGTGCGTCTGCAGCTGGGCTTTGCTGTACATCTAGGTATGGTTGATTCTAGAATCACATTGTGAGTCCGCAGCTGGGCTTTGCTGTATATCTAGGTATGGTTGATTGTCGAATCACAAATAAACACATGGTATGTGTGTCAACGGTTCCCCACCAGTCCGTCTTTCATACACACATGGTATGCATGTATGCGTGTAAACAGTTCCCCACCAGTCCATCTTTTGTGATAGTATGTCTGTCCATGTTAGGCTATTGGTTTGTGTGTCCACATCTTAGTTTTATTCAATGGTCTTTCCAAGCAATCCGTCTGCCCAAGCCAAGCCAATAACAAATTGAGAGTGATCGACTGGCGATCCAATGAATTTTTTTTGGCGATCTGCAAATTTTTGCCTTTTCAAAACAAACAAACAAAGTGGTCGTAAAACGATCAGCAAGTCCGCCAGTCAAGTAGATCAGCGGCGTCCAAAATAAATTTAAAGCCATACCGAGTTCTTTACGCAGCACAACATTGTAGCATTTGTAATCTGAATATACTAATTAAAAAACTCAGCATTCATTATCCACATCATGAGCGCGTCATGCTATGTGTTTGGTTGTCCGTCTGTCTGTCGGACACTAGCGCCAAACAGTCAGTTCATGCTATTGAATTGTTTGGTTGTCCGTCTGTCTATCGGAAACTAGAACCAAACGGACGGACCATGCAATTGAACTTGAATTGATTCCTTTGTGACATATCCAGAGCACAATGTGTGTGTGTGTAGTTCTGAGTATCCAAAACTTCACACCAAATCCGCAACGACTTTTAAGATCAGCGGCGTCCAAAAAAAATTTAAAGCCATACCGAGTTCTTTACGCAGCACAACATTGTAGCATATAAGTATAATAACATTATGCAAACAAAGTTGTGGCACTTGTAATCTGAATATACTAATAAAAAACTCAGCATTTATTATCCACATCATGAGTGCGTCATGCTATGTGTTTGGTTGTTCGTCTGGCTGTCGGACACTAGCGCCAAACAGTCAGTTCATGATACTATTGAATTGTTTGGTTGTCCGTCTGTCTATCGGAAACTAGAACCAAACGGACGGACCATGCAATTGAACTTGAATTGATTCCTTTGTGACATATCCAGACCACAATGTGTGTGTGTGTGTGTGTGTGTGTAGTTCTGAGTATCCAAAACTTCACACCAAATCCGCAAAGACTTTTAAGATCAGCGCCGTCCAAGATCAGCGGGGTCCAAAAAATTTTAAAGCCATACCGAGTTCTTTACGCAGCACAACATTGTAGCATATAAGTATAATAACATTATGCAAACAAAGTTGTGGCACTTGTAATCTGAATATACTAATTAAAAAACTCAGCATTCATTATCCACATCATGAGTGCGTCATGCTATGTGTTTGGTTGTCCGTCTGTCTGTCGGACACTAGCACCAAACAGTCAGATCATGCTATTGAATTGTTTGGTTGTCCGTCTGTCTATCGGAAACTAGAACCAAACGGACGGACCATGCAATTGAACTTGAATTGATTCCTTTGTGACATATCCAGAGCACAATGTGTGTGTGTGTAGTTCTGAGTATCCAGAACTTCACACCAAATCCGCAAAGACTTTTAGGTAAACAAACATATTTTTGTGGTTGTTTCATATTCGTGGCAAATTAAGAATTGGTATGAATTGATAAGGAATGAATGCCCTATAAACGAAGAGATGGAAAACAAACATAATTTTGCGATCTTCTGATATTCGATGCAAATAATTATGAAATACGCATTAAATATTTGCTGACTAGGGATACTATGAAAAATTCGTTTATTAAAAATTCGTTTAAAATTTTTATGACAAAAAATGAATCCGACATTATGAAATTTCCATATATAAAGAAAAGTATTGTGAGGACAACTACAGTCCACAGTAGCAGTCCACATATTCCAAAGTGCTAGAATAAACCTTTATCCTTGAAAATGATGTCTATGGCGGATTTCGAGATGGAGGAGTTAAAAAAACTCAATGTCCATAGTTGGTCGGATGATCAATTCAGTTGCGTTCACCCAAAGGATCCGATCATTGAAAAGGAGTTGGCAGATTTAGAATCACTGGACATTATGAATTGGACAGATGAGGATATTCCAGTTGATGGCTCATCGACAGATCAGGAGGACCATGATGATAACGATGATCAAAACGTAACTCCATCAGTCTTGGAAAGCCTAGACCTTTTCCCGAATGGAGAGACCGAACCGTTTGATTTTGATCCGGAGGACCATGATGATAACGATGATCAAAACGTAACTCCATCAGTCTTGGAAAGCCTAGACCTTTTCCCGAATGGAGAGACCGAACCGTTTGATTTTGAATATGGACAACGCTTATCCCAAATCCTAGAGGATGAGGAATCATATCCAAGTGAATTGGGTGAGCGCCCAGTTATTACATCAAATATATTACTTCAGCCTGGGAAACCTATGGTTGAGCCACAGGTTAACAATTCTCAGACTGTAATACAAACTATTTTAATGGCATACATTGATAAATATCCTGATTGGATGCTTTTATGGATATAATCAATGAAGAAGAAGCTCAATATATTTTAGATTTAATTAATTATTAAAAATATACTATTTATAAGATTTTTTGTTCTATTATTCACGTTACATTTCATTCATAAAATTTTAAATAAAACATAAATATAATATTAAATAAAATATATTTTTATTTTGCAAGGCTTGGGTTTGTTAAGAGCTTTCATCCTCTTTTTACTTTAGAGGGAGAGGGGATACATAAATTGAGGTTTTCAAATAGATATAAATAGGTGCAGATTTTTATGAAGACTACAGTCGAAATTTTAAAATTAACAAGATGACATCGAATACTGAGGTTATTAAATCATTCAACAGTATGAATTTCAAAAAAATTCTAAGTATTAAGGATATGACTCCAGACATGGAATATGCTGTAAGAGGAGCCTACAAGACTGTTGGTACATATGGAGAAAAAATCGTGTTAAGGCTGGACAACTACATTTTGTATTTACCATCGAGATTTCTCTCTCTGGGAGATGAAGCAATAAAACGACTCTGCGATGGAGTGTTTTCTGTAGTTAAAACACCATTACGAGAAGGATCAGATTTATGTAAATTAGAATTAAGACAAATAATTGCCACAGATGCATTTTACTCTTTATTTTAAGTTAAAATCAATTTTAGCTTTCATATTAACATTACTATATCATTTCCATTATAATATTCTAAAATAAAAGTTGTTTTTAAATTTTCAAATTAAAAAGCTCTTGTGTTTTCATTTGAATCTGATAGTTGTGGGTGTTTTATATAAAAGAGAGTCGATATGTCATCTCAGAAAGTAATTAAGTAACAGACGTTTATAAGGAAACATGATTCCTTTAGAAATGGATATCTTAAAACCACGCTACGTTATGGACGATCGATTTCATCGTGAGGATAAACGTTTGCAAACGTTTGGTTTGTGGCCACTAAAGTATATTAATCCTAAGGTGATGGCTCTGATAGGCTTCTTTTATACTGGTGAAAATGACAAAGCAAAATGTTATTTTTGTGAGGTTGAAATATATTCTTGGGAACGTACAGATTCCCCGGTTTCGGAACATATGCGATGGTCGAAGAATTGTCCATTGATGAGACGCTACATTACCAACAATGAACCCATAAATTTAAAAGAATTAGATCGACTGCTTCCAAAGTTAAGTTTTGATGTGTGTGGAGTTTATAACAGTGGAACTGAACTACGACATTGTACTTTCAAAACACCATATCAGAGATCAGGATCCAATGCTTTACAAATACGAGAGAAGCGACCAAAAGATTCACCATTTTCAACATTACCAGAGGAGAAAACGACCGATTCATTACTTCCAAAGTTTTTAATATTTATGTTTACAATATTTGTTTTTAAAGGAATACATTCAATTTTGAAGAAATAAAAACACATGTTACGATTTGTTTTTGTTCTTAGTACTTTATTTCATTTATAACAGATTCTTGTATTTTATTATAATTGTTCTCTACAAATATATATAGTTTAAACAAGTTATTTAGTGCACATCTAAATTTATTGTCTGGATGTAACGGACATATATATTTCGAATAATAGTTTTCGCATTTCTTTAAACTTATTTTATTTTCCAAATTTATGACAGATGTTGTAACATAATTTAATAAAAAATCTTGTTTTGCTTTACCAACAACAAAAATATATTTATAATTATTTAGGGGTGATAGAAAATCACCTACACAGCTGTAATCTACTGATCCCATTGACCAATCCAGTCCATTAACAAATTTCTTGCAGTAGGTGTTTGTTCTTAGTCCTTCATAACTTAATTCTCGAATATCGAATGGTTCCTTGAATACAACGTAATTCGGAGCGATTGATGAGCCAGCCATATATGCCAATTCTTTCATATAAATGCTGTTGCCATTGCCATGACAATATTGAAAATCCAATAACGCAATCTCAGACCTGTTGATTTTGAACATTTTGCAAGAATTTAGCTGATGAACTAAAAACGTTGAATTTTGCTGCTGAACTGAAAACGTTTTAATATTTCAGTTACTTTATATACGATTTTCGATGACATTGTGGTGTTTTATTGAATTGTAGCAAATATTTTAAACATAAATGCCCACAGTTGAAAGAATTAAATTTCTGTTTTCGTTTGTAATTATAATTTATATTAGCTCCCAAGTATTGCAATATTTCCAATGGTGGTTGGAGATTGCCATAGCTATCAAAATATTCATTTTTCTCATTGTTTTTGAAGTATGCCACCCAATGAGTTCCAGGACCTTTATGTGAGTCAAGGTTAACAATTCCGCACTCTTTAATACGGGGCTTTTTGGGGAGTTTGTCTCGCATAAAAACTCCTCTAAAATAGGGAATGTGTTTTTTACCAAATATTTCTAAATCAATGTCTGTTAAAGGCCTGTTGGGTAGCTGGTCTATTAGTTTTTTGTCAAAGTTTTATTATTGTTGTTATTGTACACAATGCCCATTCCTTTCTTATATGGCTTTAGGTAAATCCCCTTACCCACTGCAATATCCTCCATAGCCTTATTATGACGAATATTTTCCTCAAGTTGTTTTTTAGCATTCTTAGTTGAGTTTACTGCTTTTGCTATTGATGCTCCACCCGTGGCTAACGCTCCCATAGCGCTAAGTGCTGTTAGAATTGGTATTATGGGTAGGAAACCACCAATTTTAGGTACTCTTATAACCCTAGGTATAACAACTTTAGATTTTTTTCCTCTGAAGGATTTACCAATCGATTTTTGTGCAATCTTTATAGCTGTGGTTATGTCTTCTGGTTTTTGTTTCTTCAGAACCGAGGTAGCATTCTTCACCGCTGATGAAAACAGTTTTTTCCCACATACACCATTCTTGGACATACCCACCCCCAATTTTGCTTTAGCCTTCATAGCGTTGGTGACAAAATATGCGTTTAGTTTTTCTCCCCAGCTGTTATCTTTAGCTTTAACTCGTCCCCAAGCTTTTTCTGCTAAGTCTTTATCTGCTCTATTTCGTTCTTTTATATTTTCAGTTTTGGAATAAGCTATATCATGAATTTTGCAAGCCTCGTCTAAACCATTTATTCCTTTATCATTTCTATCCAGTCGTTTCTTCAGTTTTGTCCCAGGCCCACAAAAATTATAACCGGGTAAATGCAGTTCAAATGGCAATGAAGTAATTAAATTATTCAACAATCCTCTCCCTTTGACGTCCCTTTTGGTATTAATGTTGTTTTTCGAATAAATTATCATTTTATACGTTTTTCACCTAAAGGTTTAAATAATATAAAATTGAGTGAAACAAATTATTAATTCAGTTGCAAAAATGCGGTTAATAAAGCAGGATACGAATATTGATGTTAGAAATTTCGATTTCACACAAACAAAATCTCAGAAAATCAGACATAGCTCTTTGTTACCGAATTCAATACGAGCTATAATAGTGGGTCCTTCCAATTGTGGGAAAACTAATATTATGATAAGCTTGATTGAAAGTCCAAACGGATTAAAATTTGAAAATATATATTTATACTCAAAGTCGTTACATCAACCAAAATATGAATATTTAAAGAAGCTCATTTCAACCGTAAAAGGCATGGGGTTTTACACATTTTCTGAAAATACTACTGTCATACCACCCGATAAAGCGAAAATGAATTCCATAATGATATTTGATGATGTCGCCTGCGAAAAACAAAATAATATTCGTGCTTATTTTTGTATGGGTAGACATAATAATATAGATTCATTTTATTTATGTCAAACATACACACGCATCCCGAAACATTTAATACGTGATAATGCTAACATAATTATTATTTTCAAGCAAGACGTAATGAATATGAAACATATTTTCAGTGACCACGTTGGAAATGATATGACATTTAATAATTTTATGGATATATGTCGAACATGTTGGAAAGAAAAATATGGTTTTTTAGTTATAAGTAAGGATAGCGATATTACTGATGGACGGTATAGAAAAGGATTTGATGTATTTATTTACATTTAGTAAATGATAACATCTCAACTGAAACAGATGGTACAATCATAGTACCGGTTGAATGCTATTGACCTTACAAAAAAAAATCATTGAAAACACAAATAACAGCCTCACTCAAAAATCCAACAGACCAGTTTACAAAGAAAACAGCTCTATTTGAAATAAAAACAGATCCATTTTGTAAACTCAACTGGTCGGTTTTAAATATTAACAGACCAGTTCAAAATATTAACAGGTCAGTTCAAAATATCAACAGATCAGTTCAAAATATTAAACAGAAACACATATCGTGTTGTTACGCTCTTTAAAATGAATGAAGGCATTGTGAAGGAACTTATTAAATCTAGAAATATCTTGAAAAAGAAATTTCAAAGCATTAAATTAGGTGAAAATGAAATGACAAGTCATTTAGAGAGTACATTCAAACCTATAACAACACAACTAAAAAATATTATAAAATCACCCCACGAAAGCATCACCCCCAAAAAAGAATTTCAAAAGGATAATGATTTCGAGGGTTTCAGCAATAAAAAGAAATTGAAAATTGAATTTGATACCGAGAATCGAAACGAAGATGAAACAAATGATGAACAGTTTTATTCACAATCAGAAGAAGAAGAAGAAGAACAGCAAGAGGGTGTTATTAACTTAAACTCTTTACATAGAAATAAGAAACTTGATACAATATATGGACCACACAAAGACGAAAATGGTGTTTGGAAATTTGGCGCAAGCGATCTAAGTTTAAACGAGCATAAAATAATAATTGGAAATCAAACATGGGCATTCACACCGGGTTTATATGAACTTTTATTCCACAAAAATCCTAAGAATTATGACTCATATGAATTGGATATCTATAGAAAGATTTTAGTGAATACGAATGCACACAGAAGAAATTATAGTCCCAATGAACAAATAAAGGGAAATAAAGGCTTGAAGTACACAACAATAATAAAAAAATTATTTCAAACAACTCATACAGGTGAAGGTTTAATGAGTGTTAATCTTCAGAAACCAAACTATATATACTGGGATGATCCTAACGAATTAGTTGAACGTCTAAAACTTTTAATCGCGTCAAAAAATGCTGGGCATAGTAACCAAAACAATGAAATAGTATCCATTATCGAAGAATTAAGAGAAGCAAATATAATACATTGATTTTGGGGTAAACAATCAATTACAACATGAGTGTCGACAAGTTCGGTCACTTTTCCAACTCTGATGCATTAAGGAGAAATGCTCAAAAAATTTTGGGAATTGGTGTTGACCGGCATTATAACCTCGATATCCAAAATAAGAAAATCAAGAATTTGGCCCCACCGTCGGAAAATACAGACGCAATCAACAAAGCTTACCTACAAACACAAATCATACATTCACAAGAAATATTAAAAAGAGATTTAAGTAGGCAATTTGTAATCATAAACAATGAAATATCTCAATTAAAAAACAATATTAAGGATTTACACAATGTTTTAAGTAGAATGTCAAGTACTCGTACAATAATTTATAACGATCATAACTAAATCATGGAAAGACGAACAATTATCAATGAGCTACATGCTCAAGCTCG
Source organism: Eudasyphora cyanicolor (assembly GCA_963930755.1). Lineage (NCBI taxonomy): Eukaryota > Metazoa > Arthropoda > Insecta > Diptera > Muscidae > Eudasyphora > Eudasyphora cyanicolor. The sequence continues at coordinate 61,886,624 of OZ005736.1, read as the reverse complement.
CAAAAATTTTCCTCGACGGAGAGTAATTATGAAAGGCATCGACGATTTATGGCAAGCGGATTTGGTTGAAATGGGGAATTATTCTACAATAAATAAAGGACATAGATATTTGCTAACAGTAATTGATACCTTCTCAAAATTTGCATGGGCAGAAGCAACTAAATCAAAAAATGCCAGCGACGTTTCCACAGCATTTAAAAAAATATTGGATAAAGGTAGAATACCAAAAAATTTACAAACAGACGATGGAAAAGAATTTTTTAACCAAGAATTTTATAAACTAATGAAAATGTATTCTATTAACCACTATTCAACGTATAGTGTAATGAAAGCATCAATCGTTGAACGATTTAACCGAACACTAAAATCATTAATGTTTCGAGAATTTTCTTACAACGGTTCCTACCATTGGCTTGATATATACAAAAATTTGATTGATTTCTACAATAAGAAAAAACATCGAACAATAAATATGCCCCCCATTGAAGTAAATTCTAAAAATGAAAAAAGGTTACTCTCGACGGTGTACAGTCATCTCAAAATGTTCCCACCGTCAAAATACCATGTGGGGGATTACGTACGTATAAGCAAATATAAAAATATATTTGAGAAGGGGTATACACCGAATTATAGCACAGAGATATTTCGTATAAAATCTATACAGATTACAAATCCTGTTACGTTTATTTTAGAAGACTATCAAGGAAACCCAATCAAAGGCGGGTTTTATAAAGAGGAAATTCAACGCACACGCTTCCCCAACACATACCTCGTTGAAAAGGTTTTGAAAACTAAGGGCGACAAAGTATACGTTAAGTGGTTAGGATTCTCTAAAGATCACAATTCATGGATAAACAAAAGCAATATGCTCTAGTGAAAACATAAATAAAAACAAATAAAATAATGAAAATAGTTTTCATTTACTTGTCAGCTTTCACTATGTCAATAACATTAGCCCTAAGCGGAAGATCTTCGGTTCTAACATCCAATTACTTTCCACCAATTCAATTAACCGAAGACTATGAATGCGCTCTGGTAGATTTTCATTCATATAATTCCATTCCAAACGTAGACCATGATAATAACTTGTTTCATATTGATGATCGAGTAATTGAAATTCCTATTGGTTCTTACGAACTGGAAGATATAGTTGACTATGTTAAACTAGCCTATGGTAAACAAGACGGTCTCAAGACAATAGAAATCGTTGCAAACAATAATACCTTACAAATAGAGATATTTTCATCTCATGATGATATTGATTTTAACAAAGAACGGTCTATAGGAACCCTGTTGGGATTCAATGGAGGAATTTTGAAAGCAAATACGAAACATACGTCATATCTTCCCGTAAACATTATGAAAGTAAACGCAATACAAATACAATGTAATATAACATCAGGATCTTACATGAATAATCTATCTGTACATACTATTCATGAATTTGGTATAAATGTATCTCCAGGATATAAATTGGATGAAATACCAAGGAATTTAATTTATTTACCAGTAAACGTCAAAGAAATCAGTTCACTGAAAGTTTGGATAGTAGATCAAGAACAACGATTAATAAATTTTCGTGGAGAAGAGATTACACTTAGGCTACATCTGCGATCAAAAGCAAAATGATTATTTATAATAAATATAGTCCTAAAAAGACCTTTCCAAACATTCCAATTAAAGCAGTCAAACCCAAAAGGTTGCCACTAACAAAGGAAAATAAAATTTTTTTAAAATCTTTAAAATTACGTTTAAAACAAAATGTCTGAAATACTAAATGTTCTTGAAAAACCATTCACCGATGACAATATAATCAAAAAAGACTACCACAGCTACGTACCATATATAAATTCATTTAAAAATAATGATGAAATAAGAATAACCATTCAAAATCAAGATTTATATGTATTGCCAAGCGAGAGTTATATTTACATAGAAGGTTCTGTAACAGTAGAGGGCGGCGAAAAAACATCAAATGCTCGTTTACGCAATAATTGTATAGCTCACATGTTCGATGAAATTCGTTATGAAATTAATGGTGTTGAAATCGATCGCACTCGGTATTTAGGTGTATCGAGTACCATCAAGAACATTGTGTCCCTTACTGATTTTGAGAGTAATATGATGAGAAATGCTGGATGGAATAATGGCGCCGACTTAAACATGAGTGTGTTTAACTTTTATGTACCCCTTAAGATGCTGTTGGGATTTGCCGAAGATTTCACCAAAGTTATATTACATAGTAAACATGATCTTATTTTGCTCCGAAGCTCCAGTGACCAGAACGCATGTTATTCCTCGGAGTCAAATGAAACTGCAAATTTAACAATTACGAATATCACGTGGAGAATTCCGCATGTGCACTTGTCTGACACATCCAAATTACAAATTATGAAGACGATAAAGAGTGGAACATCGCTACCGATTACATTTCGTAGTTGGGATTGTCATTTTAACCCAACATTTAATGGCGCAACCAAATGTAATTGGAATGTGAAACTGTCTATGAACAGAGAAAGACCACGTTTCGTACTATTTGCTCTTGAAAAAGATGGAAAGTTTGTTCACAGTAATTTAACAAACATTAAAGTCCATCTTAACTCGGATACTTATCCATACGATGACTTAAATTTAAAATTCGAAGAGAATCGATATGCTGTACTTTATGATATGTATACTAAATTTCAACAAAGTTACTTTTTGAGGGAGTCACAACCAATTATTTCATGTGAGAAATTCAAGGAGTCACCAATAGCTGTAATTGATGTCAGCCATCAAAACGAAATTGTTAAAAGCGGACCAATTGATGTCAAAATCGAGTTTGAGACCTCTAAATCCATTCCTGAAAACACTTATGTTTATTGTTTACTACTTCACGAACGTTTGCTAGAATACACACCTTTAACTGGAATCGTCCGGAAAATTATTTAAGTATTAATAATGAAATGTTTTTTTTTTTGTAGTTCCATATAAAAATTAATAAATAAAAAAAAAACACACAAGTATTGTATTCCAAATCAAAATACATTTGTCTTTATTGATGAAAGAAAGCATAAAAAATATACGGTAAACAATAATGTACATTATTTCTTAATTATAGGTTAAGATCATGAAGTTCATCCCAATTTGCGAGATTTGAATTATCAATTTCATTAAAACATACATCCATTGGAATTGTAGAATATAGGTCTGATTCATTAACTCTTTCTAAATCATCTGATTTATTCTCAATATTCAAATCTAGAATTTCATTTAAAGCCGAAATTTCCAAGCTATTAATTTCGTTAAGGCTTACATCAAGTTCCATCGGATTAATAGAGTTTAGGTCAATATTTATATTATATAAATCACAATCAAGCCTGTAATGACCCCACGCATACGTATTTATACCATCGGGTCTTACTTTTCTCTTATCATCGTCATAGCTTAGACATATTTTATTTATCTTATCTGTATAAATAACATGTTTTCTAGATCTAAATGTAAACATATCATCATAATATTTTTGTCTTTTAATTAAACATTCTCGATATGTATCTATAGTACATTTTTTTAGCACAGATTTTTTTACACCCTTAGACTTTTTAATGTCTTTACTTCCTTCCACTTTAATTGCGTACATCTTAGGTCTAAGTCCCACAAATTCGGTCATAGCCATGCCACAATTTTCATCCTTCATCATCCCAATCACCTTCTTATTTACAAGAGGGATACCATATTTATTATCTGGTGGAAAGTCTGAAGTGTCAAACCTTGTTTTTAACTCATCTGGAGTAAGTTCTTTAAAAAGATCTCTACCATAAAAAGTTAGAATAAATGAATCAGTATCTATATAATTTACACAAAAATCGTTTTGAAACTTAATTTTCAAAAAGTCATAGAGGAAGTCATACATAACCCATTTAGAAAGATCCAAAACACAAAAGCCTAAATAAATTGGTTTGTTGTATAATACGTTTACACGGTTCAGTTGAATGGCAACCATATCCTCTGAAAATTGTGATAAGCTATTGAAATTTGGTTTTGCAATTAAATCTCTCGCTCCCAGCCTGTTTCTGTTTGTTCTATCCCAAGTCTTTACTATTTTAACATCTTTTCTTTTATCCACATTTTCCATAGTTTTACCATATACAGCATTGTTTAAAAGTTTGTAAAAATCTTTTTCAAAAGAATTTTTTGCTTTTGCTCTCATCTCATTATTTTTTAGTATATATTTTTCCAACCATTTTGATTGAGAGAAAGAAAGGATGCTGTGTACTTTTTTTAGTATTAATTTATGCTTTAGACACTGCTGCAATAGTTTGTAATGGATCTTGTATGTTCGTTTTTCGGAAAAGTCTGTAATTATTTTTTTATATTTAGACCCTCCAACAGTTTTACTCTCCGCACAGAAGGGTAAATCATTGTGAAGATCATGCAAATCTTTTGGATACTCTAAATCAACACAAAATATGTAGCCTGTTGGCGAATCGTCGGGTATTGATTTTATTTCCTCTTCATTTGTATATTTTCCAAAATCTGTTCCCTCAAGCCATCTAAAGTTATTTACTGGGAGATATTGTGTCATAGCTTTACCATACAAATTATTCACATCTAGGTAGTATATATTTACAATTGGTTTATTTTTATCATAACCTTGCGTACCCTCTGTGTTCGCTACTGAGTGTCTTTTGGAACATTGAACTATACCACCTCGTATGGCATTCTTACAGAAGTTGTACATGTTAATATCAGTGAGAAGTTGTAATTCAACTTTTGTACATAAGAGCATCGCATCCCAAGAAAGAGATGGGGCGGTATAATATTGACAGGGATCCAATTTGTGCACATCTATACATAATGTTCTAAAATTTTCAAAAACGTCAGTCAACAATAGAACATCCGTTTTTAAATACAATTCCATGTAATCTTTCAGATTTGTACAACCAAAATTTGTCCATACATTCTGTGCATGTTTGTAATCCTCTGACGAACACTCGGTGTCCGTCATTTTATTATAAAAGTATTTCTTCGGAGGAAGTTGTTTCTCAAAAAATTTTTGAAATGATGATATATAATCATACGGAAATACCCCCTTTTTATTCATGAGTCTAAAATCTTTATTGTTTGGAAAATGTGTACGTACTGTCTGAAGATCCTTTTCAGGTAAATTTCGGGCCAGAGAATCTAAGCTGGCAGCCATGAATCGAAAACTGTCTAGAAATCGCAACTCTAGTCTGTTTTTATCATTCATTGGAAGAAAATGAGACATAGATATATATAATTCCTTATTTAATGGAATTACTTTAGTTTCTCCTTCATAGTCAATAAGATCTTTAATGAAAAGGTGACAATCGTAGGATGAAAAATTATGAAAAAATATTGGAATAAATGTTGCTATCTGATGCTGAAGATTACATTGGTTATGTGTTGCCCCCCTGTATTTCCCAGTTAAATAACAGTGATCCCTTACCCTATCGTTACCTAAAGTTTTGTCACATATGTGACAATTTTCAGAAGTTACAAAATTTACTTCCTCCAAGGGTGTTAAACTAATCATTGGTTTCTTTACAGTCAAATAATTATTGTAAATAAATTTACAATCCCTAATGAGATTTTCCAAAAATTTTTTAGAGGCGTCCTCACCTGTATATATACAAAACTTATTTAAACTAGAATTATAACTACACTTAATGTTGTAACTAAAAGCACAAGGTGTGTGCTTTTGTATCATGCTGGTTTTTGTGGTATTTGCGCTCACCACATCCTCTAATACACATTCAAAATCTGCGTATACTACGAAGGGTACTTTCAATTGACGCTCGTAGTGAGTAAATTTTAATATTGCTTTATCTTCCGAGGGCAAGCGAGTTACAATACCCCCGCATTCCTGTTTGTGTTGTGCAAATTTATCTGTCGAATGGAAGTGTTGGACACATCCATTACAAATAAAAACAGCTCCGTTATGATTTGATAATTGATGGCTCAAAAGACTGTAAAGAAAAAAATATTTTTAAATATATCATATATCATATAAATTTCATTTTTCGTATATTACTTTGACATTCGCTTTATCCAAATGTAATGGAAATTATCGCCTTCGTGAAGCAGCATCAAATTGATGTGGTATTTTTTCTCTTTCTTTGTTAGGTGATAGGGTCTAACAATTTGGTCTCCTTCATAACCAAAGACATTGATGCTTATGTCATCATTGTTTGCTTCGAACACTTTAACATGTTTTATGGCTAAGGGGAATTGAAGCCCTTGGAAGTTTAGCGTGATACCACTTTGCAATGTTATCGTATCACGTGCGATGTCAACATTATAGGAAGATGTGTCACAAGGTTTATGGGAGGGTTTATTTTCCAATGCTGCCACCAAACTCCATTTGAAACAATATTCATCATTCAAATTGTTTATGTTGAGACATGCATTCTTTTTTGCCAATGACTTTGGTGTTTTAATGAATTTTGAGCCTTTGGTGAGATCAGCTTTGTTACTATTAATGTCAAGTTTTAGAATTTTCTGTAATGCCCAACCTGAATCACGCTCTTGAAATTCGAACATCTTGTGCATTATGGCATCAGTGTGGTCATCAAACAAATTATTAATGTTATCTCCCAGAGTTAACAGAGTCATTTTAGATACGTGGTTGAAAATCTTGGGTGTAGTTAAGGAATCGGGATCGGGGATTCTACCTCTAGAAGTTGATGGTCCATCACTCATATTTAGCTCATTATCTGCTCTGGGTTTAACATATTCACCTTGAAGTTCTATGTTGAACTTCAAAATTGTGTGCTCCACCAAACTGAGCTTGAGCAACTTCAGGAGTGACTCTTTTGTCTCACAAAGAAAATTTTCAGGTAACAGAGTTCCATTTGAATTATTATATTCGTATGTTATAATACGTTTATTGAATGAACTCTTTATGACTGTTATATCCCCATCTATGTTCCTTCTAACAGTATCCTTATGTCCATTGGTACGAACGTGGTTACGCATGGATACCACTTTTACATAACAGTCTTTACAAAAGTACGTATTCTTAGTATTTTTTACAGCTTCAGGAGCATTTTGATTATAATACTGATACTGCTCATTTAACGTCGGCCACTGTTTTTCATGTTGTGTTTGTAAAACTCCTGTATGTTGTTGGTATTGTGTGGGTGAAATCAATCCTAGATGTTGAATTGAAGGATCTTTCTGTAGCTCATGACGTAGTTTGTGATCTCCATTTATAGAAAATATTTTTAGTTTTCCCGAATCTGATTCATATTTTTTATTAATCAACATCGATTCACTTAAATTTGCATTATTATGAAACACCTTTTGATGATGTTTCATTACATAAATGTTTTTGAATAGTTTTCCACATATAAGACAATGATGTTTCATATGTCTTGTAAAATCTCTCTTAGCGTGAAAAGACTCATTACAAAATACACAGGTATTGGGAGACATTTTGCACTTAAAATTTTTATTTTATACAATTAAGATTTGAAACTGAATGCTTTACAAGCTGTAGCTTTAATCAAACTGACTTTCCAAATGATTTCTCTTTGTTTATAGAGCATTCATTCCTTTTCAATTCATATCAACGTTGACCATGGACAGGAAATATTTTGCTCTTTACAGATGCATTCCCTCCCAACAGTTTACATACGATTTGATCGTATTACATAATAATTTGTATCTAATATGAACCAACCACAAAAATATGTTTGTTTACCTAAAAGTCTTTGAGGATTTGGTGTGAAGTTTAGGATACTCAGAACTACACACACACATTGTGCTCTGGATATGTCACAAAGGAATCAATTCAAGTTCAATTGCATGGTCCGTCCGTTTGGTTCTAGTTTCCGATAGACAGACGGACAACCAAACAATTCAATAGCATGAACTGACTGTTTGGCGCTAGTGTCCGACAGACAGACGGACAACCAAACACATAGCATGATCTGACTGTTTGGCGCTAGTGTCCGACAGACAGACTGACACAAAAGACGGACTGGTGGGGAACCGTTGACACACATACATGCATACCATGTGTGTATTTGTGATTCGACAATCAACCATACCTAGATATACAGCAAAGCCCAGCTGCGGACTCACAATGTGATTCTAGAATCAACCATACCTAGATGTACAGCAAAGCCCAGCTGCGGACGCACATACCAATGAGTCATGCTGATCTCAAGGTTACTTCAAAGCCAAGTTCAATGAACTCACATATACATAAACATAAACACTGATTCAGACCTACAGAACATCTGGCGACCACCAACGAAGTGGCCAAATAGTATCAAATTACATTGGAATATAAACACATAAAATCGACGACGACGTCAGAATTCACACATACATACACATAAAATTGACACAGACGTACGAATTCACACATACATACACATTAAATGGACGATGACGTCATCAGACCACCCACGAAGTGGCCAAATAGTATCAAATTACACGTTTGCTCTCTCAATTCCCCTCTACTATAGCACTCTCTCTAACATATTGTGAAAAATATATGAAATTCAAAATTTAACTTATATGGGCGGTGCCACGCCCATTGGTCCGATTCCGCCCATTTTTGGACCAATCACGTAGACTACCACCAGATACATATGTACAAAATAACAGCACTCTCGCTAACAAATTGTGCAAGATATCTCAATTTTAAAATTTGTCTTATGTGGGCGGGGCCACGCCCACTTGATATATCGAAAATTGAAGTACCCTATTTTCACACATGTACATTCTGTGAAAATTTCAAGAAGATCGGTCCAGCCGTTTAGACGTCTATACGGTACAAACAAACCAACAAACACACATTCTTCTTTATATATATATAGATTTAAAAATCCTGGTTCCAAATATATTTTCATTCAAAAACACAATAACGTATACATATTCATGATCGTCGTGAAATTCAAAGACGATTTAGCCATGTCCGTCTGTCTGTTAAAGTAACGCTACAGTCCGTTATAATAGAGCTAGGTTGATCAAATTTGGTAGAAAACTTCTTATAGTTGCAGGTCGTTTGGGATTGTAAATGGGCCATATCGGCCAATCTTTTGATATAGCTCCCCTATATGGCTCGCTCCAAAATACGGTTTTTGAGCCATACAATCCACATTTTTAAAGCAATTTTGCTGAAACTTTGCAGTTTTTACTTTATTTTGACTAGAATTCATCACAGTAAAGATTCGGCATGGCCGAACTTAACGTTTTTTACTTGTTTTTTTAATAATTTGCTAAAATAACAAGTAAGAAAGTTTCAGCCGGGTAAGCCCAAGGTATATCCTCACATTGTGAGTAACGTAATATGGAATATTAAACAAATTATTATGTCAATTTGTGGTGGGGGTCTCAGAAGGTTTTTAAAAAAATACAACTATTTTCCGCTGAACAGTACATACTTTAAATACATTGCACTGTGCCGAATTATAAGCGTTTATGCGCACTGGTATATTAACGCTGAGATATTAAATTTTTGTATGATTTGGCCATTTTGTGTGGGAGGTACTAAAAGGGGCGTGGTGATAACGCATTTGCGTGCATTAATACTCACGCTGTAAGCTCATAACTTTTTGTGCAAAATGGTACCTTTGTGCGGGAGGTACAAAAAGGGGCTTGGCAATAACGCCCGTTTTTCACTGGAGTGTAGGTACTACAAAAGCATTACACTTCACACAATATAAAAGGAACCAGATCATTCAATGCTTTGCTTCATTTCCATAGTTTTTTCCGGTTATAGAATTGAATGCAATGCATGGCGGAGGGTATATAAAATTCGGCAGGGCCGAACTTACTGCCATTCTTTCTTGTTAATTGTAAGTTATAATTCGAAACCCAGGAAAAACTAAAACTTTTGAAAATATTTCTTAAATAAAATATTTTGGGGGAAATTCGTAAATAAAAGTTTTATTTTATTTCAAACGCATATTTTATTTGAGTGAATTAGTAATAAATGCACTCCAGAATATGTTTGGAACAATATGCTACAAAATCGGTTTTGTTCAACTCTTTGAACCAGAGTTCGGGAAAAAAACACTAAGGAACGGTTCTTTAGCTTTCTGTACCGTTCCTTTAACAGCTTTGGGATAACGCAAAATTTAAAAAAAATTGATTTAAAATTTTTTTTGTGAAATAAACCGAAAACAGAAAGAAGTCAGTTTCGTCAAAACCCATTACAGCGTTTCAGAAATTAAAATTTCAAATTAAAATACTACAATATAATTAATAGAAATGTACACAACATAAATTTATTTGGTTGATATTACAAATGCTAACACATATAAGAATGTACAAATCGTATTTATTTATATTCTAGAAAACGTCAGTCACACGCGTATTGAGTGTTTCATTCGAATAATTTTATGCATTTAATTTACATATATTATTTGTTGTATACGTATTGTACTAATTCAATACGTATAAATATTGTCTTTTAATCAATTTTCATTATCTGTTGTGAAGATCGAAATCGCGATACAAGGAGCAAAGCTGCCAGGTAATTATATTTGCTATACGGTTTTTGAAAAAAAAATTGCATTCTGTAGCAAAAACGGCCTAAGAATATTCTAGTTACAAATCAAAATTGATTTTCATGTGAAATTTAAGAAATACTGGGTTATTACAAATTTTATTTTTATTGGTAAAAGCTATCAAAATTGGACTTTTGGCAGAAAGATAACAAATAGTTGGGCTCTTTACGAAAAATAGAGAAAGAGTATTTTTTCTATTTACAAAAATTTTGCCCAACATTTTCTAGTGAAATATTGTTGTTTTTTAATTTATATTTTCATGTATTATATGTCCTTTATTATTGGACGAACAGGGTGGCTGATATGTATTGCAACCAACTTCAGGTTGCTATCATTTCTAAACCGCTAGTCTGATAGCTGACAGATTTATTTCAGTGACAGTTCATTTTATTGTTTACAAGCTTACAAAAGCATTTTGATCTATTGCATTCAGAAAAAAAGTTATTCGTGATGGAATTCAAGCGTGATAGTGTGATTGCTTTATATTTGGGTGGAAAAACACAAGTGGCTATCGTTAGAGCCCTCCAGCATTTAAATGTGAATACATTTTTTGTTTCTCGTACCATTGTTCGTTACCGTGATACTGGCAGTGTTGCATCGCGTCCAAAAAGTGGACGAAAAAAAACGGTAACAACACCAGAAATGATCCGAAAAGTGAAGGCCAGATTTGATCGAAATCCACGCCGCAGTGGTAGAAAAATTGCTCGTGAGCTGAACATATCGCGAGAACGGATACAACACATATTAAACCAGCAAGGAAAGGCTAAAGTCGGCCGGGGCCGAATATATAATACCCTACACCACTCTCGTAATATTGAATAACTCTGATATATAAATTTTATAATTCATGTATAAATTGTTTACATAAATTTACTTTTGGGACATTTTATACTTAAATAATACCCTGTGCCACAGTGTGGTGTAGGGTATAAAAACGATTGGATCTAAAGAGCCAAATCGGATGAAACATATATATGGGAGCTATAGCTAAATCTTTACCGATTTTCTTCAAATTCGGCAATGTTGGTTCATGAATAAAGAACCTCTACCATTCTAAATTTCAAAACGATTGGATGTAAAATACAGCTTTTATAGGACTAAAGGGCCAAATCGGGCGAAACATATATATGGGAGCTATAGCTAAATCTTAACCGATTTTCTTCAAATTCGGCAATGTTGGTTCATGGATCAAGAAACTCTACCGTTCTAAATTTCAAAACGATCGGATGTTAAAAACAGCTTCTATAGGACTAAAGGACCAAATCGGACGAAAGATATATATGGGAGCTATATCTGAATCTGAACCGATTTTCTTAAAATTCGGCAATGTTGGTGCATGGATCAAGAAACTCTACCATTCTAAATTTCAAAACGATCGGATGTAAAATACAGCTTCTATAGGACTAAAGGGCCAAATCGGACGAAACATATATATGGGAGCTATAGCTAAATCTTAACCGATTTTCTTCAAATACGTCAATGTTGGTTCATGGATCAAGAAACTCTACCATTCTAAATTTCAAAACGATCGGATGTAAAATACAGCTTCTATAGGACTAAAGGACCAAATCGGACGAAAGATATATATGGGAGCTATATCTAAATCTGAACCGATTTTCTTCAAATTCGGCAATGTTGGTTCACGGATCAAGAAACTCTACCATTCTAAATTTCAAAACGATCGGATGTAAAATACAGCTTCTATAGGACTAAAGGGCCAAATCGGACGAAACATATATATGGGAGCTATAGCTAAATCTTAACCGATTTTCTTCAAATTCAGCAATGTTGGTTCATGGATCAAGAAACTCTACCATTCTAAATTTCAAAATGTAAAATTTCGGATGTAAAATACAGCTTCTATAGGACTAAAGGGCCAAATCGGACGAAAGATATATATGGGAGCTATATCTAATTCTGAACCGATTTCAACCAAATTCAATAGCGATCTTAACAGCCGCGAAATACTCTAAACTGCAAAATTTCAGAACGATCGGAGTGAAATTGCGACCTGTAGTCGACGAACAACTTTACATGGACAGACGGACGGACGGACAGACATCGTTAAATCGACTCAGCTAGTGATTCTGAGTCGATCGGTATACTTTAAGATGGGTCTAGCTGTGTTATTTTCAGGTGTTACAAACATCTGCCGTGAAACAAACTTATAATACCCTGTACCACAGTGTGGTGTAGGGTATAAAAACCAGTAAGGAAAGGCTAAAGTCGGGCGGTGCCGACTATATAATACCCTACACCACTCTCGTAATATTGAATAACTCTGATATATAAATTTTGTAATTCATGTATAAATTCTTTACATAAATTTACTTTTGGGACATTTTATACTTAAATAATACCCTGTACCACAGTGTGGTGTAGGGTATAAAAACGATTGGATCTAAAGAGCCAAATCGGATGAAACATATATATGGGAGCTATAGCTAAATCTTTACCGATTTTCTTCAAATTCGGCAATGTTGGTTCATGAATAAAGAAACTCTACCATTCTAAATTTCAAAACGATTGGATGTAAAATACAGCTTTTATAGGATTAAAGGGCCAAATCGGACGAAACATATATATGGGAGCTATAGCTAAATCTTAACCGATTTTCTTGAAATTCGGCAATGTTGGTTCATGGATCAGGAAACTCTACCATTCTAAATTTCAAAACGATTGGATGTACAATACAGCTTTTATAGGACCAAATGGCCAAATCGGACGAAACATATATATGGGAGCTATAGCTAAGTCTTAACCGATTTTCTTCAAATTCGGTAGTGTTGGTTCATGGATCAAGAAACTCTACCATTCTAAATTTCAAAATGATTGGATGTAAAATACAGCTTCTACAGGACTAAAGAGCAAAATCGGACGAAACATAATTATGGGAGCTATAGCTAAATCTTAACCGATTTTCTTCAAATTCGGCAATGTTGGTTCATGGATCAAGAAACTCTACCATTCTAAATTTCAAAACGATCCGATGTAAAATACAGCTTTTATAGGACTAAATGGCCAAATCGGACGAACCATATATATGGGAGCTATAGCTAAATCTTAAACGATTTTCTTCAAATTCGGTAGTGTTGGTTCATGGATCAAGAAACTCTACCATTCTAAATTTCATAATGATTGGATGTAAAATACAGCTTCTACAGTTCTAAAGAGCAAAATCGGACGAAACATATATATGGGAGCTATAGCTAAATCTTAACTGATATTCTTCAAATTCGGCAATATTGGTTCATGGATCAAGAAACTCTACCATTCTAAATTTCAAAACGATCGGATGTAAAATACAGCTTCTATAGGACTAAAGGGCCAAATCGGACGAAACATATATATGGGAGCTATAGCTACATCTTAACCGATTTTCTTCAAATTTGGCAATGTTGGTTCATGGATCAAGAAACTCTACCATTCTAAATTTCAAAACGATCGGGTGTAAAATACAGCTTCTATAGGACTAAAGGTCAAATCGGACGAAAGATATATATGGGAGCTATATCTAATTCTGAACCGATTTCAACCAAATTCAATAGCGATCTTAACAGCCGCGAAATACTCTAAACTGCAAAATTTCAGAACGATAGGAGTGAAATTGCGACCTTTAGTCGACGAACAACTTTACATGGACAGACGGACGGACGGACGCACAGACATCGTTAAATCGACTCAGCTAGTGATTCTGAGTCGATCGGTATACTTTAAGGTGGGTCTAGCTGTGTTATTTTCAGGTGTTACAAACATCTGCCGTGAAACAAACTTATAATACCCTGTACCACAGTGTGGTGTAGGGTATAATGAGCTTGGACTAAAGCCATTGAAGTTCCAAAAAGTACAAGAGCTCACCGATGCACAAAAAAAGTTAGACTGGAAAGAGCCAAGGAGTTGCTTCGCTTGCACGAAAGTGGCCAGTTACCGAATTGGGTTTTCTCCGATGAGAAGCCAATCCAAATTGAGCAGTTTGTGAACAAACAAAATGATCGGGTTTACTTGCCAAAGAGGTCAGCTGAAAATTTAAACCTTCGATTGGCCACCAGAACTCAAGCCCCCCCGATGGTAATGGTGTGGGCCGCCGTAACGGCCGATGGTCGCTCCCCGCTCGTTTTCATCGACCATGGGGTCAAAATAAATGCCGAATATTATCGGGAAATGTCCTAAAGACAGTATTGAAGCCCTGGGCAGACAACAACAGGACTCAGCACGCGTCAACCAAGAATGGCTTAAAAAGGAGGTTCCTCGCTTCATTTCTACCGCACAATGGCCACCAAGATCTCCGGATCTCAATGCGTTGGACTTTTGCGCCTGGGGTATTTTAGAGAGTAAGGTTCGCACTAAAAAATACCAAAGTATCGATCATCTCAAGCCGTCGCTTCCGGGAATGGGCCAAAATACCGCAGAGCCACTTTCGTGCAGCGTGTGATGGCTTTGTCGGCGGTTTGAATGCCATAATTCGTGCCAAAGGTGGCAAATTTGAACAAATCTAAACTGTTTCTAAAATTTTATGTTATTTCCGACATTTTTTGCATTTGAACAATAAAATTTAAAAAAAAATTAAAATAATATAGCGCTTTACTTTGTTGCATTACATATCAGCCACCCTGTATACGTCCGATATATCCAGAATACTCGTTAAATTTAAGGAAATTATGAGAAATACAGCAAAATTTCCTTAACAATAAGTGTGTTTTTTTTTATAAGAAATAAGTATGTATGAGTAGGTCTGCATAAGCGGAGCGTTAAGGACTACAGCGAATAAGTCTGTACAAGTTATACTCCATATGGGCAAAAATATTAAACTGCATATCAATGCGGAGGTACAAGAACTACGGTCACATGTTGATATGAAAGTGTAGTGCTATGATAAACGACCGAGTGGACTATATACCAGCGATGTATACCATCTAGAGGAACTACATCAATATGATACCAGCCAGAGATGAATGGGTTGGCAATATACCAGGTAAAAGAAACCATCTCCCCTTCTATACGAATGGTTCGAAAAGACTGTCTTCGGAGTACACTGTAAAGAACATAGCTCACAGACTACCACATACCTGCAGTGTCTATCAAGACGAAATAATGGCAATGAGGAAAGTCGCCAAGTGGCTGAGTCCTAACATAGTGTCAAACACTGGCGTTGTCATTTACTCGGACAGCCAGACTGTCATAAAATACCTACAGGCTACATCCCTAAATTCTCAAACAGACATCGACTGCCGCAGATTTTTTAACGATATCGCTGAGAAACTTAACACATAAATCATATGGGTACCTGGGCATAAGGATATCCCAGGATCCACAAATTCCTAAACAAAAATTGAAAAAATTGGTAATAAATGCACTCCAAATAAAGTTTTATTTTCACATATGCCAAAAATTATATAGTGCAGTGTTTCGAACAGAATATGTTTGGAACAATATGCTACAAAATCGGGTTTGTTCAACTCTTGCAACATGAGTTTGGTCATAACTCAAAAATTTAAAAAAATTTAAATTAAAAAAATAATTTATTTTAAAAAATAAACTGAAAACAGAAAGAAGTCAGTTTCGGCAAAAGCCATTACAACGCCCCAGAAATTAAAATTTCAAATTAAAATACTAAAATATAATTAATAAAAATATACATAACATAAATTTATTTGGTTGATATTACGAATGCTAACACATATACGAATGTACGAATCGTGAATATTTATACGGTAGAAAACGTCAGTCACACGCATATTGAATGTTTCATTCGACTGATTTTATGCATTTAATTTACATATATTATTTGTATATTAATTCTTATAAATATTGTCTTGAAATGAACTTTGATTATCCATTGTGAAGATCGAAATCGCGATACAAGGAGCAAAGCTATCAGGTAATTGTATTTGATATACGGTTTTTGAAAAAAAGTCATTGCATTCTGTAGCTGTATAGAGGCAAAAATGGTATATGAATATTACAAATCAAAATTGATTTATATTATAGACCAAAATAAAGCTAACGAAAACACAATTTCCATGTGAAATTTAAGAAATACTGGGTTATTGGAAATTTTATTTTTATATATTTAAAGCTATCGATATTGGTATTTTGGCAGAATGCTAACAAATATTTCGGCTCTTTACGAAAAATAGAGAAAAAGTATTTTTTCTATTTACAAAAATTTTACCATTTACAATTGTTCATGTATTATATGTGGGTAATTCCAACGGCAGTCGACCCACTTTTTAACACGACCCCCTCCGATTTCGATGAAATTTGGTACACGCTATCTCCTAGTGTGTACAATTTGTATGATGTCTATATTTAGTCCAAATTCGTTATGGTTCTTGTTTTACAGCGTCCGAAAGTTGGTCGAATCTCTACTTTTTTCTTAAAGGATACTGAATTCAACAGAGGATAACTTAAGAACGCGTTATCCGATTTCAACGATTTTAGTGTCATTGTAACCGGCCACTATCGAATTTCAAAATTTATAATTTAAAAAAAATATTGTCCTTGTCGAAGGACATTAAAAATCTAAAAAAAAATTTAATCCTTCAATATCTCGAAATGCACCTAATTTTTTTTCTTTATATTTTTTGTAGTTAAACCGTTAAATGTCCTTTACACGTGACATAAGTTTCACGATGGAGGTCATTTCGGTTTAAAAGATACAGATTTTTTACTATTTTCTCCCAGATATATTTCAGGATTTTTATATAAAACACAATGTAAATTCTTTCTATTTGAGCGGAATCAAATTATTATTTGTTATGAGAACGTATATCGGATCGTGGTAATAATTCAATCTGATTTATATTTTTGAAAATCTTAAGTCAGGCTTACTTTTAAGCCTCAAAAGCAAACCTGGCTTAACAAATATATTGCTTAGAAGGAATTACAAAGGTGTAACTTCGTGGAATATCCATAATAAAGGCACTTATTTATCAAGACGTGAATATCTCTATATGACCATATCTATTTGTTTGTCATTCTATATGTAGATAATGACAATGTGCCTGACATTCTATACAAACAAAATTCAGAAGTATTCGTGTAAAAAACGTTTTGTAGAGATCGATGTAAAACTATCTATTAAAAATATATGTAGGTCGATTTAAAACTATATAATGTTGTACTCCCTGGAGTTAAAGCATTTAAAATGCAAACCTGCCAATTTTAGAATTGTTGGAGGTAATTTCAACAACATTTTTATTTTGCTTTTGCTCTTCTAAAAATCTGCAGTTTGAGCACATTTTATCGTCCGCCTTGAAAATTGAATACATTTCAATCATCCTCTGTGAAACAGTTCTCAAATTGGAATTTTTGAGAATTGTTATCATTATCTACGTATAGAATGACAAACAAATAGATATGGTCATATAGAGATCTTCACGTCAAATGATAAATAAGTGCCTTTATTATGGATATTCCACGAAGTTACACCTTTGTAATTCCTTCTAACCAATATATTTTTTAAGCCAGGTTTGCTTTTGAGGTAATCCTGACTTAAGAATTTTAAAAATATAAATCAGATATTATTATTACCACGGTCCGATATATGTTCTCATAACAAATAATAATCCGATTCCGCTCACATAGAAAGAATTTACAATTATTTAATTGCAGTTTTATATAAAAATCCTGAAATATATGTGGGAGAAAACAGTAAAAAATCTGTATCTTTTAAACCAAAATGACCTCCATCGTGAAACTTACGTCACGTGTAAAGGACATTTAACGGTTTAACTACAAAAAATATGAAGAAAAAAAATTAGGTGCATTTCGAGATATTGAAGGATAAATTTTTTTTAGATTTTTAATGTCCTTCGACAAGGACAATATTTTTTTTAATTATTAGTATTGAAGTACGAGTGCGGCCAGTTACAATGACACTAAAATCGTTGAAATCGGAAAACGCGTTCTTAAGTTATAATCTGTTGAATTCAGTATCCTTTAAGAAAAAAGTAGAGATTCGACCAACTTTCGGACGCTGTAAAACAAGAACCATAACGAATTTGGACTAAATATAGACATCATACAAATTGTAGACACTAGGAGATAGCGTGTACCAAATTTTATCGAAATCGGAGAGGGTCGTGTTTAAAAGTGGGTCGACTGTCGTTGGAATTACCCATGTCCCTTACTATTTGGACGGATATGTCCGATATAGCCAGAATACTCGTTAAATTTAAGGAAATTATGAGAAATACAACAAATGTTGGATATATCCCTTTCACGTAGCTACAATGGAAAAATTATTAAAAAATCATTCTAATCCGAATGATTACATGAATGAAAACTTCCAAAGTTTTCATTCATGTAATAAGATAACTCTCTCTGCCGAATTTCGTACTTATCGGATATAAAATACGGTTTCTGCAGCGCTTACATGTCAAATCGGGTGTAAAATATATATGGGGACTATATCCAAGTCGGTCGGTATAATAAACGTTAGGTCTATCTCTCTCCTTTTGGGCGTTACAAACAAATTCACAAAGTCATAATAGCCAGCACCACAGTGTGGTGTATGGTATACAAATATTTTTTGAAAGTAAGTTTATTCAGATTTTAAAAGCTAGTATCCTTACGAACAAACCAATGCCAAATTGCAGAAATTCTATGAATAAAAGTATAAGTTATAATCCATTTTGTAAAGGTAAGGGATATGAAAACAAGGTACAAGGGTAAAACAAAACCACAATGGTTGACTTCTGAGTTAAATACTTTCAAAAAGACCTGTAACAAGCTATTCAATAAGGCGATATATACTGGGGTCACTAATGACAAGGATGCCTATATAGACCAAGTCAAAATAAGAAGGAGCCTAAAAAAGCACAACTGCGTTCTTCGCACACTGTGGAGAAATGGAAAAGGCTGCGTAAGATGCGTAGGTACTGATAACTGCCTACATGTGCATGAGCGGAGCGTTAAGGACTACAACGACTGAGTCTGTACAAGTTCTACTTCATATACTGCCGATTAATATTGGAGTTGCAAAGAGATCGGCATTAATATTAAAATGCCTATTAATGTGGTACACGAACTACGGTCACGTGTGGATATCAAACTGTAGTGCTATGATAAACGACCAAGTGGACTACATATATCCCAACGATGTACACCTTCACTAGGGAAACTACATCACTATGATACCAGCCAGAGATGAATGGGTTGGTATGTCTTCAAGACGAAATAATGGCAATGTGGGAATAGGTATATCCCAGGAATCCGCAAACCCGATGAACTTGCTAGGAAAGGGACGACATTACAAATTATTGAAGAATTCGCATTTACTAGATGCATATAAGGAAAGTCTGTCCTAGATACGACCTGAGAAGGTCAAAATATCTCCTCGCACTAAAGAGATAAATACTGTCTGTCCGCATTAAGTAAACGACTTCTGGATATACTTATAGTAATGTGGTTTGGCTTTTTAGGAAGTCTGACAGATCACGTAAGTGGAGGAGAATATACGTACCACTTATCGACATTTGCAAAATTCACATTTCTGTAAGGCAACCTCATAACTTTAAAATTTTAAGTATTGTCACCCTTCAAGTGAGTTAGCGATATATCCTCCTCAACTAAAGTATGGGTAATATTTTTCTTGGCTTTATTTCCGTTTGCAGTTCTGTAACTCTACAAGGACATAGGCTATTTGGCCTCTTGACACTTTTGATGTTCAAAAATTAGAATTTATACTCGATTTAACATGTAACTCCCATGTATAGGAGACACATATTAAGCATGTGGACCTTAATCATTCTCATAATTATTTTTATTTTGTTTGTAATTTTTAACACAATTGGGACTTAACAAGTAAGAAAGTTTCAGTCGGGTAAACCGACTAAGGTATACCCTCACTTTGTGAGTAATGTAATATTGAATATTACACAAATTATTTTGTCAATTTTTGTGGGAGGTACCAGAAGGGGTTTAAGAAATACACCTATATTTCGCTGAACAGTAGATACTTTAAATACATTGCACTGTGCCGAATTGTAACCGTTTATATGGACTGGTATACGAGTATTAACGTTGAGATATTAAATTGTGGTATAATTTGGCCATTTTATGTGTGAGGTACAAAAAGGGGAGTGGTAATAACGATCATTTTTTCACTGGACTATAGGCATTATAAAAGCATTACACCGTACAAAATTTCAAGTAATTGTATACACTGATATTAATGTTATAAACTGTTAACTTTTGGTGCAAAATGGTACCTTTGTGGGAGAGGTACCAAAAGGGGCGTGACAATAACGCCCATTTTTCAATGGACTGTAGGCACTATAAAAACATTACGCTGTACAAAATTTCAAGTATTTTTATACACTGGTATTAATGTTATAAGCTGTTAACTTTTGGTACAAAATGGTGCATTTGTGTGGGAAGTACCAAAAGGGGCGCGGCAATAACGCCCATTTTTCACTGGGCTGTAGGCACTATAAAAGCATTACAATGTACAAAACTTAAAGTATTTCTAAACACTGGTATTTATGTTATAAGCTTTTAACTTTTAGTGGAAAATGGTGCATTTGTGTGGGAGGTACCAAAAGGGGCGTGGCAATTTCGCCCATTTTCCTCGAGTTGATAGCGACTAACAAACTAATACTATGTGTGGAATTTCAGAAGATTCGAATACGTATAATAGTAGTTATTAAAGAATCAATATTTCACAACATTTTAACCCTTTGTGGGGGAGGTACCAGAAGGAGTGGACCAATATGGTCCATCTTCGAACTTAGCCGGAGATAGAAAAAAATATTACCACATACGAAATTTGAAGTCAATCGGTTACTCCTTTCGAGAGTTAACGTGCGCACCAGCCAGCAGACAGACAGACAGACTGACAGACAGACAGACAGACAGACAGACAGACAGACAGACAGACGGACATTGCTCATTCGAGTTAAAATGACCCAAAAGGGATTTCCGCCGAACATACTTGGGGTCTTAGGTCACTCCTTCGATGTGTTACACTTTTTTCCGTAGCAAATGATATATACCCTCGTCACACTAAAGTGAGGGTATAAAAACTAAATACAATTATTTTTCCCAAGGAATTATTTAAAATATTTTTATTGCCAGCAAACTTTAAAACAATAAACACATGTGACAGTGCACAGTACATAAATAAGGATATCTTGCTTAGGGTGTCGTAATAAAGCCAAACAACTTTTGCTTTTCATTGAAGATATATTTGTAAAAGTGTAACATACACACACTTCACTATTCGATCGTACACAATATTTGGTAGTACAAAATTCACGTTTTACAAATTTCAGAACTGATTTACTTATCACACTTACCAATATAAACATAAACAAGTTGTAAATGACTTGGAAAATATTATACGCGACTATTATCCATCGTATATTGTATGGCTTGCGATTGGCCATGAAGGCAGGACCAATCTTTTTGACGAGTAACACATAGACAACAATAATTAGTGTGACCATCAAATAACTATTACTGATTGGAAAATCTCTGGTGCGCGGATCTAGAAACACATAATTGGGATTAGCGAAATGCTTTTTGTCCTCACAATGTTAATTACCGCTTCCACCTGTGGTCAGGAAATGTTCCTTTAATTCACTGTACATTGTTTTTGACATTGTTTATTTCTAGTCTTTCTGGCAGAAGTATATTCCAGACCTAGTGCTGGGATTAAACTAAACATTTATATATATTAAATTTTAGTATTTATTTAGTTTTTCGGACTATTTACCGTTTATGACATGTGTTCCATTTCATTCCTTTGAAATAATATATGCATAATTATAATTATAAATATATTACAACTATAATCACTATTAACCGCACTAGTAAACAAAAAAACATATTATAATAAAACCAAATGTCTTGCGACACACTATACATATATAAGTTGCTATTAAATCAGTCTTATAAACAAAAAACCGTAACTAAAATGTATAAAAGAAATTACTAAGTGGTCAGCGCTGAATATGATATTTTAACTTTAAACCAAAAATGTTGTCTTCAATATGCTTGGTTTTCGATAATCTCTTAAGAGAATGTATGAGTATTTAATATATATTTGTGACAAAAACGGAGATAAAATCTATCCATCGCTTATTATACAGATCGACTTAGAATCACTTTCTGAGTTGATTTAGCTATGTCCATCTGTCCGTCCGTCGGTCTGTGCATATATTCTTCTAATCAAAGTATAGGGCGCAAGAATGGTCCGATCGACGAAACTTTACTCATATCTTTTTGTAGTTTCAAATTTCCTTGGATCCAATAAAAGCCCGCAATATGAAACAATGATTAATGTTTTGTTAAAAAATTATGAAAAAATTGGTTAGAAATATATGTTTTTATATTTATGTATATAACACATATGTATGTATTCTTCCAACTTATTTTTCGCTTTATGTATTCCAACAGGTCATTTAAACTTTTCCCCTATATTTGGTTCCTCATTAGAGAAACCGATTCCAAAATCTACAAACGCCAACAAAGATCTCACAACTACTTGTAATGAAACTTGTTCATGTAAATAAACTCAAATATATATAATATAAATAAAAGTAATAAATAAAATCGCTATTTAAACAAAAATTAAAAAAAAATGATTTTTTGAAATTCTCTTACCTCTACCATAAGGGCTATAATTTCTGCATTTATCCATAGATTTTTTTCAAATATGCATTATTTTCTTCGCAAATTCTAGGATGCAAACTTTTAAAAAATAAAATAAAATATTTTTTTTTCGATTTGTTTTCTATTTTTTATGTTTATATACTTTTTCCAATTTGTTTAATGACTGTTACTAAACCACTGTTTCTAAGTGAAAGATGAATTTCCAACATTGGTAGCCCACATTAATATATTCAATTTATCGTATAAGTCGACCAGATCGGGCACATACTCCAAAAATTATAGTGCAAATACTAAGGGTACCTACGACGATAATAGCATTTTTAATAAAAAAAATTTTAAAAAAAATTTATCCATAAAAAAATTTTTGGATTTGATTTTATATAACAGTATGCCACAATCTATACAAAAAAATAATTTTTAGGTCTAGGACACAAACAATTTTTTTTGTTGCATAGTGTTATCGTTTTCCCTCTGGGTAACGCTGGGAGATTCTTAAAAATTTACATTTTTGCGAACACCTTGAAACGACAAACGCGATGTTTGCAAAAAAAAAAACAGGCAACTTGTTATTGTAAAATAAAAAATATTTAAACAAATTTGGGTGAAAAAACTCTATTAGTTGTGAATTACATGTACATTAGGGTTAGTTACATTTTTTGCGGCAAATGCGAGATGACGAATGTTTTATTCTTGACAACAGAAATTGTATCAATAGACCAAAGATTATCATTTCAACGAATAATGGTTACAACAACAGAAACATATTAATAAATAATAGTTTTTTGGTTATCCCAATAATTTCCCAAGTTTAGAATAATTTAATGTATTTTGGGAAATACAACCGAAAAATTGGTTGCTGTTCCTTTGCTGATACATGACAAACAAAAAATAAAATTACTCGACATAAATAAATCTTCAAAATTTTGTTCAAGAACGGTATATGTAGTCAAAAATAATCTCGTGTGGATAATAATGTGTGGAATGCAGAATATGTTGTGCAAAATGTTTTGCATAAATATAAAACAAAAGCAACAATCATGAAATTGAAAGCACAGGGTTAAGCGATATTTGCACAAAAGTTTTGTGTTTTTTTTTCGTGTACTAAAATTCGTTTCAAATATTTCCACATCTGATAATAGTGATGAATTTGTAATATGGGATTTTTAATTTTTTTATGAATTGTTTGGTTTTTTGTTAAATAAATAGAATAAACATTAATGAAAACTGTTTTTAATTAATTGTCGGTAGTATATGACTGACAAATTGTCATAACAACCAATTTTTAAAATAGATGGTTGTGGCAACATACAACAGATAATTCTAGCCACCATTTTCGTAGTTGGCGCAACCAAATATGATTATTGTCAACATGGAAGCAGAAGTATACCACAACCAAAATGTTGGTTGTCCTAATGGAATCGCATGATAGTAGACAGAACTACAAAAATTCGGTTGATGCAACCAAACTGTATTCTGTGTGTATATAAATCTCCATAACTATATGATGGGTTCTAAATCAAATAACAGATTCGTCATCTCGAAACAATTATTTATTAAATTAAATTAATAAATACTGTTTATGCAATTTTTTTGTTAATTTTTTAAATCAGAACATTATACATAGCGTGCCGCAAGCGGCAAAACGTCTAATGAAGTTTTGTCTAGAATCATCCTCTCTATTCGACTATATTTGTAAGATATTTTGCTTAATTTCCGTTAACATGAGCATTTGTAAGATATTTTGTTGTGCCCGCCAAATGTTTAAACCATGTTCCATATCAAATCTAACGACTTTTCGAAAAAATCTGGTCGACATTCCCGATTCTCTTGGAAATTTTTATATGCGTTTTAGTATGGAAATGAATCATCTTGTAGTTGGCGAGAGAAGAACCAAAATTTTTTTCATATGTTATATAAGCATCTGAAATCTGAAAAATTTGGGAAAATATCAGAAGAGTTGTATTTTGGAAGTTAAGTATTATACCGATATCCTCACGAATTCTATCTTTGAGGTCTTGAATCGACGCTGGGCTGTTGCCGTAGACCTTATCTTTCACGTGACCCCAAAGCGAGAAGTAGCCACAAGGTATTAAATCACAAGATCTCGGTGGCCAATTGTGATCACCTCTTCGAGAGATAACACGGTCCAGAAACTTTTCCCGTAACAGAGCAATGGTTTCGTTGCTTGCGTGGCACGTAGCGCCGTTTTGTTGAAAGTAAACGTTGTCCAGATCAATACCATCCAACTCCGACCATAAAAAATTATTAATCATCTCTCGATAGCCCAATCCATTCACCGTAACTGTTGATCCAACCTTATTTTCGAAAAAGTAGGCTTCTCAACAATAACTCTTGGGTTTTCCGAGCCCCAGATGTGACAATTTTGCTTGTTGATGTAGCCACCGAGGTGGAAATGGGCCTCATTTTGTATCGTTCGTATCGTTTTTTGTTCGATCGTTTTGTATCGTTCGATGATCGTGTATCGTTCCATTTTTATACCCTACACCACACCGTGGTACAGGGTATTATAACTTTGTGCATTTGTTTGTAACACCCAAAAGGAGAAGAAATAGACCCATCGTTTATTATACCGATCGACTTAGAATCACTTTCTGAATTGATTTAGCTATGTCCGTCTGTCCGTCTGTCTGTCTGTCCGTCTGTCTGTCCGTCTGTGCATGTCTTCTTGTAATCAAAGTACAGGTCGCAATTATGGTCCGATCTCGACGAAACTTTACACATATCTTTTTTTGGCCCAAGGACGATCCCTATTGAATTTGGTTAAAATCGGTTCAGATTTAGATATAGCCCCCATATATATGTCAGCCCCGATTTGATATGTAAGCGCTGTAAAAACTGTATTTTATATCCGATCAGTATGAAATTCGGCAGAAAGAGGTTTGTTATTATATGGATGAACACTATTAAATTTGGAAGAAATCGGTTCAGATTTAGATATAGCCACCATATATACGTTACCCCCGATTTGACATGTAAGCGCTGTAAAAACTTTATTTTATATCCGATCAGTATGAAATTCGGCAGAAAGGGGTTTCTTATTATATGGATGAACACTATTAAATTTGGAAGAAATCGGTTAAGATTTAGATATAGCCCCCATATATATGTTACCCCGATTTGACCTGTAAGCGCTGTAAAAATTGTATTTTATATCCGATCAGTGCGAAATTCGGCAGAAACAGGTTTCTTATTACATGAAGGAATACTGCCAAATTTGGAGAAAATCGGTTCAGATTAAGATATAGCTCCCATATATATGTTACCCCCGATTTGATATCTAAGCGCTGTAGAGACTGTATTTTATATCCGATCAGTACGAAATTCGAAGAAGGAGGTCTTTTTACATGAGTAAGTATTCAGGGAAGATCGGTTCAGATTTATATTAAAGCTCCATATATATGTTTCTCCTTATTTGGTATCAAACCGCTATAGAAGTTGTATTTTACTTCCGATCATTAAAATTTTCCAGAAAGGTGTTTCTCACTTTAGGAACGAATATTGCTTAATTTAGCGATTATCGTTTCAGAATTAGATAATACGTTTACCAATTATTCCAAATTATTATGGCAATGACCCTTATCGCATTGTTAGGGAGGTGTAGGGTATTATATAGTCGGCCCCGCCCGACTTTCTGCCTTTCCTTACTTGTTAGTAATGGAGTAGTTTCTACTTGTCAAATGTCAAAGCATAAAAGCTACAAAAGTGACAGCTACAGAAATACCGGGTGATTCAAAATAACATCTCTTGTTGGAAAACCCTGTTTATTATTGATGGTTAATTTAATGTTTTAAAATGCATCAGTTCCATATGAAACTTTATTTTGCATACTACACATCAATGGCACCAACTTAAAATTCTATGAAACATATAGTCATGTCCATTTTTCCTAAACTAACCCTTCAAATTTCAAGATATTGTTTTAAAAAAGAACGGGGCTTAACGCCGTCTTAAAATTTTCAGCGTGTGTTTAGAATTCATGGGGGTACAGAACTAGATTTTTCACAGAATTTTAAATTTGAGGCATTGATGTGTAAAATGCAAATTAAATTTGCAGATCATCGGATGCATTTAAAATGTTAAGAACGCGAAAATGGATCCTTGCAAGATAAAGAACAACTAACGACCTTTAAAATGAGCCTTCACTTAAAAAAATCCGTCGACGCGTTCCGAAAATATATATCTCGAAACGTACGCCCTTTGAGAATATTTTCCTACTTTCTAAGATTTCAGATGCCAATAACATCTGGAAACAAATTTTTTATTTTTTTTCGCCAACTGTAAAAAGTTTTATTGTTTTGAAATCGGGAATAGTGACCCAAAAATGGTGTTCGGTTTGATATGGATGCTTCATTAAGCTTAGGTACTATCCTGAAAGCCCCGTTTTTCTAACGGCAAAATTTGTCACGCTATTTAGTTTTTTGCTTCTCCTGTAAAATTTTCAAATATGGGCAATTCCACGGTGTCGAACGTGACCGTTGTACACATTCAATGTGATAAAAAGGTCAAAATAAAACATATTTCAGATGTATCTTTTACATAATCTTGTAAATCGTTAATAGTACTATCACTGGTGTTTTAGTCGTTTTCAGGCGAAATATTGATTAGAAAACCAGTAAGGAAAGGCAGAAAGTCGGGCGAGGCCGACTATATAATACCCTACACCTCCCGAACAATGCGATAAGGATCATTGCGATAATAGTTTGGAATAATTGGTAAATGGGTAGGAACATATAATCAAAGTCTGAACCGATAATCGCTAAATTAAGCAATATTCTATAGCGCTTTGATACCAAATCAGGAGGAACATAGGTTAGGTTAGGTTAGGTTGAATAGAGGATACATTTAAACATCTCATGTCCATGGACATATACTTAAGCCAGTGGTTCGGCCTGTTGTGGGCTCCTTATTTATTATTTTTATTCCACACGGGTTACAGAAAATCGGTACTAGACACGTATTTTCCCAGTATCTTCCAGTCATATCCTCTGAGATGAGTCAAGTCTGGCAATATGTCGGAACCGAAATATCGGGATCTTGCATGTGTGAAAGCTGGGCAGTGACACATAAAATGTTCCATCGTTTCGATGTTTTCCCTGCATGCCCTGCACTCGTCGTTTTCTGCTAGTCCCATGCGATGAAGATGTGCACTCATCATCTTACTAATCTCGATCTTGTTTAGTTTCAGACAACTACTTGTTTTCTTCTAATTTGGGTCACCCCACAGTATCTTTGCAGTTGCTCCATTCCACACAGTTTTGTGAGTCATCACTTCCAATTGCTTCAACTCATCCATCGTGGCTTCGAAAGGTTTCCAATTTTCCAAGTTTATTACTCGAAGTTTTCTGCCCTGTGTGTTTGTTGGTTTGTTTGTTTGTACCGTATAGACGTTTAAACGGTTGCACCGATCTTCTTGAAATTTTCACAAATGTACATGTGTGGGGGGTGGTGAAAATAGGGTACTTGAATTTTCGATATATCAAGAGGGCGTGGCCCCGCCCATACAAGCCAAATTTTGAAATTGAGATATCTTGCACATTTTTTTTGCGAGACTGCTGTAATTTGTTGTATATGTATCTGGTGGTAGTCTACGTGATTGGCCCACAAATAGGCGGGATCGAACCAATGGGCGTGGCCCCGCCCATATAACGCAAATTTTAG
The DNA here is from genome assembly GCA_963930755.1 of Eudasyphora cyanicolor. Taxonomy (NCBI): domain Eukaryota; kingdom Metazoa; phylum Arthropoda; class Insecta; order Diptera; family Muscidae; genus Eudasyphora; species Eudasyphora cyanicolor. The sequence continues at coordinate 61,857,798 of OZ005736.1, read as the reverse complement.
AATTGAGATATCTTGAGCAATTTTTTAGCGAGAGTGCTGCAATTTTGTGTATATATATCTGGCAGTCTACGTGACTGGTCCAGAAATGGGCGGGATCGAACCAATGGGCGTGGCCCCACCCATATAACGCAAATTTTAGAATTAAGATATCTTGAGCAATTTTTTATCGAGAGTGCTGCAATTTTGTTTATATATATCTGGTGGCAGTCTACGTGACTGGTAAAAAAATGGGCGGGATCGGACAAATGGGCGTGGCCCCGCCCTAATTTTGGAATTGAGATATCTTGAGCAATTTTTTAGCGAGAGTGCTGCAATTTTGTGTATATATATCTGTTGGCAGTCCAAAAATGGGCTGGATCGGACAAATGGGCGTGGCCCCGCCCATATAAGGCTAATTTTGGAATTGAGATATCTTGAGCAATTTTTTAGCGATAGTGCTGCAATTTTGTGTATATATAGCCGGTGGCAGTATACGTGACTGGTACAAAAATGGGCGGGATCGGACAAATGGTCGTGGTCCCGCCCATATAAGACAAATTTTGGAATTGAGATATCTTGAGCAATTTTTTAGCGATAGTGCTGTAATTTTGTGTATAAGTATCTGGTGACAGTCTACGTGATTGGTACAAAAATGGGTGGGATCGGACAAATGGGCGTGGCCCCGCCCTAATTTTGGAATTTAGATATCTTGAGCAATTTTTTAGCGAGAGTGCTGCAATTTTATGTATATATATCTGGTGGCAGTCCAAAAATGGGCTGGATCGGACAAATAGGCGTGGTCCCGCCCATATAAGACAAATTTTGGAATTGAGATATCTTGAGCAATTTTTTAGCGATAGTGCTGTAATTTTGTGTATAAGTATCTGGTGACAGTCTACGTGATTGGTACAAAAATGGGTGGGATCGGATCAATGGACGTGTTCCCGCCCATATAAGCCAAATTTTTAAATTGAGATATCTTACACAATTTGTTAGCAAGAGTGCTGACATTTTGCGTATATGTATGTATCTGGTGACAGTCTACGTGATTGGTAGAAAAATGGGCGGGATCGGACCCTGTCTAAATTGAGATATCTTGCACAATTTATAAGCGATAGTGCTTTAATTTTGTGTATATGTGTCTGGAGTCTGTCTACGTGATTGACACAAAAATTGGCGGAATAGGACCAGGGTGTGTAGCCCAGCCCGTATAAGCCAATATTTTAAATTGATGTGTCTTGCACATTTTGTTAGCGAGAGCGCTGTAATTTTCTGTATATGTATCTGGTGGCAGTTTAGGTTATTTGTCCAAGAATGGACGGGATCGAAAAATGGGCGAGTTCACACCAATGGGCTTGGCCCCGCCTATATAGGTAAAATTTTTAAATTGAGATATCTAGCACAATTTGTTAGCGAGATTGCTGTAATTTTGTGTATATTTATCTGGTGACAGGCTACGTGATTAGTAAAAAAATTGGAGGGATTGGACCAATGGTAGTGACCACGTCTATGTCTATGTCTTTGTCTTTGGCGGCAGTCTACGTTATTAGTCCAAAAATGGACGGGATCAGAAATCTGGGGCAACGAAGTGGACCGGGTCTAGCTAGTAGGATATAAAATACAGTTTCTACAGCGCTTACATGTCAAATCGGTGGTAACGTATATATGGGGGCTATATCTAAATCTGAACCGATTTCTTCCAAATTTAGCAGCGTTAATTTATATAATAAGAAACTTCTTTCTGCCGAATTCCATACGGATCGGATATAAAATAAAGTTTTTAAGCGCTTACATGTCAAATCTAACATATATATGGGGGCTATATCTAAATCTGAACCGATTTTAACCAAATTCAATAGAGCCAAAAAAGAGATATGTGTAAAGTTTCGTCGAGATCGGACCATAATTGCGACCTGTACTTTGATTACAAGAATATATGCACAGACAGACGGACAGACAAGCAGACAGACGGACATAGCTAAATCAACTCAGAATGTGATTCTGAGTCGATCGGTATAATAAACGATGGGTCTATTTCTTCTCCTTTTGGGTTAATGATGAACATGTTAAAAAAAAATAATAAAGTATTTGAAAACTCTTTGTTTGGTAGAAAAATCTTTGGTAGTTTTTATACCCTACACCACACAGTGGTACAGGTATAGCCCCCATATATACGTTACCCCCGATTTGATATGTAAGCGCAGTAGAAATTGTATATTATATCCGATCAGTGCGAAATTCGACAGAAAGAGGTTTCTTTCTACATGAAGGAATACTGCAAAATTCGGAGAAACTCGGTTTAGATATAGTATATGTATATGTACCCATATATATGTTACCCCGATTTGACATGTAAGCGCTGTAGAGACTGTAGTTTATATCCGATCAAAACGAAATTAGATAGATAGAGGTCCTTTACTTGAATGATATATACTATGTTCCTCCTGATTTGGTATCAAAGAGCTATAGAAGTTGTACTTTACTTCAGATCATTAAAATTTTCCAGAAAGATGTTTGTCAATTTAGGAATGAATAGTGCTTAATTTGGCGATTATTGGTTCAGAATTAGAAAATATGTTCCTACCCATTTACCAATTATTTCAAGTAATTATCGCAATAATCCTTATCGCATTGTTTGGGAGGTGTATGGTATTATATAGTCGGCCCCGTCCGACTTTCTGCCTTTCCTTACTGGTTTTTAATTTAATTTTGAAGTTGGTTCGAACCTGACATGTCGAAGGTGACATTTTTTCCATGACCTTTTTAAAATTAAACAAGTAAAGACGGATTAAGTTCGGTAATGCCGAATGTTATATACCCTCCACCACACAGAACAAAATGTTTACCAACTTTAAAGACAGTGACATTTCGAGCCAATGACAAATAATCTTTAAAGTAATAACATTTCACACTTAATATTAGGACAATTTAATAAAAATGAAGCCGAGTTTCTTAATATTAAGTAAATTATCTTTAATTTAAGTAGGAAATGTACTAACTATAAAACCAAGTTATCCTAGGCTCGAAATCATTGCCGGCATCTTTAAAATTTTTTTAGTGCATGGATCACATATGAACGATTTCGGGTAAAAATAGACTCATTATACCAAATTGCAGCTCAATTCTTTGAAATTTGAGGTTTTGTATGGCGTTAGGAAGACAAATCTGGAGGGACCCTTGTATAAGGGCTGTATAAAAACATGGACCCTTCGTTTGAAGGATTCCGGGTATAAATAAACTCCAGTTACCAATTTTCAGCCCGATCAGTTGACATTTGTGGTCCCGATGGGGTTACGAAGTAAAATCGGGGAGTTGCTGTATATGGGGGCTATATCAAATAATGGACCGATAGTTATCATTTTCAGTCCCAGGTTACTTGTAGCTATAACAACTTTCTACACCAAATTTCAGTCATCTAGCTCAATTACTGTAGACTGTAGCGTGATTACAACAGACGGACGGACGGGCGGATGCTTGAACTTTACGCTGGCGTTGTCGAACGTGACAAACTTCAAATGGATACAGAAAAAATTCTATATACATAATTTTTTAAACTGTTTTTTTGTAATGTTGGTATTTTATCCTAATTCTATTTTTACCAATAGTTTGATGCACTTTCTTTGAATATTTCTGGACTACTGATAACTGTAGCCTATTTTCGGTGTCGAACGTGACAATATGTAGACTTTGTAGTAGATATAAGCCAAAAATGACCGTTATTCCTCATTCTTTTTGTTTCGACACTTTTATTTAAGATTACTTTTGGTCTTATTTTATTATTTATATTAAGCCTCTTTTTACATAAGCCTCTATTTACGAGGTTAATTTTAAAGAAATGTGCAATAAAAATTAGTAAATGAACCAAAACTAAAATTTTACACTACGCAATTGTTTTTTTCTTAAAATGTTGAGTAAATACATGTACAATTTGTTCATATTATTAAAATTTAAATATTTTTGTATAATAATAAAGTACATTAATGTGATTTTAATAACTTTAGTTTTAATTATCTTTAATCACCTTAGACCTTTTGGTTGGTAAATATGAAATAATTTCATAAAAAATATGAAATAATTTAAAAAAATATGAAATAATTTCATAAAAAATATTAAATAATTTCATAAAAAATATGAAATAATTTCATAAAAAAATATTAAATAATAACTGAGATATATAAATTTTGTAATTCATGTATAAATTGTTTACATAAATTTACTTTTGGGACATTTTATACTTAAATAATACTCTGTACCACAGTGTGGGTATAAAAAAGATTGGATCTAAAGAGCCAAATCGGACGAAACATATATATGGGAGCTATAGCTAAATCTTAACCGATTTTCTTCAAATTCGGTAGTGTTTGTTCATGGATCAACAAACTCTACCATTCTAAATTTCAAAATGATTGGATGTAAAATACAGCTTCTACAGGACTAAAGAGCAAAATCGGACGAAACATATATATGGGAGCTATAGCTTAATCTTAACCGATTTTCTTCAAATTCGCCAATGTTGGTTCATGGATCAAGAAACTCTACCATTCTAAATTTCAAGACGATCGGATGTAAAATACAGCTTCTATAGGACTAAATGGCCAAATCGGACGAAACATATATATGGGAGCTATAGCTAAATCTTAACCAATTTTCTTCAAATTCGGCAATGTTGGTTCATGGATCAAGAAACTCTACCATTCTAAATTTCAAAACGATTGGATGTAAAATACAGCTTCTATAGGACTAAAAGGCCAAATCGGACGAAAGATATATATGGGAGCTATGGGGGGGCCCGGGCCCCCGGGATGTTTTAAACATAGGCATAAATTGTTCACAATTATCAAAATCACTCAAAAAAAAATACGAAAAATATGTGGATGGTCGTTAAAAAAAACAATACAAAAGCGTAAAAAATGGTAACAGTAAAAGTAATAACAACTAAAAATAAGAAAAGTGCATGGTTTCCTCGCTAAAACTTTTTAAATTATGCATCGATTTTCTTCGGAATGGTCTCAATTAACCTTTCACAAAAATATGACAATTATGCGTTTCTAGATGTTTTTTATGAGGCTTTTATTTAAAAATTAATAAAATTTTCTCAAAAAATATGATTTTTTGCAACATTTTTAAAATAAAACTCCCATAAAATAATCTAAAAATGAACAAATGTTGATTTTATCGTAAAGTCAGTTCGGTCATGAATTAAACGAGCCCCTTCCGAAGAAAATCGATGCATAATTTAAAAAGTTATACATAGCTAATTTAGTAAGGTTTTAACTTTAAAACTTTCTTATCGGTGTAAAATTTACAAAAACAAACTTTAAAAGCTACGATTGGAGATTTTGACGTTTTTTGACGTCTAGAATCAGAATCTATGCATTAAAACAGAAACCCAAGAAAAAATGTTGTTTTTGTCGAACGGTGTAATTATTGGTTGGCTTTAAATTTATGATAACCAGATTTGGCGAACATTAAGTTCAGATTACATTTATGATTTCTTATCTATCTACCTTTTTAACATGTAGGTTGCAGTCATGGAATGAGTTTGCACAACCGTGTGTGTAAATTTGACTTTATATTGGGTGTGGTAATAATTAGTACGGTTTTGGCCATTACACAGAACTTATCACGGTATTTGCAAACGATTAACCTAGATATAATAAAGGCTTACGAAATCATAAAATTGGCAAAGACCAAATTAAGTGACATGCGTAGAAATTCAGATGCAGAGTTTGATAAACTGTTTGAAGAATCTACACATCTTGCAAGAAGATTTGGAATATAAGCTGCACTACCTAGAAGAGTAGGCACTCAAAAGTATAGGGCTAATATTCCTGGTTCAGATGCCAAGGCGTATTTTAGGACAACATTGTTCATACCATATCTGGACGAAGTAATATCAGATTTAAATAATAGATTTTCCGAACATGAAGCTATAATTACAAGTCTGTTTAATGTCGTTCCGATACGAGTTGTAAATCTAATAAAGGAAGATTTCGAAGAAGTCACATTTGTTTACAAAAACGATTTAAAAATTTCAGCAAAATCTGTTTCAGCGGAAATAAGTAAATGGAATGATTATTGGAAGCAGAAGAATGATAAGCCAAATGCATGAGATGCTATTTCAGTTTGTGATGAGGACATGTTCCCAAGCGTTTTTACCCTTTTGCAGATACTGGCCACAATACCTGTGACAACGGCATCTGCTGAGCGGAGTTTCTCGACGTTAAGAAGAATAAAAACGTATCTCCGGAACAGAATGGAAGGAGAAAGGCTATCTTATCTGGCTTTGATGTCTATATACAAAGATGAAGTCAAAATCGATGAAATAATTGATATATTTCATTCAAAAAATCGATTATTACATTTTTAACTCTTACGTATTTTATTATAAAAAATTTTACTGATCTCGTACTAAAGTACACATATATATTTAGGAATAAAATTCGAATAAAAAACTAAGGAACTTAACTTCCATTACCTACACAATATACGCAATTTTTTAATTGTTTATCTTTGTTACGGAAAAAAAGGTTGCCATAACATATAGTATAGAGCCGCTGAGGTGGCTTTAGCGTGATGGAGGTTAATCTGTAGAATCCTTACCATCATTGGTATCCGAAAGATTAACCACCACCCTAACTAGGGTGTTATCGAACTCCTCGTCCGTATCATCGAGGAGAATGTCCCCATCAGTTGTGTCAACGAGTCCAGATAAAGGAGTTATAGTATTTACACTAGTACCTGAGGCTCTACAAATTATGGGAGTGGGTAGTTCTGAACTTCCGGAGAGCTCGGTGTCGACCACGGTGGATACCTCACCATCCGCAATGGGAGCTATATCCTGCTTGTATAGCTTCAAAACTAGTATAGTGTCGAAACCATATCACAGTGTTTCATTTACCCGTTGTAAGTGGGGGGTGGATTCAGCATTAAGGATCAAATTGACCTGCTGTTTTTTACAATGCGCCTTACTATTATAACTAATTCTCAAAGTATTGGTTGGAAGACCAGGATTGGAATATTAAATTGCCTCAAGAATGTCAGCCGAATTGGATGGTTCTTCTGTAACCCTGGTGAGGGCTCTGGGGTGACTAGAGATGTTGTCTGGTGCCACGCACAGTACCATATTACATTACTCACAAATTGAGGGAATAGCCGGTATACTTGAATGATTTTTTAATTGTTTTCATCAGAAATGACGTGTGAAATGACTCTACCGCAGTAACACTTCGATCGCCGACCCAAACATATATCGAGTGATGCGTTTATACATTTTGGGTTGTTTGTTTCACAGATTATGCGTGACTCTTGTCATAAAGTCATCATATATTTATACGGTGTTTTTTGAAAATTCATCATGAAAAAAGTATCAATTTTGAAAATTCATAATTATTGTGGTTTTTCAGTTTTGTTATTTGGCCTTTAATCCTTACAATTTAATCCTTCTACTAGAAGAATATTGAATTAGTTCCAACCCTCATATCCTATATGCGGAAATTTCTATTTGTGGGTGAAGTTGAAAGTAATACCGAACGAATGGAAATAACAGCGAATTCAGCGTACGCAGGATGAAATGAAAAAATGCTCGGCTAACCATCTTTGGGCATTCCTACGCATTTTACTTTATCTATGCGCCTAGATAAAGGCAGAACATGAACTCTGGTTAATGAGTCTACGAAGCAAAATCATTTAGCAACAATTCGCTGTGTCAACAAAAAATTTAATATCTTCGCGTGCACACACCACCACGCGCGTTGGGTGATTCAAATATTGAAGCGCTTTATCCTTGTCCTCCACTTTTGCAAATGTTGTGGCTGGTTATACGCACTTCTGTCCCCCTTCGTTGTCTCGGCTGTTTGAAACTGCGACGCAGCTTTTAATACGCTCTTTTAGTTTGCTAAATCTATTGCCAGCACACAATTAGCAATGTATATTTTGTAGACTATTTTTTATTTTATTTCAGCACGGACTTTTAAGCAATTGCCAAAAGAGGGCCCTGAAAGAAGAACATTTTCTCTTCTTAAATGGCCACACGCACTCGTGGGAAGAAGGAAACGTTTCAGTTTTGCACCATAGATCAATTAAAAGTATACCCTATGCAACATATTTAAAACTACAACGGAAATGTTTAGGTTTCCCAGGACCGACTGCATAATTATCCTACATTATCAGTTTTGTTTTTATTTATTTTTTAATTGTTTAACTTTTCATAGTTTTGTTATACCTTCTACCATAGGAAGGTCATTCTGTTTGCAACACCTTGAAATATTGATCAGCGGCCTCATAAAGTATATATAAAGGGTCCGCCAAATAACTTTTTTTTTTTAAACATCGCGCAAAACGTCGAGTTTAGCTTCGGCTTTGTGGCACGTAGCGCCATCCTGTTGAAACCAAATGTTGCCAATATCCTCCTCTTCAATTTTTGTAAACAAAAATTCGTTCAACATGGCCCGATAACGATCGCCATTGACTGTAACGGCCACTTGCTCATTTTCGAAGAAAAATGGCCCAATTATGCCTCTGGACCAAAATCCGCACCAAACAATGATTCGTTTTGGGTGTATCGGCTTTTCAATGTATGCGTGCGGGTTTTCTGTGCCCCAAATGCGACAATTTTGCTTGTTTACATACCCGCCAAGATCAAAATGAGCTTTATCCGAAAAGATGATTTTTTTTTTGCAAAATCGGCATCTTCTGTAAGTCGATCGCTCCCAGCGTTGTTCAAGCGTATACACAACCATATTCGTTCAGCGGAAGGATAAAACTAATTATCTGTCAAATCAGACATGAGCTAAGTGTTACCATTCATGAAATAAGCACTAGTTGAAAAAAAAAACGTTAGATGGCGATTTAGCCATGTCCGTCTGTCTGTCTGTTGAAATCACACGCTACAGTCCGTAATAATAGAGTAAGCTTGATCAAATTTGGTAGAAATACTTCTTATAGTTGCAGTTCATTTGGGACTGCAAATGGGCCATATTGGTCAATGTTTTGATATAGTTCCCTCGGAGGTCGCTCCAAAACACGACTTTTGAGACATAGATTCCACATTTTTAAAGCATTTTTGCTGAAATTTTGTTTGTATAATATTTTTACAAGAATTCATCACAGTTAAAATTTTCCAAACCGATTCATATTGGGTTATAGACACCATATTGAAGTCGCTCCAAAATTGGCTTACTTAAGCCATAAATACCACATTTTCTAAGCATTTTAAGCGAATATTTGCAGTCTATACTTTACTTAAAGAAGAATTCACTATAGCAAACATTTTTTAAATCAGTTCATATTTTGTTATAGTCCACCTATAGATTTCGCTTCCAAAAAGGCTTATTTAAGCTATAAACACAACATTTTCTAAGAAATTTAGCTGAAACTTTGCAGTTTATATTCTATTTTGGCAAGAATTCATCTCAATAAAATGTATACAAATAAAATTTTATTTTGTCGTAGTCCCCGTGTAAATGTAGCTCTCAAAAAGCTATTTTAAGCCATAAATACCACATTTTTCATGTGAAGAGTTTGGCTTAAGAATTTGCGGACTTAAAATTGCAGCGCTCGTTTTTTTAATAATTTACTTAAAGGGTCGTTTCATGATTTGCTCCATAATTAAAAGATTTTTCCAGTAATAAAATTGAATGCAATCCATGGTGGAGGTTATATAAGATATTGCCCCAAACATATTTTGCAAGCAACATATATATGTTTGGAGCAGCTCCCAAACATATTATGTTTGGGGTAGCAGTAATGTTCCCAAACATTTATATGATTGTATGCAAACATGTATATGTTTGTTCGTCATCATATATATGATTGTATGTAATTATTTTTATGCTTATATCCAAACATATATATTAGGGATGTAACGAATATTCGCATTCGCATATGCGAACGCGAATTATTCGCATCATTTTAAAATTCGCCTTCGCATTCGCAAAACCATCTTTGGATTATTCGCTTTCGCAAAAATATATTTCAGTATTCGCTTCCATTTATCAAAGTGTTAAATCTCCTTATTTCCTTAACACAATTTGAAGATATGTGTGTGCTTGTGGTAACAGGAGGTAAAACTATGGAAAACAGTCTTAATACTTGAATATCCTGGAAAAGTATCAATTCAGTTCCTTAAAATTGTTGGTACCTACTAAAGGCTCAAACTATTATTCGCATTCGCTTTCGCAAAAATGCATATTTCACTATTCGCTTTCGCATTCGCAAGAAATATATTTCAATATTCGCTTTCGCATTCGCTTTCGCTAAAGCCACATTCGTTACATCCCGAATATATATGACATGAAACTATAACGGTTCACAGAAACAAGTAACCTAATGTAAAACGTCACTCACTACGTCAAATACAGAAATACAATAACAACAAACAGTAATACACACTTTGCTTCTGAAAAGTAGTTCATGAGTTGCAGAATAGTTCTTGAGTTTTCTGAAAATTACTGAGTTTTGAGTTGTGTCTCTCTTTATAGAACGTTTTGTAAATAAAATGTTTTGAAGTAACATACATTCCTTTTAAAAAAAAAATAATTTTGCACCAAAATAATTGTGTTTTTTAATGAATAACCTCTATACATCTTTGATGTCATATTCTTTCTTTTATTTTGAATTTGTTGTACGTGTTAAAACTACAACTAATTTCTTTGAATTCGACATTCACCACACATATTCAATAAAAAAACCCGACCTTAAGCTCGACCGGGCGAGTAAGCATCATCAAATAATAATAATACTCTTTGTTGTCGGTGCCATTCCTCCTCATACACACGGTTACCAATACATATTACCCTTCTTTGCACAAAATTATGAGTCATATAATTGCGCTCTCTGAGAGTAATACTCTCTAAAACTCTAAAAAATATGTTCTAATATATTATTTTGCCAAAAATATGTTAGGACACAATCATATCGTTTTTTAATATGCTAGAATTGCCCCGAACATATTATGATTGTGTGCAAACATAATATGTTTACCCACAAAGATATATATGATTGTGCCCGTCCCAAACATATATATAATTCCAAACATATTTTTAACATATTTTTACTATTAGTAAGAAACAAAATTTACACCAACGAAATTAAAAGACAGTGCGACGAAGATGTTGTTGCCTCTTCTACAAATATGTGTAAAAAACCGAAAACAAGTGGCTCTTCTCAGAGAGTCGTTAACCAAAACTACTATCTCCCTCTACAAGTTGTGGATCCAGATGATGACGATAATGGTAACGTCGGTAACGATGATACAATTGTCGATAACTCGATAAAAATAAAGGTTCCACCTATCTCCGTCCTGAAATGCAAAACGGAACAAATGCATGAAATTTGCCGAATGCTTAAAATGTCTGACTACTCGATCAGAAAAATTTCCATTGGACTGCAAATGTTTTTGAACAAAAAAGAAGATAAAGATCTGGTATGTGAACAACTTACTAAAAAATTCAGTTTGGAACATTTCTCCTATGTTCCTAAAAACGTAAAACCGTATAAGGTTATACTGCTGGGTTTGGACAAGATGGATCCAAATGTCGTTAAATCTAATCTCTCAAAAATGGGTTTGCAATGTATGGATGTCAAACTGGTAACAAAGAAATCCAGAGATCGGCCCTATGAAAATATTATATATGTTGTTTATTTCCAAAGGAAATCAATAACATTAAGAGAATTGCGTCAACGGTATTACGCCATAAATCATTTAAAATTTCGATGGGAATATCAGAAACCCAACAGAAACAAGATTACTCAATGGTACACTAAACAAACAAAACACTAAACTAAAACAAATTAAAAAGGTTTTTGCATTTTTCCTTAAATTCTAAATATTATAACACCAAATTGTAATATTTTTAAAATTAAAAGTTTCGTGACTCTTGTTTTCTACATGTCAATTGTAACTTACTTTTTCATATTATACGCAATAAATACTGAATTGAATTGAATTGAATTGAATTGAATTGAATTGAAAGAACATTCTTTGGCATTTATTTTTTGAAGATTATGTCTATCAAATGTTGGCCGCGGCTACGTCTCAGATGGTCGATCCGTTGAGTCCAATTTTCGATGACTCGTCTGAGCATTCAGACTGGTAACTGGCGAATGACACGCGTAAACGTTGTTCAGGCTTAAGTCTTTCCATAATAAAATGCCAAACAATACTTAACAAAAATAACATGACAGCGTGACACGACTCACATGTGATCTGTCAAAAATAGGCAATTGAAAGAAGTATCTCTACTTGGATCACCCTTTATAAATTTACACTAATTAATCTGTCAATTTGTTGTCAAAACGTTGTAAACGTTGTTCAGGCGTATGTCTTTCCATGATGAAATGCCAAACAATACTTAACAAAAATAACATGACAGCATGATAAGACTCACACGTGATCTGTCAAAAAAAGGCTGCTGAAAAAAGTATCTCTACTTGGATCACCCGTTATATATTCAATGGATGATTTTAAGAGAAAATCCCAACGCGACCCTACATCCTTTCTAAAGTAATATAATGTGACATTAGCCTTCCTTACACCTTTCGGTACGTTAAGTCTCAATGAAAATATCCGCACAATAATCGCATCTGAGCGAATATTGTTCAATGCCCCTTCTTTATCAAGAAAGGCCACCACAGTCAATTCTTTGAAATGTATGGACGATTCGATAGGGCTCACGAGTTCGTGCAGGGCAGACTCTGTAGACTTCCCATTGTTGTAAGTATGCTGGTTCCCCGACAGTAGTTCTTATCCAGGTTATCTATAAAGAAAGAATCTAAAAGTCTTTCTAGATCTTTCAAAAAGAAAGAGGATAGGCTAATTGGCCTGAATTGCTTATATCTAGTATGCGATATCTTTCCCGTTTTGGGTATGAATACCACTTTCGTATCTCTCCATCCATATATATGATAGTCTAATACAGGCAGCATATATTTTCTTCAGCGAGGCGATAATGTACTTCCACATTTCCTGCAAATTGGACTGGTAAAATACCGTCTGGTCCAGGTGAATTAAAGGGCTCAAAGCTGGTGATTGTCCAGCTAATTCCACTTGTAGTCAAACGCCGTCCTAAGAACAGATCCGACTTTGCTCAGATCCGACTTTGCTCGGGAGGGTATTTTGAGGACTGACAGTTACACAATTTATTTAAAAGGGGATAGTAAATTTTAAAAGAGGAAGTTAAAGAAATTTGGGAACAGAAAGGACTTTCAAATATTGTTAATCATGTTTCCCGACTGGCCCTATGTTTCATCAAATTGTAATCGCGTTTTAGTTCAGATTCATTATAAACAACAACATATTTTTTTAAGTTAAATTAAGACTATGTATATATCATTTAAATTAATGCCTATAATTAATAACGAATTAGACATGATGAATTGCAACGAGTTTCAATGAGATTTAAATTGAGTTAATAATATTGTAGATTATGCTAAACATAAGTGTAGTACAACAGATAAAAATAACTTACATGATTACTCTGCCATGAAGCGATCGCTGCATTGTAGATTGGAGATAACTTCTATGTGGGAATTAGTGGGCAAAATTAAATATAATAATAATAGATGTATTCTCTAAAGTTATGGGTGATATGAGTTCCAAGGATTTATAATTTATGACCCGATTGTTGCACAAAGTTCACTAAATCTCGGGATCAATAATAGGCTTCTTAGTTTTAGTTCTGGAGTCATTAGCATGGATTAGGGTTAAATTCGGAAGTTTCACTTAATACTTATTTTCATCAATCGAATATTGATAAGGTGACAGGAAATATACTTAAATTGATTGGAGATTCTCATAGTTCATGTCGATGTTGGTCCTTTCGTTTCTTTTATGGTATGTAGAAACCAAAATCCTCGCCATAGTCTCAATTCTTTTTACCATTAAAAAGAAAAATCTCCAAACACACAATTTAATTAATTTGTCTTTGATTCGTTCGATTATTGAAGGATGTAGTTAGCGGAAACTTGCATTAACGGGAATCAAATTTGTCCACGAATATTAAATTCCGGTATATCTGTATATACAAATTTCCTTTCACTATATGTATGTATATATGTTTTCTTCACCAATGAAAAAACATGAACTTCTCTGTTTTCCTTCAAAAAAATTTTGAAATATAAAATTTTACTTATGACTGAAGCAATCTACGTTTCAATAATAATAAAGGGTCCGCCAAATAACTTTTTTTTTGAAAATGCTATAAAAAAAAAACTACTCCAACTCCTGAACCAATTGGACTTTGTATGACGTCATACCAAGGTCGTTATGCAAATTTCGTCTCAATGATGCCTCCGAAAGGTGCAATTGTTGAGAACGACGGTGAATTGATGTTAATGGCGCTTCACGCACACTTTCTGCCACAGCAGCAATATTCTCGGGTGTACGCACTGTTTTTGGTTTTTCACGCTTTAGTTTATCGATGAGGATGCCAGTTTCTTTCACTTTTTTCACAAGATAACGAACATACGGAGCTTACGGTGCTTCTCTTCTTCCAAAATCCGTACGGAATTCATAGTACACATTCTGCAACATTACCATGATTTTCAAAGTAATGTCGCAATATTCGCAATATACACATATTCGTTCAGCGGAAGGATATAAGCTAAGTGTTACCATTCACGAAATAAGCATTAGTTTAAAAAAACGTTAGATAGCGGACCCTTTATATATTTACTTTTTCTAAAAACAGTACCTGAAGGCACCACACACTCGCTCTCTTGTTGGTCTTGCTGTTCCTCAGGTTCAATTGGCGAGTTCTCCGGGAAATGTGTGTAGAGCAATACTTTTAATGACGGCTCACTGTTTTTGGTCCACTTGTTACCTTCATCCTGCAGGTAACCCACTGTACAGGGTGAAGCGGATAGTATCTTCCTCAGCCTTGCGGCGTCGCAGACCTTTTCAACTTTGCCACAAAGAGCGCCTTTCCACCTTCCTAAGTTTCTTCTTATAGATCATGAGTTGCCCTTTATAGGCATCCCAATCATTATCTACCCCAGTAGATTTCGCCATGTTGATTAGCCGTTCGCTCAGAAGTCCACCATTGAGGTTTAGTTTTACCCTTGTAGCTTGTTTTGGGACAGGGTTTTTAAAGGGAACTATTGAATGATGTATGTAGTAATATACTCCACCAGATTTTCCAGACCAACCTTGTCATTCGATTTGAACAAGGGTTATGAGGTGAGGACTTTTTTTTAAAATGTTCCTCATAGACTCATAGAGGTTTCATTTTAGGTATTTTTTCGGCGATTTTTTTATTTTAGCTGATCTGGTCACCCAGTACATTCCAGCAAATATTTTTTTCTGACAGGGAATCAATAGTGATATAATCAATAGTGAATAGGTCGCCTTGTTACCTTTGTTGCATATACATAGATAAGTTAGTAGTCAGAATAAAGTTGAGAAGTGACTCGCCTCTCCTATTTGTATCCGTTCTACCCCCAGGCGATAAGCGTTCGTATCTGCGACAATTATCAACTCTCGCTCGTCATACGTTGCTTCTGCTACTACTCCTCTGAAGAGAGGTGCCGGTACTACATCTTCATAAGGCAAGTGACTGGAGACCCACCAGTAAATACGACTACCTATCTCTAGACTAGCAGAAGTTTGGTATTTTTCCACTGAAATTTGGTAAAATAAAAATGCTTAGATCTTTCCTGGCGAACATGCAGGTTCTTGGAGAACTATCCGACCTTTAATCGGAGGGGTCATTGTTCTGCCTATGTCTGTTATCGACTTTAAAGTCATTGATCGTTTTTTAGAGTGTAGTGGCTATTTTATAAAATGTTTTCAAGTCTGAAACAAATGTATTCTTCTTCCTAAAAAGGCCCTTAAACATGTGCAGCATATTACTATTTCCACCTGTCAAAATCCGCACTTAGTAATTTTTTTATTTAATTTGCAGTTCATTTACACGTTTTAATAGCATTTTTTTACAGGAACCTTATCAAACAAAAAAATGTTCAACTTTTTCCACTACGTCCTTTTTTCTCCGGTCCGATGATGCTCTGAAGCCATTTTTTGTCAACACCAAATTAATGTCCTTTTTTCCAACGAACGAATGTAAAACCACCCATCAAACAGGAGTAATGTATATTAGTGAAATACTGTAATAAGGTTTAAAATTAAAAAAATGACGATGAAGAGAGGACGAAGGACCAACGACCGAAAGAGGGAAGACATTAAAATAGTCGTATTTCTTGTGTGGTGGGGGTCATTACAAAGCCATTCGAAAACTGACTAAAGAAGAAGATGAAAATGGTACGCAAAAATTCTGCTGAATCGTATGTTTCACGTTCGTCTTTTCTCCCACCGTTTTTTTTCATCATCTTAATTTTTTGTGCGAACTTCATCTTGTTTTCCATCATGTTCATCTGTAAATGGGATTTCTCCGCTTTAGTTACATTAGTTCGGCATTTTGCGCAAGGTGAGGTATGATAAGTTATGTAGCTTCATTTTAGTGCTGTATTAAAGTCCAAATTTTTAATAGAAAATATCGATTGAAATAGGATTTTTGGTTAATAAAATTCAGCTTTATTTTTCTACTTTTTATCCGATAAGTATCAAAATCAACAAAAATAACAATGCAAAAAAAAAATTTTGCCCGGGACCTAAAAACTATTTTTTTATAGCTTGAGGCATATTTTATGAAACCAAACCGAATTTTTTTATGGTAAAATTTTTGTTCTAGAATTCCAATTTTTATGGGAGGTACACATAGTACTCGTATTTGAACCATATTTTTTGAAGCAAAAGCGCGTAAAAGAAACTACAAGATCTAAAAATGCTGAAAACATCACTTTCAATTGCACGAAAAAAACCATAAACAATAGAAAACAAATCGCGAAAAATTTGCGTGTTCCATTTTAGGAAAGCTAGCATCATAACCTATAGATAAATGTGTAAATTATGACCCATATTGTAAAAATAGGGAAATTCAAAAAAATAAAATTTAATTTTTTTTTATTTTGGCAATTTTGTTTGGGTGGTACCAAAAGGGATGTGGCAATAATGCCAATTTTTTAATATACTATGGGTACTAAATTTTAAGTATTTGTATGTACTGGAATCGAAGTTATAAGTCGTAAACTTTTTGTGCAAAATGGTCCATTTTTATGGGAGGTTCTAAAAGACGGCGACTTCGCTATTTTTCTAAGGATGATAGCTATTAATAAATTAAAACTATGTGTGAAATTGTGAAAGATTGTGGGTAGTAGTACATAAGTTATGGAATATTCCATCTTTGACCTTAGCCTGAGATAAAAAAAAACATTAAGGAAAGGCAGAAAGTCGGGCGGGGTTACTATATAATACCCTACACCTCCCTAACAATGCGATAAGGGTCCTTGCGATAATTATTTGGAATAATTGATAAATGGGTAGGAACATATTATATAATTCTAAGCCCATAATCGCTAAATTTAGCAATATTCGTTCCTAAATTGAGAAACATCTTTCTGGAAAATTTTAATGATCGGAACTAAAGTACAACTTCTTTAGTGCTTTGATACGAAATCAGGAGGAACATATATATGGAGGTTATATATAAATCTGAACCGATTTCCCTGAATACTCATTCATGTAAACATACCTCTTTCTGTCGAATTTCGTTCTGATCGGATATAAAATACAGTCACTACTGCGCTTCTATGTCAAATCGGGGTAACTTATATATGGGGGCTATATCTAAATCTGAACCGATTTTCTCCGAATTTAGCAGTATTCCTTCATGTAATAAGAAACCTCTTTCTGCCGAATTTCATACTAATCGGATATAAAATAAAGTTTTTAAAGCGCTTACATGTCAAATCGGGGCTAACATATAAATATATGGGGGCTATATCTAAATCTGAACTGATTTTCTCCGAATTTGGCAGTATTCCTTCATGTAATAAGAGACCTCTTTCTGCCGAATTTCGCACTGATCGCACTGAATTTCATACTAATCGGATATCAAATAAAGTGTTTACAGCGCTTACATGTCAAATCGGGGGTAACATATACATATATGGGGGCTATATCTAAATCTGAACTGATTTTCTCCGAATTTGGCAGTATTCCTTCATGTAATAAGAGACCTCTTTCTGCCGAATTTCATACTGATCGGATATCAAATAAAGTTTTTACAGCGCTTACATGTCAAATCGGGGGGTAACATATATATATATCTAAATCTGAACCGATTTTAGGTATCGTCCTTGGGCCAAACAAATAATATGTGAAAAGTTTCGTCAAGATCGGACCATAATTGCAAACTGTACTTTGATTACAAGAATACATGCACAGACAGATGGACAGACGGACATAGCTAAATCAACTCAGAAAGTGATTCTAAGTTGATCGGTATAATAAACGATGCGTCGTTTTTCTCACCTTTTGGGTGTTACAAACAAATGCACAAAGTTATAATACCCTGTACCACAGTGTGGTGTAGGGTATAAATATTGACACACACCAAGTGTTAAGTCCATCGGTTAATCCTGTCGAAAGTTATCGTGCGCACCAACCAGACAGACAGACGGACAGGCTTACGGACATAGCTAAAATAACTTAAAATAACCCAAAACGGATTTCCGCGAAATATTCTTGTGGTCTCTTAGGTCACTCCATCGATGTGCAGCATCCTTGTTCACAAAATAAAAAAAATATTTTGTTAAAATTCTCTTATTTTTACCAAAAGTGCTATAATTTCTATATTTATCCATAGATTATCGGCCAAATATTCTTGGGGTCTCTTACGGCACTCCATCGATGTGTTACACTTTTGGCAGCATCTGATATACTCGTATACCCGTGTTCACAAAATGGGGGGGGATAAAACACTAATTTTGTTCAAATGCTCTTATTTCTACCAAAAGTGCTATAATTTCTACATTTATCAATATATAGGAAACCAGCTTTCAAAATATGTAACAAACGATTTTTTGGCGTATTTTTTATGGTTTTTTCGTGACAGCAAAATCGATTTTTTGAAAAAAAATTGTTTCTAATTATTTTAGCGAAACTTTTTCAAACTTTTGTTTCCACATGAAAGTGTCATTACCAACATTTGTAGTCCGCATAACTTCGTTTAATTTAACGTGTACCCCGGCATTATCGAGCATATACTTCAAAATATGGCCCAAATATTAAAGGCACCTCCCAAGAAAATTGGAATTTTAAAGAAAACAATTTTCAATTTTTTCTTAATATTTTTTTCGTATTTAGGACTCCGTATTACACCAAAAAATGTTGTGCGCAGACCTTCGACAAACATTTTGTTGCATAGTGTAAGTAGTGCGGTTTATTGGCTTGTGGAACCATCATCATTCTGGAAAAAGTGATCGAAAACAAGTAGGAAAGTTCAGTTGGGTAAACCGACTAATGAAACCCCTCACCTTGAGCGTCAAAAAAATATTAGTAAATTTATTTATTTTTTTGTTTTATTAAATTATTATCAATTTATATTGCATTTAATAACATTAAAGTATGTACTGGTATTAAAGTTAAAAGCTGTTTACTTTTCGTACAAAGTGGTCCATTTGTGTGAAAGGTACCAAAAGGGGCGTCCCAATAATGACCACTTTCCTCTGGACTCTAGGTACTATAGAAGCATTACAATGTACAACATTTTAAGTGTTTATATGCACTGGTATTAAAGTTATAAGCTGTCAACTTTTGGTGTAAAATTGTCCATTTGTGTTGGAGGTACTAAAAGGGGTGTGCCAATTTATAAGCTGGTAAATTTTGGTACTATATGGTCCATTTGTGTGGGAGGTACCAATAGGAGCGTAGCAATAATGCCAATTTCGCTGTATTGTAGGTACTATTAAATCATTACACTGTACAACATTTTAAGTCTTTGTATGCAATGGTAATAATGTTATAAGCCATTAACTTTTGGTTAAAAATTGTCCATTTGCGGGGGAGGTACAAAAAGGGGCGTCGCAACTTCGCCCATTTTTCTTGAGGTAATAGTGACTAATAAACTAATACTATGTGTAGAATTTCAGAGGATTCAAATAAGTAGTATAGAAGTCATTAAATAATCAATATTTCACTAAATATTAACCATTTGTGGGATAGGTACTGGAAGGAGTGGACCAATATGGTCCATCTACGAACTTAGCCGGAGATAGATGAAAATATTACCACATACCAAATTTGAAGTCAATCGGTTAGTCGTTTCGAGAGTTATCGTGCGCACCAGCCAGCAGACAGACAGACACACGGACGGGCATTGCTCACTCGACTTAAAATGACCCAAAACGGATATCTGCCGAACATACTTAGGGTGTATGTTCGGATACACTTCTGGTTCGTATCAAATGATATATATCCTCCTCTCTAAGGTGAGGAGATAATTAGACATACCGAATGGACCAACTATGGCGACCAACGTACGGTCCCCGGATCGTATTTGACTTTAATTTACCTTGCTTTCTTATTTTTTCTGTGGATTTCAAAGTGCAATTTACAATATACATCTCTAGGAATTTCTTTCTTTCTTCTTTCCATTCTCTGGTTTCAAACTGAGCCACAGTACAGTATTTCGAATACTCATCTGATCACACCTTCCTCGAATATTTTTCACTTTAAAGGTTTGCTCTTTACAAAATATGTGCGAATATTGGTAGAACTTTGGGTCTTACGCTGGCGTGCGAACATTTTCAGTTAATTTTATTTAGTTAATTTCTCTAATCGGATTGTCAGATGTATAATTATTTTCAGCTTACTTTCGAACATTGTTAACTTTTAGCCGGATGGTTAATTGTATTTTTGCAATTTGCAAGTATTGCATTAATTTGAATTCTGCACGTTTTGCATTATCATAAGTATGATAAAAACATGGTTATAGCACATAACTAATTACATTGCGAAAAGTTGTTTTGTAGAAACCGAAACACTAAATTAAATAGTTTTAAAGTGTTTGAATTTTCGAATCTTACATGGTTAAGGTTTCGAATAGCAGCCTTTAGTACAGAAATGAGAGCTTAAGGTTGCATGCCTCCTTCGAGAGAGAGAGCGAGGCACAGACACAGAATGTGTTCTATTGATTCCTTCCCTCAACAGATTCTAAAAAGTCATTAATGAAAACATTCAGTCTCTATGCGTGATGTTCAATAGAGCAGTGACCCGGTATCGACAACGACAGCAGGACGTTCGTGCGTTTTGCATTTAAACCGGCCACTTCAGCTTGGAATGTATGTAGTTCCAGACTAGTGGCCTCCTGTTATTTGTTGCCGTAAGGGCACTATCCCTCAAGTAGAGCTTACAGGTTGCTAGAGCCATGCCCACACGTTCCGGTTCCCCTGGAGACAGCTTGTTCCTAATCTTGCAAGTTAATCTGTCTTGCAGTTCCCTGGTATGTCGCAGTACCATATCAGGTGAATATTGAATTTTTAAGCCATCTCGTTAAGAGATCTGCGACAGTCAAGGGCCATTTTAAAATTCAGGTAAATAGTTTCCAAGCTGCTATCAAAGCTTGACATTCAGAGAAAATATTGATAGTAGTTTTTTTGCTAAATAAAGTAGCCTTCATCTTCTTCTAGTAAAAATTA
This sequence comes from Eudasyphora cyanicolor, assembly GCA_963930755.1. Lineage (NCBI taxonomy): Eukaryota > Metazoa > Arthropoda > Insecta > Diptera > Muscidae > Eudasyphora > Eudasyphora cyanicolor. The sequence continues at coordinate 61,836,282 of OZ005736.1, read as the reverse complement.
TTTATCCCATTAGCGGTTTCTAAGATATTTACAAGATATTGCGAAAAATACCAGTTTTTGAGAACATTTTTATAATTTTTTAATTGAAACCACCTAAGAACTTCAACAAATTAATTATTATTATAAGGTTATTATTTTATCGTGATCGGTCATGAACAAACTGAGACCATTCCGAAGTTAAAAAGTCTACAAACACAGAATATTCGATTTCTAAAGGCTGTCCGAGTTAGATGGTGTTTAATTTTGGCATTTTGATCAAACAGCCCTTTTTCCCAACCATATAACTGATTAACTATTGTATTTAGAAAATTTTGTTCAACATGTCTTCGGAAGCCTTTTCTTCAATATTTTTAAGGAAATAAAAAATATGTTTGTTTTTTTTTGCGGATTTAAACTAGTCTTAATAACAGTGGGCGGAATTTTACAAAGGAAGGCTCGTTTTTAAGGTCGTAACTTGTACTTTCAAGTACATATATTAATTCTGGTTTAAGTTTTAAAACGCATTAGTTGCATATTCAACTTTTTTTGCATCATGCACATCAATGACACAAACTTAAAATTCTGAGAAAAATATAGTCATGTAGCCCCATTTGTCCTAAACTGACCCTGCAAATTTCAGCCTTGTTCTTTTTTAAAACAAGGCAATGATTTTCCTTTAAAAACTATAAAAAATATTGAAATCATAAAGTAAAAAAAAATCATTCCAATAAAAAGAAATTTCGATTTCTGACATTTTTAAGAAAAAATGTTCTTACGCAGAAACAGGAGACAACACCAGATTCAAATCAACTCAGATTATATAGGGCTCCATGCCTGTATATATTTCACATATCTATGTTGGTGTTTTCCTGGTCCAGTACGCAAATTAAAATTTAAGTGGAAAAATAAATAAGGATATATGCAAATATTGGCGAATTTTCGCATATATCGAGGATGTCCTAGTCAATAAAAAGAATTATTGTGAATTTTTCATCTACACATCACATACGTAGCACATGTGTCTGGCCTGATACACACATATTTTGTATGAAGAATAATGCACTATATTTGCATTTGGTAAACGGAATGAACAAAACCGAATGAACAACATTCACATCAGCAAACAGTTCAGCCACCACTAAATGTATGTCTGATTGATATAACATTTGTCCTTCATTTCATCTAATTTTCCTTGTTTTTCTTTTTTTTTATACCCTACACCACAATGCGGTACAGGGTATTATGACTTTGTGCATTTGTTTGTAACGCCCAAAAAGAGAAGAAATAGAACCATAGTTTATTATACCAATCGTCATAGAATCAATTTTTGAGTCGATTTAGCCATGTCCGTCTGTCTGTCTGTCTGTCCGTCTGTCCGTCTGTCCATGTATTCTTGTAATCAAAGTACAGGTCGCAATTATGGTCCGATCTCGACGAAACTTTACACATATCATTTGTTTGGCCCAAGGACGATACCTAAAATCGGTTCAGATTTAGATATAGTCCCCATATATAAGTTACCCCCGATTTGACGTGTAACCGCTGTAGAAACTGTACTTTATATCCGATCAGCGCGAATTTAGGCAAAAAGAGGTTTCTTCAAACCAAAATAAATTCTGACTAAATAATTGACCATAATTTAATTAAAACAAAAACAAAATAAATAAATTTTTGAAATATTTGTTGGGACTGTAGGTTAGGGGATTCATAAGTCGGTTTACCCTACTGAGCTTTCTCAATTGTTTAGTTTAAATTGTATACACAATTTCACTATATGTAATTAGCAAGTTCGTATATACAATTTCTAGCAAACTATGTGAATTCATTGCATAATAATTCGATGAAACGTTCTAGGGATATTTGATTTTTTTCTACAGTAATAAATTCATAATTCATAGTAGAGAGCACATGGGTCAGCATTTTTAATATCACTCTAGTAATATTTTGTGCACAAAAAGTATTTATATTGTTTCCATAAGGTGATACAATAATATCGCACATTTTCTTTTGTAAAAAAAGTAGAGCTTATCAAAATTAGACCTTCAACTAAATTCTGGAAAAAAATATATTTGGGGATCCAATGTCAATTGAGTCTATTTGTAAAAGCAATGTCTTCTGATCGGCATAAAACTTGCACCAAGTTTAGTCCTATTGCATAGTGGTTATGGCACAACATTTCGACTGTACGAATTGGATTGCGCTGAATTTTTAAATATTGGTCAAAAGGCCACTTTTTAACTAATTACCTATTAACACCGTATTTAGAACCTCCAAACTTATTTTTAGAAAATAAAAAAATAAATTCAAAACCAGTAAGGAAAGGCAGAAAGTCGGGCGGGGCCGACTATATGCCTATATCCTACACCTCCCTAACAATGCGATAAGGGTAGAAACATACCAGTAAGGAAAGGCTAAAGTCGGGCGGTGCCGACTATATAATACCCTACACCACTCTCGTAATATTGAATAACTCTGATATATAAATTTTGTAATTCATGTATAAATTGTTTACATAAATTTACTTTTGGGACATTTTATACTTAAATAATACCCTGTACCACAGTGTGGTGTAGGGTATAAAAACGATTGGATCTAAAGAGTCAAATCGGATGAAACATATATATGGGAGCTATAGCTAAATCTTTAACGATATTCTTCAAATTCGGTAGTGTTGGTTCATGGATCAAGAAACTCTACCATTCTAAATTTCAAAACGATTGGATGTAAAATACAGCTTTTATAGGACTAAAGGGCCAAATCGGACGAAACATATATATGGGAGCTATAGCTAAATCTTAACCAATTTTCTTCAAATTCGGCAATGTTGGTTCATGGATCAAGAAACTCTACCATTCTAAATTTCAAAACGATCGGATGTCAGATACAGCTTCTATAGTACTAAAGGGCCAAATCGGACGAAACATATATATGGGAGCTATACCTAAATCTGAACCGCTTTTCTTCAAATTCGGCAATGTTGGTTCATGGATCAAGAAACTCTACCATTCTAAATTTCAAAACGATCGGATGTAAAATACAGCTTCAACAGGACTAAAGGGCCAAATCGGACGAAACATATATATGGGAGCTATAGCTAAATCTTAACCGCTTTTCTTCAAATTAGGCAATGTTGGTTCATGGCTCAAGAAACTCTACCATTCTAAATTTCAAAACGATTAGATGTAAAATACAGCTTCTATAGGACTAAAGGGCCAAATCGGACGAAACATATATATGGGAGCTATAGCTAAATCTTAACCGATTTTCTTCAAATTCGGCAATGTTGGTTCATGGATCAAGAAACTCTACCATTCTAAATTTCAAAACGATCGGATGTAAAATACAGCTTCAACAGGACTAAAGGGCCAAATCGGACGAAACATATATATGGGAGCTATAGCTAAATCTTAACCGCTTTTCTTCAAATTAGGCAATGTTGGTTCATGGCTCAAGAAACTCTACCATTCTAAATTTCAAAACGATTAGATGTAAAATACAGCTTCTATAGGACTAAAGGGCCAAATCGGACGAAACATATATATGGGAGCTATAGCTAAATCTTAACCGATTTTCTTCAAATTCGGCAATGTTGGTTCATGGATCAAGAAACTCTACCATTCTAAATTTCGAAACGATCGGATGTAAAATACAGCTTCTATAGGACTAAAGGACCAAATCGGACGAAAGATATATATGGGAGCTATATCTAAATCTGAACCGATTTTCTTCAAATTTGGCAATGATGGTTCATGGATCAAGAAACTCTACCATTCTAAATTTCAAAACGATCGGATGTAAAATACAGCTTCTATAGGACTAAAGGGCCAAATCGGACGAAACATATATATGGGAGCTATAGCTAAATCTTAACCGATTTTCTTCAAATTCGGCAATGTTGGTTCATGGATCATGAAACTCTACCATTCTAAATTTCAAAACGATCGGATGTAAAATACAGCTTCTATATGACTAAAGGGCCAAATCGGACGAAAGATATATATCTAAATCTGAACCGATTTCAACCAAATTCAATAGCGATCTTAACAGCCGCGAAATACTCTAAACTGCAAAATTTCAGAACGATCGGAGTGAAATTGCGACCTGTAGTCGACGAACAACTTTACATGGACAGACGGACGGACGGACGGACAGACATCGTTAAATCGACTCAGCTAGTGATTCTGAGTCGATCGGTATAATTTAAGGTGGGTCTAGCTGTGTTATTTTCAGGTGTTACAAACATCTGCCGTGAAACAAACTTATAATACCCTGTACCACAGTGTGGTGTAGGGTATAATTATCTAATTCTGACCGGACATAAAATAACATTTTTACAGCGTTTACATGTCAAATCGGGGATAACGTATATATGGGGGCTATATCAAAATCTTGTCTGATTTCATATAATAGGAAACCTCTTTCTGCCGAATTTCATACTGATCGGATATAAAATACAGTTTTTACAGCGCTTACGTGTCAAATCGGGGGTAACATATATATGGGGGCTATCTAGAAATCTGAACCGATCTTCTCCGAATTTGGCAGTATTCCTTCATGTAATAAGAAACCTCTTACTGCCGAATTTCGCACTGATCGGATATAAAATAACATTTTTACAGAGCTTACATGTCAAATCGGGGGTAACGTATATATGGAGGATATATCTAAATCTGAACCAATTTCTTCCAAATTTAAAAGCGTTCATTCATATAATAGGAAACGTCTTTCTGCCGAATTTTTGTACAAATCGGTTACAAAATGTTGCTTATACAGTGCATATATGCCAAATCGGTGGTACATATATACGGGGGCTATATCTAAATCTGACCCGATTCTAACCAAATTCAACAGGGATCGTCCTTGGGCCAAAAAAAGGATATGTGTAAAGTTTCGTTGAGATCGGACCATAATTGCGACCTGTACATTATCGGACCTACTGACGGACATAGCTAAATCAACTCTGAAAGTGATTCTACGTCGATCGGTATAATAAACGATGTCTATTTTCTTCTCCTGTTGGGTGTTACAAACAAATGCACAAAGTTATAATACCCTTAAAATACCTAATACGTGTCTAGTACCGATTTTCTGTAATCCGTGGGGTATGAAAATCATAAATAAGGAGCGCACAACAGGCCGAACCACTGGCTTAAGTGTATGTCCATGGACATGAGACGTTTTAAAAGTCTCCTCTATTCAACCTAACCTAACCTAACCTATAATACCCTATACCACAGTGTGGTGTAGGATATAAAAAGTTGCCAATGTCCAAAGCTCTTACGAACATTTGGTATGTTTTATGTTTATTTCAAAAATAAGAGTTTTTGTGTCTTCACCAATTACGGGTAATATGCGATCAAAATATCCGTTAAAATTAGTCATTTCTTCAATAGAATTGTCAGTGTTTAATTTTCTCCGAAATCAATTATTAGACATTAAGATCCGCGTCCTTTTTATCAGATGTTGTGTTTTTCAAAATATGTGTGTTACTTTTTCATGTTTATAAGGCAGCTATTATTATTTGTATCCCCTCACCTTAGAGAGGAGGGTATACGAGGGCGGTTCGGAAACTTCTTAGCCTATCAAAAAGAGAATAGTTAGTTTTTCAGAAATATTTTTATTTTTCAATATAATCTCCTGAAACTTCAATACACTTAGTCCAACGCTTAACAAGCAATTCTATCCCTTGATTAAAATAGTTTTCCTCAAGGTCTTCAAAATAGTGGTTTACAACTGTAATTGCATCTTCATTTGAGGTAAAACGCTTGCCAGCAAGGAATTTTTTTAGATTTGGGAACAGGTAAAAGTCACTGGGAGCTAAATCAGGAGAATAAGGTGGGTGGTCAAGCAACTCGTACTTTAATTCGTTGATTTTAGCCATTGTTAAAACACTCTTGTGCGCTGGTGCGTTGTCTTGATGAAAAATTATTTTTTTGTGTTGTAAGCCAGGACGTTTTTCTCGAATTTGTACATTTAATTGATCCAAAAGGTTGCAATAGTACTCTGAATTTATTGTTTTACCCTTTTGCAGATAGTCAATCAATAAAATACCTTTGAAGTTCCAAAAAACCGTTGCAATAACCTTACCAGCCGATTGAATTGTTTTTGCCTGCTTTGAGGTACTTCCTCCAGCTTCAGTCCATTGTTTGGATTTTGTCTCTGGAGTATCCATGGATACTCCATGTCTCATCAACAGTTATGAAACGACGCTTAAAATCCATTTTATTTCGCTTAAAACGATCCAAACAAGCTTGAGAAATGTTCATTCTTATGCGGTTTTGGTCGACTGTTAACAAGTGCGGCACCCATGCAGAAAGCTTTTTCATCTGTAGTTCTTCATGCAAAATGAAATGGACTCGATCATTTGAGATGCCCATGATATTAGCTATTTCATGCAGTTTTATTCGTCGATCATTTAATACCATATCATGCATTTTGGCTACAAATTCTGTTGTTGTTGCTGTTTTTGGACGTCCACTACGTGGTTCATCTTCAATGCTTGTACGACCACTTTTAAATTCAGCAACCCAATTTTTTACTGTTGCATATGAAGGAGCACTTTCACCTAACACATTCACCATATCATTATGAATTTCTTGTCCCGATAAACCTTTTTTATGTATATATTTAATGACACCACGCATTTCTAATTTTTCCATTGTAAAAAAATGGCGGATGCGTATTTTGTGAACACCTGTTTCTATATGAAGGAGTTGCCAGATCGAAACAAAATTTAACATGTGTTCATAGCAGAGATGGAAGTTTCCAAAACACTTAACTTTTTTCTGTTTATACCGCGCTTTTTGTGCTAGGCTAAGAAGTTTCCGAACCGCCCTCTATCTAGCAATATTGCGGGGCATCAGATTCGTAGATTTATGAAACAAAAAATTCGAAACAAAATTGTGGCGAATTGTCCACGATTTTGTCGAGAAATAGTTTGCAATGGCACAAAATATTATGAATTTTGTGCATTTTGGATGCATTTAATGCATTTCGAAACACTAATTTCTACTCGAAGGCAAATTCATGGCGCTGAACAAAATTAAATAAAATGTACATCAATTGATAGGGTTTTCAGTCGAGTATCAATACATCGGAGGAGCATCAAAATATTTTGACCATTGTCCATTCTGGAGCCATTTTAAATTGCCATATTCTCGAAGATACTGTCATATATATCAATTCAGTGGGATGTGTTTTGGTTGCTGACGTCATAAAATGTAAATATGAAAAAAATAAATTTAGCGCGATGTCTTACTAAAATCATGAATAGGATTTGGAATAAATTCGAATAAAATATTTTGTAATAAAACTTTAAATTCATTTTTATACCCTCCACCTCCAGCATGGCGGGTATATTCATTTTGTCACTCCGTTTGTAACACCACTAAATATTGTTCTGAGACCTCATAAAGTATATATATATTGTTAATCGTCGCAAAATTCTAAGACGATTTAGCCATGTCCGTCTGTCCGTCCATCCGTCTGTGGTAATCACGATACAGTCCGCAATAATAGAGCTAGGTTAATCAAATTTGGTACAAATACTTCTTATAGTTGCAGGTTGTTTGGGATTGCAAATGGGCCATATCGGCCAATGTTTTGTTATAGGTCCCATACATAGCATCTTACTTATTGTGATTCCTACTGTTCTCATCTACTATACATATACTACATTTCTTGATCAAATTTGGTACAAATACTTCTTATAGTTGCAGGTTGTTTTACATTTGTATACCCTCCACCAAAGGATGGGGGGTATATTCATTTTATCACTCCGTTTGTAACACCTCTAAATATTTATCTGAGACCCCATAATGTATATATATTCTTAATCGTCGTAAAATTCTAAGACGATTTAGCCATTATTTTGTGAGGTGACATGTTATCCATGGTGGAGGGTATATAATGGTGTTGTCTTTTCTAAAAAAAGATGTTGCCCTGTCAGAGAGCAGCATTTTAATAATGTCGCCTACACCCTCTTGTACTGCTACATTTTTTATGGTCAGAATCGATAACAAAAATGCAAAAAACTAGCCTTTTAACTCACTAAAAGTAAACTAAAAACAAAGAATACTCCACGCCGCCGCCTAAATAAAGCATCTGGCCAAACTTCATTATAAAAAAGCACGCACGGACACACGAGGTTATTTAGGCTATTCGCTCGACGCCGAAAAAACATCTGTTTTGTAGGGCAGCGTCCACCCCTTCGATTAAATACAGGGCTGAAATCTTGCTTTTTTGCTCCGTGCGAGTGCGACATTTTTCACAAAAGAAAACGAAACCCTTTCACAGTGCAGCATTTATTTTACAATCGAAGACAAAAAGGCATTTTTGGGGCGAAAGGCATAAAAAATGTAGCATTTTTTGGCACAAAAGAAAACACCATAAGATTCGGCATGGCCGAACTTAACGCTTTTACCTGTTTAATAATTTACTTAAACAAAAAGGGTCGTTTTATGATTTGCTCCATAATTAAAAGATTTTTCCAATAATAAAATTGAATGCAATGCATGGTGGAGGTTATATAAGATTCGGCATGGCCGAACTTAATGCTTTTACTTGTTTTTATTTGTTTTCCCTGTAATCTTCGTACGTTTTATGTCCTTAATCGAAATCATGAATGTATGCAACTATTTTCGTTGTTTATATTTACGAAATTTGAGGGAACTTCGCCACACTTTTTTGGAATTTACAATTCGATGCAGCCATCTAATTAATTACACTTATTGAGATATGGCGAAAATTGTCTGAAACATATTAAATATTTTGGTATGCGTATGAAGACATCACTGTCAAATACAACATTTGATGATTTATGTCAAATAATAAACTGTCAGGAATTCTTTTAAAAATCTGGATTCAAACCCGCCATAAATTCCGTGCCCTTAAGATAATTATTGAACGCAAACGGAATTGACATGATGAATTTTTGCCCCATGTATGTGCAAAATCTGAATAATGTCATTTTAAATAAGAATCTCTTCTTATTTTCTCTTCAAAGCTTAAAACAAACTTACTTTTCCCCATATGTCAAAATTCAGAATGATAGAAAGCAAAATATAGCATACCTAGTCGAAAAACAACGAAATATCATGTGTTTTTCTGAAATAACCAACCGCCTATGTCCGAAATTTTCGAGTTCCGGGTTTAAACATACATGATTGTACCTAATCAAAGTATATCGATACAAATATCGTTTAGAACCAAATGTACTGCGAAAGAAAACATGATAAAATTTTGATTTTTTGAAATGTATTGTTACACTAAAAAACCGCAGAAATATATGTCCATGTTCAAAGAACATAAACCGATTTTAAAAATTTCTTATTAGGTTAAATCAAGTACCAAGTAACACACGGATGTTAAATATCAGTTTGTCAAATCGGACGATGCGATATGGCTATAAGAACCGTTGTTTATCATTTGCTATTGGTTTCGTCCTTGGGTAAAATGAAACTGTTTGTGCAAAATTTTTGTCCAAGTGCTGTCTATCAAATTTTCTGGTGAAATAAGGTGTCGTATTACGAAAAAATATTTATAAAAATGTTTATGTTACATTTTTTTAATAAAGTTTCTTTCGTTTTTTATATTTTTTTTGGTTCCTTCTAATTTTTTTGTGCCAGCAAGAGACAATTTTTTGAAAAAATATATATTTTATATTATAAATAATACTTCAAAAAATCTGGTCCAAACACACTGTCCAACAGCATTTTTGGAACAGAACAGCGACCGTATAATTCTGAAAGGGCATGTTGACTAGATCATTTTTGTAGAATATACTTATGGTCCAGCTGGTCTGAGTTTTTTTTTACAGTGGGTCAAAGTTTTCATTTTTTGGTCGAAGGTAGCATTATACTAAATGAAAAAATGATGTATGTTAATGTCTGAGAGATTTCTCATTGTCAGAGTTACACAGTGGAATTTTATAAGGATCATTTTTGTGGAAGACCTTAACCCTATAGCTTCCCTCTCAATGGGTGAATTTGGCCCTATTTTCGAAAAATTAAAAAAGTCCTTTCAAAGAGGACATTTAAGGATTAAAATATTCTAATATTCAAATTTTCATTTTTTGGTCGAAGGACGTATTATACTACATGAAAAAAATTATGTAAGTTAATGTCTGAGAGATTTCTTATTGTCAGAGTTACAGAGTGGAATTTTATGAGGATCATTTTTGTGGAAGATCTTAACCCTCTAGCCCCCCTCTTAATGGGACTATTTGGCCCTTTTTTTCGAAAAAATTAAAAAAAGGCCTTTCAAAAAGGACATTTAAGGATTAAACTATTTTACGAAAATGTTTGCCTGAAAATTTCAGTAGGGGTAGCCAAGGACACCAAAGTACTAGCTTAAGTTTTTTACTTTTAATTAGCAAAATTACACGCCAACTTATAAATAAATTATATATTGTAAATTTAAAGTAGGGATAAATTAAAATAAAAGCTTATTTCGTGAATGGTAACACTTAGCTCATGTCTGATTTGACAGATAATTAGTTGTTTCCTTCCGCTGAAGGAATATGTGTATATTGCGACATTACTTTGAAAATCATGGTAATGTTGCAGAATGTGTGCGAAAATTGCTTACGGATTTTGGAAGAAGAGAAGCACCGTCAGCTCCGTATGTTCGTTATCTTGTGAAAAAAGTGAAAGAAACTGGCATCCTCATCGATAAACCAAAGCGTGAAAATCCAAAAACAGTGCGCACACCCGAGAATATTGCTGCTGTGGAAGAAAGTGTGCGTGAAGCGCCATCAACATCAATTCACCGTCGTTCTCAACAATTGAACATTTCGGAGACATCATTGAGACGAATTTTGCATAAAGACCTTGGTATGACGCCATACAAAGTCCAATTGGTTCAGGAGTTGAAGCCAACAATGCGTTTTCAGCAGTTTTTTTATAGCATTTTCAAAAAAAAAAGTTATTTGGCGGACCCTTTACAAACACTTACACATTTGTACTGTCTAACGCGTTTATAGTACCCATAGTCTATTGAAACATTGGCGTTATTGCCATACCTGGTACCCCTTAAATAATATGGCCAAAATAAAAAATATGAAAAATGTTTTTTAATTTCCCTTTTTTTATAATATGGGTAATAACTTATATATTTATCCATAGATACCATACTGCTATTTTTCCTCATTTTAGCCTTTACCAATTCCCTTTTACTCGAAATCTTTGAAGCAGAAAAAAAATAAATACTATTAAAAAATTATGAAGATTTTACCAAATATTTCTCTTCATTTCTAAATAAATGTTTTAGCAACTAGAATTCGTTAAACATATTTTAATTTGTTACGACTTTAAATTTACATTATATTACTTATTAGCTGGACCCGGTCCACTTCGTTGCCCCAGATTTCAGATTTCCGATCCCGTCCATTTTTGGACTAATAACGTAGACTGCCGCCAAATACATACATATACACAAAACTCAGCAGTCTCTTTAACAAATTTCTCAAGATATATCAATTTCAAAACATGGCTCATGTGGGCGGGGTCACTACCATTGGTCCAATCCCTCCAATTTTTTTACCAATCACCAGATAAATATACACAAAATTACAGCAATCTCGCTAACAAATTGTGCCAGGTATCTTAATTTAAAAATTTTACCTATATGGGCGTGGCCAAGCCCATGTGTGCGTACTCGCCCATTTTCCAATCCCGTCCATTCTTGGACAAATAACCTAAACTGCCACCAGATACATATACACAAAATTACAGCACTCTCGCTAATAAATTGAGCATGATATCACAATTTAGCCTATATGGGCGGGGCAACGCCCATTGATCCGATCCCGCCCATTTTTGGAGCAATCACGTATACTGCTACCAGATACATATACCCAAAATTTCAGAGCTCTCGCTAACAAATTGTGTAAGATATTTTAATTTCAAAACTTGACCTATATGGGCGGGGCTGCGGAGTCGAGCCAAAACTACTCGACTCCGACTCCCGGAGTCGAATTTTAAAATCATTCGACTCCGACTCCAGCTCCGACTCCGGCAGTTAAATAACATAAATTTCTGAAATTACATTTCCACTTAGACTTGAGTTCATGTTTTTGAAAATAAGATATAGCTTTGTTAAAAAACAGAAAAAAATTGAGTACCAAATACGAGTAATTAAATAAAATTGTACTCTTTATTTATTGATGCTTTACTTGTAAGCTGCAACTAATATGACCATTTTTTCAACATGAAATCATGATAAAATTTTCATCAATAACTGCCTCTGTTTTAATATACCGCATTTTTTTTAAATTATTTTCGCTTCAAGCAACCAATTTAGTCGTTAGTTATTATACACCACACTATGTTACAGGGGGTTTTAAATTATTTTTTGGCAGATTTGTAAAAAATACTGCAGCTAGACCCACCTTAAAATATACCAGTTGTACTCAGAATCACTAGCTGTCCGTCTGTCCATCTTAAGTTGTTCGTTAAGTACAGGTCGAAATTTCACTACGATCCTCTTAAAATTTGGCAATAAGGACTATTTCACACCATGGATTAAACCTATTGGAATTGGTCAAAATCGGTTTAGATCGAAATTGCCCCTATATATAAATGTTTCTATAGAAAATTCTGTTTAGATTCAGATTTATAAGATAATTATCTCATACTTATATTTACAATATCTGAGCTTATTCTGCTCTAACCAGGTGTTTTACGGTATCATACAGTTGGCTTCGCCCGACCTTTCCTTAATTGTTTTGTACCCGCTTAATAATATCGTATAGTCTTGCAAAACTACTTATTTTGTTAGCTAAATATAATCAGAGCTTTCCTAAAACTGTTTTCATAAAAAAATCTATAGTGTGGTTAACTTTATAGATATGTGTGGCATACTCGTACAAAAAAGGTTAAAAAAAGCTTCGAATATTTTGTATCAAAATTGTTTTCCCAAACATTTTTGAGTGCAAAAGTTCTATCACAATCCATCTCGGAGTCGAGTCGACCATAATTTTTCAAATTATTTCAAACTCCGACTCCTACTCCACAGCCCTGGCCACGCCCATTGGTCCGATGTATCCCATGTTTGGACCAATTACGCAGACTGCTACCAGATATACTGCTAGCATTGGTCCGATCTCGCCCAATTTTTTGACCAATCGCGCATACCGCCACCACACACATATAAACAAAATTACAGAACACTCGCTAATGAATTGTGGAAAATATTTCAATTTCAAAATTTGGCTTATATGGGCGAGGCCACGCTTATTGGTCCGAATCCGCCCATTTTTGGAAAATTCACATAATCTGCCACTAAATGCATACACACAAAATTTCAGCACTCTAGCTAACAAATGTTCTCAATATCAAAATTAGACTCATATGGCGGGATAAAAAATTGTGCAAGATATGACTCTCAATTGCAAAATTTGGCTTATACTCGCATAGGCGGGGCAACGTCCATTGGTCTGATCCCGCCTATTTTTGGTCGAACCACGTAGACTGTCATCAGATACATATACCCAAAACTGCAGCGCTCACTTAAACAAATTGTGCAAGATATCTCAATTTAAAAATTAGGCTCCTATGGGCGGTGCCGCCCTTTTTTGTGTAATCACGTAGACTGCGTGAGATGCAAAAAATCACAGCACTCCCGCTAACAAATTGTGCATGATATCTCAATTTCAAAATTTGGTTTATATGGGCGGGGCCAGGCCCATTGATCCGATCCCGCCACTTTTTAGAACATTCACGTAGGCTACATCAGATACATATGCACAAAATTACAGAACTATCGCTAAACAATTGTGTAAGACATCTCAATTTCAAAATTTAGTTTATATGGGCATAGCCACGGCCATTGATCCGATTCCGACCCTTTTTGGACCAATAACGTAGACTACCACCAGACATCACTCTCGCTAAAAATTGTGCAAGATATGTGTCTCAATTTCAAAATTTGGCTTATATAGGCGGGGCCACGTCCATTGGTCTGATCCCGCCAATTTTTGGGCGAATCGCGTAGACTGTCATCGGATACATATGTTCAAAACTGCAGCACTCTCGATAATAAATTGTGCAAGATATTTCAATTTCAAAATTTGGCTTATATGGACGTGGCCACGCCCATTGGTTCGATGCCGCTCATTTTTGGACCAATCACGTAGACTACCACCAGATATATATACACGAAATTACAGCACTCTCGATAAAAAATTGTGCAATATATCTCAATTTCAAAATTTGCCTTATATGGGCGGGGTCACGCCCATTGGTCCGATCCCATCCATTTTTGGACCAATTACGTAGAATGCCACCAGATACATATACACACCATTGCAGTACTCTCGCCAGCAAATTATTCAAGATATCGAAATTTCACAATTTGCTCTATATGGGCGGGGCCACGCCCATTGGGCCGATCCCGCCAATTTTTGGACCAATCACGTAGACTGTCACCAGAAACATATACACTAAAACACAGAACTCTCTCTAATAAATTGTGGAAAATATTTGAATTTCAAAATTTGCCTTATAAGGGCGGGCCACGCCCATTGGTCTGATTCCGCCCATTTTTGGAAAATTCACATAATCTGTCACTAAATGCATACACACAAAATTTCAGCACTCTAGCTAAAAAATTGTCTCAATATCAAAATTGGACCCATATGGGCGGGTCCACGCCCGCTTGATATATCGAAAATTCAAGTACCATATTTTCAGCACCCCCTACACATGTACATTCTGTGAAAATTTCAAGATGATCGGTCTAACCGTTTAGACGTCTATACGGAACAAACAAGCAAACATACAAACAAACCAGTAAGGAAAGGCTAAAGTCGGGCGGTGCCGACTATATAATACCCTACACCACTCTCGTAATATTGAATAACTCTGATATATAAATTTTGTAATTCATGTATAAATTGTTTACATAAATTTACTTTTGGGAAATTTTATACTTAAATAATACCCTGTACCACAGAGTGGTGTAGGGTATAAAAACGATTGGATCTAAAAAGAGCCAAATCGGATGAAACATATATATGAGAGCTATAGCTAAATCTTTACCGATTTTCTTCAAATTCGGCAATGTTGGTTCATGAATCAAGAAACTCTACCATTCTAAATTTCAAAACGATTGGATGTAAAATACAGCTTCTATAGAACTAAAGGGCCAAATCGGACGAAACATATATATGGAAGCTATAGCTAAATCTTAACCGATTTTCTTCAAATTCGGTAGTGTTGGTTCATGGATCTCTACCATTCTAAATTTCAAAACGATTGGATGTAAAATACAGCTTCTATAGAACTAAAGGGCCAAATCGGACGAAACATATATATGGGAGCTATAGCTAAATCTTAACCGATTTTCTTCAAATTCGGTAGTGTTGGTTCATGGATCAAGAAACTCTACCATTCTAAATTACAAAATGATTGGATGTAAAATACAGCTTCTTCAGGACTAAAGAGCAAAATCGGACGAAACATATATATGGGAGCTATAGCTAAATCTTAACCGATTTTCTTCAAATTCGGTAGTGTTGGTTCATGGATCAAGAAACTCTACCATTCTAAATTTCAAAATGATTGGATGTAAAATACAGCTTCTACAGGACTAAAGAGCAAAATCGGACGAAACATATATATGGGAGCTATAGCTAACTCTTAACCGATTTTCTTCAAATTCGGCAATGTTGGTTCATGGATCAAGAAACTCTCCCATTCTAAATTTCAAAACGATCGGATGTAAAATACAGCTTCTATAGGACTAAAGGTCCAAATCGGACGAAACATATATATGGAAGCTATAGCCAAATCTTAACCGATTTTCTTCAAATTCGGCAATGTTGGTTCATGGATCAAGAAACTCTACCATTCTAAATTTCAAAACGATGGGATGTAAAATACAGCTTCTATAGGACTAAAGGGTCAAATCGGACGAAAGATATATATGGGAGCTATATCTAAATCTGAACCGATTTCAACCAAATTCAATAGCGATCTTAACAGCCGCGAAATACTCTAAACTGCAAAATTTCAGAACGATCGGAGTGATAGATAGGTTTGTATAAGATGGCCTATCATTTTACTAAATAAGCGTAAAGAGCTATATTTACAACTTTTGTGTCTTTGGCGCCCCCCACTGAAATTTTCCGTCAAACATTTTTGTAGAATATTTTAATTCTTAAAAGTCATTTTTAAAAGGACTTTTTTAATTTTTTGGAAAAAGGGCCAAATTGACCCATTAAGAGGGGTGGGTTAAGATCTTTCACAAAAATGATCCTCATAAAATTCCACTATGTAACTATGGCAATGAGAAATATCTCAGACATTAATTTACATCATTATTTTCATTTAGTATAATGCTACCTTCGACCAAAAAATGAAATCTTTGACCCACTGTAAAAAAAACCCAGACCAGCTGGACCATAAGTTTATTCTAAGAAAATTATCGACTCAAAACGCCCTTTCAGAATTATAGGGTCGCTATTCTGTTTCAATCAAAAAGTCTTAATTTGTTGGACAGTGATATTAAAGACACCTTCAATAAAAATTTTAATTTAAAATAAAATTAAAAAAACTACAATATTGTTTTGGCTCCATCTAAAAAAAATGTAGGTTTCGGACACAAACAATTTTGTTGTTGCATAGTGTAATTAAAACCAAGACTGAAAAAAATTTACTGACAATCATATATATTTTCTTAACTTTTAAGATTTTTTTTTGATTTGGCTCCAAAGACAAAGACTATTTAAACCAGTATATCGTGTACGACGACTAAAGTCATTAAACATCTTTAAATCAGGACATTAAACGTCTTTGAAAAAATTGAGCTTTATACTTCCCTAAAGAACTTTACAGTTGTAAACCCATTACGCCTCGTGCTTACATTAAATATGTACATAAAATGAATGTACTTAAACCAATCACTAGAAGTATTTTCCTCATTATACCCTACACCACACTGTGGTACAGGGTATTATGACTTTGTGCATTTGTTTGTAACACCTAAAAGGAGAAGAGATAGACACATTGCTTATTATACCGATCGACTCAGAATCACATTCTGCGTCGATTTAGCCATGTCCGTCTGTCTGTCTGTCCGTCTGTCCATGTATTCTTGTAATCAAAGTACAGGTCGCAATTATGGTCCGATCTCGACGAAACTTTACACATATCATTTGTTTGGCCCAAGGACGATACCTAAAATCGGTTCAGATTTAGATATAGCCCCCATACATAAGTTACCCCCGATTTGACGTTTAACCGCTGTAGAAACTGTACTTTATATCCGATCAGCGCGAATTTAGGCAAAAAGAGGTTTCTTCAAACCAAAATAAATTCTGACTAAATAATTGACCATAATTTAATTAAAACAAAAACAAAATAAATAAATTTTTGAAATATTTGTTGGGACTGTAGGTTAGGGGATTCATAAGTCGGTTTACTCTACTGAGCTTTCTGACTTGTTTAGTTTAAAATGTATACACAATTTCACTATCTTTAATTAGCAAGTTTGTATATGGGTATTTCCAGGATGCCGAACGCGACATTCGTACGCCTTTAAAGTGAAACAAAATAAAGACATCTAACAATTTTTTTTTGTTGTATACATTTTTCGATAGCATTTTAGTAGCACTATATTTAGGGCAAAAGGCAGGTTTGGTCGATTAGTTGCTTTCTGATATATTGGCAAAAAACCTGGGATCCCGAACGCGACAAAAAATAGAACTCGTTTTCGACTGCATCTAGAAATATTCAAAAATCTGCGAATTGAAACATAATTTTGTAATGCAATTTTTTTTAAACTAAAATAGACTAATGTAGTTTTTAATTAGAGGTTGTCATGTTAAAATATATATATTGGATTTTTTTTGCCGCTCTTAGTGTAAATTCCGCACGCGACATTCATAACGCGACATTATTTCTCTCACGTAATAATTGCATTTAGAAAAACAAAAGTACAACTTCTACACTTGCAAATGTAAGAATAATAATAATAATAAAAATGAACACATGTTTGTTAATTTTTTAATTTTAAATTTAATTTTTGTAAATTTAATTTAATTTATTTTTTTTAATTTAATTTTTTTAATTTAATTTCTTTCTGTTTTAATGTTTTCCAAATGTCGTCGAGATGCTTCTTTATTATTATTTTTACTCATCCGCACAAAAAGTAAGCAAATATGAAAAAAAATTTTTTTTTGTTCTAATATGTCCAATTAAGATGGTGAACGCGACAAACTTTTGATTAAAATTAAAGCTTTCTTAAAAGCAACAGCAAACAATTTTTGTTTTTTATTAATTAAGCACAATTAACTTTGTTTGAATATAAATTTTCAATTACTTGCTTCGACTGGATGAGCAGTTCTGATACAAAACTGCGTTTTGTTATCGCGAACGTGACACCAAAATAGCAAGTGAAAGAAACTTACAAATTTACCGTTAGTCGATTCTTGCTTGATCTCTGTTTCTATTTTCCTAATAGTTTGTTGTTGGTACAAAGATCTTTAACGAAGATTGCAACCATAAAACGAATATATAACAAATAACAGTGAAATGCAAAACCAGCACTTAAAGGGACCAAAAATGAAAAAAAAAAATATTTGTGACTTTCTGTTCAAATATTTCACAACAAAAATAAAAATATGCTGTAAACTCATTATATTCTTTAAATTCAAATATTTCTTTAACAATATAAAAGAAAAAAACATTAGTTTATCAATTTTTATTTTTCTCATCGTGGTGGACCTTTCTCTGGAAATGCCCATATACAATTTCTAGCAAACTATGTAAATTCATTGCATAATAATTTGATGAAACGTTCTAGGGATATTTGATTTTTTTCTACAGTAATAAATTCATAATTCATAGCAGAGAGCACATGGGTCAGCATTTTTAATATCACTCTAGTAATATTTTGTGCACAAAAAGTATTTATATTGTTTCCATAAGGTGATACAATAATATCGAACATTTTCTTTTGTTAAAAAAAAATAGAGCTTATCATTTTTATTCAATTAGACCTTCAACTAAATTCTGGAAAAAAAAATATATTTGGGGATCTAATGTTAATTGAGTCAATTTGTAAAAGCAATGTCTTCTGATCGGCATAAAACTTGCACCAAGTTTAGTTCTATTGCATAGTGGTTATGGCACAACATTTCGACTGTACGAATTGGATTGCGCTGAATTTTTAAATATTGGTCAAAAGGCCACTTTTTAACTAATTACCTATTAACACCGTATTTAGAACCTCCAATCTTTTTTTAGAAAATAAAAAAAAAATTCAAAACGAATAAGGAAAGGCAGAAAGTCGGCCGGGGCCGACTATATAAAACCCTACACCTCCCTAACAATGCGATAAGGGTAGAAACATATTAGGCGTGTTTTCGTTACACCATAAGTGCTTAATTTGTATGGGGAGCTACGCACTATTAGTTCCCGATGGAGTTTGGTGCTTGTGTTCCTGTCTTAATCGAGTATTATGATGCCAGATTGGGCACCCTATATTTAGCAATATGGCATCCCACTTTCGGAGAGATTGTTATCAATTATTGTGAATTAACGGGAAGAAGAAGAACAAAACTGGGAAATTATTTTAATATTTGCAAAAAGAGTGTAAACAATTGAACATAGAATAGTAAATATATGTTTTATAAATACTTTTCACGAATTTTTTGTCTGTTTCGCACTGTTCTTTCTTCGCAACTCGTGACACCATTGCTACCAGATAGTGAAAATCCGCCACTTATTGCTTATTTGCCAGTTAGTGGAAGTCAGGTGTTTTCGTTGCAAAGTGCTAAACTAAAATCGCTAGCTTGTAACGAAAACATGCCTAACATCTAATTCTGATCGGACATAAAATAACATTTTTACAGCGTTTACATGTCAAATCGGGGATAACGTATATATGGGGGCTATATCTAAATCTTGTCTGATTTCTTCCAAATTTAAAAGTGTTCATTCATGTATGAAATTCTTTCTGCCGAATTTCATACTGATCGGGTATAAAATACAGTTTTTACAGCGCTTACATATCAAATCGGGGTAACATATATATGGGGGCTATATCGAAATCTGAACCGATTTTCTCCGAATATGGCAGTATTCCTTCATGTAATAAGAAACATCTTACTGCCGAATTTCGCACTGATCGGATATAAAATAACATTTTTAAAGAGCTTACATGTCAAATCGGGGGTAACCTTTATATGGGGGATATATCTAAATCTGAACCAATTTCTTCCAAATTTAAAAGCGTTCATTCATATAATAGGAAAAATAGGAAACGTCTTCCTGCCGAATTTCATACTGATCGGATATAAAATACAGTTTTTACAGCGCTTACATATCAAATCGGGGGTAACATGTATATGGAGGCTATATCTAAATCTGAACCGATTTTCTCCGTATTTGGCAGTATTCCTTCATGTAATAAGAAACCTCTTTTTGCCTAAATTAGGGCTGATCAGATATAAAATACAGTTTCTACAGCGGTTACACGTCAAATCGGGGGTAACTTATATATGGGGGCTATATCTAAATCTGAACCGATTTCTTCCAAATTTAACAGTGTTCATTCATATTATAAGAAACCTCTTTCCGCCGAATTTCATACTGATCGGTTATAAAATAAAGTTTTTAAAGCACTTACATATCAAATCGGGACTAACATATATATGGGGGCTATATCTAAATCTGAACCGATTCTAACCAAATTCAACAGGGATCGTCCTTGGGCCAAACAAAAGATATGTGTAAAGTTTCGTCGAGATCGGACCATAATTGCGACCTGTACTTCGATTACAAGAATACATGGACAGACAGACAGACAGACGGACTTGGCTAAATCGACTCAAAAATTGATTCTATGACGATCGGTATAATAAACTATGGTTCTATTTCTTCTCTTATTGCGCGTTACAAACAAATGCACAAAGTCATAATACCCTGTACCACAGTGTGGTGTAGGGTATAAATATTTTTTATACATTTTTGTTTAAACCTATAATTTTGATTTTTATACCCTACACCACACTGTGGTACAGTATTATGACTTTGTGCATTTGTTTGTAACGCCCAAAAGAGAAGAAACAGAACCATAATTTATTATACCGATCGTCATAGAATCAATTTTGAGTCGATTTAGCCATGTCCGTCTGCCTGTCTGTCCGTCTGTCCATGTATCTTTTGTTTGGCCCAAGGACGATCCCTATTGAATTTGGTTAGAATCGGTTCAGATTTAGATATAGCCCCCATATATATGTTAGCCCCGATTTGCCATGTAAGTGCTTTATTTTATAACCGATCAGTATGAAATTCGGCAGACAGAGGTTTCTTATAATATGAATGAACACTGTTAAATTTGGAAGAAATCGGTTCAGATTTAGATATAGCCCCCATATACATATAAGTTACCCCCGATTTGACGTGTAACCGCTGTAGAAACTGTATTTTATATCCGATCAGCGGGAATTTAGGCTAAAAGTGGTTTGTTATTACATGAAGGAATACTGCCAAATTCGGAGAAAATCGGTTCAGATTTAGATATAGCCTCCATATACATGTTACCCCCGATTTGATATGTACGCGCTGTAAAAACTGTATTTAATATCCGATCAGTATGAAATTCGGCAGAAAGAGGTTTCCTATTATATGAATGAACGCTTTTAAATTTGGAAGAAATCGGTTCAGATTTAGATATATCCCCCATATATACGTTACCCCAGATTTGACATGTAAACTCTGTAAAAATGTTATTTTATATCCAATCAGTGCGAAATTCGGCAGTACGAGGTTTCTTATTACATGAAGGAATACTGCCAAATTCGGAGAAAATCGGTTCAGATTTAACGACGTGCGCTTCGCAGCCCCCATCATTTATTTATTTTCTGTTTAGGGTACTGTAGAATCGTGAAATTTGTTGTTAGAGTAGATCCTGGGACGTAAACTAGAACAAGCAGCAATTTCTTAAAATTTTAGGGGCACAGTGGGACAGAAAGGGATACATTTTGTATCACCGCCAACTTTAACGACTAGAATTATAATAATGAAAATTTAAACGTGGGATGTCCTTAGGACAGCCAATCGGGGTAGTCAGCTTTTTTTGTAATCGTACTTTTCGGGGCACAGTGGGGAAAAAAGTGTAAAATAGGGTACAGTGGTTTAACAAGGTTAGATATGGTCCCATGGTTCTGAGGTAGCTTTTGTAACATATGTATACTCGAGATCGTAAGTGATTTTTGGAAATTCTAACTTAAGAGGCACAGTGTGGCAATACGGGTTAATTATGATGCATTGGGGCAAAAATGAATCAATCTGGAAAAATTGGAACTTAACCTTGAGATGTGAAGAGCACAGTGGGTCAAAAGCATTGAATACTGTATAGTGGCCAAAAATGGTACAGTTGATGAAATGTGATTAAATACGGTACAGTGGGAGTTAAGGGTTAAGTATGGTAAAGTTGGGACAAATTTTAAATACGGTACAGTGAGACAAAAAGTGCTAAATATGGTACAGTGAGACAAAAAGTGTTAAATATGGAACAGTGGGTCAAAAAGGGGGTTAAGTAATGTAGATTGGTGACAGTTTTTAAATATGGTACAGTGAGACAAAAAGTGTTAAATATTGTACTGTGAGACAAAAAGAGTTAAATATGGCACAGTGGGACAAAAAGGGTCAACTATGGTACAATGGGATAAAAATAGTTAAATAGGATTAAATATGGTACAGTGGGGCAAAAAGTGTTAAATATGTTGCAGGGAGACAAAAGGTTTAATATTGTACAATGGGACAAAAAAGGGTTAACCGTAGTACAGCGGGGAAAATATAGTAAAAAAAAGGTACAGTGGGTCAAAAAGGGTTAAATATGACACAGTGGGGAAAAAATGCCACAGTAGGACAAAAATGGTAAAATATGGTACTGTAATACAAATAGGTGCTTAATATGGGCAAAATCATGGATCTAGGGAGAGAGGGCAAAATCTGAAACATAAATATGAGATAAGAAGTCCTTTTTTCAAATGTTATGCTTTTAGTTAAAGTTTAATATTATGGAGCAGAGTGGCAAAAAGGTGTTAAATAGGGTTGAGTATAGCAAAAAGGGTTAAATGTGATACAGTGAAGCAAGAAGGGTTAAATATGGTGCAGTGGGGTAAAAAATTTTTAAATAGGGTAAAGTTTTGCAAAATGGTAAATGTGGTAAGGGGGAAAAGTATATATACACAATGTATACAATTTCATACTCTAGAAGAACAGTGGAATTACAAAATATTGAATTAAGTTAAGTAGTGCTTTGATTCATAACCAGAGTGCGGTGCTTCAATATAAACCGTAGGAAAAAAGACAAATAAGGCACGGTATGTTAAAAAGTTAAACGTGTCACAGATAGGGGACATAAAGGGTAAAATACGGCCTAAAGTTGCGAATATGGCTCTTGGAATATAAACTATGATTTGTTTAAATGCACACTTTTAGTGGCACTGTTGGGACAAAACGATTAAATATTGTACAGTCATGTAAAAATGGTAAATTATGACACATTTTGTTGAATGAATTGGGCGAACATGTCTAATATGATCCCAATGTCAATTGTAAGTCTTGCAACTTAAACTAGACATTAATTTTACCTTTTTTAATTAGAACTTTTAAAGGCACGGTGGGGCAAACATTGTTTTATATTGTATCAGGGTGTGAATGTAGCTTTTGAAACATTAACTAGGGGAAAAGGGAAAGAAAACAACATAGTGGTGTTTTATTTTTTCTAGATGATGTATTTTAAAAAGGTTCTATCATTCTATAAACAAAATCACAATTTTCATAAAATTGGATTTAGCAGATTTGCATGTTTAGCTAACGATATTCTATTTAATGCACAAAATAAAAAACAACATTCGATTTCTTTCATTGTTTTTCTATTCCTTCATCTTCAGCTTTTTTTCGTACATGCACACATTTACGGTCTTTCTGCATTATTTTTGTCAAAGTTAAAAATTCGTAAACGCACATAAACTCCACTACTCTGAATTTCCGAAACAGATTTTAGGATTCTTTTTCTTATCAATGCGCTAACTACAACGCACGTTTTTTAATCTACCCATTTTTGTCTCATAATCGTATGAACAGTCAATCGATGTTTCCAGACAATTTATTTTCGACTACCTGAACATCATGGTCACAAACATTTTGTTTAGATGGGACATACACAGCAGATTAACAGCCGCCGAACTTATTCCTATTCATATAGAAGAACAAGCGCACACAGCCTTTCTGTACCACCACTCAACAAGAGCTGATTCCAATAAATTCCAAACAAACTTCACTGTAACTCTCACTATTATTCTTAATTTTGCGACCAAAAATAGTCTAAATTGTACTCTCACAGATAAAAACGATCTCTTTATTTAAAAGATAACTAATCCTTACGAAAAAACTGTACTTAAAATTAAGGGTATATTGTCTTTAAAAACTTACAAACTTTTGTACTTGAGTTAATGACAGTTGCACTACAATCAATGATTTTGTTTTTAATTTTATGACGTAACGTTAACGTCGAAATGGCATAGTGTTATGGACATTTTATAATAGAAGTAAGGATTTTACCTTAAACGAATGAAAATTTCTTTGAAATCAAGTACATTTTCTAAAATTTAAAGAAACATAGACAGAATAAATCTTTGATTTAAGGGCAAAATCGGTTTTAATTTCGGTCAATATTTTTTCAGTGTATACTTTGATTACACTTTCTGACTCAACTTAGCTATGCCCCCGTGTTGGCCTGTCTGTCTCGCTGATGCGCACGATAACTCTCGAAAGGAGTCACAGATTAAATTCAAATTTTGTATGCTGTGATATTTTTGCCTATCTTTTGTAGCAATCATCCATTCCATAAGTTTTTGTAGGAATTATCAAAATTATTCCATATTTTGTATTTTAGACAACATTCGATAAGACTATAGATGGACAAAGAATGAAAAAAATATCCCAAATTTTGTGACATCCACACAAAATATCATATTCCATATAATGTTACTCATTAGTCGGCTTACTCGGCTGAAACTTTCTTAAATGGTTTCTTTTTCATTTTAAATATTTCACTTATGTGGGAATTGCTATTCATTTATGTGGGAATTGCCTAAAAATACGAATAAATGAAAAATTATTAAACTTTAAACGAATTAAACATTAATCTTCAAAATAACATTCAACTTCCGGCGGATGTTAACATTGTATTCCTTTGAAATCATCATGACAAAGAGGCGCTTTAATTTGTTCTCGAATTGTTGTTTATGACAGCCCTGACGACTGGAAATTAGTCAAAGAGCAATGTCTAAGTGAAAATACCAAAAAGCAGCAGCAGCAACCCGGACATACCCGTAATCATATCTCGAAAATTGGCAATGATAAGTCTAATGAAATATCAAATTTTTACCTTTTAAGAACATTGAAAATTTATTATCATTTGTCGTTGTTTCCATTGTCATTGTGGCCCATCCAGCCGAGGAATAGATGGATTTCATTATTTTTTCGTCATATTTCTTAAAAATATTTCTTTTGTCGTTTGTTGCTCTTTGTCATTTGGTGCTTTCACAAATTCCATTTCGAAGCATTTGCTGATTTTTTGTTTTCCGTTTTTTCTGGTCATTTCGGTACAAAGCCAAACAATGTTCGCTTCCTCCGACGGTATCCGGTGCTCAAATTACGTGAGCCAAACCAGTGATTTTGTGTCTGTTTGCTCTTCTGCTGGTGATTGACTTCATTAGGCGAAAGTAGACACCACAACAACCATAGTCGCCGCCAGTGCCACCACCAGTGGCAGTTACTTAAACAATCTTTGGTCATCACTAAGCACAGTGCGACAGAAAAAATTTCAAGGCGCCACTTTGTTTAGTATTTATTTTTTTGGAGTCATCTAAAATAAACGTTCTCAGTGAAATTGTAAATATGAAACAAATTGGTCACCGTTATGTAGTTTAATATCTTCAGGTCTCAGTCAACCAATATTAAAGCCGAACTAGATTCCTCTCTGGGTCGGTCTGGTCCAACTATAAAATATTGCGTTCATAACTATAAAATATTGCGTGGCAGAGTTTAAGCGAGGCAGTACGAGCTACCGTAGTGGTCGACCAATTGAGGTTTACACACCAGGAATGGTTGAGGAAATCCACCAAATGCTATTGGATGATCATCAACTGAAGGTGCGTGAGCTAGTTCAAATGAAAGGCTTTTCAAAAAATGGTATACATCGCATATTGACCGAAAATTTTAAGATGGGAAAGCTGTGTTCAAGATTGGTGCAGCGTTTTCTCACAGTGGTACAAAAACAGTGTAGTGAAGATGTTTCAATGGATTGGTTGGCTATGTTTCACCGCAATAAAGTAAAGTTTTTGCGTCGAATCGTAACCATAGATGAGACATAAGTCCACCACTTCACACCTGAGACAAAGGAACAATCAATCAATGCATTGGACTGGAATAGAAGAATCGTGTCCAAAGAAAGCGAAGACATTCGATTCTGAAGCGTCTGTTTTATGGGATGCCCGAGGGATTGGTTATCTTGATAAAGGAAATGCTATTAACGGGAAGTATTATGGTAACTTATTGCAGCGTTTAACTGATGAAATTAAGGAAAATCGGCCACGAAAAAGAAAGTGTTGTTGCATCAAGACAATGAACCAGTTCACACATCCACTATTTGATGGTTAAAATCTATGCATTATTTATATAAAAATAGATTATTTTTTATTATAAATGAATAATCTATGCATTATTTATTTATAATAAAGTTGAAAACATGGTCAGAAGAATTAAACGACATATGTACTGCCACTACTGATACGTTCAACCACGTATTCCTGTATTCAAAGTGCAGGTCGTATTTGTGGTCCGATTTAGCACAGTGCTCTTTTTTGGCCCAAGGACGATCCCTATTGAAATTCGTGAAAATCGGTTCAGATATAGCCCCCATATATATTTTACCCCCAAATTGACATGTAAGCGCTGTAGAAACTTTATTTTATATCCGATCAGTATGAAATTCGGCAGAAAGAGGTTTCTTATTACATGAAGGAATACTGCCAAATTCGGAGAAAATCGGTTCATATTTTGATATAGTCCCCATATATATATTACACCCGATTTGACATGTAAGCGCTGTAGAAACCGAATTTTATATCCGATCTGTACAAAATTTGGCAGAGAGAGCTTTCTTATTACATGAATGAAAAAAACTAAATTCAAGGAAATTCAGTTCAGATTTAGAGGTAGCCCCTATGTATAAGTTTCATCCGATTTGACATGTAAGGCAGAGAGTTTTCTTATTACATGAATGAACATAATTTGCATACTGGACCAGGAAAACACCAACATGGATTTATGAAATATATATAGGAATGCAGTCCCATCTTATCCAATCTGATAAATTGTAATCTGGTGTTTTCTTCCGTTTCTAAGTAATAGAATTTTTCCTTAAAAATTTCTGAAATCGGAATTGTTTTTTATTGGAATGATGCTGTCTATTTTGTGATGTCAGATGCATATAACATATGAAATTTTTTTATTTTTTTTTTTTTTCGCCAACTACAAGATGATTTATTTCCATAGTAAAACACATATGCAAATTTTCAAGACAATCGAGAATGTCGACCAGATTTTTTTCGAAAATCGTTCGGTTTGATATGGAATGAACGATATTGTGTATTTCAACACAACATTTTTATGTTTAATTTTACACGTATGATGTTCAAACTATTTGTTTAATTTTAGGCATATAAGTTTTAATTATATAGTGTGTCTAAAAATGCTAGTTGCCTACCTTTATAGTGGAGAAATTACTCCAAAATTTTGTAGTATGTAGTTGTTTTTATGTTGTTATTATTTTCTAAGCTAGGTTTTTCTAATTTTTTAACTACTGTTGCTAAACCACTGTTTCAATGTGAAAGTGATATTTATACCCGACACCACACTTGATACAGTGTATTATGACTTTCTACATTTGTTTGTAATGCTTAAAAAACACAGAGATAGACCAATATTTTATTATACCGATCGGCACAGAATCACTTTCTCAGACGATTTAGCCATGTCCGTCTGTCCATGTATTCTTCAAGTAGAACTTCAAATGGCCATAACTTTTGTCTCAGCGGGTATATCAAATTGCAATATTTTGGCATTTAATAGAAAATGTTGTTATCTATCCAGAAAAGGTAATAAGAAAGTAATCGGTATATAAACAGTTCAAATATATACCGATTCGTAGGAAAGTATCGGGAAAAAATTAAGAACAATTTGTTCAATCCCATAGAATTCCACAGAATCTTCAATAAATAATATATCTCAATTATTTTTTTTTGTAAATTGTACGTCTTGACACCAGAAATCGAGGCTAATTCTAACATTATTATATGTGTAAACATAAATCCCACAATTCCCATAATAAATTCGAAAATCCCCAAAAAAGGGAATTTTTTATTTGTTCCCAAAATCGGTTATACTAAAAGCCGAGCTCAAAATTCCTTTAGCAGTTTATCGTATAAAACAATACTACATATAAAAATGGTAAAGGTTTTCATATCCTAGCTTTGAGATTGTCGAAAACGTGGCCTAGTTTTGAAATTTTGGAAATTGGAGAATCGAGGCAACACTATTAATACAAATTTTTGACTCGTTCTTTTCTCAGGAAGTTTGCTTTAACACGAATATAAATATGTTATACTTTATTTTTTTAAATTCTTTTGGATCTCCAAACGACTACATATGGGCATTTCTCCAATGTCGAATGCGACATTCGTACGCATTCAAAGTGAAAACCAGTAAGGAAAGGCAGAAAGTCGGGCGGGGCCGACTATATAATACCCTACACCTCCCTAACAATGTGATATGGGTCATTGCGATAATAATTTGGAATAATTGGTAATTGAGTAAAAACATATATATGTGGATATATCTAATTCTGAACCGATAATCGCTAAATTAAGCAATATTCGTTCCTAAATTGAGAAACATCTTTCTGGAGAATTTTGTAATGATCGGAAGTAAAGTACAACTTTTATAGCACTTTGTAACCAAATCAGGAGGAACATATATATTGAGGTTATATATTAATCTGAATCGATTTTCCCTGAATACTCATTCATGTAAAATAGAAACCTCTTTCTGTCGAATTTCGTACTGATCGAATATAAAATACAGTCTCTACAGCGCTTAGATGTCAAATCGGGGCTAACATAGATATGGGGGCTATATCTAAATTTGAACCGATTTTCTCCGAATTTGGCAGTATTCCTTCATGTAATAAGAAACCTCTTTCTGCCGAATTTCGCTCTGATCGGATATAAAATACAGTTTCTACAGCGCTTGAATTTCAAATCGGGTGTAACAAATTTGTGGGAGCTATATCTAAATCTGAACCGATTTTGTCCGAATTTGGCAGTATTTCTTCAACTAATAAGAAACATCTTTCTGCCGAATTTCGCTCTGATCGGATACAAAATACAGTTTCTACAGTGCTTGAATTTCAAATCGGGGGTAACATATATATGGGGGCTATATCTAAATCTGGACCGATTTTCTCAGAACTTGGCAGTATTCCTTCACGTAATAAGATACCTCTTTCTGGCGAATTTCGTACTGATCGGATATAAAATACAGTTTCTACAGCGCTTACATATCAAATCGGGTGTAACATATATATGGGGGCTATTTCTAAATCTGAACCGATTTCCCCCAAATTTTGTATTGTCTCTAACTGTATCACGAGACTACTCTCTATCAATTTTTGTACAAATCGGTTCAAAAATGTTATTTATACAGTGCATATATGCCAAATCGGTGGTACATATATATGGGAGATATATGTAAATCTGAACCGATTTTAACCAATAAAGATATGTGCAATGTTTCGTTGACCATAATTGCGCTAAGGTTGATTTTGGCCAACTGTTCGTTTTCAAGATAATTATAAAAAACTAGGACATTCGCACGCGACAAAAACAGAAGTCGCTTTCAAAGCAAACAAATTAAACACTGATTTCACCGAAACCTGAAGGAATATTTTAATGCGACTAATTTTAGAATGTTATGTATGGATGTGTCTTAATAATGTTTTTTATTTTATTCAAAAATATTAACAGCCTGTTTCTGTAACTTAAAAATTTGCTTTCGTTCGCCTGCCAGACGACAAACAGCTGATTTGGGTTTCACTAACTAACATCACAACCAGAAGTCGTACGATAATGAACTCGTACGAAAACGTAATCATTTCAGTGCAAATTTTGGTTTCTCTATCTCTCTTTGCTGTCATCTCGGCGAACACAAATGTCAGATCGAGTCACATTATTTTATTTGTCGACTGATAGAAACAATGACAAAATAAACATTATTAAAAGCAAAAAATAAGTAGATATTAATATAATTATGGCAAAAACAATTAAATAATAATAAAATTATGTACATATGTGTACATATTTTAGCATAAAGAAGTCAATATTGGTTGCTCGCTAAGATGGAAAAAAATTATCAGTGCACAATGAGAGAGAGAGAAAGAAATGAGAGTCTTGGTGCAGTTCAGCTGACCTCCCAGGGTTGCTTTTTTGGCCACAGCTAGTGTAAATAGTACAGAGATGTATTTGCTAAGGTCGACCATACAAAAATGTGTGCTTTTTTAGACCGGAAGTTGTGAAATTATTGATCTGGCAATTACATTATTTTCCAATTGGTAAATTGCTAACGTCATTGACGTAAGGCCAGGCGAACGAACGATAGAACGTTAGAGAAACCAAATTCTGGACGAAAGTGAGTGACTGGTTTTCGTTCGCAGAGACTTTCGTTAGAAATACAGAAACAGGCCGTAAGTACTTTATTTTTTATTTAGTGTTAATCACATTCGCACGCGACATGTCGCATGCTACATTTTATTCCATCATTTTTTTATGTTTATTTTTTTACTTGTATGTAACCAGACATCCAAAGGATGATTATAAATGATTTTTAATATATTCAATATATTTATTTTTACAACAAAAATAATTTTTCTTATATTCTTTAAATATAAATCGAGATTTAAAAGAGGGGTCATTAATCAAAACATAACAATTGTTCGACTTTGCACTCGAATTTTTCAAAATGTGTTAATGCATTTTTTGGGAAATTTAGTTAAATTTGATTGATTCCCTAGACTTTACATTTTTTGGCTGCGGTTGAAAACTCGATGGAAATGCCCACATCCCTTTTCGCAATTAAATACAAAAATTGCCTATATTTTGAAAATATAAATTAATATGGCCATACCTTTTGCACAAGTTGACACATTTAACCGATTTTTTTACATTACATAACAAATTTTGTTGTCAATTTAGAAAAGTTCATGTGAGCGAAATCGGTTTATATTCTGTGAAAAAATCACTTTTCAAATGCAGACAAAAATGTAAAAACGACATAAAATCTTTAAAAATTGGCATATTTTAATGAAATATTTTGTAGTTTGTAGGTCTTGACATCACAAATCGAATGTGATTCGCGAATCATTATACATATTTTCAAAAGTCAATCCCACAATTCCCAAAATAATTTTGAAAATCCCCAAAAATGGGATTGGATTTTCCACTATATCCACCATACTAAAAGCCGGGTTGCAGTTCAACTTACAACACCTTATCACATAACAGGTGGCGCAAAAGTAATCCTCCTATCAGAAAATGCTATAAATTTTGCGATGCCCCTAATGTCAGTTCTGTTTTGACATTTGTGTAGTAAACACATGCGAAATACACGTTAATAAACAATGTTACGCTACACTGCTCCACAACGCGGAATATTGCTGACTATTTATTTGACCAATAATTTTTTAAATTACAGCCAAAAAACATCGAAAAGTTACTTTTGCGCCACCTTGTATAAATATGCTAAAAGTTTTAACATTTTAGCTTTGCGATTGGTGAAAATGTGGCTTACCTTTGAAATTTGCGTACAAAATGGTGTAAATTGGAGAAGCTTGGTAAGAATACCAGTGAATATTAAATTTTTCTAAAACTCAAAAATACTAATCAAATACTAATCAATACTAATCCTAAAAAAATTAAAAAAATCGATTTTTTTTTTTAATATAACTTCAAGTGGCCATAACTTTTGTCCGGTTGGGTCGAACCATTTTTTTTTTCATTATATAGGAAATGTTATTGCCAATGTAGACGTCTTTTAGTGGATAAAATTGGTACATATTCTGCTTCGATATTTCTAAAATACTAGCACACGGTCGGGGAAACAATTAGAAATTATATTTTCGAATGCAGATATCTCGGGAACTTTACAAGATAAGTGTTAGGTGCTAAAAGACTTTTGTAGACCTCGGTTACTAGAATACACACAAAAACATTTTATGAATCGGAAAAAAGACGAAAGATACACGCACTTAAACATTTTGTTCAACCGAGGTGGCCAACTTTGAGCCCCTGCAGCTCCGCCCCTGTATATCACAGGGAGCCCAAACTCAAAACTTAACTTCTATAATACCTCTTCTACAAACACCTCTTCTACAAAGTTTGGTCGCAATCGGTTACATGGTTAAGAAACGGCAGAATTATTTCACTTTTTTTTGGAATTACTCCCATTGTGCGATATCATTCCTTGACACTCTAGAGAACAAATTTTTCAATGGATCTGGCTCAGATTTAGTAATTTACGCTATGTATTGGACCTAATCATTCCTTGTAAAAATGGGGAGCGTCGGTCCATGTTTTGATAAAGCCCCATATTAAGGTCCGCACCGATGCCACTTCTTGACGATCTAGAGAACGGATTCTTCAATTGATCTGGCTGAAATTTAAAAATGTACAATTTATATTGACCCTAATCGGCCATAGTAAAAATGGGGTATGTTTTGTCAATGTTTTGTTATAGCTCCATATGTCCTCAACGATGTCACTTCTTGACTCTATAGAAAACGCATTTTTCAATATGGTTGAAATTTAAGAATTTATACTTTATTTCGTTTATTTATACCTTCCGATTAGACTTCTTGTCACACTAGGGAACG
Organism: Eudasyphora cyanicolor; assembly: GCA_963930755.1. NCBI lineage: Eukaryota > Metazoa > Arthropoda > Insecta > Diptera > Muscidae > Eudasyphora > Eudasyphora cyanicolor. Next base: position 61,803,297 of record OZ005736.1, on the reverse strand, counting down.
CAGTTATTAACCCATCATGCGGAAATGTATGCTTTTGTACTTCATATTGAATTAAATCGTCTCTAATGAAAATGTGGTATATCTGTCAGTGTCTTGATAAGTAAGTTTGGATAAGCAGTAGTAATTTCCTTAAATTTAACGCGTGCACGGCTCTAACGTGTTTATACTCGTACGTAAAAATATGGTCCAAATACTAAAGGAATCTTCCCTGAAAATTGGAATTGTATGCGTCAATCTTCATAATTGGTTTGCATTGTATTAAGATTTCGTTTATCATTAGTAGTAAAAACGAAAATTTGTTCTCGCTTGTCTTAATCAAATTACGGGTGAGCCAGCAAAAATATATTAAAAACCAGTAAGGAAAGGCAGAAAGTCGGGCGGGGCCGACTATATAATACCCTACACCTCCCTAACAATGCGATAAGGGTCATTGCCATAATAATTTGGAATAATTGGTAAATGGGTAGAAACATATTATCTAATTCTGAAACGATAATCGCTAAATTAAGTAATATTCGTTCCTAAATTGAGAAACATCTTTCTGGAAAATTTTAATGATCGGAAGTAAAATACATCTTCTATAGCGGTTTGATACCAAATCAGGAGGAACAATCAATATAAGTCTGAACCGATCTTCCCTAAATACTCATTCATGTAAAAAGACCTCCTTCTGTCGAATTTCGTACTGATCGCATATAAAATACAGTCTCTATAGCGCCTATATGTCAAATCGGGGGTAACGTATATATGGGGGCTATATCTAAATCTGAACCGATTTCTTCCAAATTTAACAGTGTTCATTCATATAATAAGAAACCTCTTTCTGCCGAATTTCATACTGATCGGATACAAAATAACATTTTTACAGCGCTTACAAGTCAAATCGGGGGTAACGTATATATGGGGGCTATATCTAAATCTCAGCCGATTTTCTCCGAATTTAGCAGTATTCCTTCATGTAATAAGAAAACTCTTTCTGCCAAATTTTGCACTGATCGGATATAAAATACAGTTTTTACAGCGCTTACATGTCAAATCGGGGGTAACATATATATGGGGGCTATATCTAAATCTGAACCGATTTTCTCCGAATTTAGCAGTATTCCTTCATGTAATAAGAAACCTCTCTTTGCCGAATTTCGCACTGATCGGATATAAAATAACACTTTTACAGCGCTTATATGTCAAATCGGGGGTAATGTATATATGGGGGCTATTTCTAAATCTAAAGCGATTTCCCCCAAATTTTGTATTGTCTCTAACTGTATCATGAGACTACTCTCTGTCAATTTTTGTACAAATCGGTTCAAAAATGTTGTTTATACAGTGGATATATGCCAAATCGGTGGTACATATATATGGGAGATATATGTAAATCTGAACCGATTTTAACCAATAAAGATATGTGCAATTTTTCGTTACCATAATTGCGACCTGTACTTTGATTACAAGAATACATCTACAGACAGACGGACAGAAGGACAGACAGACGGACGGACAGACAGACAGACAGACAGACAGACAGACAGACAGACAGACGGACATTGCTAAATCGACTAAGAAAGTGATTACAAGTCGATCGGTATAATAAACAATGGTTCTGTCTTTTTATTCTCGTTTCGGGTGTTACAAGCAAATGCACAAAGTCATAATACCCTGTACCACAGTGTGGTGTAGGATATAAACACATATGCCAAAACATTATTTAATTTTGACAAAAGGCGAAACTTATAGCACTACAATTGGTGCTAATGTTGATTTTGGCCAACTGTTCGTTTTCCACTTAATTACAAAAAACTAAGACATTCGCACGCGACAAAAACAGAAGTCGCTTTCAAAGCAAACAAATTAAACACTGATTTCACCGAAACCTGAAAGAATATTTTAATGCGACTAATTTTAGAATGTTATGTATTGATGTGTCTTAATAATGTTTTTTTATTTTATTCAAAAATATTAAGTAGTTTATTTTTTATTTTGTGTTAATCACATTCGCACGCGACATGTCGCATGCTACATTTTATTCCATCATTTTTTAATGTTTTTTTTACTTTTATGTAACCAGACATCCAAAGGTTGATTATAAATGATTTTTTATATATTCAATATATTTATTTTCACAACAAAAATAATTTTTCTTATGTTCTTTAAATATAAATCGAGATTTAAAAGAGGGGTCATTAATCAAAACATAACAATTGTTCGACTTTGCACTCGAATTTTTCAAAATGCGTTAAGAATAAATGCATTTTTTGGGAAATTTAGTTAAATTTGATTGATTCCCTAGACTTTACATTTTGTGGCTGCGGTTTAAAACTATGGGCATACCTTTTGCACAAGTTGACATATTCAACCGATTTTTTTACATTACATAAAAAATTTTGTTGTCAATTTAGAAAAGTTTACATGAGCGAAATCGGTTTATATTCTGTGAAAAAATTACTTTTCAAATGCAGACAAAAATGTAAAAACGACATAAAATCTTTAAAAATTGGCATATTTTAATGAAATATTTTGTAGTTTGTAGGTCTTAACATCACAAATCGAATGTGATTCGCGAATCATTATACATATTTTCAAAAGTCAATCCCACAATTCCCAAAATAATTTTGAAAATCCCCAAAAATGGGATTGGATTTTCCACTATATCCACCATACGAAAAGCCGGGTTGCAGTTCAACTTACAACACCTTACCACATATAAATATGCTAAAAGTTTTAACATTTTAGCTTTGCGATTGGTGAAAATGTGGCTTACCTTTGAAATTTGTGTACAAAATGGTGTAAATTGGAGAAGCTTGGTAACAATACCAGTGAATATTAAATTTTTCTAAAACTCAAAAAATACGACATATTCTCTTTTCCTAAAAAAATTAAAAAAATCGGTTTTTTTTTTAAAATATAACTTCAAGTGGCCATAACTTTTGTCCTGTTGGGTCGAACCATTTTTTTTTCATTATATAGGAAATGTCATTGCCAATGTAGGGTATTGGTACATATTCTGCTTCGATATTTCTAAAATACTAGCACACGGTCGGGGAAACAATTAGAAATTATATTTTCGAATGCAGATATCTCGGGAACTTTACAAGATAAGTGTTAGGTGCTAAAAGACTTTTGTAGACCTCGGTTACTAGAATACACACAAAAACATTTTATGAATCGGAAAAAAGACGAAAGATACACGCACTTAAACATTTTGTTCAACCGAGGTGACCAACTTTGAGCCCCTGCAGCTCCGCCCCTGTATATCACAGGGAGCCCAAACTCAAAACTTAACTTCTATAATACCTCTTCTACAAACACCTCTTCTACAAAGTTTGGTCGCAATCGGTTACATGGTTAAGAAACGGCAGAATTATTTCACTTTTTTTGGAATTACTCCCATTGTGCGATATCATTCCTTGACACTCTAGAGAACAAATTTTTCAATGGATCTGGCTCAGATTTAGTAATTTACACTATGTATTGGACCTAATCGTTCCTAGTAAAAATGGGGAACATCGGTCCATGTTTTGATATACCCCGCATAAAAAGGTCCCCACCGATGCCACTTCTTAACGCTCTTGAGATCGGATTCTTCGATTGATCTGGCTGAAATTTAAAAATGTACACTTTATATTGACCCTAATTGGCCATAGTAAAAATGGGGTATGTTTTGTCAATGTTTTGTTGTAGCCCCAAATAAATGTCCTCAACGATGTCACTTCTTGACTCTATAGAAAACGCATTTTTCAATATGGTTGAAATTTAAGAATTTATACTTTATATTGTTTATCTATACCTTCCGATTAGACTTCTTGTCACACTAGGGAACGCAGTTATTAACCCATCATGCGGAAATTTATGCTTTTGTACTTCATATTGAATTAAATCGTCTCTAATGAAAATGTAGTATATCTGTCCATGTTTTGAGAAGTAAGTTTGGATAAGCAGTAGTAATTTCCTTAAATTTAACGCGTGCACGGCTCTAACGTGTTTATACTCGTACGTAAAAATATGGTCCAAATACTAAAGGAATCTTCCTGAAAATTGGAATTGTATGCGTCAATCTTCATAACTGGTTTGCATTTTATTAAGATTTCGTTTATCATTAGTCCTAAAAACCTAAATTTGTTCTCGCTTGTATTAATCAAATTACGGGTGAGCCAGGAAAAATATATTACAAATAAAACGCTCCCTAATGAATTCGCATCCACTGTGCAATGCTGTTGGTTTTCCTGGCTGCCAACACAACGGAGACTACAGTCACACAATCACCACCCCATTCAACGCCCATTACTTCCATTATTGTCGTCATTATCAACCTCATTGATGTTTGACTTTTTCAAAGTTTCTTTCCCTTTTTTTCTGAGGAGAAGTGGTTGTGGTCCTTCGACCGTGCCATGCTATCGTCCGTGGCCGTGGAAGTGGTTGTGTTAATGATTGGGAAAAATATCATCATAAGTTTTGAAAGGCAGTTTTATTTTCGTGTTTACTTTTTTCATATATTTTCGTGTGGTAATAAAACCGAGAACAATCCTTGGCATCATTAATCATGAAATGCGGCGGTGTGCACATTTCTTCGATAAATTCGAGATATCCCCAATGCTGGTCCAAGAAAAATAAACGTTCAAACACACAGATTACGTTGATATGTTTTCTCTGATGCAAAAGGTATGGGGAATATTTTAGGTGTTTCTCTTTTCTACGTTCAGTTGAATAAGTCGCGACCATATACAGTGGAGGGTAAGGGACGTCTGCTGTAAAAATAAAATGTACGCTTTAAAAGTTTTCTGTTGAATTTTTTATAAAAATGTTAAAAGATAAGGTATGTATAAATGCAATTTATTTGTCAAAGATCCTTATCATAAAATCATACACCGCTGTTGTCTACTTCAAATTTATAAAAGATTGAACACATGCTGCAAAATCTGCAGCATGTGGAAATACTAAAAGTCAGGGCGGGCCGACTATATATCACCTCCCTAACGAAAAGGGGCATTGCTATAATATTTTGGAATAATTGGTTTTGTTTCACTTACCAAGGTACTGAGCGCCACCTCCTCATTAAGGATTATTCCAAGGCGGAGTTGAAGATGTTAATCATAATAAACTTGATTTAAAAAACTATAACCTTAAAATGATCAATATTCTTTCATAGATCAAGAATCGAAAGCAACAAATATACATAATCTAAATAGATTTTCATCAACTTCAATCAAATATATAGATCGGACGTAAATACATTTGTAAAAGCGCTTTAATACTAAATAGGCGGGGACATTAATATGTAGCTATATGTAAATCTGAACCGATTATCCCCAAATTAAGCGGTACAAGTTCCTAAATTAAGAAACTGTTTTCTGTCAAATTTTGTAATGACCGGAAGTAAAGTACAACTTCTATAGAGCTTTGATGCCATGTCGGGAAATATATATATATGTTGGCGATATCTAAATCTGAGCCGATTTCCCCCAAATGTCGTCGACATGAACATCCTCCAATTCAGGCACGAAAAAGTTATTAATCATGGCTCTATAGCGTCGCCCTTTATAACAGTCAAAGGGGAATGGCCGTCTTCATTTTTGAAGAAATATGGACCAATAATTCCCTCTGCCGATAGAGCACACCAACAGTGACTTTGTGTGGATGTAGCGGCGTCTGAACAATGGCTTGTGGTTTATCATTACTCCAAATGCGACAATTTTGTTTATTAACGTACTCAGTCATCCAAAAATGAGCTATATCGCTGAACAAAATTTTCTTGTTAAAATCGGGATCGCTGGCCATCTCGTCTTGGGCCATTCACTGACTTAAATTTTTGCACGAGTTGGATTTTGTAAGCCCCCAAACCAAGATCCTTTCGCAAAATCGTCCATAAAGTGGATGGTCACAGCTCCAAAAGTCGCGCGCAATGGCGGATGGACTCATTCGGGTCTTCTTCGATACTCTGCTCCACATCAGCAATAGCACCTTCGGTGCGAATTGTATGGCGTATCTGAGGATGCGCAATATCCACTAGAGTAAACGTGGTGCGAAACCGATCCATGGTTGCTCGAATTACCGACTCGGCTGAGTGATTATGTCGACCGAATATTGGACGCAGCGAGCGATGCGTCGCGCGAACTGAACCATTATTTTGGTAATAAATTTGCAAACGTTGTTCCCGAGTAAGTCTATTCATTTTGAAATGGCAAAGCAACCTGAGCATAAATCTACTGACAGATGTCAAAAAGACCAACTCCGAACAAGTAAAAGCGTTTAGTTCTGCCTGGCCGAATCCTATATGTATACCCTCCACCATAGATCGCACGTGAATGATTACGGGTACTAATAAACTCATTATAACAATTCGTTGAAATTTTAGGTTTTTGTGGAAATCTAGAGGGACTTTAGTATGAGGGCTACATCAAAACATGGACCTATGACTACCGTTGTTCGTGTGAAGGATACCGGGTATAAATAAACCCCAGTTACAAACTTTTAGCCTACAAAATTTTAAAGTTCAATATCTAAAATTGACCATTTTACGAGTGAAATTCAAAAAGACGTCACAGCAAACCAGGTCATTAAAAAGGAGGAAAGATTCATAAAATTTTATTTTTTTTATTCAAAATGTAAGCCACAACTAATTGCTCTACATTTGTTATTTGATTTGGCATTAATAGGCAGGAAATCCATAAATCTTGTCAAAAGATTAAAATTACTTTAATTTGTTTTCAGCTTCTCCTGAAAAAGCATGAACATGTGGGTTACGTTATCTTGGATTTCGGGTGACGATATACTTTATGGGGTCTCAGATCAATATTTAGAGGTGTTACAAACGGAGTGACAAAATGTATATACCCCCCCATCATATGGTGGAGTTTATAAAAAAGTGTTGCCAGATTAAAAACCACACGTCAGCAAAGATCACCCTGTACATGTTTCTTGCGGCGCTATGGAAGCTGTATTTCACTTTCAATCATTTCGAAACATAGCACTGTTGAGTTTATATATCCAAGAATCCTTATTACCGAATTTGGAGAAATTTAGATTTATAAGTAATCTTTTCATATCAAATACATATCTGTGCTTATTCTGCAATAACAAGGTGGTGTTGGATATCATATAGCTGCCTTCTCCCGACCTTAGGCTTTTCTTAAATCTTGCTAAATTGACCACATATAATCAAACTGTCCTAAAACTGCATTTACATAAAAAGTCGACTTTATAGCTATTTTGAACATACAAAAATATTTCGTTAAAAGCTTCGTTTGTTTTATTATTCTTTTGTACAAATTTTGTTTTCCCAAAAAAATGTAAGCGCAAAAGTTCATTCACATAAATGATAAGTTGTGAACAACGCATCTCCGAGTCGACCATAATTTTTCGACTCCAGATTCCGAACAAATTTCTCCGACTCCACAGCCCTGGTATTAACACAAAATTTTAAGAAAAAAACAATTACAAAACGAAAACTGTAGTTTTGGTTAATTTGTACATTTCTTTGAAATTAACCTCGTAAGTAGAGGCTTATATAAAAATATGGTTTTTGTAAATAATCTTTCGACACCGAAATAAGCATTAGTACATTTGTTCGTAACACCCAAAAGGAAATGTTTATTATACAGATCGACTTGATTGTCAATTCCAGTGATTCTAGTTACTGCCTTAAAAAAAGCGTCTTGTATTTGTTATACCCTACACCACACTGTGGTACAGGGTATTATAAGTTTGTTCCACGGCAGATGTTTGTAACACCTGAAAATAACACAGCTAGACCCACCTTAAAGTATACCGATCGACTCAGAATCACTAGCTGAGTCGATTTAACGATGTCTGCCCGTCCGTCTGTCCATGTAAAGTTGTTCGTCGACTACAGGTCGCAATTTCACTCCGATCGTTCTGAAATTTTGCAGTTTAGAGTATTTCGCTGCTGTTAAGATCGCTATTGAATTTGGTTGAAATCGGTTCTGATTTAGATATAGCTCCCATATATATGTTTCGTCCGATTTGGCCATTTAGTCCTATAAAAGCTGTATTTTACATCCAATCGTTTTGAAATTTAGAATGGTTGAGTTTCTTGATCCATGAACCAACATTGCTGAATTTGAAGAAAATCAGTTAAGATTTAGCTATAGCTCCCATATATATGTTTCGTCCGATTTTGCTCTTTAGTCCTGAAGAAGCTGTATTTTACATCCGATCATTTTGAAATTTAGAATGGTAGAGTTTCTTGATCCATGAACCAACACTACCGAATTTGGTCCAGGTTCCTCTCTTCCGATTTCCATTTATATTGGGGGTTATTTCCGCGGGATCTGTACTCATGCAAGCCCCGGATGTTTTCTAATATTATGGGCGCCATTTTGAAGCCCTAATGAAAGCCAATATTTTTGCTGGGTCGTAGCCTCGAATTTCCGTTAATGTCTGGAAATAAAAAAAGCCGAGTATCTTTTTTCTTCTTTTGTATAGGGCAGGGCACTGACAAAGGAAGTGATAACTATCTTCCGAATAGTCAACATCCCCACACCATCTACATAAGTCATCATTTCTATTGCCGATTCTTACCATATGTTTTCCTAAGGAGTTATGCCCCGTTACTACACCAATTACGGCCCTTAGTTCATCCCTCTTCATTCTTAGTAGGCGTTAAGAATTTTGCGATTCCTTTTCGTCCCAAAGTAGTTTCGTCTGTTCACAAGCTGCAGAGGTGTTCCACCGTCTGTGCAATTTCTCTTTTCTTTGATCCTGGAAAAACAGTGAGACAAAGGTGGTAAAACAAGTGGATCATAGCCCCCTGTAAGGCGTGCTCCATTCTTAGCTAAAACATCTGCTTCTTCGTTACCCGGGATATCTTTGTGGCCTGGCACCCAGCACAGAGTAATTTTATGCGTGTTCTGTGAGAATCATCAATTCTCTACGACAGCGGCTGACTACCTTTGACTTTATATCCGGCCCCCTTAACGCCTTTATTGCTGCTTGGCTATCAATGAAAAAACTGATATCGCTGTTGAATATCGGTCTCATTGATGTAACTTCCGCAGCTTTTAAGATTGCGTATATTTCCGATTGTTTAGCTCCTTGCAGAAAATGCCACTGCCTGTGCCGTCAATCATTTTTGATCCGTCGGTATAGAAGTTTAATTTCCCATAAACTATATTTTGCTCTTTCCAGTCTTCACTGGAGGGAATAATTGTAGTAAAATCCTCTTCTATAAAGGTCTCACACAGTGAGTAATCCGTGTGTGGAAGGTCAACTCCATCTTCAAGTATCTTTGTGTGTCGGACAGGTGCCCTGCCGATCTGGTTTAGTTCATTATACCCTACACCACACTGTGGTACAGGGTATTATAAGTTTGTTCCACGGCAGATGTTTGTAACACCTGAAAGTAACACAGCTAGACCCACCTTAAAGTATACCGATCGACTCAGAATCACTAGCTGAGTCGACTTAACGATGTCTGTCCGTCCGTCTGTCCATGTAAAGTTGTTCGTCGACTACAGGTCGCAATTTCACTCCGATCGTTCTGAAATTTTGCAGTTTAGAGTATTTAGCGGCTGTTAAGATCGCTATTGATCGGTTAAGATTTAGCTATAGCTCTCATATATATGTTTCGTCCGATTTTGTCCTTTAGTCCTGTAGAAGCTGTATTTTACATCCAATCATTTTGAAGTTTAGAATGGTAGAGTTTCTTGATCCATGAACCAACACTACCGAATTTGAAGAAAATCGGTTAAGATTTAGCTATAGCTCCCATATATATGTTTCGTCCGATTTGACCATTTAGTCCTATAAAAGCTGTATTTTACATCCAATCGTTTTGAAATTTAGAATGGTAGAGTTTCTTGATCCACGAACCGACATTGCCGAATTTGAAGAAAATCGGTTAAGATTTAGCTATAGCTCCCATATATATCTTTCGTCCGATTTGGCCCTTTAGTCCTATAGAAGCTGTATTTTACATCCAATCGTTTTGAAATTTAGAATAATAGAGTTTCTTGATCCATGAACCAACATTGCCAAATTTGAGGATAATCGGTTAAAATTTAGCTATAGCTCCCATATATATGTTTCGCCCGATTTTGCTCTTTAGTCCTGTAGAAGCTGTATTTTACATCCAATCATTTTGAAATTTAGAATCGTAGAGTTTCTTGATCCATGAACCAACACTACCGAATTTGAAGAAAATCGGTTAAGATTTAGCTATAGCTCCCATATATATGTTTCGTCCGATTTGGCCATTTAGTCCTATAAAAGCTGTATTTTACATCCAATCGTTTTGAAATTTAGAATGGTAGAGTTTCTTGATCCATGAACCAACATTGCCGAATTTGAAGAAAATCAGTTAAGATTTAGCTATAGCTCCCATATATATGTTTCGTCCGATTTTGCTCTTTAATCCTGAAGAAGCTGTATTTTACATCCAATCATTTTGAAATTTAGAATGGTAGAGTTTCTTGATCCATGAACCAACACTGCCGAATTTGAAGAAAATCGGTTAAGATTTAGCTATAACTCCCATATATATGTTTCGTACGATTTGGCCCTTTAGTTCTATAGAAGCTATATTTTACATCCAATCGTTTTGAAATTTAGAATGGTAGAGTTTCTTGATTCATGAACCAACATTGACGAATTTGAAGAAAATCGGTAAAGATTTAGCTATAGCTCCTATATATATGTTTCATCCGATTTGGCTCTTTAGATCCAATCGTTTTTATACCCTACACCACACTGTGGTACATGGTATTATTTAAGTATAAAATGTCCCAAAAGTAAATTTATGTAAACAATTTATACATGAATTACAAAATTTATATATCAGAGTTATTCAATATTACGAGAGTGGTGTAGGGTATTATATAGTCGGCACCGCCCGACTTTAGCCTTTCCTTACTGGTTTAGTCTTACTAAAATCATTTCTGCGGTTTCTTGTATAAAAATATCCAGGGGGAGAATGTTCATGATAATTTCCAGAGCTGTTGTTGCAGTCGTTCTCATAGCTCCCGTGAGATGAAGCAGTGACACTCTATTTATCTTACTTAATTTCATTGTGTGAGTTTGATACTTTGTTATCGGCCACCAGACATGACATCCATAGCTGGCAATTGGTCGAACGATCGCTGTGTATATCCAGTGAAAAAGCTTAGGTTGCATGCCCCATTGTTACCTACTAGTTTCTGGCACGCATACAATGCCGCGAAGGATTTCTTTACTCTTTCATTCGTATTTTCTATCCAGTTAAGCTTAGAGTCGAGTATTACTCCAAGAAACTTAGCGGATTTGGATAGTTGAAGTCTACATCCTTCTAGCGATTTCAAGGTAAAAGTCGGTATTTTCCTTGCCCTAGTAAAAAGTACAATCTCTGTTTTCGTTGGGTTTACTCCAAGGCCACACTTGGGTGACCATGTCGCTAGAATATTAATAGATCTATCCATGATATCCGATATTGTCTGCAGGAATTTTCCTGAGGTCAAGATAACTATGTCATCCGCGTACGCTACTACTTTCACTCCAAAGTTCGTTAGAGCTCGTAGAATTTCGTCTACTAATAATAGCCATAATAAAGGAGATATCACTCCACCTTGTGGTAAGCCCCTTTTTGCTAATGCTACTCTTGTGTGACCACTCATTTCAGCCGATATGTTCCTATGATTCAGCATGGCAGAAAGCCAATCGGTTAAGTATGATTTTACTCTCGCACGGTTTAGTGCTGCTGTTACCGCTTCAATTTTTGTGTGTGTATTAAAAGCTCCTTCAATATCAAGGAAGGTAGCCAGCGTATACTCGTCAAAAGACAAGGCTCTTTCTTAATAATACACAACAGAATGGAGTGCTACCACGAGATACATATGCATAAAATTACAGCACTCTCGCTTACAAATTGTGCAAAATACGTCAATTTAAAAATTTGGTTTATATGGGCGGGACCTCGCCCGTTGGTCCGATCCCGCCCATTTTCGGACCAATCACGTAGACTGCCACCAGATACATATGCACGAAATTACAGCACTCTCGCTAACAAATTGTGCAAGATATCTCAATTTCAAAATATTGCTTATATGGGTGGGGCCACGCCCATTGGTCCGATTCCACCCATTTTTGTGGTAGTCTACGTGATCGGTGCACGTAGACTACCACCAGATACATATGGTACATATATATTTCTGGAAAATTGTAATGATCGGAAGTAAAATACAACTTCTATAGCGGTTTGATACCAAATCAGGAGGAACATATATGTATATGGAGTCGAATTTCGTACTGATCGGATATAAAATACAGTCTCTACAGCGCTTACATGTCAAATCGGGGGTAACATATATATGGGAGCTATATCTAAATCTGAACCGATTTTCTCCGACCACCGCTTACAGGTCAAATCGGGGGTAACATATGTATGGGTGTTATATCTAAATCTAAACCGAGTTTCTCCGAATTTGGCAGTATTCCTTCATGTAGAAAGAAACCTCTTTTTTCATACTGATCGGATATAAACTACAGTTTTTACAGCGCTTACATGTGAAATCAGGGGTAACATATATATGGGGGCTATATCTAAATCCGAACCGATTTTCTCCGAATTTGGCAGTATTCCTTCATGTAATAAGAAACCTCTATCTGTAAAATAACATTTTTACTGCGCTTACATGTCAAATCGGGGCTAACATATATATGGGGGCTATATCTAAATCTGAACCGATTTTAACCAAATTCAATAGGGATCGTCCTTGGGCCAAAAAAAAAGATATGTGTATAGTTTCGTTGAGATCGGACCATAATTGCTACCTGTACTTTGATTACAATAATACATGCACAGACGGACAGACAGACGGACAGACAGACAGACGGACATAGCTAAATCAACTCAAAAAGTGATTCTAAGTCGATCGGTATAATAAACGATGGGTCTATTTCTTCTTCTTTTGGGTGTTACAAACAAATGCACAAAGTTATAATACCCACTACCACAGTGTGGTGTAGGGTATAAAAATGCCATCTCGGTTTGATTTTTGTTGCAACCCATTCCAATTAAGATACCATAAGAAATGTAAAAAAACATTTGCGATGGATAAGTTCTAATGTTATTGAACGTAAATTAAAACCAGTAAGGAAAGGCAGAAAGTCGGGCGGGGCCGACTATATAATACCCTACACCTCCCTAACAATGCGATTAGGGTCATTGCGATAATAATTGGTAAATAGGTAGGAACATATTATCTAATTCTAAACCGATAATCGCTAAATTTAGCAATATTCGTTCCTAAATTGGGAAACATCTTTCTTGAAAATTTAAATGATCGGAAGTAAGGTACAACTTATATAGCGCTTTGACACCAAATCAGGAGGAACATATATACGGAGGTTATATTTAAATCTGAACCGATTTCCCTGAATACTCATTCATGTAAACAGACCTATTTCTGTCGAATTTCGTTCTTATCAGATATAAAATACAGACACTGATCGGATATAAAATAACATTTTTACAGGGCGTACATGTCAAATCCGGGTAACTTATATATGGGGGCTATATCTAAATCTGAACCGATTTCTTCCAAATTTAAAAGTGTTCATTCATATAATATGAAACCTTTTTCTGCCGAATTTCATACTGGTCGGATATAAAATGCAGTTTTTACAGCGCTTACATATCAAATCGGGGGTAACATATATATGGGGGCTATATCTAAATCTGAACTGATTTTCTCCAAATTTGGCAGTATTCCTTCACGTAATAAGAGACCTCTTTCTGCCGAATTTCGCACTGATCGGATATAAAATACAGTTTCTACAGCGCTTACATATCAAATCGGGGGTTACATATATATGGGGGCTATATCTAAATCTGAACCGATTTTCTCCGAATTTAGCAGTATTCCTTCATGTAATAAGAAACCTCTTTCTGCTGAATTTCATACTAATCGGGTATAAAATAAAGTTTTTACAGCGCTTACATGTGAAATCAGGGGTAACATATATATGGGGGCTATATCTAAATCCGAACCGATTTTCTCCGAATTTGGCAGTATTCCTTCATGTAATAAGAAACCTCTATCTGCCGAATTTCGCACTGATCGGTTATAAAATACAGTTTTTACAGCGCTTACATGTCAAATCGGGGGTAACATATATATGGGGGCTATATCTAAATCTGAACCGATTTTCTCCGAATTTAGCAGTATTCCCTAATGTAATATGAAATCTCTTTCTGCCGAATTTCATACTGATCGGATATAAAAAAAAGTTTTTACAGGCACTGATCGGATATAAAATACAGTTTCTTCAGCGCTTACATGTCAAATCGGAAGTTACATATATATGGGGGTATATCTAAATCTGAACCGATTTTCTCCGAATTTAGCAGTATTCCCTAATGTAATAAGAAATCTCTTTCTGCCGAATTTCATACTGATCGGATATAAAAAAAAGTTTTTACAGCGCTTACATGTCAAATCGGGGGTAACATATATATATGGGGGCTATATCTAAATCTGAACCGATTTTAACCAAATTCAATAGGGATCGTCCTTGGGCCAAACAAATGATATGTGTAAAGTTTCGTCGCGATCGGACCATAATTGCGACCTGTACTTTGATTACAAGAATACATGCACAGACGGACAGACAGACAGACAGACGGACAGACAGACAGACGGACAGACAGACGGACAGACGGACATAGCTAAATCAACTCAGAAAGTGATTCTAAGTCGATCGGTATAATAAACGATGGGTCTATTTCTTCTCCTTTTGGGTGTTACAAACAAATGCACAAAGTTGTGATACCCTGTACCACAGTGTGGTGTAGGGTATAATTTAAACCTGAAACTTTAAATGGCAAGCTTAAAAAGTGTACTATATGACGTACTAATAAATGAGCGTATTATTAATAATTGTCATTCTTTTCTTAAATGTTTTATTGTTCTTACTGTTTTAATAAACTAATGACTAAGGGCCTGTTTTTGTAACTTATTTTTTGTCACTTCGCACGTCTATTGGCAAGCGAATGCAATTTTTGGTTTTTACACACTTTGTTTTGATTGTAAACAAAGAAGCTTTCAATTATCGCCAACATTTTGGTTCTTATAAGACCACAACGAACAAAATGAAATGTCAAATTAGACGATCAGAAAAATTCATTCGTGTCGGTTATGTTTACCGCCCTTTTGAATGATAAAGTGAAAATTGTTGGATAAATGAATAAAAAATGGATAAATGAACCAAACAACATACACATGTATCTTTAGCTGAAGTATCCACAAAAATTTCAAAAAATTTCTTTTTATTAGTTTGTATAAAATGTTTTGAAATCTCACAACCACACTGTTGCTTTTTGCATTTTTTCGTAATACCTTAAATTAGGTGACCCAAACAATTGTTTATTATAGGTACCTATCGACCTAGAATATCTTTCTGAATAGGTTTGGTTTTGTCCGTCCGTCTGTTTATAAATGTATCCTTGTTACCGAGTACAGGTCACAATTATGCTCAGATCACTAGGAAATTTAGCAACAACTTCCTTTTTAACTCAAGGACTTACTAAAATGGGTGCAGAAGGTTTCCGATTTAGATATAGCCCTTATATATACATAAATTATATATCAAACAAACAATTGTGTTTGTTTTCGGTTTTTTAATTATTTCTCATCGTCTAGAAACAGCTATTGCAACTTTTACAGCTGTTAGATAGGGTTGCCCCCGTTCTGATATTTTCGTGTGGAAAAAGCTTTAAGAAATGTCAATAACTACATGAAGGTAATATTGGTCTTTGACAGGAAGACGATGAAGAAAAGAGCTTTCTTACCCAAACGATAAGTGACAATGAACCAAATAAAAAACATGATCGCTTGGGTGAGAATAAGAAGAAGAAAATTATTGCTTGGGTAGCTATCGCACGTCTGCGTTTTGGTACATTTAGCTGAACAGGCTGTAAAAATTATCATTCTGTCGATTATTTAAAGCACATTCACAGAAATTATGCAAATGTTTTTTTTTATAAAAAATCTTAAAAAATAGTTCCCGTCAATTCACCATATCCAAATTCATACAGTAGCTAACAAAGACATCTAAGAACACGACATTAAAATTTCAACAAAATTGAAGGGTGTAATCATTTTGAAAATCGCAATAGAAAGCATAAAGGGGCAAAAACATTGAAAATTAGTATAGTTGCTGCAGTGCTGACTCCAGTTAATTGTATAGGGTGATCAATTTCGAGGTTCCCTACTTTTTTAAAATAAAAAACACAGAAAATTCGAATTGAATGGGGAATGTTTATTATAATTTGAAAGAACAATTTTCGATGACTCGTTCGAGCATTTCGATTGGTAACTTGCGAATGACACGCGTGATGTTTTGCTCCAAGGCTTGAATCGAAGCGGGTTTGTCCGCATAAACTTTAGACTTTACATATCCCCACAGAAAAAAGTCTAACGATGTGATATCACACGATCTTGGTGGCCAATCGACCGGCCCAAAACGTGAAATTATCTGCTCACCGAAGTATTCTCTCAATAAATCCATTGATTGATGTGATGTGTAGGAAGTGGCGCCGTCTTGTTGAAACCAAATGTCGCCGAGATCACGACCTTCAATTTCAGGCATCAAATAGTCGGTTATCATGGCACGATAACTTCGCCATTGACGGTTACGTTCTCACCGGCATCATTTTTGAAGAAATATTGACCGATGATTCCGGTACGTCGGATCGGGAATCGGTCAGTGCCAAAAAATAGCTCTTAATGAGAGCTAAAATATTGCTCATTGGTGTCAAGGTCGTGGGTCGATTGGAAAGTGTTTTTTGGATTTAAAAAAAATGGACTTAGCGCAATTGGCAAACGATTATTTTGATAATAAAACTGAATAATTTGTAAACGTTGTACAGGCGTAAGTCTTTCCACGATGAAATGCCAAACAATACTTAACAAAAATAACATGACAGCATGACACGTGATCTGTCAAAGAAAGGCTATTGAAAAAAGTATCTCCACTTTGATCACCCTATAGTAGTTGAAATTACCTTCAAAACAAGATATAGCACATTAAAATCGGTCACTTATTTCAGGTGATACAAGCTAAAAAATGAACACACCTTTTGGAACAAAAGGTAATTTCGTCGACTTTAAATTGCTTATAACTCCTAAAGATTTATTTATTATTTTTTTCTTGAACTGCGTATAAGATATTTTTAGGAAAATAATACATACACCAAATTTCGAAGCAATCAAAGATAGTGATGTTAAAAATCGTCCCGTTTGGCATGGAATGACTCATATATAGATAGATAGATATAATTTAAAAACAATAAAAGATGGGTTCATTCAAAATATCGTAGGCTTAAAAAAAATTTGATTTTTGCAACCTGTTTGCTCTATCGGTGCCACTGTGCGACGGTCTCAGGCATCCTGGAGGCGTTCGAGGCTGTATATTCATGTCAGAAATTCAAATTACTAGATGGGGCTTACAACGTAAGCTTATTCATTGGCATTACTCATCTGCGGTAAGGCCTGTTCTTATATATGGTTGTCATACTTGGTGGACCATTACAAAATGTGATACACATGTTATAGCTTTGAGTCAAGTTAATAAAGTATTTCTAGGTTATCTGACAGGACCGATGAAATCTACAGCTACTAGATCACTTTAGTTTATTACGGGTATTCAACCTATTGAAAATTACACTAACCCGGCTAGCCCAGACGAATCTTCTGGTATGAACCAATTCAGGACATACTCTTATAGGAGATCTATCAATAATGGGATCCGAAACAGACTATTTGACAAACGGTACATATTTGACAAACGGTACACATTAGAATTCCTACACTGATAAAATGGGCACGTTAGGTTTCTTGATATTAATGTTTTATAGATGGTTCCAAACTGGAGGAGGGTACTGGATGAGGAATTTTCTGTTGTGAACTTGACTTGGAGTTCGCTTGCAAAACTATTGCAGCATAGTCCAAGCAGAAATATATACGATTGCCAATGCGACTGAACTTATATTATTAATTGAAATATCTTGAAGCTATATTTGCTTTTTTTTATCGATAGCCAGGCTGCTTTAAAGGCATTATAGAGTACGAATATACGGTTTACGCCAGCCGATGTCGCAGAGAACTAAAGGTTCTCAAAGAACTGCATAATATAACTCTGCGCTATGTACCTGGCCACAAAGATATATTCGGTACTGACGCTGAAGATAAATTTCCTAAAACTGGAGCCAATTCGCCGAGTAACATCGAGCCTCACCCCTGTCGTTAATATTTCTTGCTATTAAATTTAAATTTAAAAATGTATGGCATCAGAGATGGTATTCAGTAGACGGATGTGAAGAAACTAAAGCTCTTTGGGACGAGTTGTCTTCAAGGAATACGAAGATACGATTGATTGTGGGAATAATTACTGGACATAATAGACTTTGTAAGCACATGCATAGAATTGGCCTAAGAAATGACGCTAAATTAAGCAATATTCGTACCTAAATTGAGAAACATCTTTCTGGAAAATTTTAATGATCTGAAGTAAAATACAACTTCTATAGCGGTTTGATACCAAATCAGGAGGAACATATATATGGAGCTTTAATATAAATCTGAACCGATCTTCCCTGAATACTCATTCATGTAATAAGAAACCTCTTTCTGCCGAATTTAGCACTGATCGGATATAAAATACAGTTTTTACAGCGCTTACAGATCAAATCGGGGGTAACATATATAGGGTATTATATCTAAATCTAAACCGAGTTTCTCCGAATTTGGCAGTATTCCTTCATGTAGAAAGAAACCTCTTTTTGTCGACTTTCGCTCTGATCGGATATAAAATAACATTTTTACAGCGCTCACATGTCAAATCGGGGGTAAGTATATATGGGGGCTATATCTAAATCTGAACCGATTTCTTCCAAATTTAAAAGTGTTCATTTATATAATAGGAAAACTCTTACTGACGAATTTCATACTGATCGGAAATAAAATACAGTTTTTACAGCGCTTACATGTGAAATCGGGGGTAACATATATATGGGGGCTATATCTAAATCCGAACCGATTTTCTCCGAATTTGGCAGTATTCCTTCATGTAATAAGAAAGCTCTTTCTTTCTAACAGATATATGGGGGCTATATCTAAATCTGAACCGATTTTAACCAAATCGTTAAAATCGTCCGTGGACCAAATAAAATATATGTGTAAAGTTTCGTCGAGATCGGACCATAATTGCGACCTGTACTTTGATTACAATAATACATGCACAGACAGACGGACATAGCTAAATCAACTCAGAAAGTGATTCGGTATAATAAACAATGGGTCTATTTGTTCTCCTTTTGGGTGTTACAAACAAATGCACAAAGTTATAATACCCTGTACCACAGTGTGGTGTAGGGTATAAAAATTTTACGAAACTTAGTTTACACTTATGGAAAGTACAGAATTTGTTTGGTTTAATTAAAGAATGTACTCAATCTGAAGTCATTTTATGTATTTAATGTAAGCACTAGCCGTAATAGATTTAAAAATGTGAAGTCTTTCATCGAATTATACGGCGTAATTCTTTCAAAGATGTTTGATGTCCAGATTTAAAAATGATTAATGACTTTAATTGTCGAACAAGATGTACTTATTTTAAAAGAATTTGTCTTTGGAGACAAATCAAAGAAAAAATCTTAAAAGTTAAGAAAATTTCAATGATTTTCAGTACACTTTTCTTTCAGTGCATTAATCACTTTTGAGTAGCACAAAAAAGTTGTATCATGACGCCAAAAGGAAACAAATCTTAAAAATTGCCTTTAGATCGCGCAAGTACGATCTTTGAAAAAGTAGAAAAATTTACTTTAAGTTGAAGTTGGGTTTTGTAATTTATGCTAATGCTGCATTAGGCAGCAGGTCCGTGCGCAGGGGAGGGGTTTTATGGGTTAACCCCCAAAAAAGTCAAAATGCATTTCGTGCACTTCGTGATGCTTTTTTGATCGGCATAATTGACTGAATGTGTCCACAATCGGGAGAATTGTGCGCAGCGGGTCTGTAGGAGATGTGAAAATACCTGTGAATGCTTGCCCAGTTCTTTTGGTGCGGCTTATGGGCTGGCGACGTCATCGGGCCATACTTCTTCGAAAGGAGGCCGGTCAGGCAGTTACTACGAATGGTGTTCGCTATCGTGAGATGATAACGAACTTTTTATGGCCCGAATTGGAAGATATGGATGTGGTTTCAACAGGACGGTGCCACTTGCCACGCAGCTAACGAAACAATGGCTCTTTTGCGCAACAAATTCAATGGCCGTGTTATCTCACATCGTGTCGATGTCAATTGGCCGCCAAGATCATGTGATTTGTCACCGTTGGACTTCTTTCTTAGTGGTTATTTTAAAGAAAAGGTGTACGTCGATAAACCAGCAACAATTCAATAGCTAAAGTATGAGATAATTCGGCACATTAATGGCATAGAACCTCAATTATGCTTTAGCGTCATCGAAAATTTGGACCATCGGATCGAGGTGTGCCGCCGAGGTCGCGGCGGTCATTTGGCCCATATTTTGTTCCATACATAATTGAACCATACCTATATTATCATAATAAAAAGAAATGACAATAATTTCCTAAATAATTTGTATTTTATTCAAAATCAATATCGGCACTTAGAATTTAACCACCCTTATAGTGTAAATATATGAAATTGTAATGTTTTCATCTTTGCTTAACAATCTGCCATTGTCAGTACGTTGTCCGATCTGACAATCGTCTGTACATAGCTTAAGTTATGCACGCAAAGTTGTCTCAGTTAGAAATTGTCCCGGCACTATCCAAACAATATTCCACTTTTTTCTCTCTCAGAAGCAATTTCTAATAACAGGAATTTCCGTGATGATAAAAAGCAAAAATTAAAGTGGTAATGCGAACTAGACGGGTAGAACAACATGAGTCTGTTGAAATATATCTTCACATACTTGTAGCCGTTATTGAGGCTTCAGAATAAATGCATTCCATCTGGACTGATCAGAAAACTACATCTGCATTTCAGTTATTGCTGGCTATAAAAACGTTGGATTTTCAAGTTTCGGTCCAAGTAGTTCATTCAGATCACTGCTTGGAGAACGCGACTTAATGATAAAGTCGCGTTCTTCAAAGTTAAAATCAGGATTTAGCTGAAGCCGTTTATCTGGCTGAAAATACGAAAAAGGAATTGATGGACATACACGAAAATTTTACTCTCCAGTTTAGTACGATTTTTTCGTCTGTTAAAATATTTTGTGAAGAACAAGACATTCCAAACAAGAAACCTAGGATTTCAGCCCGACAAAGTCATCATTACAATAAGATTTCGACCTATATTCCATACATTATTCATCACTCATCTCAAAGATCGCGTTTTGAAACACCGTGGAATTCCGTCAAATTTCCAATCACCCAATTTACACGGTGCAACTTGTCCCTGCGATTTTTTTGAATTCTCTTTTGAAATACCTGTGTAAAATCATGCACGTTTAGACTGTGAGTTTCTAGTTTCTGCAACTAAGGGACAAATTTATGTTTTTGTTCGTTCACTCACATTTATTTTATCGAATTTGTTTTTCGTATTCAATCACCCATAAAAGGAAATGTCAAATTGTCCCTTGAATTTTTATTTCGAGCAACTTTTTCTACCCCGGAAGCTTCTCTACACTTTTCGTCAACAAACTCGTGTTGCAAGCTTCATGTCGCAGGGACAAGTTGCACCGTGTAAATTGGGTCAATGTCTTTTTCCATCTAAAATGACAATACTAAATGAAGAAAGTTGTAAACAATTATTTGAATATAGTCATCAATTTTGCCTGACAGTTCTTTCGAAGTGTGGATTGCGTCGGCTGAAAAATTACTTGCGGTCAACCATAACTGAAAATCGTTTAAAGGATTGGCTTCCCTGAATATTCATCGAGACATTCCAGTAGAAGTAAACGCAGTATTAATACAATAAATATATATTTTAAATTAATACGAAACATTAAAAATAGTTTAAGGGGTATCCAACATTTTTGTTCGGAGTATCATTACATACAATTTATAAGTTAAAAATTTTTCGGAAGTAAATTTGTTTCTTAAAAACACATAGGGTAGACATTATAGTTTTGTCTTTGAATAATTCTTATTGAAAATATTACCTAAGTATTATATAATGTTAATGTAAATGTCAACCATCGATTTGTAATAAAAAAATTGGGTACCATATGTGAAAACCAGCAAAACAAAATCCTGCGCACGGCCCTGCCTTCTCCTTATCCTGCAACGTTAAATTTACACATTTTAAAGAAAGTAGGAAAAACATGCTATTATTTAGTCCATGGCGTCGAAACCAAATTAATTTTTATTTAGCGATAAGCAGAGATTAAAACCTTTCATCGGACACCAACGTTGCTAAAATCTGTAGGCTATTTAAAAAGTTATGTACTTAAACCTATTTACAATTTATTTACAATGTACTCTAATGCCAAATGCAGCATTAGCATCAGTTACAAAACCCAACTTCAACTTTAAGTACGTCTTTTAAGAAAAGCTATGAAAAATGTTAAAATTTTCTACTTTTTGCAAATATAGTCCTTGCGCGACCTTAAGAATATTTTTAAGATTTGCTTCCTTTTGGTACAGAACTGTTGGCGCCATGACACTACTTTGTGTTCTACTCAAAAGTGATTAATGGCAAATTTTTGCGTTTCAATACGGCCTCTTGAGCATTTAAAAAAAAACAGGAGATTATTTCTGGAGAAAAACAAAAAAGGACATCGTGAAACTTGGCTATATTGTAGAGGACAATATAGCATTAAATAAAAAAAATAAAATTTAAAAATAAAAAGGGGATTTTTTTTAAAAAATTTATTTAATAAATTTTTTTTTAAAAAAATTAGTAAAAATTTTTTTAAATTTATTTTCTTTTTTTTCATTAACAGAGCAAATAATTACTAACATTTTGCAAAAGTCCCATATTGATAGCTCTTACCGATAAAAAAGATATATTTTTTTTAATAAGCCCAGTACTCCGCAAAATTCTGAGTTTCAAAAATTTTAAAATCTTCATAGTAGGCTTGGTTTTTATTTTTTTTGCAAAAAAATTTGAATGGTTTGTTGACAACACTTAGTATAACCATTACACTAAGTTTAATTAAAAAACCGTGACAAGAGCCAAAAATACTGTGATCACTTAACATGGAAATGCTCAGATATTCCAATATTTTCCAACCAATGCATGTGTACGAGTATATATAAAGTTGACATATACTATATTTTTAGGCGATGAAAAAAAATGCTTTTTAATTATATATTCATATAAATCACAAATGGATTTGATAGCTACAGTACAGTGTTTCTGACTTACAGATATAGGATTTCAGTTTGAGGCACGTCCCGGACTTAGCATTTGTAATATTTCAACATAAGTTTAAGATTGTGCAAGTAACGATTAGTTGGGACAACCACATTGTCGGAAAATACATAGTTTATTTTGCCCTATAGTGCACTGTGGTATCTTAAAGCAGAAGATAAAAGTATTCCCATCATTTGCTAATTACACCGATCGACTCGGAATCACTTTCTCAATTCCTGTCCACACATTTTTGTGACCAATGTACTGGATGAACACTTTTGAAGTTGATATACAACGGTACCGTGAAATAACTCCCAAATGAAATAAGTCCCAACAAATTTCTACGTAAATTGGGACTTATTTCATTATGAAATAAGTCCCCATGCGTTGGGATTTATTTCATATTTTTTGTTGATAGTTTTTTTATTATAAAATAACTCCAAAATGAAATTCATTGGGAGTTATTTCACTGTTTTTACACTGAAAAAAAAATTTCATAAAATTAAAGAAATGCTCCAAAGACGTCATTAGTTTTTAAAATAAGTACATTTTGTACTTAAAATATAGATGATTTCAATAATATTAAGTAACTTACTTAATTTAAGGTACAAAATTCACTTATTTTGAAGACTAAGGACGTCTTTGGAGCATTTCTTTAATTTTATGAAAAAAAATTTTTCAGTGTAGTTTAGTATGAATAACTTTTAAATATTGGGACTTATTTGACTTGCCCTTTGGGATTTATTTCAGTTTTAAAAATTGAGAATTATTTTATATTTGTTGCGACTTATTTCATTGGGATTTATTTCGTTGGGACTTATTTCATTTGGGCGTTATTTCACTGTACCAGTCCCAACATTAGCCGGACTAACAAAAAAAACACAACAAATTTGTGAACAATTATCTTAATTTTTCAACATAATCCCCCTACAGATAGATACACCTTTCTCAGTGATATTCAATAGCTTCGATACCCTGTTTACACAAGTCCTTCCTCTTTTGAAATCGATACAGAAGTTTGAATGATTCAAAATTTGCAGCCTTTAATAATTTTATTATTCAATATTTCCAAACGTATTTAATATTGCTCGAAATACGACGCTTAGGTGTCCAAATCATTTTTTCTGTGACAGATTGCGATGGATATCGTCGTATATATATTGGAGAGAGAAATGCTCTTTAAGTAATCTGAAACTATAAATTGGTGCTTTAATTTCTGAATAGTTATACCCTACACCACACTGTGGAAAAACCGATCGACATAGAATCACTTTTGGAGTCGATTTAACCATGCCCGTCTGTCTGTCTTTCCATGTATTTTTGTGATCAAAGCGCAGGTGGTATTTGTGGTCCGATTGTGATGAAATTTAGGACAGTTTTTCATTTGGCCCAAGGACGATCCCTACTGAAATCGGTTCGGATTTAGATATAGCCCCCATATATATGTTACTCCCGAATTGACATGTAAGCGTTGTAAAAAGTGTATTTTATATCAGATCAGTACGAAAATTGGCATATAGAGTTCTCTTATTACACTAAAAAAAGCGTACTGAAAATCAATGAATTTGTCGTAAAGTTTAAGATTTCGGCAATGATTTCGAGCCAAAGACAATCGCAATAAAAATAAGAATGTTTTATAGTTAATTTAAAGACATGAATAGTACTTGTTTTGAGGAGGCAATTCATAGAATCAAGAACTTTGTGTAATAAAACTAATTAGTTTGGTCTTAAAATAAGCACGTTTTGGCGTAAATTTAAGTATGACACGTGCTTATTTGTAGTAAAATATCATAAAATTTAAAACATTATCGTAATAAAATTTAAAATGTCTGTCCTTGATGTTAGTACTAGTCATTAATTTATGGCATACATGGATTTAAATTTAGTTTTTTAAAATATATATGGAAAATTCTTTACATTGTATTTATTATAATTTTACTCTTATTAATGAATCATTTTCTTTGAACCATTGAAATCATTTTATATTCATAGAAAATGTGCTTAATGCTATTTATAGTGTTAACTTCAAAAACACAACGTTTTATCTTTCTAAAAATTGGAATTGTTATATTTTTATTGGAAATACAAAAAATATATAATACATATTACGGAAAACTTTGAACATTTTATAATTTAAAACAATATTTTAGTTGTCTAAAGACAAGCCCTCCAACGCACTACCGAAATATTTGATGTTTGACGTTGCTCAAATATTTGGTATGGATTTGTAAATCTGTAGTGGGTTTATTTCTCTATTTATCCAAGGACAATTTGCATTGGAACCGAGATCAATGATTTGAACAAGGAATTTGGCTGGAATTTAAATAGAAGTTGTATAAAATAAATATTATATAATTAGTTTTACATATCATAGTATTTGTAGTTTTCAATTATTTGCTTCACTTTGTAAATTTAGATCCCCTCTACATTTTTCATATTTTCAAGCAAAGTTTATTGCGCGATCTTAAATAAAATAATCCGAAAAGAAATCGAACAGAATGATTTATGTACAAAAAAGTATCAAATAAATTTCATCATATCACAGTAAGAAGATTTTGGAAAATAAGAGATATATTTCAATCTTTCTCATATAATACTTACGTTGAAATATTTGATACAGTTGTTCACTCTTCAACGGCACAAATACTCATAATAGACCCATTCAAAAATTGTTTTTTTTTAGAAAATTTTAATAATTGTGTAATAAAAACAACGACAAATGCTCAATTATAAAATGTTTATTAACTTTGCATAAAGTCTGATCATTATTAAGATTAGATCATTACGAAAAAAAACCAATGCATAACTTAAAAAGTTGTATAGAATTTATTAAATCTAGCCCGAAATTTATTTCATCAAAAATTCCCGATCAAAATTTTCACAGAAAATCTCATAAAAACGCTTCTCTTTTCTTTTTAATTTAGCTAGAACTTTTGAAGTTGTGCATCGATTTCCTACGGAATAGTTTAATTTTATCGTGCATTACGATACAATAATAAAAATTTAATAATTGAATACTTTTCGAAATTTATATTACGCATTTTTTACAAATTATTAGAATTTTCTCAAAAATATGGTTTAACGCTATCTCGTAAGATATCGCCGAACGGATGAAAAATTTGTATTAGAAGAAGTTTACTTAATTTTGCATTATTTAAAACTTTCCCGAAATAATTCGTATAAAAGATTCTCGAGTTATGCTATAATATGTGTCGCATCCTCTCTATTTTTGTAAATAGCGATTAATCGCGAGAACTAGAGGAAGTTCAAAGAAACTTCCTTTTAGGGTAAGAACTGTATTACATCTATATCCTAATCGGCTGTGAACCCCGTGTGTCAAAAAAAAGTTGACCAGCGTATTTATAATACATTTCCATATTTCGAGAAATATGTTACATTTTGCTTAATTTATGCGCTGTTAGCAGTTATTTTTAATAGATATTTAGCAGTTATTTTTAATAAATTTTATATTGCCGATAATTTTTGCTTCAGTTTTATAATATAACACTTTCAGTATTACAAAACCTGTTATTCTTATTTTGTTTGCCCAATTCGTTTTGTAGTGTTCGCGCATAATTCTCTTCACATAACTTACTAACAACATTTCTTTCATAATTGTGTGTAAATCACAATAATTGACATACAGCCAAAATAACTAAGACGCACAACATCTATCCCTTTTCCTTATCATCAAGCCACAACCACATACATGCATACACACATGTGAAATCTACACGCACGAAATCTATACATTTATGTATCCCTTTTTTGTTTCTTTTGTTGCTGCTATGCGATATGCCAATCTATTTATGTCCACACTTTATTTTTTATTTGTTTCAGATATGTGTTTTCATTAAACAAAAATAACTGTTACTGCCCATAATGAAATTATTTTCGGAATAATATGGAAAAGTAAAAAATATTTAAATAAAATTACACTTTTGTATGTACACGTACGGCTACTTACATATTTCCAGCAATTTCTTGGGCCTTGAAGGCCCAACTATAATATGCATAAGCAATTCCGTACGGAATGTGCGTTAAGTTTCGCACCCTGCTTAAGCAAATGGGAACTGAGAGAACTTAACGAAAAGTTTACTTAAGTACATTATAGTTTGGCACAGCTCTCTCTCAGTTCCCATTTGCTTAAGCAGGGTGCGAAACTTAAAGGCCCAACTATAATATGCATAAGCAATTCCGTACGGAATGTGCGTTAAGTTTCGCACCCTGCTTAAGCAAATGGGAACTGAGAGAACTTAACGAAAAGTTCACTTAAGTACATTATAGTTTGGCACATACGATTTCATGCATTCGCTCAGTTGCTTAAGCTAGCTTATGCATATTATAGTTGGGCCTTTAAGTTTCGCACCCTGCTTAAGCAAATGGGAACTGAGAGAGAGCTGTGCCAAACTATAATGTACTTAAGTAAACTTTTCGTTAAGTTCTCTCAGTTCCCATTTGCTTAAGCAGGGTGCGAAACTTAACGCACATTCCGTACGGAATTGCTTATGCATATTATAGTTGGGCCTTTAAGTTTCGCACCCTGCTTAAGCAAATGGGAACTGAGAGAGAGCTGTGCCAAACTATAATGTACTTAAGTAAACTTTTCGTTAAGTTCTCTCAGTTCCCATTTGCTTAAGCAGGGTGCGAAACTTAACGCTCATTCCGTACGGAATTGCTTAAGTTAGCTTATGCATATTATAGTTGGGCCTTAAGTGTTGCCTGGCGCCATCTGACTTTTCCATCGGAAAAGTACGGAATTGCTTATGCATATTATAGTTGGGCCTTTATGCATATTATAGTCGGGCCTTTACTTCAAATGTTCAGAGAGCTCTTCAACATTCCATAACAATTATTGACTCGCACATTAACAAACGTTTCTGATTCTCCGAGAGTTAGAATAATTCTCCGAAAGAGAGAAAGAATAATTCTCGGAGAAAGAGAGTTAATTTAAAAGTATGTATTCTTCAAAAAAATGGCAAGTGTCATAAAATTTATTACCAGACAACCTTTCCTTTATGGAGAGCTCAGCCTTAAATTTATTACTCAAATATCTCATACTGTCAATTAAGTCCGATTTGGCATTAAAACTATGACGTGGCTACGTCATTGTTGCAATGTAGAAAATCCTAAAAAGTATTGAAATATTACATAAAATAATGCGGATTGTCACAAATTTACTGATTTTTTTCTTTAATTTAAAGGCTTACAGTTAATGAAGGGCGTACACAAAACTAATGATTACATAGTGATTAATTCAAATTCAAAAAACTTTAGATTAAGGAAAATTTCGTAAAAAACATGTAAATTTTCATTATTTTAACAAAAATTGTGATTTAATTAATGCCGAGGCCGCATACTTAATTTAAGAATGTGTCATCATTAATTTTATTACTATTTTTTTGTTCAGTGTACATGAATGAACACTGCAAAATTCGGGGAAAATCGGTTCAGATTTAGATGTTACACCCGATTTGACATGTAAGCGCTGTATAAACCGTATTTTAAATCCGATAAGTACGAAATTCGGCAGAGAAAATTTTCTGATTACATGAATAAACACTACTAAATTCGGAGAAAATCCTTTCAGATTTAGATATAGCCCCCATATATATGTTTCACCCGATTCGACTTGTAAGCACTGTACAAACCGTACGAGGGCGGTTCGGAAACTTCTTAGCCTAGCACAAAAAGCGCGGTATAAACAGAAAAAAGTTAAGTGTTTTGGAAACTTCCATCTATGCTATAAACACGTGTTAAATTTTGTTTCGATCTGGCAACTCCTTCATATAGAAACAGGTGTTCACAAAAGACGCATCCGGGATTTTTTTACAATGGAAAAATTAGAAATGCGTGGTGTCATTAAATATTTACATAAAAAAGGTTTACCGGGACAAGAAATTCATAATGATATGGTGAATGTGTTAGGTGAAAGTGCTCCTTCATATGCAACAGTAAAAAATTGGGTTGCTGAATTTAAACGTGGTCGTACAAGCATTGAAGATGAACCACGTAGTGGACGTCCAAAAACAGCAACAACAACAGAAATTGTAGCCAAAGTGCATGATATGGTATTAAATGATCGACGAATAAAAGTGCGTGAAATAGCTAATATCATGGGCATCTCAAATGATCGAGTCCATTTAATTTTGCATGAAGAACTACAGATGAAAAAGCTTTCTGTAAGATGGGTGCCGCACTTGTTAACAGTCGACCAAAAACGCATAAGAATGAACATTTCTCAAGCTTGTTTGGATCGTTTTAAGCGAAATAAAAATGGATTTTAAGCGTCGTTTCATAACTGTTGATGAGACATGGATCCACCACTATACTCCAGAGACAAAAGAACAATCCAAACAATGGACTGAAGCTGGAGGAAGTGCCCAAAAGAAGGCAAAAACAATTCAATCGGCTGGTGAGGTTATGGCAACGGTTTTTTGGGAATTCAAAGGTATTTTATTGATTGACTATCTGCAAAAGGGTAAAACAATAAATTCAGAGTACTATTGCAACCTTTTGGATCAATTGAATGTACAAATTCGAGAAAAACGTCCTGCCTTACAACACAAAAAAATAATTTTTCATCAAGACAACGCACCAGCGCACAAGAGTGTTTTAACAATGGCTAAAATCAACGAATTAAAGTATGAGTTGCTTGACCACCCACCTTATTCTCCTGATTTAGCTCCCAGTGACTTTTACCTGTTCCCAAATCTAAAAAAATTCCTTGCTGGCAAGCGTTTTACCCCAAATGAAGATGCAATTACAGTTGTAAACCACTATTTTGAAGACCTTGAGGAAAACTATTTTAATCAAGGGATAGAATAGCTAGATAAGCGTTGGACTAAGTGTATTGAAGTTTCAGGAGATTATATTGAAAAATAAAAATATTTCTGAAAAACTAACTATTCTCTTTCATTGATAGGCTAAGAAGTTTCCGAACCGCCCTGGTTTTTTTGCCTACTATAAAATGTTTTTTTTTGAGCAAAGTATCGATATACAAATTTATTTTGAAATCAGGAATGGTGACCCGAAAAAGGTGGATGAACGACCTGAACTTTAAGAACAAGATTACATGGACGGACATGGCTAAATCGACTCAAAAAGTGATTCTATGCCGATCGGTATAATAAACGATAGTTATATCCCTTTGTTTTCTAGGCGCTACAAACAAATGCAAAAAGTCATAACACAGTGTGGTGTCGGGTAATGAAGAAAACCAGGTATACTATTTGAAAAAAATCTATGGATAAATGATTCTAATTGTATGGTTTTTTCGTGCCAGCAGAAAACGATTATATTAAAGACAGTCACAAAACTTCTGTCTCTACGTGTAAATGGTGTTGTCTTCATTTATAGCCCTGATAATTTCCTCTAATTTAATTGGTATCCCGGCTTTATCGAGATTATACGTAAAGTGTGATTTTTTAAGAGCTTTCGGATTTTATTTAAAAACACACACACAAAATTTAGAAACATGTATGAAATCTTTATTTGAGAACGGTCTGTATAATTCAATGTTTAAAGATGAAAACAAGAAAGCAGCTGAGCTGCCAAGAATAAAGTTGCCACAAAATCACTGATTACTTAAAAAAGTATTGTCCAAATAGTTAAGGTACAATTCAAGAAAATTGTAATTTTAGAAAAAAAATTAAAAAAAAACTTTACCATAAAAAATATTTATTTTTGGTTTCATAAAATTTAACGAACTTCACTTCACTAAATTTTACCCCTTGGTGGGGGAGGAACTCGAAGGAGTTTACCAATATGGCCCATCATGAAACTTAGCCTGAAATAAAAAAAAAATTCTACATACAAAATTTGAAGTCAGTCGGTTACTCCTTTCGAGAGCTATCGCTCGCACCAGCTAGACTCGAAAAAGTTTAATTATATGGACGTTGAAATGCATTAATGGTATCATTTGGTATAATTATATTTAAATAGAATTCGCTTTTGTGAAGTGCGGAGAAAGTTGCTGACCACGCTGAAACACATGCCATTTAATGAATAACTTAATGCACATATGTAGGCTTTAATTAAATGAATAAGTGCAAAAATACTTAAAAAATGGATGTTTGTCGTCAGTTGGTATTAAGTGTTCATCGGTGGCAGAGTGTGGTATTGAAAAAATGTTGTTATTTAGAGTAATACACGAAGCGGCACAGAAGTACTACAATTCTGTAGGACGTGGTAATAACTTTAAAATTAAAATGCTGAGAGTGAAAATTGCTTCAAATATTTCTATTAATTTTTACCCCCCACCCTCAGATCCACGAACTCAGGATTATCCTTTAGTCACAAATCATGTAATGATTTTGGCCATATTGATTGCTTATGTCTTCGTCGTTCGAGTAGTGGGCCCTGCTTTTATGGCACAGAGAAAAGCGTATAATATTAAGTATCTAATTCAGTGCTACAATGTTATGCAAATGTTGCTGAACCTTTATATGTTCATAGGGGTAAGTTGAGCTGAAACAAATATCATCATGATATGAGTCATTTAAAAATATGTGATAAAAACAATGCATTCCGAAATAGCCCTGTAGTTGTGGATAAACTATCATGCATTTATACGTTTTAGTGTATATTAGCACACCATATTAATAACAATCTGAGCATTTTCTTTCTAATTTCTAAAAATGATTACACTTTTGGTAGGCAACATTTAAACTACATGAAGTTTTCATGGGAAATACCACTTACCTAGAGTCCCAAAAAAATATTCGGAAATTTTTTTATTTTTATATTCTGTGAAAATTTGAAGAAAATCGAGGGGGAGAAACTTTTTCTACAAAGGTTTATTAAAAAAAATGTAGTAAAAAATTTTTTTAAAAAATTTCAAAAAAAAATGTTTAAAAAATTTCAAAAATATGGCGCATTGTTTCCTCTTTAAAACAAGGTAAACTTTGACCCGATTTACTCTGGCTGAATGTTCAGAAGATTATCGGCGGTTTGTTGGAAAAATAGGCAGTCGGCAAGAGGGCGGAAAACCCCTCCCTGAACGTTTTGAGTTCTTCGTGCAAATTAAAAAGAGAATTTGATGATAAGCTGCTGAAAAAAACTGTATAGTGTAAATCTGGACTTTGCAAAAATCGGTTCAGGCTTTCGAGAGCAATTACAAATTTCGTATGACACAAACACCCATTTTTTTAAATTAAAAAAAAAACAAGTAAGAAAGTTCAGTCGGGTAAACCGACTTATGAATCCCCTCACCTTGAGTCCCAAAAAAATATAAGTAAATTTATTTATTTTTTTTCTTTAATTAAATTATTATCAATTTAAATTGCATTTAATAACTTTGAAATATGTACTTTTGTTAAATTTATAAGCTGCTAACTTTTGGTGTAAAATGGTTCATAAGTATGGGGGGTACCAAAAGGGGTATGCCAATAACGGCCACTTTTCTCTAGACTCTAGGCACTATAAAAGCATTGCA
This sequence comes from Eudasyphora cyanicolor, assembly GCA_963930755.1. Lineage (NCBI taxonomy): Eukaryota > Metazoa > Arthropoda > Insecta > Diptera > Muscidae > Eudasyphora > Eudasyphora cyanicolor. The sequence continues at coordinate 61,770,555 of OZ005736.1, read as the reverse complement.
CTGTACGAAATTTCAAGTATTTGTATGCACTGATATTAAAGTTAAAAGCTGTTAACTTTTGGTACAAAAAGGTCCATTTGTGTGTGAGGTACCAAAACGGGCGTGCCAATAGCGCCCATTTTTCTCTGGACTCTAGGTAGTATAAAAGCATTGCACTGCACAAAACTTAAAAAATTTGTGTACAAAATGGTCCATTTGTAGCATTGTAGGTACTATTAAACCATTACACTGTAACAAATTTCAGGTATTTGTATGCACTGTTAATAAAGTTATAAGCTGGTAACTTTTGGTACAAAATGGTCCATTTGTGTGTGATGTACCAATTACACTGTAAAAAATTTCAGGTCTTTGTATGCACTGTTAATAACGTTATAAGATATTAACTTTTGGTTCAAAATTGTTCGTTTGTGTGTGAGGTACCAAAAGGAGCGTGGCATCTTCGCCCATTTTTATCGAGGTAATAGTGACTAATAAACTAATAATGCGTGTAGAATTTCAGAGGATTCAAATTAGTAGTATATAAGTTATTAAATAATCAATATTTCACTAAATATTGTGGGGGAGGTACTAGAAGGAGTGGACCAATATGACCCATCTTCGAACTTAGCCGGAGATAGAAGAAAATATTACCACATACCAAATTTAAAGTCAATCGGGTTCTCCTTTCGAGAGTTATCGTGCGCACCAGCCAGCAAACATACAGACATACTGATGGACGGACGGACATTGCTCATTCGACTTGAAATGACCCAAAACTGATATCCGCCGAACATACTTAGGGTCATAGGTCACTCATTGGATGTGTTACACTTTGGCTCTTAGCAAATAATATATACCCTTCTCTCTAAGGTGAGGGGATAATGATAGCGAGATCTTATTTTACCTATCTTATTTTACCTATGCTTATCAAAATTGTAGTCAAAAATAAACTACATATGCCAATATTAAATATTCTGACCCTACTGCAAATTTGGAGAGGGGACTTGTGCGGCTGAAAAAAAACAACACTCATTAGAAACATTTTAAATTAACATGTACATTAGGCCGGGTCAAAAAAAAAATATTGCGGTTGTCCGCATCTCAAATGAAAGCTTGTTTTGTTTAATGAATATCCCCCTAATATATGTAGGCTTTATCTTGAGCCGCCAGTGAGCTAGAGCGATATTACATAACCTCTAAAATTCATGTTTTTCTTGAAAATGTCGGACATCATTGACTCAATTGGGAGCATTTCCATGTGTGCAGCTAGAACTCGCTACTCCGCTTCTAACGATACCAATATTGTGATTCTCGCGATAATAGAAACAAAGATATTCACGATTTAAGAGCGTAATTTTACGTTTTTTAATTTTTTTTATAACTACGCTTTGTTAAGGAACAGAATATAATTTGTAAATGTATATTTTTGATTATTGGCTAGGTATATTTTTGCACTTCTAATATGTTCGCGATGCTGTTATGCATGAAATTAGCTGTTCGTACACATTTATCAATTATTCCAAATTATTATCGCAATGACCTTTATCGCATTGTTAGCGTGGTGTAGGATATTATATAGTCGGCCCCGCCCGACTTTCTGCCATTCCTTGCTGGTTATGTTTCTCATTTATAAAACAATATTTACTTTTAACTTTCTTCGCTTGGATTTAATAGAATAAGAACAAGCAAATGACGCCTCGCTGACGGCAATACTAAGCCAAACAATAAATCATCGCCGTTGCGGTGATAATACACAATACAACACCGTTGTATACTTAAACTTTTATACATTTGCACACGATCTTTTCATAGACGTTACTGGTTGAGATTGTCCCCAAACGGTGTTGATTTTGAAACGTATTTTTCCCTTTATGTGTATTGCAAGGAATGCAAAATCTTTTTTTAAAATGGTATGTCAAAATACAATTGCTGACAGCAAAAGTAAAAGTTAAGCTGTAATTATTCGATCATCAAAAAATCTCACCAAGTAATGTGTTTAAAAACACCGCTTGATCGAGAAACCAATTGGATATCGTTGCACACAAATGTCATCTCGTCGATTTGTATGCGAGTGTGTTTGATGTTGCTTCAGCCAAAATCAAACACTTTCAACCCGCTAATTCGAATGGCATTAACCGTTTTTTCCTATGACATCGCGTTTTCGAGGTCTTAAGCCACAAAGTTTGCTGGGTAAACCAGTATGTTCAATAAACCTCTGCAATGAATGTCTTGAATGGCCTTTCAAGACATTCAGTTGTTTATCAAATACTTACTGCCACACACTCTATTTTGACAAAACAAATGAATGAGTGAAGAGAACAGTAACCGCCAAACAGGTTTCAAAATAAATAAGTAACAAGACAATGGAGAAGTACACTCATTCAAGTACTGTACACAAAAACTGAAATACTCGATTTCAGTGTACACTGCACTACTGTACTCATTGTCATTGCAAAGAGAGACGCAACAACAAAGAGCGACGGACCACCTTAGAAATTTATTGATTTTGAGGGGTAAATACACTAGTGTACATACTGAAGAAATAGAAAATAGCACTGTACTCGCTTCATTATACTCATCGTTTGACGATTTGAAACGAGTATAAAGAATACAACAACCGAACGAGCAGAGTACACGACTAGATTGTAAACATCAAACAGTGTGAAGTGTTTGTTGTTTTGTTTCCGATCATTCTATGGTGGTGTCAATCGAGTAAAATATACAATGTTTCAGTGTGCAGTGAAGTAGTGTACACTACTGTAGACGAAGAAATGAATGTCTTGATGCAGAGGTTTAATGTTCAAACACAATTTTAGTGCAGAAGGCTTCGAAACAGATCTCCCATGTCAAAGAACAAAATAAAGGAGAAATTTCAGGAAGTATTTCTCCTAAAACGCCTGACACCCCCGCTCATCCCCTTAGAAGCGAAAATCTTCCCCAAAAATAATGTTGTATCAAAAAAAAATATTTTTTTAAAAAAAACGAAGTAAATCGGTATCAAATTTTAAATTAGGCGGTTTTTTAGGGTTATCGTGCCTATTAGTCAGACAGACGGAAGAACGAACGTTGTTCAAATGACTTGCAATGACCCAAAAACGGATTTCCACTGTTTGGTTGTATGTGAAATGAATCTTCTTGTCGGAGTCTTCCGCAATTCCACTTATAGTACGTCTTTATAGTACCTCCCATACAAATAAACTATTTGGCTTATAACTTTGATATCAATGAGCGCAAATACTTGAAATTAGTTTTTACCGATAAAAAATATAATTTTTTAATAATCCCAGTACTACTAAAATTTCCCATGAAAATGTTTTTTGTTGGACGAGAAACATGTTAATTGTACCTAAAAATTGCCGATGGTTTCCGATTTTGATGAAATTTGGTGGAAATGTTAAATATGGTGCTCTGATATAGGATACACAATTTTGTTGAAAAATCTTCAAAACTATGGGAGATACGTACCTTTAAACAATCGAAATTGGGCAAAAAATATCGAAAAGTGCTTGCATTCGAATGGTCATAACTTTTGTTCTACTAGTGATATTTAAATACGAGTATGTATTTTGTTTTGACCTAGATTCCTAAAGACAGCTTTAGTAATATCGAGATGGATGTTCTTTGGAAGCTGCACGACATATTTTTGTTTTTAAAAAACTAATTAAAACCAAGATTTTTTCAAAAAGTAATATTTTTAAATTGAAAAAATGTGGACCAGATGATAACCCATATCATTCATTTTCATATCATTTTAGGATGGCCGGTAGTTTTTGAGATATCAATAAAAGTATAAGATAAGTTCAAATTTTTCTCCTATATTTTATTCGAACTTTTTGTAAACTGTTTTATGGTATTACAAAATCTATATTGTTTTTGATTTTAGTTGATTTGAAAATTGTATTCCCCATAAATAGGAGGGAATTGTGAAGTTATCTTAGTCTTTTATTGATATCTCAAAAACTACCGGCGATCCCAAAAAGAATTTTGTTAGACATATAGGGAACAATATGGGTTATCATCCGGTCCACATTTTTATCACCTCAGCTTAGAGAGGAGGGTATATATCATTTGCTACGAGCAAAAAGTGTGACACATCGAAGGAGTGACCTAAGACCCTAAGTATGTTCGACGGATATCCGTTTTGGGTAATTTTAAGTCCAATGAGCGATGTCCGTCCGTCTGTCTGTCTGCTGCCTGGTGCGCACGATAACTCTCGAAAAGATCTACCAATTGACTTCAAATTTGGTATGTGGTAATATTTTCTTCTATCTCCGGCTAAGTTCGAAGATGGGCCATATTGGTCCACTCCTTCTGGTACCTCCCCCACAAAGGGTTTACATTTAGTGAAATATTGATTATTTAATAACTTCTATACTACTTATTTGAATCCTTTGAAATTCTACACATAGTATTAGTTTGTTAGTCACTATTACCTCGAGAAAACAATGGACCATTTTGTACCAAAAGTTAACTTATAAAGTTAAAAGTTAACTTATAACATTAATACCAGTGCATACAAATACTTTAAAATATTGTACAGTCTAATGATATTATAGTACCTCGAGTCCAGAGAAAAATTGGCGTTTATAGCACCCCCCTTTTGGTACCTCCCACACAAATGGAGCTTTTTGTACCGAAAATTAAAAGCTTTTAACTTTGAAATATCGTACGGTGCAATGCTTTTATAGTACCTAGAGTCTAGAGAAAAGTGGCGATAATTGGCACGCCTCTTTTGGTACCTCCCGCACAAATTGACCATTTTACACCAAAAGTTAACAGCTTATAACGTTAATATTAGTGAAAACTTTAAAGTTACTAAATGAAATTTAAGTTGATAATAATATAAATAAAAGAAAAAAAAATAATTTACTAATATTTTTTGGGACTCAAGGTTAGGGGATTCATAAGTCGGTTTACCCGACTAAACTTTCTTACATTTTTCAATTTAAAAATATTACTTTTTGAAAAAATATAGATTATTTAGTGTTTTAAAAATAAAAAAAGCAAGAAAGTTTTAGTCGGGTAAACCGACTAAGGTATATCCGCACTTTGTGAGTAATGTAAAATATAACATTACACATCGTCATCAGAAACGAAAAAGGGCGTAACAACAAGAAAAATGGAAATTAGGTTTTTAATAGATATCGGTAGACTGCATCAAAACACACAACCAGGCAAATTTTTAGCGACCTACACTTAAAAATGGCGAATTTATTAACGAAATTCAAAATGGCCTAACAACAAATTATTTCTTTTTTCGTAGCTAAAAATTCCTATGTTACGCAATTTCCACAAACCATTTATAAATCATGTTTGTGTGAATATATATATGCGTCATTGTGTTCAGGTATTATCCTGAAAATCCCGTCTTTCTAACGACAATATTTTTCATTTTATTTAGTTTTTTTGCTTCTCCTGTAAAATGTTTAAATATGATGATAGGCCCTTTCTCGTTTCTGAGGACGACATACTAATCTGTCAATTTGTGTGATAGGTACCAGAAGGGGTTTATTAGATTCTTTAAATAAATTGCACTGTGCCGAACTATTAGCGTTTATGTGTTATGAGCTATTCAATTTTGGTATGATATTGTCATTTTGTGTGGTATGTACAAAAAGTGGCGTGGTGTTAACGCTCACTTTTCATAACAGCATTACACTGTACAACATTTCAAGTTTTTGTATGCACTGGTATTAATGTTATAAGCCGTTAACTTTTGGTATAAAACTGTCAATTTGTGTGGGAGGTACCAAAAGGGGCTGTACAATAATGCCCATTTTTTACCGGAATAGAGGCGGTACAAAATGTCAAGTATTTGTATACACTTTTATTAAAGTTATAAGCAGTTCAATTTTGATGCAAAATGGTCCATTGGTGTGGGAGGTACCAAAAGGGGTGTGGCAACTCCGACCCTTTTTCTCCACGTGATAGCGACTAATAAAATAATACAATGTGTGGAATTTCAGAAAATTATAATAATTTGTATAGATCTTATAAAAGAATCAATATTTCACTAAATGCAAACCCTTTGTGTGGGAGGTACTAGAAGGTGTGGGCCAATATGGCCCATCTTCGAACTTAGCCGGAGATAGAAAAAATATTACCGTATATCAAATCTGAAGTCAATCGGATACTCTTTAGAGAGTTATCGTGCGCACCAGCCAGCAGAAATACAGACGGACGGACATTGCCCATTCGTCTTAGAATGACCCAAAACGGATATCCGCCGAACATACTTAGGGTCATAGGTCACTCCGTCGATGTGTTACAATATTGGTCCGGAGCAAATGATATATACCCTCGTATCACTAAAGTGGGGGTATAAATATGCCATGCAACTTCCAAACAACATCTATCTATATATTACTAAAGCTGAAGTCTTTAGTAATCTAGGTCAAAACAAAATATTTAAATATCTCTCATAGAACAAAAGTTATGACCATTCGAATGCAAGCACTTTTCGATATATTTCGCCCAATTTACAATGTTTAAATGTACATATATCCCATAGTTTGAAGATTTTTCAACAACATTGTATATCCTATATCAGAGCACCATATTTAACATTTCCACCAAGTTTCATCAAATCTGAGACCATCGGCAATTTTTAGGTACAATTAACATGGTACTCGTCTTTGGTCAATAGTATAAATCAATTTTGATTTGTAACTCGAGTATTCTTCGGCCTTTAGACCATTTTAGTCTGTATACTCTACAGAATGCAATGTTTCTTTTCAAAAGTTGTTTTTTCAATTACCAGACTGCTTAGCTCCTTGTATCGCGATTTCATGAATGCTACTTAATCGTATATCTTCACACTAGGCAATCAAAGTTCATTTCAAGACAATATTTATACGTATTGAATTAGTACAATTCGATAACAAATAATATATGTAAGTAAATTAACTGCATATAATTACTCGAAAGAAACACGTCAGTCACACACGCGTGTGACTGGCGTTTTCTAGAGTACAAATATTCACGATTCGTACATGTGCTAGCATTTACAATATCAAGAAAATAAATGTATGTTGTGTACATTTCTATTAATGAATCACCCTATATTTTAGTATTTTTATTTGAAATTTTGTTTTCTGGAGCGTAATAATGGGTTTTGACAAAACTGACTACTTCATGTTTTCGGCCTATTTTACAAAATAAATAATTTTTAAATCAATTTTTTTAAATTTTGCTTTATCTGCTGTTTTCAACATGAGTTGAACAAATCCGATATTTTTAGCATATTGTTCCAAACATATTCTGTTTGAAACACTCCACTATATAATATTTGGCATTTGGGAAAACAAAACATTATTTGAAGCGAAAACAAAACATTATTTGAAGCGAATTTATTGCTAATTTTCCCAAATAAAATATGTGTTTATATACAAAAACCAGTAAGGAAAGGAAGAAAGTCGGGCGGGGCCGACTATATAATACCCTACACCTCCATAGCAATGCGATAAGGGTCATTGTGATAATAATTTGGAATAATTGGTAAATGGGTAGGAACAACATATTATCTAATTTTTTCTTTCTGGAAAATTTTAATGATCGGAACATATATATGGAGGTTATTTATAAATCTGAACCGATTTTCCCTGAATACTAATTCATGTAAAAAGACCTCTTTCTCTCGAATTTCGTACTGATCGGATATAAAATACAGTCTACAGCGCTATATCTAAACCTGAACCCATTTTCTCCGAATTTGACAGTATTCCTTCATGCAGAAAGAAACCTCTTTTAGCCGAATTTCGCACTGATCGGATATAAAATAACATTTTTACAGCGCTTACATGTCAAGTCGGGGGTAACGTATATATGGGGGCTATATCTAAATCTGAAACGATTTCTTTCAAATTTAAAAGTGTTCATTCATATACAAGGAATCCTCTTTCTGCCGAATTTCATACTAATCGGATATAAAATACAGTTTTTACAGCGCTTACATGTCAAATCGGAGGTAACGTATATATGGGGGCTATATCTAAGTATGAACCGATTTCTTAAAAATTTACCAGTGTTCATTCTTATGTTCATTCTCTTAAGTTTTTACAGCGCTTGCATGTCAAATCGGGGCTAACATATATATGGGGGCTATATCTAAATCTGAACCGATTTTAACCAAATAGGGATTGTCCTTGGGCCAAAAAAAAATGTGTGTAAAGTTTCGTCGAGATCAGACCATAATTGCGACCTGTACTTTGATTACAAGAATACATGCACAGACAGACGGACAGACAGACAGACGGACATAGCTAAATCAACTCAGAAAGTGATTCTAAGTCGACCGGTATAATAAACGATGGGTCTATTTCTTCTCCTTTTGGGTGTTACAAACAAATGCACAAAGTTATAATACCCTGTACCACAGTGTGGTGTAGGGTATAAAAAAAATTATTTAGGAAATTCCCCAAAAATATTTTATATACAATAAAATATTTTTCCGTTTTCAAAAGCTTTGCATTCTATAATACATAATACAGGCTAATATGGTCTTAAGACAGGAAAATATCCTATAAATCCAAATCAAAATAGAAACATGCGGCTCGATGAGCTGCATGTGTACAACATTGTACTTATACATAACGAAACTCAATTTGTTTATTGTACATGCGGTCGTTGCAAATACGATTACTTGACGTGATTTCTTGTGTTGAAATAACAGGAGTGAGGTAATTTTGTTATTCGTTTGGATTTTTTCTCTAAAATCTGGATTTTTGACCGAATAATCACAGCTAAACCTCGCTGAATGATCGGAGTAGCATCCGTGAAATAGCTATATGAGGAGCCGAGCTGTCAAGTAATTGTACTTATATTTACTTCACCGTTTTTAAAACGTTGCATTCTAAAGGGTCCGCCAAATAACTTTTTTTTTTGAAAATGCTATAAAAAAAAACTACTGAAAACGCATTGGATGGTCAGTTGGCTTCAACTCCTGAACATATTGGAACAAGGTCTTTATGCAAAATTCGTCTTAATGATGTCTCCGAAATGTTCAATTGTTGAGAAAGACGGTGAATTTATGTTGATGGCGCTTCACGCACACTTTCTGCCACATCAGCAATATTCTCGGGTGTACGCATTGTTTTTGGCTTTTCACGCTTTGGTTTATGGATGAGGATGCCAGTTTCTTTCACTTTTTTCACAAGATAACGAACATACGGAGCTGACGGCGCTTCTCTTCTTCCAAAATCCTTACGCAATTTTCGCACACATTCTGCAACATTACCATGATTTTCAAAGTAATGTCGCAATATATACATATTCGTTCAGCGGAAGGATAAAACTAATTATCTGTCAAATCAGACATGAGCTAAGTGTTACCATTCACGAAATAAGCACTAGTTGAAAAAAACGTTAGATGGCGGACCCTTTATAATACATAATAGAGACAAAGGTGGTCTTAAGCCCGTGACAGATAAACAAAAATATGAAAGCCGATCGAATAAAACAAAAAAAACAAAAACAACAACAATTTTTTTATTTAAGAAAGATTTTTAGAATTTGCTGTCTTCCTCGATTTCCAGTTTTAATTTTTCATGGATTTCTAATTATAACTTACAATTAACTAGAAAGATCGGTAGTAAGTTCGGCGTCACCGATTTTTTTTGAAATACGAACTCTACCAGTCGAAGAAGTTCTAGAATTATTGAATGATTAGATCATATGTATATATATCATTTTGTATTAGGTTATTTCAAATATATAAAACTTATTATAAATGAATTCCACTAAATTTAAACACATTAACTCGTTTCACTGATTGCAAAAACTATGAAAATTATGCAACTCATGGAACTATATGTTTTTTTTTAATTTAAGCAAATTATTAAAAAACTTATCTGCAATTTGTTAGCAAATTGTTGTTCAGAAGATATTATATGAAAATAGATTAATCAAAAACATTAACCAGCGACCTCTATATGGTGACTATATCAACAAATTCATCGTGTTGAACCTTGTCCAACAACTACATTAAATTTTAAAATAAACTGAATATTTTTAACTGAATTACTAATGCTTCTTCGATGCTTCTTGAATTCCTATGGGACTGTCAACGAACTGGAAATTGATGTATTAAAATTGGATTACTTCCACGCAACCGATAATCAAATTCAGCTTCGTCATTATGGAACAACGGTATGTGAGTTTTTATTAAAAGTGTGAACGGTTAGGGATTATTCGCGAACGGAAGAATAAAATGTGTGTGGAAACCCGGTTTGATAGATGAAAAAAATACATATAGATATATATCGGGTTTTCCAATAGGGATGATATGATTTTGAAGTGACGTTTCGGCCATTTGTAATATGTCATGATCTGTCATTTATTATCCCCTCACCTTACAGAGGAGGGTCTATATAATTTGCCACGAACCAAAAGTGTAACACATCGAATTAGTGACCTAAGACCCCAAGAATGTTCGGCGGATATCCGTTTTGGGTCATTTCAAGTCGAATGAGCAATGACCGTCCGTCCGTCTGTCTGTCTGCTGGCTGGTGCGCACGATAACTCTCGAAAGGAGTAACCGATTGACTTCAAATTTGGTATGTGGTAATATTTTCTACTATCTCCGGCTAAGTTCGAAGATGGGCCATATTGGTCCACTCCTTCCAGTACCACACAAACTCCCCCCCCCCCCCCACAAAGGGTTACCATTGAGTGAAATATTGGTTATTTAATAACTTCTATATTACTTATTTTAATCCTCTGAAATTCTACACATAGATTAGTTTATTAGTCACTATTACCTCGAGAAAAATAGGCGAAGTTGCCACGTTGTTACCTCCCACACAAATGGTCAATATTGAACAAAAGTTAATGGCTTATAACTTTATTATCAGTGCATACAAAGACTTGAAATTGTGTACAGTGTAATGGTTTAATAGTACCTAAAATATAGTGAAAAATTGGCATTATTGCCATGCTCCTTTCCTCCCACACAAATGGACCATTTTGTACCAAAAGTTACCAGTTTATACATTTAATACCAGTGCTACAAATATTTGAAATTTTCTACAGTGTAATGCCTTTATAGTACCTAGAGTGCAGAGAAAAATGCGCGTTATTGGCCCGTCCCTTTTGGTACCTCCCACACAAATGGACCTTTCTCATGAAATGGACCTGCATACAAATACTTGAAATTTCGTACAGTGCAATGCTTTCTAGAGTCTAGAGAAAAGCGGCCGTAATTGGCACCCCTTTTTGGTACCTCCCACACAAACGGACCATTTTACACCAAAAGTTAACAGCTTATAACTTTAATACCAGTGCATATATGTAAATACTTGAAATTTTGTACCGTGTAATGCTTTTATAGTACCTAGAGCCCAGAAAAAAGTGACCGTTATTGGGACGCCCCTTGTGGTGCCTCTCACACAAATGGACCATTTTGTATCAAAAGTAAACAGCTTTCAACTTTAGTTCCAGTATAAAATGCATTCTAAATAGATAATAATTTAAATAAAATAAATAAATTTACCAATATTTTTTTAGACTCAAGGTGAGGAGATTCATTAGTCGTTTTAACCGACTGAGGTTTCTTACTTGTTTTTCATTGTATTCAGTAGTGGTTACAATTTCATCATGGAGAGATATACGCAAGAACGGCTTTTACAAATTATTCAGTTTTATTATCAAAATAATAGTTCTCCAAACTTTTCGTGCGCTAAGTCCATTTTAAAATAAAAAAAAACACTTTCCAGTCCAAGCTTTACATGCCATTCATGACATACGACTTGAATTAGTGGAAAAAGTGCTCGAAAATTGGGTTCTTCGAATTCGAAGTCGTGAAGGCCATTTTATTTAGAATTTAATTGTATCGATTGTACTTCAGATTAAATAAAAAACTTTTGAATTTCTTTAACAATAAGTGTGTTTTTTTTTTTCAAAGAAATCATATCACTCTTTTTGGAAAACCCTGCATTTTAGCATAGATCTTGAACCACTTACCACTTCCAAAAACTGAAAATGCAATACAAGGACATACCAAAAATTTTAAAATGTATACACAGAAAGAAAAATGACGTACTAAATTCAAGTAAAAAATTCTTATTTTAAGCCGAAATCGTACATAAAATTTTAAGTACGTTCGTACTAAGTTTTTCTTAAAACAAGTACAAATCGGCTTACATTAAAAAATCAAGCGCAGAAAGGCTTACTATAAGCATATAATACTTGAAAACAAGTAAACATTTCTTAAAAAGGAAAATGAAGCCTAGTTTGGCTTAAATTAAGAAGAAAAAGCTTACTTCAATCTCTGAGAGGCAGAATAAATATAGAGCACAATAAAATTACCCTCTCAACCACTCTCATCGAAGTGGTTGATTTTGGCTGACTCAACATCAAACACACACCCATATAAATCGACGAGATGTATATGTATAAACATTTGTGCGCAATGATATTCAATTGGTTTCTCGTTCAAGCGATGTTTGTGAATACATTACTTGGCGAGATTTTTTTTAATTTTTTTCCGACAGTATTTGTTAAAAATTCTTGTTCGTTTTGTTGACGCTATCCCGTATATGTTTGGGTTTCAAATCGAATAATTACAGACAAACTTTTACTTTTGCTATCAAGCAATTGTATTTTGACATAACATTTGAAAATAATTTGCATTCTTTGCAATATAGAGGCAAAAATTGTGTAATATAAATGGTACATAGCTATTAAACAAACGAAAGCACAATAAATCAAGTATGATCAGGCTTAAATCAAGTATTGATTAGGCTTAAATCAAGAATTTATCAGCCTTAGATCAAGTATTATTAGGCTTAAATCAAGTATTTGGCAGGCTTAAATTAATCAAAATTTTCTTTATTTAAGCCCGTTATTCACTCAAATCAATCCATAAAATTCTTAAATCAATCGCTTTATGCTTGAAATGAGAATATTTCGGCTTAAAATCAAGCCCAGTCAGGCTTAATGAGCACTAAGATTAAGAATTCAGGGCTTAAAAATACGTACTTGATTCAAGTATTTTGTACTTGGTTTAAGAAAACCCGTACTTAATTTTTTCTTTCTGTGCATGCATGTTATTCAGTCAGAATTTATTCGGTTCGAGGCCATATGTTTCAGTTACTTTCTGTCTATTGCAAAAAAGTAATAGAAACAAATACAAACATTAGTATATTGACTTAGTTCGGTAAAATACTGGTTTGGTTAGTAGTTCTTGTTACATTCAATTTACTACTTTCATAAGTATTTCAGCTGATTTAATTTAAAGACATACATTATTGCTATTGAATTCTGAAGATGATAGAGTGGTGTCTATCGAAACTGCAGTCAATTCTACCAAGCAATTAAAACTCTCTACCAATTTTTATATTTGTTTCTATTACTTTTTTGCAATAGACAGAGAGTAGCTGAAACACATGGTCTGGAACGGAATAAATTCTGACTGAATAACAAAAGCACATACCAACAATAAATAATAACAACACAAATATGAAAATTTATTTTTTTGAATTTCCCTTTTTTTACAATATGGTCCATAAGTTATACAGTTATTCATAGATTTCTTGCAAGTAGACATTGTTTTCTTCGTTAGGATGCTAGCTTTTAAAAATGGAACATACTATTTTTTGGAAATTTTTTTTTTCGTGCCAGAAAAGAAACAATTTTTTCACAGGAAATCGAAAGGAATCTACAGGATGATCTTAGTAGAGATACTTTTTTCAATAGACTTTTTTTTGACAGATCACGTGTGAGACGTGTCATGCTGTCATGTTATTTTTGTTATGTATTGTTTGGCATTTCATCATGGAAAGACTTACGCCTGAGCAACGTTTACAAATTATTCCAGTTATCCAATTGCGCTAAGTCCATTTTTTTAAATCCCAAAAAAACACTTTTCAGTCGACCCACGACCTTGACACCCATGAGGAATATTTTAGCTCTTAAGAGCTATATTTTTGCCATTGACCGATTCCCGATCCGACGTACCGGAATCATCGGTCAATATTTCTTCAAAAATGATGCCGGTGAAAACATAACCGTCAATGGCGACCGTTATCGTGCCATGATAACCGACTACTTGATGCGTGAAATTGAAGCTTGTGATCTCGGCGACATTTGGTTTCAACAAGACGGCGCCACTTCCCACACATCCCATCAATCAATGGATTTATTGAGAGAACACTTCGGTGAGCAGATAATTTCATGTTTCGGCCTAGTCGATTGGTCACCAAGATCGTGCGATATCACACCGTTAGACTTTTTCCTGTGGGGATATGTAAAGTCTAAAATTTATGCGGACAAACCCGCTTCGATTCAGGCCTTGGAGCAAAACATCACGCGTGTCATTCGCCAGTTACCAGTCGAAATGCTCGAACGAGTCATCGAAAATTGGACTCAACGGATGGACCATCTGAGACGTAGCCACGGCCAACATTTGATAGACATAGTCTTCAAAAAATAAATGCTAAAGAATGTTCTTTCAAATGATAATAAACATTCCCCATTCAATTTGAATTTTCTGTGTTTTTTTCTTTAAAAAAGTAGGTTACCATGAAATGGATCACGCTATATATAGGAGGGATATATTTAAATATGAGCAGATTTTCTTAAAATTTGGCAATGATTTTTCTCTTGAATCAAAACATTTCTTTGACGTCAATAGTGCCGAAATGCCTAATCTGTATGCGATTTGCGATTTTTAAGGCACTCGATGCACATTTTTCGGGTATGTTTGTTCCGCATTTTTCTCCTATTCAATATCTACAACTTTGCTTTAAACACAAAAGAGATATTCCGAGAAAAATAAATAGAAAAAGTGCAAAAAACACCTTGAGCGCAAAAATTCGTATGGCCATTAAATTATTAATAGAGCTAACTGGATGCAGAAGTTCTAATTTTTGGGGTTTCTTTCACGTCCAGATCTCAGAATTGAGTCCCAAAATCATGTGCTGTACTGTATATGAGCCCCAAAAAATAACATGTTAAACATTAAGACCCAAACAATTTTTTTGGGTCTTAATTTCATTTTTTGTCTGCTTTATGGGTGTTTAATTTCATTTCTTGACAGCTTTTTGGGGCTTATTTTCATCTAAAAATTTAGAAACAGGAGAGGCTACGCATAAGAGATTTGCTCCACGTTGCCAGCTTTGTGTACTGTCCATAGGATAAAGTCTTAAACAGAGGCCGAATGCCGAAGGCCGCCCACACAAGAAAGGATTTATAATTAGAAAATGGGTTCGTATACGTGTATTATTACGTACTCCCTAGATTTGCGAAGAGATTTTTTGGGTGTATTTTCACTTTATGCTGTTTTCTGAGGCGGAATGAAATTGGGCCCCAGGAAAATACACCCCAATATTTTTATGAATATGGGGCCCAAAAAATAACATATCAAACAACAACAATTTTATTTGGGGCTTAATTTCATTTTTTGCGTGCTTTTTGGGGTTTACTTTCATTTCTTGTCTGCTTTTTGGGGTTTATTTTCATCTATTAATTTAGAAACAGGAGAGGCTACGCATAAAGGATTTGCTCGACGTTGCCTACTTTGGATCCTGTCCATAGGAGAAAGTCTTAAACAGAGGCCGAATGCCGAAGGCCGCCCACACAAGAAAGGATTTATAATTAGAAAATGGGTTCGTATACGTGTATTATTGCGTACTCCCTAGATTTGCGAAGAGATTTTTTGGGTGTATTTTCACTTAATGCTGTTTTCTGAGGCGGAATGAAATTGGGCCCCAGGAAAATACACCCCAATATTTTTATGAATATGGGGCCCAAAAAATAACATATCAAACAACAACAATTTTATTTGGGGCTTAATTTCATTTTTTGCGTGCTTTTTGGGGTTTACTTTCATTTTTGTCTGCTTTTTGGGGTTTATTTTCATCTATTAATTTAGAAACAGGAGAGGCTACGCATATAGGATTTGCTCGACGTTGCCTACTTTGGATCCTGTCCATAGGAGAAAGTCTTAAACAGAGGCCGAATGCCGAAGGCCGCCCACACAAGAAAGGATTTATAATTAGAAAATGGGTTCGTATACGTGTATTATTACGTACTCCCTAGATTTGCGAAGAGATTTTTTGGGTGTATTTTCACTTTATGCTGTTTTCTGAGGCGGAATGAAATTGGGCCCCAGGAAAATACACCCAATATTTTTATGAATATGGGGCCCAAAAAATAACATCAAATAACAACAATTTTATTTGGGGCTTAATTTCATTTTTGGCGTGCTTTTTGGGGTTTACTTTCATTTCTTGTCTGCTTTTTGGGGTTTATTTTCATCTATTAATTTAGAAACAGGAGAGGCTACGCATAAAGGATTTGCTCGACGTTGCCTACTTTGGATACTGTCCATAGGAGAAAGTCTTAAACAGAGGCCGAATGCCGAATGCCGCCCACACAAGAAAAGATTTATAATTAGAAAATGGGTTCGTATACGTGTATTATTACGTACTCCCTAGATTTGCGAAGAGATTTTTTGGGTGTATTTTCACTTTATGCTGTTTTCTGAGGCGGAATGAAATTGGGCCCCAGGAAAATACACCCCAATATTTTTATGAATATGGGGCCCAAAAAATAACATATCAAACAACAACAATTTTATTTGGGGCTTAATTTCATTTTTTGCGTGCTTTTTGGGGTTTACTTTCATTTCTTGTCTGCTTTTTGGGGTTTATTTTCATCTATTAATTTAGAAACAGGAGAGGCTACGCATAAAGGATTTGCTCGACGTTGCCTACTTTGGATCCTGTCCATAGGAGAAAGTCTTAAACAGAGGCCGAATGCCGAAGGCCGCCAACACAAGAAAGGATTTATAATTAGAAAATGGGTTCGTATACGTGTATTATTGCGTACTCCCTAGATTTGCGAAGAGATTTTTTGGGTGTATTTTCACTTAATGCTGTTTTCTGAGGCGGAATGAAATTGGGCCCCAGGAAAATACACCCCAATATTTTTATGAATATGGGGCCCAAAAAATAACATATCAAACAACAACAATTTTATTTGGGGCTTAATTTCATTTTTTGCGTGCTTTTTGGGGTTTACTTTCATTTTTGTCTGCTTTTTGGGGTTTATTTTCATCTATTAATTTAGAAACAGGAGAGGCTACGCATAAAGGATTTGCTCGACGTTGCCTACTTTGGATCCTGTCCATAGGAGAAAGTCTTAAACAGAGGCCGAATGCCGAAGGCCGCCCACACAAGAAAGGATTTATAATTAGAAAATGGGTTCGTATACGTGTATTATTACGTACTCCCTAGATTTGCGAAGAGATTTTTTGGGTGTATTTTCACTTTATGCTGTTTTCTGAGGCGGAATGAAATTGGGCCCCAGGAAAATACACCCAATATTTTTATGAATATGGGGCCCAAAAAATAACATCAAATAACAACAATTTTATTTGGGGCTTAATTTCATTTTTGGCGTGCTTTTTGGGGTTTACTTTCATTTCTTGTCTGCTTTTTGGGGTTTATTTTCATCTATTAATTTAGAAACAGGAGAGGCTACTCATAAAAGATTTGCTCCACGTTGCCTGCCAGAGGCCGAAGGCCGCAGGCCGACCGCACCGGAAAAGATTTATAATTAGAGAATAGGTTTGTATACGTGTATTATTGCGTACTCCCCAGATTTACGAGGAGAAAATGTTTTAGTTTTATTGGGGTTTATTTTCATTTCATGCTGTTTTCTTGATTCGGGGGTTTATCTAGTTATTTTTTTGGGCGTTTATTTTCATTTTATGATGTTTCTTGGTTGGGGTGTAATTTCCTAAATTAGTTTTTGTAACGAAAATAGGCCTCAAATTTGGGGCGCACTTTACTTTTCAATGTGGATGCATTTTCCTGCGGTCCAACTTCTGGCCGCCTCTTTATACCCCACATCAGTATAATGAGTGTAATAAAATGGTGGGCCATTCAAAATTGTAAATTTAAATTACCTATTACTTTGACTTTTAATTTGAGTCCTTGGGATTTTTTCTGTGGGGAGCCACTAAGGATAAATGTTACGCAAAGCATCCAGAGACAACTAAAGCGTTGAAACATGAAATCGAAGTTGCCATTGAAGAGATTCGACCCGAAGCAATCGAAAATGTACTAAAAATTGGGTTGCTCGGATGAGGTACTGCCGAGCTAGTCGTGGTAGTCATATGAAAGATATTGTGTTCCATTATTAAATGACAAAGTTCAACCATTCCAATAAAACCAGAAATTTGAAAAAATTATCAGTACTTTTTTTATAGCGGATTCAAATTTAAAATTTTAAATGGCCTACCCTTTACAAGGTATTATAACATTAACTCCCACATAGAGGTCCCTCACAAATACGTTTCTTCAATCCACAAAAATTTAACTTTCAAAGCAATTTAGGTGAGACATTTAAATGTTGGCAATATTCATATTTCAAATAGCGTTCCTACAGTGGTTTTAAATATATTTATCTATACATGATGCAGCTTTGTTACAGAGGTCTTAAATATATTTATCTATCTTCTTGTGAAATCGGTTCCCTACTTTTTTAAAGAAAAAAACACAAATGAAAACAAAATGAATGGAGAATGTTTATTATCATTTGAAAGAACATTCTTTGGCATTTATTTTTTGAAGATTATTTCTATCAAATGTTGGCCGCGGCTACGTCTCAGATGGTCCATCCATTGAGTCTAATTTTCGATGACTCGAGCATTTCGACTGGTAACTGGCGAATGACACGCGTAAACGTTGTTCAGGTGTAAGTCTTTCCATGATGAATTGCCAAACAATACTTAACAAAAATAACATGATAGCATGACACGACTGACTCATAATCCGTCAAAAAAAGGCTATTGAAAAAAGTAACTCTACTTGGATCACCCGTTATAACATTACACTAATTTATCTGTCAATTTGTAGTCAAAACGTTGTTCAGGCGTAAGTCTTAACGTTACTTAAGAAAAATAACATGACAGCATGACACGATCTCTCAAAAAAAGGCTATTGAAAAAAGTATCTCTACTTGGATTACCCCATATATACGGAATAAAAAGTCATTATCACAAACACGTTGTGGAATATGGGAATATTGAAATTAATTCTGATGTTTGCCTTTGTCGGAATACAGCGTTGTACGAATGCAAATAAGCTTCATTATATTATCAGAAATACTAGCACTATTCATTACAAAAAGGCTAGCACGTTTGCATGCACTTTCAATTTATACCCGACACCATTTATACCCGATATTGTTTGTAATGCCTAAAAAAGAAATTTATTAGTTGAGTTTATTACACTGATCTACATAGAATCGCTTTTTGAACATTATCCTCGTCAATCCATCCATGTATTTTTTGATTACAGTACAGGTGGCAAAAGTTAACCGATCTATACGAAAATTGATACAAATGCATTTCTTAGACTAGGGACGATGCCCATTGCAACTGAGGAATATCAGTCCATGTTATGATAATATAAAGGTCCTTATCTGTATCACTTCTTGACACTTTAGAGAACACATAGCACAGTGAAATTAAAACTTTGTATTAGACCTAATTGTCCCTAGCATAAATGGGGCACATCGGCTAATGTTTTGGTATTGCTCCATAAAAAGTGCCCTCTGATGTCAATTCTTGATACTCTAGAGAACACATTTTTCAATTTATCACCCTGAAATTTAAGATTTCAGATTTGTATTGCACTTAATCGTCACTAGTGAAAATGGGGAACATTGATCCCTATATAAAGGTCCTTTCCGATAAGAATTCTTGCCTTTCTAGATGATGCATTTGTTAATCCATCATACTGAAAGTTAAGCATTTACTTAATATTGCATTAAATCGTCTCTATTGAATATGGAGTATATCGGTCCATGTTTTGATAAGTATATTCCCATTATGAAGGTCCTATGTTTTTAATGTGTCGGAAATTTAGAAAAATGCTCTATTTAACTTGAAACTATTCATATTAATAAAGGTTTATCCGTGTAAACCTTAACTAGGTAGTTTATATATACAATTTAATGTTAACTAGGACAATCCTATGAAAAGTAAAATATGTAAATGCAATGCATAATAAATCGATGAAACATTCTAGGGCTTTAGAATTTCTTCTACGGTAATAAATTTATAATTCGTAAAAGATAATGTATATGGGTCTGCATTATTAATATCACCTTAAGAATATCTTGTGCACAAAAGGTATTAATATTGTTTCTAAGGGATTGCTGAGTTTCTTTTGTAAATAAAACAAGAGCTTAAAAAATTAAACCATCAACTGAATTCTGGAAAAAATATATGGGGAATTTTATGTCAAGTGATAGATGATGCATTTGTTAAGCCATCATACTGAAAGTTAAGCATTTACTTAATATTGCATTAAATCGTCCCTTAAGAATATCTTGTGCACAAAAAGTATTAATATTGTTTCTAAAGGATTGCAGAGTTTCTTTTGTAAATAAAACAAGAGCTTAAAAAATTAAACCATTAACTGAATTCTGGAAAAAATATATGGGGGATTTTATGTCAAGTGATGATGCATTTGTTAAGCCATCATACTGAAAGTTAAGCATTTACTTAATATTGCATTAAATCGTCCCTATTGAATATGGAGTATATCGGCTTATTCGTGATATATATTCTATGTTTTTAATGTGTCGGAAATTTAGAAAAATGCTCTATTTAACTTGAAACTATTCATATTAATAAAGGTTTCTCCGTGTATTTGTTGGCAATCAATTACTCAGTACTCATCAGTTATGACACAAAATTTCAATCAGATCGGTTAAGGACTGTACGAGCTGCAACACCTTCCATTACATTTTGGTAAAACGGCCGTTTTTTCCCATCCATACAACTAATTAGCTATTGCATTTAGAAAACTTTCCCAAAGTGTCATCGACAGCTTTCTCATCAATCATTTAAAAAAAATTACAAAAATATTTTTTGTGGATTTTTGTGGTAAGTTAAAAAGTATGTTTGTCAAAAACTATATTTTTATATATTTTGATTAAAAGAAAGCTTAGGTCATTTCCTTTAAGAACTTTGTGGTCTATTAAAGAAACGGGACTTGTTTATGTATATCAAAATAAATATAAACATCTAAAAAATATATAGTTGAGCCTTATATTTTAGCATACGTAAAAAATTATTAAATTGTAAGACATCTGTAAAACTACTGATGTGGCAAAAAATGATATAGATATAGAAAAGGATGAAGACTACTTAATTTGGGGTTCTTTAAGGCTTTCCTGAATCAATTAGGATAAATGGTTCTCGATTTATACTAAAATATGTGCTTCAATCTCTATTTATACCCTACACCACACTGTGGTACAGGGTATTATGACTTGTTTGTAACACCCAAAAGGAGAAGAGATAGACCCATTGTTTATTATACCGATCGACTTGTAATCAACTTTCTGAATCTATTTGGTGAAAATCGGTTCAGATTTACATATAGCTCCCATATATATATATATGCACTGTATAAGCCACATTTTTGAACCGATTTTTACAAAAATTGACAGAGAGTAGTATCGTGATACACTTAGAGAAAATACAAAATTTGATGGAAATCGGTTCAGATTTAGATATAGCCCCTCATATGTATATATGTTACCCCAGATTTGACATGTACGCGATGTAGAAACTGTATTTTATATCCAATCAGTACGAAATTCGGCAGAAAGAGGTTCCTTATTACATTAAGGAATACTGCTAAATTCGGAGAAAATCGGTTCAGATTTACATATAGCCCCCATATATATGTTACCCCCGATTTGAAATTCAAGCTCTGTAGAAACTGTATTTTATATCCGATCACAGCGAAATTCGGCAGGAAGAGGTTTCTTATTACATGAAGGAATACTGCCAAATTCGGAGAAAATCGGTTCAGATTTAGATAAAGCCCCCATATATATGTTAGAACCGATTTGACATCTAAGCGCTGTAGAGACTGTATTTTATATCCGATCAGTACGAAATTCGACGGAAAGAGGTTTCTATTTTATTTGAATGAGTATTCAGGGAAAATCGATTAGATTTATATATAACCTCCATATATATGTTCCTCCTGATTTGGTTACAAAGCGCTATAGAAGTTGTACTTTACTTCCGATCATTACCAAATTCTCCAGAAAGATGTTTCTCAACTTAGGAACGAATATTGCTTAATTTAGCGATTAGT
Organism: Eudasyphora cyanicolor; assembly: GCA_963930755.1. NCBI lineage: Eukaryota > Metazoa > Arthropoda > Insecta > Diptera > Muscidae > Eudasyphora > Eudasyphora cyanicolor. The sequence continues at coordinate 61,748,449 of OZ005736.1, read as the reverse complement.
ATCGGTTCAGAATTAGATATATCCACATATATATGTTCTTACCAATGACCCTTATCGGATTGTAAGGGAGGTGTAGGGTATTATATAGTCAGCCCCGCCCGACTTTCTGCCTTTCCTTACTGGTTTATAGATGTTTATATTATGATAGATAAAGAAGACCCACCCCATTAATAGACCACAAAACTCTTAAAGAAAATAACCTAAGCTTTCTTTTGAGCCAAAAAAATCAAAATATGGATTTATACATAAATGTCAAAGCCATTTTTAATTTTGCGAATTTTTTTATTTCCTTAAAAAATATTGAAGAAAATGCTACTTTGGGCAACATTTTCTAGATACAATAGGTAACTTTAGTCTATGAATGGGAGAAAAGGACCGATGGACAATCTGCTATCGATTTCGTTGAATTTTTTGTCATAACCACTTTCTATAGGATTTCTTCAGATCAGTAGACATCGCTTTTCAAAATGTACTCACTTGTCATGAAATCCCCATATACTCATAGAGCTGTCTGCTAAATTTGACAATTAAATTAAATTTGAATTTTGCACGATTGAAATCGATTCTGGAGTGATATGTGGCTCTACTGTAAGAACAAGTCTTGTAAATAAATTTACAAATTTTAAGTTCACTAAAGGCAACCAAAGTTCAGTTAAACACATTATATGTGTGGAGCAATTAGGACAAGCCTTTTAAAAATAGCATACTCGTATGTAAATTGACTTCATAAAATTAGTTGTAAGAAACACAAAACCCCAATCGGATGTCTCCCAAAATACAAATATAGGGTGATCTAAGTAGAGATACTTTTTTCAATAGCCTTTTTTTGACAGATCACGTGTGAGTCGTGTCATGCTGTCATGTTATTTTTGTTAAGTATTAGTATAGGAAGACTTACGCCTGAACAACGTTTACAAATTATTCAGTTTTACTATCAAAATAATCGTTCGCCAATTGCGCTAAGTCATTTTTTTTTTAATCCAAAAAAAACTTTCCATTCGACCCACGACCTTGACACCCATGAGCAATATTTTAGCTCTCGTTAAGAGCTATCTTTTTGCCATTGACTGATTCCCGATCCGACGTACCGGAATCATTGGTCCATATTTCTTCAAAAATGATGCCGGTGAGAACGTAACCGTCAATGGCAACCGTTATCGTGCCATGATAACCGACTATGAGATGCCTGAAATTGAAGCTCGTGATCTCGGCGACACTTGGTTTCAACAAGACGGCGCCACTTCCCACACATCGCACCAATCAATGGATTTATTGAGAGAACACTTCGGTGAGCTGATAATTTAACGTTTTGGGCCGGTCGATTGGCCACCAAGATCGTGTGATATCACACCGTTAGACTTTTTCCTGTGGGGATATGTAAAGTCTAAAGTTTATGCGGACAAACCCGCTTCGATTCACGCCTTGGAGCAAAACATCACGAGTGTCATTCGCCAGTTACCAGTCGAAATGCTGGAACGAGTCATCGAAAATTGGACTCAACGGATGAACCATCTGAGACGTAGCCGAGGCCAACATTTGATAGACATAATCTTCAAAAAATAAATGCCATAGAATGTTCTTTCACAAGATAATAAACATTCAACATTTAATTTGATTTTTTTTAAAAAAGTAGGGAACTTCGGAATATATCACCTATTATTTATGGGATATTTTTAATTTTTTATTACCAACTAAATTAATTGATTTTGGTTTGTCAGTGGGATATTCTTTGATAAAAATAAACGAAAATACAATTAATTTGTTTAGTGTACATTTCTATTTTATTTTAATATCTTAATTGTAATTTTTAAGGAATACGAGTATTGAATTAGACTTTTAAAAAAATATTTTTGAACGTAAAACGGTTATTAACGAATCAGACTAGTTAATTTTAACTGCCTGTTTTAAAAACAAATTATATTTTTTAGTTCAAATTATGACTCAAAAATTTAATAACATAAAGAAGATATTTAAATATTTTCGTTAAACTGAAATAAAATGTTTATATCCAAGTTCAAAGGGTTGTAGGAAACTATGAATAATACATCCTTTCGCTATTTGAATTTTTCTACTTTAAGAAATACGCAATTCGTAGAAATGAATGAGAAAAGGTCTGCATTTTTAAAATCGCCTTAAGAATATTTTCTGCACAAAAGTAAACATATTGTTTCTATTGAGTTATACAGTTTTTCTTTTATAAATTAAAAACACTAAAATTTGTTGAAATTGCATTTTGTAGTTTTAGCTACGGGTCAAAAGTGTTATACATCTGTTTGTTCGGCGGAAATGCGTTTCAGGACATTTTAAGTTATTTGAGCAATGTCCGTCTGTCTGTCAGTGTATGTGGCTGCAGCGCACGATAACTCTTGAAAGGACAACGGATTGATCTACAATTTTATATGAAATAATACTTTTTATATCTCAGGCTATGTTCAAAGATAGACCATATTGGTCCACTCTTACTAATACCTCCCTCACACATGGTAGCTTATATACTACCTATCCGAATTCTCTGTAATTGCACACATAGTGATATCATATCTCGCTATCGCCTTGAGGAAAATGGGCGAAGTTGCCCCTCCCCTTTTTGTACAAAAAGTGAACTGCTTACAACTTCAATATCAGCGCATATAAATATTAGAAATTGTGTAGGTACATCCAACAGCCCAAAAACCAAAAATCGAGATAATATTTTTTTGTAGGTCTTGGCGAGTAAAACAACGTTTGTTCCAGAAATTTGCCGGACATCCCCAAAATCCGGATTTACGGGTAAAAAAAACGATTTTCTTGCCTTTTTCACTTTAATGCATATAACATTGGTAATTATTAACCCGTTTTCAATCCCTAAACGAATTTTGAAAGAAGAGACTTAAACCTTTCGAACGATATATATTTTGTCCTACAAACACACTTTTGTCATTTTTTTTTCGTTATTTTCTAGTTTAGGCCATGTTTTTACGAATAATTTTGCGAGATAACCGCAAGATTAATTGATTGACTGAGTTATTAAAGTTTCATTAAAACTAAATGTGTACATAAATAGTAGTTTTGACGATGATGACGAATTAAAACAAGGCACATATTTCTATGACCTAACCGGTGTATATTCCCAACATTACATATTTATCAGATATTTTATAAAAAATAGTATATATTATAAAGTTATTGATGGCTTGTATTTCTAGAATATTTCTAGTTGGGCTTTCATTTTAATTGCTTAAAATATTTCGACTGCTTTCGGCAGTCATCTTCAGGGAAATTCACTTTAAAATATAAATAAATAACAAATTATACAGGGTGGCTGATGAATATTGCTACATTAAGAAACTCAAATAACTTGCTTTTCAGTGTATGGAATTCAGGTTTCTTTTATTTATGTTAAAGCTCATTAAATTTAATTAAATATAGCTTAATTAGTTTTATATAATAATGGAATTTAAATGCCTCCCCTGCTCGTTGATGCATATGCAGCATCTTACCAAAAAGTTGTTCATTACTGCTTGGAGCGTTGAGACGGGAATAGCCGGAATTGTTTCTCGAATGGATTGCTTTAGTTCATTCAAATTTGTTGGTTTTGCTTTGTAGACTTCCTGTTTGCAATAACCCCACAAGAAAAAGACAGGTGCAGTAAGGTCAGGCGACCTGGGGGGCCAACGGAATGTGGAGTTTCTGGATATCAGCTTATTAGGAAATTTTCGCCGCAATTCTGTCATAACAGACCGGGCTATGTGAGGAGTTGCACCATCTTGCTGAAACCACACGGAGTTGAAAAACATTCTCATTCGGCGTAATTCTGGATAGAAAAACTCTCTCAACATGCTCAAGTAACGGTCTCCAGTAACTGTAGCGGTGTGACCGTTTTCTTCGAAGAAGTAGGGCCCGACAATGCAGCGTGATGAAGCTGGACACCACACTGTGACACGAAGTGGATGCAATTCCGTCTCATGGAGTATCTGTGGGTTGGAAGCACTCCATATTCGACAATTTTGTTTGTTTATGTTGCTGTTTAAATCGAAATGGGCCTCGTCAGACATGAAAAGACAGTTCAACATGTTTCCGTCCTCTTCCACCATTTGAAGCATCTTCTGGAAAAATTCCAAGCGAATCGCTTTCATCAGCCTCCCTGTACAATAATGTGAAAAGACAAAAAATAATATAACAATAATTAAATTTAGAACAGAAACTACCGACAACTTCTTAATTAACGATTAACTAACAAATTATTTTCATCGTCCGTATTTTTCCACTAAATTTCTCTAAATCTGTGCACAATGGTCAGTGTCAGTTTTATAGTTCATTCTCTCATCTTGTGGTACATTTATTATGTATAACATTTCTAATGTGTATCTCCTTATGTAATTTTTGTCCTGTGTCACAATGTCAACTTCTTTCAAAGTTGATTTATGTCCCGTCAGAATGCAGTATGCTGCAGTAGCTTTCTGATCAGGCCTTTGTACGGATATCCTAGTCTTCAATTTGGATTTACTCGTAGTCGTACCAATATATACCTTCTGGCACAAATTGGTATTGTTAACCTCACATTTAATATTATAAACTATGTTAGATTTGTCCTCCTTTTTGACTTTTGATTTACTGATGCTGAAGAAGATGTTCACAGTGTTGTACGTCCTTTGTGCTAATTCGAAATTGTCTTTATCGTATATGATGGAATGACAACATCTTTCTGAAAAGTTAGGAATGTACGTCAGTGGTTGGTATATCTTTGCTATAGCCTCTTTTTGATCCTCTCGTTGTGGCTCCTTTACATGCAATATGAGTCCAACGATTGTTTTCTTCGCAGAGTCATTCATCTCTAAGATTTGTCGTATTTTCTCTTCGTTGGTTTTATGAAAGATAGGGTCACTGATGCTGAGAACCCTGTTGATAAAGTTGGTCGCCGTATTTGTTTTTATTCGTCTGGGATGTTTAGAGTAAAAATCGTCCGGTTGCTGTTTTCTTTTGATACCAGTCTAACTTCAGCAGGCAATTCAGTAGAGTATTTTGCTGTTTTCTTCTTCTTCCATAGTAAATTGTATCTGGTTGTTGAGGGAATTTAATGTTTTCAGAGTATTTTCTACTTCTGTCCTCTTTACAATACAGAATAGATCGTCCACATAATTATACGCTCACTTTAGTGATACAAGGGTATATATGATTTGCTACGGACCAAAAGTGTAACACATCGAAGGAGTGACCTAAGGCCCTAAGTATGTTCGGCGGATATTCGTTTTAGGTTAAGTCGAATGAGCAATGTCCGTGCGTAATGCTGTTATAGTGCATACAGCCCCGTGAAAAGTGGGCTTTAGCACCACGCCCGATTTTGTACCTCCCACACAAAATGATCAAATCATACTTAAATGGAGTTGCTCATAACGGTAATATACCAGTGCCCATAATTTATATATTACATTACTCACAAAGTGAGGGTATACCTTAGTCGGTTTACCCGACTAAAACTTTCTTACTTGTTTGTCCATAATTGTGGTTTAATAGTCAACTTATGCATTCGTACATCTTGTCCTGTAAAACATCATGTAAATAAACTTATCGGAATCTTTGTATATTCTTCAATTTGGTTATATTTATCCTTTATCGTATTTATGGCTAAGTTTACTAATATAATCGGGAACAGTGAAATCACGTAAATAATATTAATATTTCTTCATCTTCAATATGTTCGTTGTTAATTTTGGATTTAAGTCGTACAACATCATTCATGTTATACAACGAGTCCTTTGTTAAATTCTGAAGCCTGTGAATTTACCGACGAGCAGATTGGTCGTAAAGGGAGTTACTCTTATCGCAAACTACTTTCCTCATTCCAATGCTATTAGTGTTGTCATTTAATTTAAGATTCGTCCATTTAAATTTTGTTAAGAAAATAGTTCTTAAACAGACTTTTCCAACAACGCAGCTCTAACCAAAACAAACTAACATTGTAATTAGTTTGACACATTGCTAAATTGTACTCGTATTATCAGATTGTATTACTAAATATGTAAAATTACAAAATGTAAAATGTGACTTCTGGCAAACAAGTGGGTCATTCGACCTATAGTGCAATGGAAAAAATGTGTAAATATGCAAAAATAAACACTGCCTACAATTGTTGAACAATTATCGGAGTAGTATTTGGAATCGAACAAAAAATAAGTGTATTCGTGAGTGTTCTGCAAAGAAACAAACATGTGATTTTAATTGTAAATAAAAAGTTTATGTATGCAAGTATGTCGTAATTGCATACTAAATGTTTAAGAGACTCTAAAAATATGTATATTTATTAGTGTCAAATTGGGGCTTTCTCAAAGTTTGCAGAGGTGGTATTAGATAATTTAAGTTTTAAATTTGGGCCACTGCTGGATCTTTAGGGACACAAAGTTGGCCACTTCGGGTGTTTAAAATGTTAAAGCGTTTATCCTATTAATATTAATATTGTTTGTATGTTACCGCATCACGCCTAAACGGCTGAATCCGGAAATTAAAATAGGCTACTTCGATTTTCCGATTTTACACTCGCATACACATAAGTGTTGTATAAACCACTGGCTACTCATGTAGTAATTTTTTTTGCCAGTGGTTAGTTCTAGTGGAAAAAAAATTTTGTATTATTTTTGTCCTTTCAGAAGCCTCTTATAAGATACAAAGCTAAATTTTTGTAAATTTGAAGAACTATACATGACAAATATGTTCGTTAAATATAATTTGCAGATCTCAGACTGTGGTCAGTATAGCAGTGACCAAAACATTTTTCGTTATATAACTGATTCTAAAAGTTCCCTAAGAGCTAAGAAAATGTATATACACATACTGACCTACGAAAACTATTGATGTGAAAACTGGACATAAAAATGCGTCTTAAAATTTCAAAAAACCTTTTAAAAATATATCGCTCTCCACTTACTGTGGTGATATATCTAACGTGGTCAATTCTCGGACTGTGGTCAGCGTACCAGTGACCAAAACAATTTTCACTTTTTCTAAGAAAAAGAAAATAAGAAAAGAAAAAAGAAATAATTTATTGTTAGACCCTTTTGATTTACTTGATTAAATTCGTATTTTTGATAAAAGGGCATTAAAATTTGGCCAGGATAAATAAATATCTCAATTTCAGATTTTTAGTTTATTCGCCTTTGTTCCTTTATGATGACGATATATGGCGGTTATAGCTAAATCTAAACCGATTTGGCATTATTTCGTCCTTTCAGAAGCCTCTTATAAGATAGAAAGCTAATTTTTTGTAAATATGAAGAACTACACATGAAAAATATGTTTGTTAAAATAATATGCAATTCTCAGACTGTGGTCAATGTAGCAGTGACCAAAACAATTTTCAATATATCACTGATTTTAAAAGTTCCCTAAGAGCTAAGAAAATTTATATACACATGCTGACCTCAAAGGAGATGCGAAAACAACTTTATGATGTCCAGCCTGAGGTCAAACTGTACATAAAATCGCATCTTAAAATTTCTAAAACCTTTTAAAAATATATCGCTCACCACTTGCTGTGGTAATATATCTAACGTAGTCTATTCTCTGACTGTGGTCAGCGTAACAGTGACCAAACCAATTTTCAACTTTTCCGTACTTTAATCCTACTAATTTATGTGTATGTATTATGATCCTACTAATTTATGTGTATGATTTTACAATTTATGTGTACGATTTTACACCAAGCGACTTTTGAACGCCTGACCGTTGCGGCTCCTATAAGAGGTAGACTCGAGTGTTAAATAACCGACAGATTATCCACATAATCGATTTTTGGCTTTTGCGGTCAGTTTAGCAGTGACCAAAGCAATTTTAATTTTTTTTTCACTGAATTTCAAAATTCTTTAAGAGGTTTTTGATTCTTCCATTATTTTAAAGATCGTATTTATTTATCGTATGTTTATGCGCATATACCGATCTTCAAAGAAATGCGTTGTCCGGCCTGAGGACAACATGGTCACAAAAATCGCGACCAAAAAATGTGTAAAAGTCGTTCTTCAATTACAGCGGTAATATATTTACCAAAAATTTTTGTTAATTTTTGAGTGTGGTCAATATGTATGCACGTGATCAGTTTTTGAATTATGCGATATGATTTCTATTGTCATGTATACGTATTTTATATCGAAATTTGGAACATACATAGCATTTACACGATTTGAACTGTGGTCAGTGCAGTAGCGTCCAAAACAATTTTCAATGGATAAATTAATGTGTCATGTTCAGGGAACATGAACATTCGCATTCGCTAAAACCAAATTTGGAATATTCGCTTTCGCATAAATATATATCAGCATTCGCTACCTCAATCAAAAAAAAATAGTATAAATGTTTAAACAAAAAATAGATTTTGTACGGCAGTTTTAAACTACGAAAGTGAAAGCTATAACTTGTCTTAACTAAACTTTGAATTCCAAATTTTTTGAAAGTTAATGAATACTACATTAAATAATAACTATGAACACCTTTAAGGAGAATTGCTGGACCAATTTAACCATGTCCGTCCATCCATAACATAATAATAAGCTCCGCCAGACTTTACCCATTCCTTACTTGTTTTTCAAATCTGTTTGTTTTTGTTGTATGATTAATTAAATATTTTATATTTAATAAATTAACTGCAATACATACGAGTATATTGAATTTAAAAGACAGTAAGTAGGAATTATTCTACATAAATGATTCTTTTCCGTTAATCAGTTTTTGATATTTGCTTCGTATTCGCAAAAAATATTACTCGGTTTCGCTTTCGCAAAAATAAATTTTTCAATATTCGCTACCGCTTTCGCATTCGCAAGAAACAATTTTTAATATAAGCTTTCGCTTTCGCTAAAGCCACTTTCGTTACATCCCTGGTGTATATACATATAGATCTTTAAGGATATGCGAAATCCACTAGATTACAAATGTCCAGTCTGGGGTCAAATCTACTATAACAACTAAACCGATTAAATCGAAATATGGAACATACATAGATATCATTGTATGAAATATGTAATGATATAATAAACCTTTTTATTTTCCGAGATGCGTTTTGAATCTCTTGACCGCTGAGAGGTATTATCATGATTTTGAGATAAAATCAATTTTTATGTTCGGCGTATGATGAAACAGACAAAGCTATTTGTTAACCACAGTTTTAAAAAACTTATACCTATCTTTAACATTAGCCAAAAATAGTACTAATGTTTCAATAACACCAGACTAACTACGACCATGACCATCTAAAGTATCCCATATTCAACGCTCTGTTCTATACGCGTACAATAAGCGGTCAAGTGGTCGAACATTAATTGGAGAAAATCATAAAAGTATGGATTTTTTCAAAACATTGGCGTATCCACCAAATTTTACGAAAATAAGCCCAGCCCAGTAGACGTCATCCTGAAGCAAATAAATAGTAATCTTATAATCGACCTGTGGTCAAACTGACAAAAGTATTTGAAAATCAAAAATATCTGTTAGTCGTTGAAACAATCTTAAATTTGACAAGTCGGCTTTTAGTCCTACAGCAAATAAACATATACATTACTGAGAATAAGCTATGAATTTTTATATTACAATTTGGATCAGATTTACAATAGTACTGCTTTGATGTTGTCTTTTAAACGGAGCTTTTATTAGAAAACCTTAAAGCTTAAGAAAATTGGAACACAGTATCAAAAGACACCCCGAGCACGGCCGGCTATTAATATTTTACTATGATATATGTTCATAATTGGATGCTAAATTTTTACGAGTCCCTAACAATATATTTAGTAGTAAAAGAAAATCGGCCCACATCTCTTATAACTGCCATATAACATAATTTCCGATTTTCTATCTACGAGTTATAGAATATTTAGTTTATATCAGATCATTAAGGAATTTGCAAGATAAAACTTCTTGATTCAGAAACGTATACTGTGCTAAAAAATCGGTTCAGAGTTGGGAGTAGCCCCTATATATGGGAGATTTCATGCCGAGTCAATTTTAAAAAGAGTAGTTATGATACAAAATTTCTACGAGATTGGACTATCAGAGTTGGAGTGCGTTGAATTTTGACATTTTGGTCAAACGGCTCTGTTTTCCCATCTAACAGTATGCAACCAATTACATATTGTACTAAGAAAATGTTGCCCAAAGCGATTCGATAGCTTTTTATTTATTTAAAAAAAGCAAAAATATATATATAATAAAAAACAAAAAAAAGCAAAAATATTTTTTGCGAGTTTAAAACTTCTTTTGACATTTTTGTCAAATTTTTTGCTCAAACGAAAGTTTATGCCATTTTTAAGATCTTTGGGGTCTTGTCTACCCAGCAAAAAAGAGCATCCAAAGAAGCAATAAAAATCCCCAACTTATGATCCGGAAGTTGTTCTAATTTGGATTTTCACCAATGAATTTAACAAGGGGTTGTCGCGCCGGGGAAGTTCTTCTTTGTCACCACTTTTGCACAACTCTTTTAAAGCTCTGTAAGATGTGCTTTTTATACCCTACACCACACTGTGGTACAGGGTATTATAAGTTTGTTTCAAGGCAGATGTTTGTAACACCTGAAAATAACACAGCTAGACCCACCTTAAAGTATACCGATCGACTCAGAATCACTAGCTGAGTCGATTTAACGATGTCCGTCCGTCCGTCCGTCTGTCCCTGTAAAGTTGTTCGTCGACTACAGGTTGCAATTTCACTTCGATCGTTCTGAAATTTTGCAGTTTAGAGTATTTCGCGGCTGTTAAGTTTCGTCCGATTTTGCTCTTTAGTCCTGTAGAAGCTGTATTTTACATCCAATCATTTTGAAATTTAGAGTGGTAGAGTTTCTTGATCCATGAACCAACACTACCGAATTTGAAAAAAAATCGGTTAAGATTTAGCTATAGCTCCCATATATATGTTTCGTCCGATTTGGCCCTTTAGTCCTATAGAAGCTGTATTTTACATCCAATCGTTTTGAAATTTAGAATGGTAGAGTTTCTTGATCCATGAACCAACATTGCCGAATTTGAAGAAAATCGGTTAAGATTTAGCTATAGCTCCCATATATATGTTTCGTCCGATTTTGCTCTTTAGTCCTGTAGAAGCTGTATTTTACATCCAATCATTTTGAAATTTAGAATGGTAGAGTTTCTTGATCCATGAACCAACACTACCGAATTTGAAGAAAATCGGTTAAGATTTAGCTATAGCTCCCATATATATGTTTCGTCCGATTTGGCCCTTTAGTTCCATAGAAGCTATATTTTACACATTTTACAAAGATTTAGCTATAGCTCCCATATATATCTTTCATCCGATTTGGCTCTTTAGATCCAATCGTTTTTATACCCTACACCACACTGTGGTACAGGGTATTATTTAAGTATAAAATGTCCCAAAAGTAAATTTATGTAAACAATTTATACATGAATTACAAAATTTATATATCAGAGTTATTCAATATTACGAGAGTGGTGTAGGGTATTATATAGTCGGCACCGCCCGACTTTAGCCTTTCCTTACTGGTTTAGTGTTGGATTTATTTGATGAATGTATGTCGTTCTTATTAACATCTTGGGTCCAGAGATTTCATATTTTAAAGGAATACGAATGTTGACATAGGGAACGTATAAATAATATACTATTGCCAAAGATATCAACTATCATATATACACTAAAAAAAAAGCGTACTGAAAATCAATGAATTTTTCGTAAAGTTTAAGATTTCGGCAATGATTTCGAGCCAAAGACAATCACTATAAAAATAAGAATGTTTTATAGTAAATTCAAAGACATGAATAGTACCTGTTTTGATGATGCATTTCATAGAATCAAGAACATTTGGTAATAAAACTAATTAAGTTTGGCCTTAAAATATGCACGTTTTGGCGTAAATTGAAGTATACCTTGTGCTTATATTTAGTAAAATATCATAAAATTTAAAACGTTATCGTATTAAATTTTAAAATATATATCCTTGATATAAGCATATACTGGTAATTAATTTAAAGCATAAATACAGTTTTTTAAAATATGTAGGAAAAATTGCTTACATTGTTTTTATTCGAATGCCACTCATACTAAAGACCCACAGAAACCATTTCAATATTCATAGAAGATATGATTCTTGTATACAAGTTTCCACGATAAATTCAAAACACAACACTTCCCTTTTCTAAAAATTGGTTTTATTATTTTAATATTACACTAAAAAAAAGCGTACTGAAAATCAATGAATTTTTCGTAAAGTTTAAGATTTCGGCAATGATTTCGAGCCAAAGACAATCGCTATAAAAATAAGAAGGTTTTATAGTTAATTTAAAGACGTGAATAGTATTTGTTTTGAGGATGCATTTCATAGAATTAAGAATTTTGGGTAATAAAACTAATTAAGTTTGGTCCTAAAATAAGCACATTTTTGCGTAAATTTAAGTATGGCGCGTGCTTATTTTTAGTAAAATATCATATAATTTAAAACATTATCGTAATAAAATTTAAAATGTTTGTCCTTGATGTAAGAATATACTGGTAATTAATTTAAGGCATACATGAATTTAAATACAGTTTTTTTTTAATCTGTATGGAAAATTCGTTACATTATATTGATTATAATGTTACTCTTTTAAATGAATCATTTACTATTCATAGAAAATTCAATAACACAACACTTTATCTTTCTAAATAAATATTTTATTTGTTATATTTTATATTGGAAAATACAAAAAAATATAATACATATTACGGATAACCTTGAACATTTTATAATTTAAAACAATATGTAATTGTATAAAGACAAATCGGCCAACACACTATGAAGCTTGACTTTTATTCGAATATTGTATTGTTATGTATCGATTCTATAGCGGGATTCGTGTCTCTATTTATTGACCATGAACAATTTTTATCGGAACCGACCTTAATGATTTTTAACCTAGAATTTGGCTGGAATTTAAATAGAAATTATATAAAACAAATATTATATTATTATATCATATAGTTTGGATGCTCACTCATTTCCTGCAATTTGTAAATTTTTAATTCCCCACTGCATTTTTCATATATCCAAATAATGTTCAATTGCGCGAACTAAAATAAAAATAATTTCAATAGAAATCAAACAGAATGATTTATATACGATAAAGTATTAAAATAAATTTTATCATATAACTGTCACAAAATGTTGAAAGATAAGAGATATATTAAAATCTTTGGAATATACTTACTTGCACTGAAACAGGCAAAAAATTCGTGAAAAGTATTTATAAAACTTATATTTACTATTCTATGTTCAATTGTTTACACATTTTTTGCAAATATTAAAATAATTTCCCATTTTTGTTCTTCTTCTTCCCGTTAATTCACAATTATTGATAAAATCTCTCCAAAAATTGGATGCCATATTGCTAAATATAGGGTGCCCAATCTGGCAACATCATACTCGATTAAGACATGAACACAAGCACCAAACTTCATCGGGAACTAATAGTGCTTAAAAGTGCTTAGCTCCCCATACAAATTAAGCACTTATGGTGTAACGAAAACACGCCTATTATACATTTCTGAGCAAATAAATTTTATTTGAAAATCAATAAAATATATGTGGAACGCATATATTAATATATTACAACAAAATATATTTGCGAACTAAATTTATCAAATAAAATAGGTGTTTAAATACAAATAAAATTATTCTTTAGGAATTTATCCCAATATATTTTATTTAAAAATGATTTTCAAAACTTTGCTGACTTTTTAGAATTTCAGTTAAAACGTTTCCTTGGTTTCGAATTGTACCTCCCAGTTACAATACCATATGCAGCATTAACTTCAGTTTAAATCAATCATTTTAAAATTTCTGAGTTAGTATTCTAAGTCATAATTTCTTGTCAATCCTCCAAGTAATTTATTTTGATCCACGATTTAAATTATTATTATTTATTATTTTTACGAACTTTAAAAATGTCTTAAAAATAACTTTGAATTTATAAAAAATTTAACACAATTAACGTATTTTCTGAATTCTTAAGTGCAAATAAATATTTGTTTCGGAAATGATAGTCCCAAATAAAAACATACTGGAATGTAAACAAAGATTTGTTTAGAATAACATTTTCCCAAATATATACTTTTTGTGTGTACCCAATATTATATGTTTAGAGTGTACCCTAAACACATATATGTTTCAAGCCGAATATGTTTGGGACAATATACTACAGAAGCGATTTTTTTCAGCGTGTACATTTTTCATATAAAACCAGTAAGGAAAGGCAGAAAGTCGGTCGGGGCCGACTATATAATACCCTACACCTCCCTAATAATGCGATAAGGGTCATTGCGATAATAATTTGGAATAATTGGTAAATGGGTAGGAACATATTATCTAATTCTGGCCCGATAATCGCTAAATTAAGCAATATTCGTTCCTAAATTGAGAAGCATATTTCTGGAAAATTTTAATGATCGGAAGTAAAGAACAACTTCTATAGCGCTTTGATACGAAATCAGGAGGAACATATATACGGATGTTATATATAAATCTGAACCGATTTTCCCTGAATACTCATTCATGTACGAGTAAAAAGACATCTTTCTGTCGAATTTCGTACTGATCGGATATACAATACAATCTCTACAGCGCTTACATGTCGAATCGGGGGTAACATATATATGGTGCTATATCTAAATCTGAACCGATTTTCTCCGAATTTGGCAGTATTTCTTCATGTAGAAGGAAACCTACATGAAGTTCGCACTGATCGGATATAAAATAACATTTTTACAGCGCTTACATGTGAAATCGGGGGTAACGTATATATGGGGGCTATATCTAAATCTGAACCGATTTCTTCCAAATTTAACAGTGTTCATTCAAATAATAGGAAACCTCCTTCTGTCGAATTTCGCACTGATCGGATATAAAATAGAGTCTCTACAGCGCGTACATGTCAAATCGGGGTAACATATATATGGGAGCTATATCTAAATCTGAACCGATTTTCTCCGAATTTGGCAGTATTCCTTGATGTAATAAGAAACCTCTTTCTGCCGAATTTCGCACTGATCGGATATAAAATACAGTTTCTATAGCGCTTACATGTCAAATCGGGGGTAACATATATATGGGGCCTATATCTAAATCTGAACCGATTTCTTCCAAATTTAAAAGTGTTCATTCATATAATAGGAAACCTCATTCTGACGAATTTCATACTGATCGGATATAAAATACAGTTTTTACAGCGCTTACATGTGAAATCGGGGGTAACATATATATGGGGGCTATATCTAAATCGGAACCGATTTTCTCCGAATTTGGTAGTATTCCTTCATGTAATAAGAAACCTCTTTCTGCCGAATTTCGCACTGATCGGATATAAAATACAGTTTTTACAGCGCTTACATGTCAAATCGGGGGTAACATATATATGGGGGCTATATCTAAATCTGAACCGATTTTAACCAAATTCAATAGGGATCGTCCTTGGGCCAAAAAAAAGATATGTTTAAAGTTTCGTCGTGATCGGACCATAATTGCGACCTGTACTTTGATTACAAGAATACATGCACAGACAGACAGACGGACAGACAGACAGACGGACAGACGGACAGACAGACGGACATAGCTAAATCAACTCAGAAAGTGATTCTAAGTCGATCGGTATAATAAACGATGGGTCTATTTCTTCTCCTTTTGGGTGTTACAAACAAATGCACAAAGTTATAATACCCTGTACCACAGTGTGGTGTAGGGTATAATGAATATGGAAGACAATATTTTATATTTACTTTTATTCAATACTTCGTGAAAAGAAAGCAGCTTATTTACAATTATTTTTGAGCAAAAACGCTTATTATTTTGATTTTAGTAAAACAAAAATATCCCTTGGACCAAATTATAAGGCAATATATATACATACATATATTACCGTTTATAAAGGAAACGACACAAAAATTGGACCAAATGGGCCTAATCTAACAGCAGGTTTAATTATGGAGTACTTATGAAGCAATTATGAACACGAAATCAAGGAAAAATAAATTATATTTGGAAAACTTTTTAACAATAACTTTGTTTGTGTGAAAACACGTATTTTATATGTGAACGTCAGTTCGCAAATATATTTTGTTCTAATACATTAATATATGCGTTCCAAATTAAATTTCTTGATTTTCAAATAAAATATATTTGTTCAGAAATACATAATACTTACAAATATTGTTTCCAAATCTATTTCCTTTCAATTCAAACATTCCCATGTAGGTGTATGCTCACTTATTTTTTGCAACTTATAAATGGCATTCAGCACTGCATTTTTTATATATCCATCACATTTATCTTCAAATATTGCGTGATCTAAAAATTAAAATAATTAAATTTTTTCTGAAAATAAATCAAATGCAAATAAATTTTATCATATCACAATTGGAAAACGCTGAAAGCTAAGAGAAATATTTCAACCGTTCATATATTACGTTGAAATATTTTGTAAAATTTGCCACTCTTCTCACAAAAGACCCATTCTAAAATTGTTTTACTAAAAAATTAAAAAAGATAGTTATATGTATAACATATTATTAATAATAAATTTCTATATTGCCACAAATAATTTTACATTTCTGCATTACCCGCTGGTATTTTTAATAAATAAATACTTTCAATTAAAATGTGTTTTGTTAATTTTGTAATTGCCAATAAGATGTTTATTTCAGGATAATAATATTATTTTTCACGTACCTAAACATTTTCCCATTGTCTCTTTCAGTATTAAAAAATCTATTACTCACATTTTTGTCATCCATTTGGCACAAATCTCTTCACAGGACTTACAAACCAGATCTCCTTCAAAAACGCATGTACATCGCCATAAATAACATACAGCACAGGACTTACAAACAAGATCTCCTTCAAAAACGCATGTACATCGCCATAAATAACATACAGCAAAAATAACTATGACACACGCACTCCCTTATCACAGAGATCGATGGTGACGCCGACGGCATAACCACATGCATACACACGTGTACACGACGGTTTCATTTTTTGTTGTTGATATGCTTTAGCAAAAATAACTGTTAATAGCCCATATTAAAATTATTTTCGATGCAATATGCACGTATATATGCACGTATACTTACATATTCACAGCAATCAAATTTTTTCACAATCCGCGTCCCGAAAACAGACAACCGTTTCCTTCCATCGCTTGTAAATAACTGACGATTTAAAAGAAAACGAACAAAAGAACTGTTCTCTATTTTCTCTTCTAGCATTCCATAACAATTATTGATTCATACAGTACCAAACAAAACTGATTCTCCGAGCGAGAGAGGGAGGGAGAGATTGTATAATTCTCTCGTATGTATTCTTAAAAATAATGACAATAGTCATAAAATTTATTACCAAGACAGCCTTTCGTTTAAGGGGAGCATAGCCTTAAATTTATTACTCAAATATCTCATACTGTTAATTAAGTCCGATTCGGCATTAAAACTATGACATGTCTACGTCGTAGTGTTAATGTAGAAAATCCTTAAAAGTATTGAAATATTACTTAAAATAATGCGGATTGTCACAAAAATAATGATTTTTTCTTTAATTTAAATGCGTACACTTAAAGAAGCGCGTACACAAAACTAATGATTAGATAGACATTAATTCAAATTCAAAAAACTTTATATTAAGGAAAATTTCGTAAAAAACGTGTAAATTTTCATTATTTTAATGAAAATTGTCATTGAATACTTAATATAAGAATGTGTCATCATTAGTTTTATTACTATTTTTTTTCAGTGTATGTAGATATGTATGTTTAGGACATTTGAAGATGTCTGTAATCTGTATGGTGTAGATGGCTCTTGAAAAGTGTGACCCCATAGTGTCATTAACATTCTCACAAAAAAAGTTTTCCATAGCCCCGGTTCAGAGAGTAGTAAAGTACCACAGTGTGGTACAGTATGTATGGTATGGTATATTTAATTACCATAATTTCTTTTAAAATTATTTAATTATAACGTACACCACACTGTGGTACAATTTATTATGATTTTATGCATTTGTTTCTAACACCAAAAATGAGAAGAGATATATAGAACCATCGTTTATTACACCGATCGACTTAGAATCACTTTCTGAACCGATTTAGCTATGTCAGTTTGTGCATGCATTCTTGTAATCTATGTGCAGGTCACAAATATATGTAGTCCGATCTCAAAGAAATTTTGTACATATCTTTATCTTGGGACAAGACAATTCGTATTGAAATTGAAAGACAATCCGTATTTCTTTCGTCTACGGCGAACGATCAAAAAGTTCTCAACTATTTAAATATCAGTTTAGAACCAGATATCGTAATATATATGAATGTACCTTCGATTTAGCTTATACCCTCTATAGAAGATATAATTTCCTTTCGATGTTCATGAAATTTGGTAAAGAGTATCTTATTTTAACAGTTGATATCTGTGTGAACAATATCGGTTCAAATTTATATATAACCCCACATACTCGCATGGATGTGTACCTTCCGATTTAGCATCTGAGCTCCATAGAAGTCATATTTTAGTCAAATGTACTATATTTTGCACAAAGGATTTTTTTTATCCGAGAATTAACGGTCACTAGCAAGGTTGGAAAAATGTGGTTTCATGTTTTACATCAGATCATTATTAAATTTGGCAGATATTAGTTTTTAGAATCACGAACACTGCGAAATTTGATAAAAAAAAATGGTTACCCTTCAGATAAAGGCCAAATTTAAATACAGACCCATATAGAATTTTACATCTAAAATAGGTGTCAAACACGATTTACAAAAATCAAAACAGCAACAAGAGAACAACTACAAAGGTTAAATAGATGAATGCAGTACGTTCTGTCTAATTCAATGTGAGTTACGCCTTTTGTTCTTTATCAAAAACGAGCACTTGATGTTACGTCTTTTTTTCTTGAATAAAATCGAGATTTTTTTGACGAAAAACGAATTTTCATTTTTTGAGGGTTACGCTCTTGGGCATTTCTGGTGACGCTATATTAACATTTTTGGAAAGTGTAAAGTGTTGTTAATAAATTCAGTTTTTATAGCAATCCAATGTACTACAATTCCAAAATTTAACATATTTCGAAGAAAATCAGCATACTTTGAAATGACTTTATGTTATTTTAATCGGCTATGAAAAAGTCGACTTGTAGGTCCGATTTATCGATCTAGTCGACTGAAACGAAATTTAATTGATGAAAAAGTCGACTAGCTTCCAGAACCATTCACTAATTCTGATATAGCCGCCATATAAATATATATTTCTTCCCTTTAGCACTATAGACGCAGTATTTTACATATATATCATAGCCCTCATACATACGTTCCTTCCGATCTGGACTTTTATAACTTCACAAGATTCATTTTACATCCAATCGTTTTAAAATTATGCATTCATGGGTTAATAATTTATATTCCGAAATTACATTTTGGTTAGTTATTTAGAAGAACTTCATTAAATGCCGAAAAAATTTTCATACTTATGAATTGCAACTACTTATAATGTTATTCATTTGGAAGTACTTCTTTTATTTTTTGCTGGGTATATAATGAAGAATATGTGTGTGTATGTTTGTACCGTATAGGCGCCTTCTTGACATTTCCACAGAATGCACACGTGTTAGGGGTGGTGAAAATAGTGTACTTGAATTTTCGATGTACCAAGTGGGCATGGCCTCGCCCATATAAGTCAACTTTTTAAATTGAGATACCTTGCACAATTTGTTAGCGAGAGCGCTGTAATTTTGTGCATATGTATCTGGTAGTCTACGTGATTGGTCCAAAAATGGGCGGAATCGGACGAATGGGCGTGGCCCCGCCCATATAAGCCAAATTTTGTAATTTAGGTATTTTTCACAATATATTAGAGAGAGTTTTGTAATTCTGTGTATATGTATCTGGTGGTAGTCTACGTGATTGTTTCATAAATGGGCGGGATCGGACAAATAGGCGTGGCCCGTGGTCAAATTTTTGAATTGAGATATTTTGCACAATTTTTTGGCGAGAGTGCTGTAATTTTGTGCATATGTATCTGGTGGTAGTCTAAGTGATTGGTCTAAAAATGGGTGGAATCGGACAAATGGGCGTGGTCCCGCCCATATAAGCCAAATTTTGAAATTTAGATATTTTTCACAATATATTAGAGAGAGTTTTGTAATTCTGTGTATACGTATCTGGTGGTAGTCTACGTGATTGGTTCATAAATGGGCGGGATCGGACAAATGGGCTTGGCCCAGCCCATACAAGTCAAATTTTTCAATTGAGATATTTTGCACAATTTTTGGCGAGAGTGCTGTAATTTTGTACATATGTATCTGGTGGTAGTCTATCAGATTGGTTTAAAAATGGGCGGCATCGGACAAAGGGGCGTGGCCCCGCCCATAGAAGTCAAATTTTGAAATTGAGATATCTTGAAAATTTTATTAGCGAGAGTGCTGTAATTTTGTACTTATAGATCTGGTGATAGTCTACGTGGTTGTTCCAAAAATGGGCGGGATCGGAATAACGGGAGTGGCCCGCCCACATAAGCCTAATTTTGCAATTGAGATATCTTGCACAATTTGTTAGCGAGTGTTGTAATTTTGTGCATATGTATCTAGTGGTAGTCTACGTAATTGGAACGGATCAATGGGCGTGGCCTCGCCCATAAATGCAACCTTTAGAAATTGAGGTATCTTGCACAATTTGAGAGTATATGCGTCTGGTGGAAGCCTGCGTGATTGGTCTAAAAATGATCGGGATCAGACCAAGGGCGTGGCCCCGCCCAAGTAAGCCAAATTTTGAAATTGATATATCTTCCACAATTTGTTAGCGAGAGTGCTGTTATTTTATGTATATGTATGTGGTGATTCGTAATTGGTTTAAAAATGGACGGGATCGGAAATCTCAATCTGGGGCAACGAAGTGGACCGGGTCCAGCTAGTTTATATATAAAAATAAACATAAACATGTAAAACCAGTAAGGAAAGGCAGAAAGTCGGGCGGGGCCGACTATATAATACCCTACACCTCCCTAACAATGCGATAAAGGTCATTGCGATAATAATTTGGAATAATTGGTAAGTAGGCAGGAACATATTATCTAATTCTGAGCCGATAATCGCTAAATTAAGCAATATTCGTTCCTAAATTGAGAAACATCTTTCCGGAAAATATTACTGATCGGAAGTAACGTACAACTTCTATAGCGCGTTGAGACCAAATCAGGAGGAACATATATATGGAGTTTATATATACATCTGGACCGATTTTCCCTGAATAATCATTCATGTAAAAAGACCTCTTTCTGTAGAATTTCGTACTGATCGGATATAAAATACAGGCTCTACAGCGCTTACATGGCAAATCGGTGGTAACATATATATGGGGGCTATATCTAAATCTGAAACGATTTTCTCCGAATTTGACAGTATTCCTTCGAGTAATAAGAAACCTCTTTCTGCCGAATTTCGCACTGATCGGATATAAAATAACATTTTAACAGCGCTTACATGTCAAATCGGGGATAACATATATATGGGGGATATATCTAAATCTGAACCGATTTCTTTCAAATATAAAAGTGTTTATCCATATAATAGGAAACCTCTTTTAGCCAAACTTCATACTAATCGGATATAAAATACAGTTTTTACAGCACTTACATGTCAAATCGGGGGTAACATATATATGGGGGCTATATCTAAATCTGAACCGATTTTCTCCGAATTTGGCAGTATTCCTTCATGTAATAAGAAAACTCTTTTTGCCGAATTTCGCACTGATCGGATATAAAATACAGTTTCTACAGCGCATATATGTCAAATCGGGGGTGAGATATATATGGGGGCTATATCCAAATCTGAACCGATTTTCTGCGAATTTAGCAGTATTCCTTCATGTAATAAGAAACCTCTTTCTGCCGAATTTCACACTGATCGGTTATAAAATAATTTTTTTAAGGCGCTTACATGTGAAATCGGGGGTAACGTATATATGGGGGCTATATCTAAATCTGAACCGATTTCTTTCAAATTTAACAGTGTTCATTCATATAATAAGAGACCTCTTTCTGCTGAATTTCATACTGATCGGATATAAAATAAAGTTTTTACAGCGCTTACATGTCAAATCGGGGCTAACATATATATGGGGGCTATATCCAAATCTGAACCGATTTTAACCAAATTAAATAGGGATCGTCCGTGGGCCAAAAAAAATATATGTGTAAAGTTTCGTCAAGATCGGGCCATAATTGCGACCTGTACTTTGATTACAAGAATACATCTACAGACAGACAGACGGACATTACAAGTCGATCGGTATAATAAACAATGGATCTATCTCTTCTGCTTTTGGGTGTTACAAACAAATGCACAAAGTCATAATACCCTGTACCACAGTGTGGTGTAGGGTATAAAAATAGAGTTTGAACAACATATTTTAGCATAACCCGACAATCATGTATCCTAACTGGTTCAGAAAAGCTTCTTCGCCTTCGTTTTCTTCAAATATCTTATTATACGAGATATCGCGAAAAATCAAATTTGTTGAAAAAATTTCAACTATATTTTAATTAAAACCACCTAAAAACATCGGAAAATAAATAATTTTATTATACTATCGTAAAGTCTTGTCGGTCATGAATAAAATGATACCATTCCGAAGAAAATCGATGCATTTTTAAAATGTCTACGAACATGGAATGTTCAGTTTTTAAGCACTCCTAAATTTTAAACTTTAGTTATAACTTAGGAAAGGTAATTGTATCTAGTTTTTGAGTATGAGTCTTATTTTTAGGTTTTTATAAACACGTTCACCACTTACGCAATAATACCTAATAAATTACAAATGCAAATTTAAAATATCCGTTATTTAGAGTTACTACACCCAGATTTAGGAAATTATTGTAATTTTTTTATTATGATAATATTGGTATGGTTCAATTACGAGTGCTGCCACGACCTCGGCAGCACACGCCCATCCGATGGTCCAAATTTTCGATGATTTGAACTCCCGGTTTAGGTGAACCACACCTAAATGTCAAGTTTTTTCTGCATTTCATTTTCTCAATTTCAAACTAACTCAATTTGAATCATGGAAAGATACACAATCGAGCAACGCGTTAAAGTTCGTTAAAGTTTTTTAAGCCTTTTACGAAAATGGGCGTTCAAATCAAAATGCATTTCGTGATGTTTTTTCGATCAGCATAATCGACCAAATGTGTCCACAATCGGGAGAATTGTGCGCAAATTTGGAAGATGTGAATGTGGACAATATGTTGTTTCAACAGGACGGTGCCACTTGCCACACAGCTAACGAAACAATGGCTGTTTTGCGCAACAAATTCAATAGCCGTGTTATGTTATAATTCGGCACATTAACGGCATAGAACCTCAATTATGCCTTAGCGTCATCGAAAATTTGGACCATCGGATGGAGGTCGCGGCGGCTATTTGGCCGATATATTGTTCCACACATAATTGAACCATACCAATATTATCATAATAAAAAGAAAAGACAATAATTTCCTAAATAATTTGTGTTTTATTCAAAATCAACATCGGCTCTGAAAATTTAACCACCCTTTACAATAGGTTAGCTATATGGATAGGAAAATAAGGCCGTTTGACTAAAATGCTCAAATTCAACACCATCCAACTCGGACAGTCTTTAACTGATCTTGTTGAAATGTCGTAACTACTATCCAGTAGGACTAAACATGATTCAAGTTTCATCCGGATCAGAAGACATCGGTTTTAAAATACATAATTTATACAATTATTGTTTTTTTTTCTTATTTGTTTGAAAATATTAAATGCGATACATTGTGGATGAGACATAAAATTAATTTTGTAATGGGTTTTATGTGCAAAACCAAAAACGAAACAAAATTAAAAAAAATATATATCATAATATTTCTATACATTGTTATTTGTAAATTGCATTAAACGGCGAACGTGTCTAAAGTTTACATGAATCAATTGCAAATTTCTATTTACATACATATATATACATATTTTAGCATATAATTCACATGCAGTTAGATTAATTATACATAAAGTTCATAAATGCACAACTCTGGGACCTTAGAGAAATATGTATGTTCACATTAGAAATTGCAGTTCTGTCTTCAGTTGTCATAAAGTATTTGCCATTGTCTGAAGTTATTCGCAAAAAAATGTATTTAACGAGGATACTATTTGCAGTTTTGCGGAATGATTACAATGCCTGGCACCCGGGTAATACTCCTTTCAACCAATTCCACCGAAGTGATCTATAAATTATTGCAATTTTATTATACTCAGATAGACAATTTGAGGATTATCCTATAGCAATGAATCATGTAATGATGGTGACGATAATATTTATCTATAAATACATGGTTGGTGTAATTGGCACAGCTTATATGGCTCAAAGAAAAGCCTATAATCTTAAAATGGAAATGCAGTGCTATAATGCTATACGAATTTTGTTTAATCTTTATGTCTTGATATTGGTAAGTAGAGTCGAGGTAAGAAATTGTTTTCAAAAAAGCCTTGATAAATCGACAACACTATGTACACTCTCCGCGCCACCAGTATTGTTGACACGCTTCTCAAATGTACACTATTTATACCCTACACCAATGTGGTACAGGGTATTATAAGTTTGTTTCACGGCAGATGTTTGTAACACCTAACACAGCTAGACCCACATTAAAGAATATCGATCGACTCAGAATCACTGGCTGAGTCGATTTAACCATGTCTGTCCGTCCGTCTGTCCATATAAAGTTGTTCGTCTACTACAGGTCGCAATTTTACTCCGATCGTTCGTGAAATTTTGCCGTTTAGAGTATTTCGCAGCTGTTAAGATCCCCATTGAATTTGGTTGAAATCGGTTCAGATTTAGATGTAGCTCCCATATATATCTTTCGTCCGATTTGGCCCTTTAGTCCTATAGAAGCTGTATTTTACATCCAATCGTTTTGAACTCCCATATATATGTTTCGTCCGATTTTGCTCTTTAGTCCTGTATAAGCTGTATTTTACATCCAATCGTTTTGAAATTTAGAATGGTAGAGTTTCTTGATCGATGAACCAACATTGCCGAATTTGAAGAAAATCGGTTAATATTTAGATATAGCTCCCAAACATATCTTTCGTCCGATTTGACCGTTTAGTCCTATAGATGCCATCCAATTGTTTTGATATTTAGAATGGTAAAGTTTCTTGATCCATGGACTAACATTGCCGAATTTGAAGAAAATCGGTTAAGATTTAGCTATAGCTCCCATATATATGTTTCATCCGATTTGGTTCTTTAGTCCTGTAGAAGCTGTATTTTACATCCAATCATTTTGAAATTTAGAATGGTAGAGTTTCTTGATCCATGAACCAACACTACCGAATTTGAAGAAAATCGGTTAAGATTTAGCTATAGCTCCCATATATATGTTTCATCCGATTTGGCTCTTTAGTCCTGTAGAAGCTGTATTTTACATCCAATCATTTTGAAATTTGGAATGGTAGAGTTTCTTGACCCATGAACCAACACTACCGAATTTTAAGAAAATCGGTTAAGATTTAGATATAGCCCCCATATATATGTTTCATCCGATTTGGCTCTTTATTTGTATTTTACATCCAATCGTTTTTATACCCTACTCCACACTGTGGTACAGAAACCAATTGTTCCAACTTAATACGACACTTTTATTATACCCTATACCACACTGTGGTACAGGGTATTATTTAAGTATAAAATGTCCCAAAAGTAAATTTATGTAAACAATTTATACATGAATTACAAAATTTATATTTCAGAGTTATTCAATATTACGACAGTGGTGTAGGGTATTATAAAGTCGGCCCCGCCCGCCTTTCCATACTGGTTTTTAGTTCAATTTAATAATAAAGACAAATTTTCTGCAACCACAAAGCCAGAATAGTAGTAAAGCCAGAAAAAAGTAAAACAAAATTGCAATTAAAATGTTCATGTAATCCGCATCTAGTATTTGGACAATATTTTTTTGAAGAACATTAAATGTTCTTATATTTCACATTTTCGTAGAACCTTTGGTTGTTTTTATGGTAATTTTTTTTTAGGTCCAATTTTCATGGAATCTGCCTTTAGTATTTGGACTATATTTTTGAAGATAAGCCTGATAGAAAAGACAATTCAAAAATCATTACTGGTATTGTTGATACGCTTCTCCAAATTACACTATTTTGCACGCAAATTTCGAAACTACAATCGCAAAGCCAGGAAAAAGTAAAAAAATCATTGTTTTAAATTAAAATTTTCAAGGCATGTGTCTATATTACAATTTGAATAATTGACCCTTTGGATTTCTTTGAAATTTTCTACACGTATAGTACAAGACAATGCGGATTTATTGCCTTTTACCGTTTGACCAAATTCATAGCGGTTTATATTTTATAGGGTGCCAAAATTGGTCATATACAATATTTTTTTTAAATTTATATATTTTGATGCCGACAAAACTTTTGAACGGAATGTGAAAAGTTAAAAATCTTTATTTATATATTTAATTCAAAAAGAGTTTCTCATTTTTTAACATTTAAAAAATTTGTTACCATTTGTGTGACCATTACTATTATAGAAGCTATAAGAAAAATTTTAACCATTTGTGGGGGAGATACTCGTACCACAAAGTGTAGCCCGATATGGTTGTCCACGAAATATAAACTGGGTACGAATTTTCAAGTCATTCGGTCACTCCATTTCAGTGATATCGTTAGAACCATTTAGTCGAACTGACAAATGGACGGACATTAATTAATTCATATTTTTTAACCCATAGAGAACCAATATTTTACATGTTGTGGGAAATTTTTCAGGATAACCAATTATTAAGGACATCTAAGTCCTTTCGATGTCCCTAATACATAAAAATTGATTATTTAATCTATAATCCTTAGAGAGGGTGTTAAAATTTTTGAAATTATACTTATATCATTCAAATCTGATATTGCGTTCAAAGGATATGTCGACTTCAAAATAGCAAAATTTGCAAAAAACAAGTAAGAAAGTTTCAGTCGGGTAAACCGACTAAGGTATACATACATACCCTCACTTTGTGAGTAATGTAATATGGAATATTAAACGAATTATTCTGTCAATTTGTGTGGGAGATACCACAAGGTTTTTAAGAAATACCCCTATTTTTCGCTGAAGAGTAGATACTTTAAATACATTGCACTATGCCGAATTATAAGCGTTTATATGCACTGGTATATTAACGTTATGAGATATTAAATTTTGGTATGATTTGGTCATTTTGTGTGGGAGGTACAAAAAGCGGCATGTTGATAACGCCCATTTTTTTTACAATACTATAGGCACTTCAAAAGCGTTACACTTACACTTACGCTATAAGCTCTTAACTTATGGTGCAAAATGGTACCTTTGTGTGGGAGGTACCAAAAGGGGCGTGGAAACAACGCCCATTTTTCACTGGACTGTAGGCACTATAAAAGCATTACACTGTACAAAATTTGAAGTATTTTCATACTATACCTCGTCACACTACAGTGAGGGTATAAAAAAGTTGTAGATACCCAATTTTGGCACATTTTAAAATCAATTCTACCAAGCAATTAAAACTCTCTACCGATTTTTGTATCTGTTTCTATTACATTTTTGCAATAGATAGAAAATAACGGAAACATATTGTCGTGAACCGAATGAATTCTGACTGAATAAAAAAATTGTTTTTAGCTGGCACAAAAAATCCGTTAAAAAAGGTAAAAAAAATTAAAAAAAAATACATTTTATTCCTTATTTTAAAAGCTGGCATGCTGGCATTAAAAGTAAGGGAAATTAAAAAAAAGTAACTTTTAATTTTTTTATATCACGCTTAGCCTACTCATATAACGTGGAGAATTTAGATCGAATTCAAATATCGAGGCTATATCGAAACGTAAGTCAATATAGCATATTTTTGTCAATCATTTGGTTATATCCTGACTTAAGTGTAGTATCATATCAAAGGAGTGACCTAAGAACATATGTGTGTTCGTCCGAAAGCCGTTTACGACATGTTAATGATTTGAATAATGTCCGTCCGTCCGGCTGGAATTTGATATGTGATAATTTTTTTTTTCTATCTCAGGCTAAGTTCGAAGATGGGTTATATTGTTCCACGCCTTCTAGTACATCCCTCACAAAGGGTTGAATATTGATTATCTAATATTTCTATACTACATATCCGAATCGCGTCCAACTCCAAACATAGTAATTGTTTATCTGTCAATATCTCCAGGACAAAAGTCGGTGAATGACCCCACCTTTTTTGTTACCTTCATCACAAAGGGCAATTTTGAAAAAAAAAAAACAGTAAGGAAAGACTAAAAGTCGGGCGTACCGACTATACAATACCCTACATCTCCCTAATAATGCGAAAAGGGGCATTGCGATAATAATTTGAAATAATTGGTTTCGTTTCACTTAACACTTACTTAGCTCCACCTCCTCATCAAGGCTTATTCCAAGAAGGAGTTGAAGATGTTGATGTTGCTTGTAGCGAACATAATTTCCAGAAACTGTGGTATCCTTTATAAGTTTCCAGCGTTGACAGATCACGTGTGAGTCGTGTCATGCTGTCATGTTATTTTTGTTAAGTATTGTTTGGCATTTCATCATGGAAAAACTTACGCCTGAACAACGTTTACAAATCGTTCAACTTTATTACGAAAATTCACGTTCTGTGAGGAATGTGTTTCGTGCACTTCGCTAAACTTATGGTCAACATAATCGGCCTACTGAGCATACTGTTTGCAACACCATCACCCATCTTGAGACCCAGCATTCATTATTGGATAATATTCGACCGAATAGACCACGTCCAGCACGCAGTAAAGAAAATGTAGCAGCCGTAGCTGAGAGTGTACGCGAAGACCGTGGAGAGTCGATTCGGCGCCGTTCACATCAACTCGGACTGACGTATGGAACGACTTGGCGCATTTTACGTCGTGAAGCCGCCGGACCTTCCCAAGCGACATCGCTTCGCTCTATGGGCTCTTGAAAAGTTCCAAGAAGATCCAACGTTTTCGAGCCAAATTTTGTTCAGCGGTGAGGCCCATTTCTGGCTCAATGGGTATGTAAACAAGCAAAATTGCCGTATTTGGGACGAAGAGCAACCTGAAGAGATTCAAGTGCTGCCACTTCCTCCACAAAAAACAACGGTTTGGTGCGGTTTGTGGGCCGGTGGAATCATCGGTCCATATTTCTTCAAAAATGATGCCGGAGAGAACGTAACCGTCAATGGCGACCGTAATCGTGCCATGATAACCGACTTGAATTGAAGCTCGTGATCTCGGCGACATTTGGTTTCAACAAGACGGCGCCACTTCCCACACATCGCATCAATCAATGGATTCATTGAGAAAACACTTCGGTGACCAGATCATTTCACGTTTTGGGCGGTCGATTGACCACAAAGATCGTGTGATATCACACCTTTACACTTTTTCCTTTGGGGATATGTAAAGTCTTAATTTTTTGCGGACAAAACCCGCTTCGATTCAGGCCTTGGAGCAAAACAGCATACGTGTCATTCGCCAGTTACCAGTTGAAATGCTCGAACGACCATTTCATCTGAGACGTAGCCGCGGCCAACATTTGATAGACATAATCTTCAAAAAATAAATGCCAAAGAATTCAATTTGAATTTTCTGTGTTTTTATACCCTACACCACACTGTGGTACAGGGTATTATGACTTTTTGCATTAGTTTTTAACACCTAAAAGGAGAAGAGATAGACCCATTGTTTATAATACCGCTCGACTCAGAATCACTTTCTGAGTCGATTTAGCCATGTCCGTCTGTCTGTCTGTCCGTCTGTCCATGTATTCTTGTAATCAAAGTGCAGATCGTATTTATGGTCCGATTGTGATGAAATTTAGCATAGTGCTCTTTTTTGGCCCAAGGACGATCCCTATTGAAATTGGTTAAAATCGGTACAGATTTGGATATAGTCCCCATATATATGTTTCACCCGATTTTACATCCGATCTTTATGAAATTCGGCAGAGAGAGTTTTATTATTACGTGAATGAACACTACCAAATTCGGAGAAAATCCGTTCAGATTTAGATATAGCCCCCATATATATGTTTCACCCGATTTGACACGTAAACG
Organism: Eudasyphora cyanicolor; assembly: GCA_963930755.1. Lineage (NCBI taxonomy): Eukaryota > Metazoa > Arthropoda > Insecta > Diptera > Muscidae > Eudasyphora > Eudasyphora cyanicolor. The sequence goes on along the minus strand of OZ005736.1, from coordinate 61,718,335 downwards.
CTGTAGGAACTGTATTTTAAATCAGATCAGTACGAAATTTGGCAGAGAGAGTTCTCTAATTACATGAATAAACACTGCCAAATTCGGGGAAAATCGGTTCAGATTTAGATATAGTCCCCATATATATGTTTCACCCGATTTGACATGTAAGCGCTGTAGAAAGCGTGTTTTATATCAGATCAGTACGAAATTTAACAGAGAGAGTTTTCTTATTACATGTCTGAACACTGCCAAATTCGAGGAAAATCGGTTCAGATTTAAACATAGTCCCAATATATATGTTACACCCGATTTGACATGTAAGCGCTGTAGAAACCGTGTTTTATATCCGATTAGTACGAAAATCGGCAGAGAGAGTTTGCTTATTACATGTATGAACACTGCCAAATTCTTATCGCAATGCCCATTTTCGCATTGGTAGGTAGGTGCCCAGCCAAAACTTTCATTACCAGGTAACCTGGCGGGTAAGTGAAATTCAAAAAAAATAATGACTTACCATTTAGCCACCCTTCAGATTATTTTTACATGGGCATGACATTGCAGAAAAGTACTTCCATGCAATCATACCAAGAGCTAACAAATAACAACTTACCCCCAAGCTTACGAAGATCCAACATATAAGTAGTTATTATTGTCATTTTAATAAGGGGTTGAATAACACGTTACCAGTAAAGATTTTCATAACCAATTACTTATCATATATAATTAAATACGACGAGACATATATTTTACTCGGAATATTCCCATCAAAAACATGGTAAGTACATGTCATTGTACATTGCATTAGCATGTAAGACATGTCATTACCCTCTGCATTACATGTAGTTAACAAATAATGACTTACTTATATTGACATAGATATGTATTTGTAAGTCAATTTAAGATGGGTATTGTAAAATATGCAACAACAACAGTTTTTATTAAAGAAAAGTTGATTTGATAAAAAAATAAAAATTGGCGTTGTAGCATATTTTACAATACCCGACTTAAAATAACGTACAAATAAGTACATATTTATGTCAATATTAGTAAGTCATAATTTGTTGACTATTACGAAGTTTTTGCTGAGTGTAGGGTATTATATATTCGGCCCCGCCCGACTTTCTGTCTTTCCTTACTGGGTTTTCTTGTTTTCTTTAAAAAAGTAGGGAACCTCGAAATGGATCACGCTATATTATTTTAAAAATTTATGTTTTTAACGCCGCTTGATGCAAGGGGCAAGATAGCCTTTTTGATATGTTTGAATCGGAAAAAAATATATTTGGAATACAATTTTTTTAAGTGTTATATATTTCTGAACAAAAAAATTTTATTTGAAAGTATACTTGGAACGCATACTTTACAACAAAATAAATTTTTTTCAAACTTATTTTCTCAAATAAAATATGTATTTATATACAAATAACCTTATTGTTTAGGAATTTCTCTAAACATATTTGGTTTAAAAAGCTTTTGAAAACGATGCAGATTTTTCGAATTTCGTTTTTAATTTTTCACTGATTTCGATTGATGCGTAACCAATTTAAAATGTCATTAGTAGCAGTAACTTTTGTTTTAAACCACTCATTTTTAATCACTATTTGTTCCAAGTCGTCATTTGTTTTAAACCCATCAAGCAAAGTATCGTTATGCTAGATTATACCATTTCAATTATAAAGGAATTTTACGCAAGCTTAAAATTTCTGAAAAATGAACTTTGCATTACTGAAAAACATAAAACTTGTTTTAAAATAAAATTGTTGATATATTTCCTGAACTCCTGAAATCAAATAAATCTTTGTTTGGGAAATAATAGTCGCAAATAAAAACATATTAGTATGGAAACAAAGATTTATTTAGAACAACATCTTCCCAAGTACATAATTTTTGTACTAAATATTATATATTTAATGTGTACCCTAAATATATATATGTTTCAAGTCGAATATGTTTGGGACAATATACTACAGAAGCGATTCGTTTTCAGCGTGTATAAAATCGGTAGTAAGATATATATATGGGCTATATCTAAATCTGAACCGATTTCCCCAAATTTGACAGTGTTCATTTATGTAATAGAAAACTCTTTCTGCCGATATTCGTACCGATCGGATATAAAATACTGTTTCTACAGCGCTGACATGTATAATCGGGGTAACATATATATGGGGGCTATAACTAAATCTGAACCGATTTTCGCGAAATTTTGCAGTATTCATTAATGTAATAAGAAACTTCTCTCTGTCAGTTTTAATACAGATGGTTAAAAAATTTTCTTTTTTGTGCCAAATCGGTGTTACATATGTATGGGAGCTATATGTAAATCTGAACCAATTTTAATCAAATTCAATAAAGATCGCCACTGGGCCTAAACAAAGATATGTGCTAAGCTTCGTTGCGATCGGACAATAATTGCGACTTGTACTTTGATTTCAAGAAAACATGAACAGACGAACGGACATAGCTAAATCAATCATAAAAAACGATGGGTCTATTCATTCTCCTTTTGGGTGTTACAAGCAAATGCACAGAGTTATAGTACACTGTACCATATAATAACTGCATATAACTTATTTATATATACGTGAACTGTTCACATATATAAATGTTTGAAATGTTCGTGCAGGGTAATGCATTGTCCTACCTACATGTCTGGTACCTATAGTCAACATTCTTGTCGAAGGGCTGCGCATAACATTTTGTGATGTAATACGGTGTCGTAACGGTAATTTAATTTAAAATTGCCTTTTTCTTGAAAGGTGCCTTTAGCATTTGGACAACATATTATGAAGAATATGGTCGATAACGCTTAGTAACTGTTGTTAAAACAATTAGAAAAAAATTATTTTTTTCACAATTTTTTTTTTGAAAGCATGGAAAATAACATAAGAAAATGGAAAAACAATTCTGAAAAATATATATTTTGTTCAAATTTTTGAAAGCTATCATCTTAACATAGAAAACAATGCCTAAAAACGTTTAAGTAAATGTAGAAATTAGAGCACTTTTGGTAGAAATAAAAGAATAAAATAGAAATAAAAAAAATAAGAGCATAACACAATTGTGAACGAAGCACTATACGAAATATTACCCCATTTTTGGCCAAAATTAATCACCGACTTGAATTATTTTGGATTTAACTCCTGGAGTAATCCTAAGAGGTCCATCCCTTTACGATCTCAAAAAAATAAATTTAGTAAAAAAAATTTTGTTCGCTTGTACATCAACTTTCTTAGTTACCGAAGTTTTTTACCAATTAAAAGAAGTAACAGATAACGTTATGTTTTAATAGGAATTGATTTAAAATTTTTTTTGGTTAATACTACATTTGGCTAGCTGTAGTTACCTGAAAAAAAGTTTGCAAAGATCCGCAGGTGAAATAAATTAGAATCGGGAAGTGAATGATTGTCCTCTGGAACTGTTATGGTGTTATGTCTAGCAAATGCAAGCATTTTTGTGTAGGTCTAAATAAATTCCTATTCATAATTTCATTAGCTCATCTTAAGTTAACTTCAATTTTTTCAATTTATCCGATCTAATAGAAGAGTTCGCGAAAATATCCCTATATATTAATAAAGTACTTATCTTTGAAATTATTTTCCATTTCCTATTTTTAAAAAACTGGGAATTATTATTATGAAAACATTAATTTTAAATTACCCCAAAATTCACTGTACTTAATTGTATTTGATAACTCATTTAAAAATCCCACACAAAACTGCTGATAAAGAGGTGGTAAATGAATGTTTGCAAAATAGATCAGAAGGGGAAGTTTACTTTGTTAGTTTCTTTTCATATTAAAGCAAAAGAGAAATATTTTTGGCAAAAATTTAAATTTTAAATTTTGGCCAAAAAAGTTGTAAAATGTCATATAGTGCGAAGGAGTGACTTAAGAGAACCCAAGAATATTTGGTGGCTTTGGGCTATTTTGGTCATTTGAGCAATGTCCGTATGTCTGTCTGGTTGGTGCGCACGATAACTTTCGACAGGAGTAACCGATTGCCTCCAAACTTGGTATGTGTTAATATTGTCTCTTTCTACATCAACCTGAGATCAAATATGGACTACATTGGACCACTCCTCGAAGTACCGTACCCCCCGACGCACAGTGGGCTAAAATTAAAAAAAATGGACATAATTCCGCCATTTCAAAACCACTTATCGTATGGCGATGACATTTCATATCAAAGATATATAACTAAAAGTAAAAAATCCCATTTTTGGGGATTTTTGATGTATTTTTTGGGAATTGAGGGATTTTCCATTGGAAATTTCCACATGTTGCGTTTGTGGAAAATAAAGAACTTGAAAAAAAATCATCGAAATATATACATTTTTAAGAATTTTATGCCGTATTTGCGTTTCTGTCTATATGCAAAATATTTTTTTTAATTATACCCTACACCACACTGGTACAGGGTATTATAACTTTGTGCATTTGTTTGTAACACCCAAAAGGAGCCGAAATAGACACATCATTTATTATACCGATCGACTCAGAATCATTTTCTGAGTTGATTTAGCTATGTCCGTCGGTCCGTCTGTCTGTGCATGTATTCTTGTAATCAAAGTACAGGTCGCAATTATGGTCCGATCTCGACGAAACTTTACACATATTTTTTTTGGCCCAAGGACGATCCCCATTGAATTTGGTTTAAATTGGTTCAGATTTAGATATAGCCCCCAATTTGACATATAAGCGCTGTAAAAACTTTATTTTATATCCGATCAGTATGAATTTCGACAGTAAGAGGTTTCTGTCGAATGAACACTGTTAAATTTGGAAGAAATCTGTTCAGATTTAGATATAACCCACATATATACGTTACCCACATATATACGTTACCCACATATATACGTTACCCCCGATTTGACATTTAAGCGCTGTAAAAATGTTATGTTATATCCGATCAGTGCGAAATTCGGCAAAAAGAGGTTTCTTATTAGATGAAGGAATACTGCCAAATTCGGAGAAAATCGGTTCAGATTTACATATAGCCCCCATATATATGTTACCCCCGATTTGACATGTAAGCGCTGTAAAAAGTGTATTTTTAATCCGGTCAGTACGAAATTCGGCAGAAAGAGGTTTCTTATTACATGAATTAATACTGCCAAATTTTAGGGAAATCGGTTGAGATTTAGATATAGCCCACATATATATGTTACCCCCGATTTGACATGTAAGCGCTGTAGAAACTGTATTTTATATCCGATCAGTAAAAAAATTGTCAGAAGAGGTTTCTCATTACATGAATTAACACTGCCAAATTTGAGGGAAATCGGTTCAGATTTAGATATAGCCCCCATATATACGTTACCCACGATTTAACATGTAAGCGCTGTACAATCTGTATTTTATATCCGATCAGTAAAAAAATCTACACAAAGAGGTTTCTTATTATATGAAAGGATACTTCAGATTTAGATATAGGCCCAATATATATGTTACCCCCGATTTGACATGTAAGTGCTGTAGAGACTGTATTTTATATCCGGTCAGTACGAAATTTGACAGAAAGAATTTTCTTTTCAAGGAAAATCCGTTCAGATTTATATGTAACCTCCATATATATGTTCCTCCTGATTTGGTACCAAAGCGCTATACTGTACTTTACTTCCGATCAAAATTTTCCAGAAAGATGTTCCTAATTTTTTTATATAAGCGCTATTTTAGAGACCTGAAAGGCTTTAGCGGAAATTAAAATTAAAACATTACTTAAACCAATTATTCCAAAGTAGTACCAATTATTCCAAGGTAGTACCTACCTAACGTACCCTGCATATATTACTTATATTGTGTACGACCAAAAATCGGACTATTTATTGTGTTAAGGCTAATAATAACCACAGTAAATGCAAATATGTGGAATATTATTATTAGTTAAATTTTTAATTCCACACATTATATTAAACTCCTCTTTGGAATTAGCCTTGACGTGGCGGGAGAGCTAAGTACTTTCATAAAAGAAAGGAAACTAATTATTCCAACTATTCAAAAAGAAATTCTTAATGTACATTGCCGAGGTGGTGTAGGGTATTATATAGTCGGCCCCGCCCGACTTTAACCTTTCCTTACTGGTTCCCTCATAATTTTCTCTAATTTAAGATGCCTATTCGGGCTTATACTTCAAAAATATGGTCTAAATACTAAAGGTGTCTTCCATGAAAATTTGAGTTTTGAGGAACATTTTTTAAAAAAAACAGGTTTACCGTAAAAAAGATTTGTTGTTTTGTTTTCATAAAATAGCTCAATCTACACAAAAAAGTCTTTAGGTCTCGGATATAAAAAAAAATTCACATAGTGTTATTCTCGCTCCCATTTTGATACCTCCCACACAATATTGCAAAACCATACAAAAATTGTCTTATAGCATTAATACGAGTGCACCTAAACACTTACAATTAGGAATAGAATATCATATATTGTGTACGAGCATATGGGGGATTTCATGTCAAGTGAGTCATTTTTTAAAACCGATGTCTTCCGATCGGGATGAAACTTGCACCAAGATTAGTCCTATTTTGTCGGTACTTATCTTTCTTTTGGTATACTCCCATAAATTGCTTTTATGCTATTAAAGCAAAAGGCACAAGCTTCCGTTTGAGCAAAAAAAATAAAATATAGTTTTTGATTGCGATTTTTTTTATTTTCGTTTAAAGATTGAAGAAGAAGTCATCGAAAACACTTTGTGCAAAATTGTCAAAATACAATAGGTAATAAGTAGACCTCGGAATTTTCCATATCTTTAAATTTTCATCAGATTTTAACCAAAATTTGTATTTAGACGTTTCATCACTCAAATTTAAATAATTTGAGTGCATATCAAAAATATGCAAAAAATAAATGCAAAATATATGCACAAAATATGCAAAAAATATGCAAAACAGGCAAAAAATATGCTAAATATGCAAAAAAATTGACGATATACAAATCAAAAATGCAAAAAATTAGAAGGATAAGGATAAAAATTGTGTCACAAATATTAAAAATCGGTGTCCTTCAAAAATCATCCAAAAATGGCCTAAACATATGAAAAGTATGGGGTAATTTCAAATGATATTTACATATTGGATGCAATTTTTCACGCGTATATTAAAAGACATTACGGAAATAAAACCTTTTATCGTTTGACTAATTTCATAGTGGTTTAGGCTTTATAGGCGGCCAAAGTTGGTTATCTACAAAATTTTTTACAAATTTAGATATTTTGAAGTCGACATAACTTTTAAAAGGAATATCAGATTTGAATGATATAAGTACCATTTAAAAGATTCTACCATCCTCTCTAAGAATTACATATTAAGTTACACATTTTTGTGTATTAAGGACTCAAAAGGACAAAAATATCCCTAAACCTTGATTATCCTGAAAAGCGTATCTTTTCAGGATAATCAAATTTTCCCAAAAAATGTAAACATTTCAGCATTGATCTCCATGGGTTAAAATAAATGAATTAATTAATGTCCGTCCATCTGGCAGTTCGACTAAATGGGCTAACGATAACTCTGGAAAGGAGTGACCGAATGACGTATGGGTAATTCTTTCTCAAGTGCCACAGGTCAAAAACTAGATCTTTCTTAAATTCTCAGAAAATGTTTCCCTAGTATGTGGGAGCAATGACCCACAATATGTATCCTCTGTAATGGTTTTTTGAAGTTAATTTTAAAGCTACAAAGCATAAGAAATTGAAAATAGATAATATAATTTCTTAAAGCTTTTTCCACGTACTTTACATAAAAATACTAACTTTATCTAAAACCGTTTATTTCGGTCACTTTTTCCGGAAATAAAAATATAAATTGCGATTTCTCAGAATCGATCTAATTTTTTTCCTTAAATTTTTTATAAAAAATGGTCAATACATACCCGGTAAATTTGGAGTGATGTAAATTTAAAGTGGGCACAATTTTGGTTCAGAAGTTACATTACTGAAAATCTACACCAAATTACAAAAAAAAATATTTGAAAAAAAAACAACAAACAAAATATAGTTGAAAACACATACAAATATTTTTTCTTTGTAATTTGGTGAAGATTTTCATTTATTATCATGTACCTTCTGAACCAAAGTCGTCCCCACTCCAAAATTTACACCATCGATAGTGTAGATATGGACCAATTTTTATAAAAAAATTTAAGAAAAACTTTAAATCGATTCAGAGATATCTCAATTTATATTTTTAATTTCCGTGAAAAGTGAACGAAATAAACTGTTTTAGATAAAATTAGTATTTTTTTGAAAATTACGCGAAAAGAAGCTTCAAGAAATTATATTTTCTATTTTTAAATTCTTATGCTTTGTAGCATTAAAATTAACTTCATAACCATTACAGATGAAAAAATCAATTTTTTCAACTTTGAACTCACCCCTGCCTCCAATTTTCCTTTATTTTTTAATAGTCTGGGTCATTACTCCCACATACTAGGGCACAATTTTCTGAGAATTTGAGAAGGATCGAATTTTTGACCAGTGACACACGCTGAAAAAAAATCGCTTCTGTAGTATATTGTCCCAAACATATTCGGCTTGAAATATATATATGTTTAGGGTACACTCTAAACATATAATATTTGGTACACACAAAAATTGTGTATTTGGGAAGATGTTGTTATAAACAAATATTTGTTTACATCCAAATGCGACTGTTATTTCCGAAACATATATTTATTTGCATTTAAGTATTCATAAAATACATAAATTGTGTTACATTTTTCAGTAACTCAAAGTTAAATTTTTAGAAATGTTTGTAAAAATAATAAATAATAATAATTGAAATCGTATAATCTTGTATCAATATAAAGTACTTAGAGGATTAAGATTTAATGATGGCTTGGAATACTCAGAAATTTGAAATGATTGATTTACAACAGAAGTTAATGTTGCATATGGTATCATAACTGGGAGGTACAATTCGAAACCAAGGAAAAATGAAAACTAAAATTCGAAAAAGTCAGCAAAAGTTTTGGAAATCTTTTCAAATAAAATATATTTGGAGAAATTCCTAAATAATTATTTTATTTGTATTTAAACAGATAATTTATTTGAGAAAATTAGTTTGCAAACATAATTTGTTGTAATATATTAATATATGCGTTCCAAATATATTTTATTGATTTTTAAATAAAATTTATTTGATAAGAAATATATAATATTTAAAAATTTGTGTTCCAAATATATTTTCTTTCGATTCAAACATATCAAAATAGGCGATTTTGCCCCGTGCACTTAAGAAAGAACTACCCATATTTAGATTCCTTTTTCGTTCCTATAAGGAACATAGGGACTGCATGAGATCTTCGCAGCGCGTGTCCGACCTATTAATAACAGTGCATACGAATACTTGAAATTTTGTGCGGTGTAATGTTTTTATATTACCTACACGCTGAAAAAAATCGTTTCTGTAGTATATTGTCCCAAACATATTCGGCTTGAAACATATATATGTTTGGGGTAGACTCTAAGCATGTAATATTTGGTACACACAAAAATTGTGTATTTGGGAAGATGTTGTTCTAAACAAAAATTTGTTTACATTCCAATATGTTTTTATTTGGGACCATTATTTCCGAAACAAATATTTATTTGCATTTAAGTATTCATAAAATACATAAATTGTGTCAAATTTTTCAGTAATTCAATTCATTTTTAATGTTCGTAAAAAATAATAATTGAAATCATATAATCTTGGATCAATATAAAGTACTTAGAGGATTGACAACTAATGATGGCTTGGAATACTCAGAAATTTGAAATGATTGATTTAAAACAGAAGGTAATGCTGCATATGGTATCATAACTGGGAGGTACAATTCGAAACCCAAGAAAAATTGAAACTGAAATATGCAAAACTCAGCAAAAGTTTTGGAAATATTTTTTAAATAAAATACATTTGGAAAAATTCCTAAATAATAATTTTATTTGTATTTAAACACATATTTTATTTGAGAAATTTAGTTTGCAAATATAATTTGTTGTAATATATTAATATATGCGTTCCAAATATATTTTATTGATTTTCAAATAAAATTTATTTGCTAAGAAATATATAATATTTAAAAATTTGTGTTCCAAATATATTTTCTTTCTGAATAGCTTCGATAGAGGGGGGGTAGCTGAAATTCTCCCTGGTTGATGATTTGTGGACTGAAGATGTCAGATGTGGAGATCGGCTGATCGTTTGGAACGAGGGGAGTAGACGGGAGTATTCTCAGCTGGAGTGGACTGTAAATTAGTTGGTCGGTTTAATGGAATTATTCCTCCCGTGATGAGGAATAATTTCACGTAACCCGGTAGGGAATGAGGAATAAAAGAAAAAAGGAAAAAGACAAGCGTTTTACGTTACAAATCTGTTTCCTTAGATTTTGTTAGAGACGAGTTGAGATGCTCACCCTTTTTATGATTTCAGCCAAGTGAACGAGAAACATATTTTTGTTCACCAAGTTAGTTTGACATTTCATTTGTAACAGTAATTTCGGACTTTTAATTCACAATAGTCTTAATCTACTACAATTCAATTTAATTCATTTTCTTATACCTAGAGTTACTTATACTAATCCCATAATTGGACGACAAATCAAATTTGTCCATGGCCCCGGCCTTGCACCTGTGCAACAGGCGATGTAGCGCACAAGACCGAGGCGAGGGAGATGATTGCCTTGGACAGCACTCGCTGGTTGGGAATCGGGTGCATCTGAGGGGCAGCCAGTTGGATCCCTTGGCGGCGTGGGTTTTGGTGTTGCGGTTGAGGACGCTGGTATGTTTGTTGTCGTCGAGGCTGTCGGCGACGAGCGGGTTGTTGATGACCTGGCGGATGGCGAGTTGTAACTGGGCGCATGGATGGACGCCGGGCTGGCGAATGGTGGCGTGCGGGGGGAGGACGGCGTGCTGGTGAAGGACGGCGTGCGGGGGGAAGACGGTGTGCGGGTGAAGGACGGCGAGTTGGCTGCGAACGGCTAGTTGGCTGAGGACGGCGAGGTGATGGCGGGCGAATCGGTGAGTCGAACCTTATAGGGTTCCGGCTCATGCGATTCCGTCGAATTGAAGCTTGGGGGCGTCTTGGCTGCGGCCGTGCTCCTAACCTGGCCAAAATGCTGGACCGCTCCGGTCTGGTCGGGGATGTGGTGCGCACCGAGGCCGAACTATCTCCTACAGGTTCGGGGTGCAGCATCGTGTGGTGTCGACATCCACATTTTCGGCACGTCACCTGGGAGTGACAATCCTCCACCGTGTGGCTTCTGGCCAAGCAATTCCTGCAGTAGGAGTGGGTCCGGATGACCGAGCGTCGGCTCGAGACCCTCATGAGGACGAAGTCCGGGCAGTATCGCAGCGAGTGGCGCTGATTACACAGTACGCACTGGTATAACTCGCTCACGATACTGGGGGATGCGCTTCTGACTCTGAAATGAGAGTGGTGTTAGTATCTGTTTGGAATATGCGGTGAAAGGGAATGAAATGAAAGGTAATGTATGAGATGAGAATAAATATGTGGAACGAGCTAGAAGCGAATATTTAAGAGTTGGAAATTGGTTGACTTAGGAAAGGTAGATAGCATAATTTTACAATTGGCCTAGTAAGTCTACCAGAAGCAGTTTGGATATCAGCGACTCTGATATTGTTATCTGAACCATGATGCGTTTTTACTATTCTTCCGAGACGCCAATCGCTTGGGGGAAGTAAATCATCCATAATTACTACAAGATCTCCAGCTTGTAGATTTTGAGCAGTGTTTTTCCATTTTTAACGTTTGTGTAGTGCTTTTAAGTATTCAACCTTCCATCGTAGGGCAAATTGGTGATGGATCGCTTTTAATTTTAGCCATCTATTAGTGAGGGATATGTTATTGGATATTGGCTCCGGAAAGGACATTATGGGAGACCCTTTTAGAAAATGTCCCGGGGTCAATGCTGTTAAATCTGACGGATCCTCGGATACAGCTGACATTGGTCGTGAGTTGAGAACTCCTTCTATTCTGGCCAGTACGGTCGCAAATTGTTCAAAGGTAAATCGGTGGGCACCAGCGATTCTTTTAAAGTGGTGTTTGAAGCATTTTACAGCGGACTCCCAAAGTCCACCCATATGTGGTGCATGAGGGGGTATAAATTGCCATTCAAACCCATGAGACGAGTATTTATCAGAAAGATCACTGGCGGTTGTGTGGATGAATTTTGAAAATTCTTTCAGAAGATTTCGGCTTGCTCCGATAAAATTTCTTCCATTGTCAGAAACTACACGACAGGGTAGTCCTCGCCTCCCAACGAAACGCGAGAATGCCGCCTCGAAGGCTGCGGAGGATAATTCAGAGCAGGGTTCCAAATGAATGGCTTTGATTGAAAAGCATATGAAAATGCAAGCGTATCCCTTTATGAGTGGGGATCGCCGTACTGAAGAACTTTTCAGTTCGAAAGGTCCAGCGAAATCTATGCCTGTAATATGAAACGGAGGCGTAATCGTACATCTTTCTGGGGGTAAAGGCGCCATTATTTGCGAGCATGGTTTATGTTTATAAATGATGCATGTTTTGCACTTATGTATAATGCTTTTTATCCTTGGTTTGAGACGAGATATAAAATATTCAGTTTGCACCATTCTGCACATTTGTATACATCCAGCATGAGCAAGGAAAGTGTGCAAGTGTATGAGATATAGATGACAGAGACGGGAGTTGCCAGGAAGAATGATGGGATATCGCTCATTGTAAGGCAGTGGCGCTTCGACCAGTCTTCCATTAACACGTAATACTTGGTTCGAGTCGATAAATGGATTTAAATTCTTTAAGCTGCTTTTATCTGGTAACACTTCGGCCCTAATTAACGTATTGTAATCAGTTTCGAAATATCTTTTTTGAGCTAGAGATATCAAGCGGTTTTTCGTGAAATTGACTTCCGATTGTGAAAGTGAAACAGAGGTTGGTCTTTGCAATCTACTGATAACACAGTTATTATAAAAACGAAATATATAAGAGATCACTCGTAGTGCTCGCGTATATGAAGAAAATCGGGACAAAATATCCGTTTCTTCTGTAATTTCATGAAGTGTTTGTATTTTTGATCGTTTCCCAATTTCTGGTGAAACTAACGGATTTTTCTTAGGCCATTCTGAGGCGGGATTCGTTAACCAACTTGGCCCATTAAACCATAATGGATTTATTGATAGATCTTGTGGTCTACAACCCCTTGTGCCGAGGTCGGCTGGATTATCATGTGTGGGAACATGACGCCAAATAGAATTGGGAACAAGATCATGTATTTGAGAGGTTCTGTTTGCGACATAAGTTTCCCATGTCCAAGGGGGTTTGGAAAGCCACCCGAGGACAATCGAGGAATCTGTCCATAATGTGATACTATCGATTTTGAAGTCAAAGGTTGAAGTAACGTAATGAACTAACGTTGCGAGAAGATGTGCTCCATTGAGCTCTAATCGCGGTAAACATACTGGCTTGAGAGGGGCGACTTTGCTTTTGGCTATTAATAAGTTCGAGAACACAACAGAATTTCCCGTCTGGCATCTTAAATAGACACATGCGCAAAATGCTGCCTGTGACGCATCTGAGAAACCATGTATCTCGATACTATCAGTAGGGCAATATTGAACCCATCTAGGAATAGAAATAGCGTCTATGTGTCCTAGATCAGATACTAGAGCATCCCACTTTTGCTGGGAATCTGGGCTTATCTTATCATCCCATCCCAGACCTTCCAGCCAAAGCTGCTGCATCAAACTTTTTGATCTGATGACCACAGGAGTGACCCATCCAGCTGGGTCGAACAGCTGTGCTACGATCGATAGGACTTGACGTTTTGTTGTGAATTGATTTTTCTGAATAGGACCAAGGGAGTAAGTAAAAGCGTCAGTCAGTGCATTCCACTTTATACCAAGTGTTTTCGTTGAACTGGCTTCATGTAACCGGAGAAATTCAGAGTCATAAAGATCTTCGGGAGGTAGATGCGAGAGGAGTCTTGGTTCATTTGCAGTCACCTTTTTAAGAGGGAAGCCTGCACTTTTGAGTACTGTTATAAGATCAGTTTGGGCCTTAACCGCTTCTTCGATTGAGAAGCCCCCTGACAAGATATCGTCTACATATGTTTCTTTTGTAAGTATTTTCGAAACTTGGGGGTATTGCTTTTCAGAATCTGACGCTAATTGCCGCAATGTGCGTATGGCAAGAAAAGGAGCGCAATTGATACCGAAAGTTACGGTCTTTAACTGAAAATCTTTTACGGATTCTTCAGAATTTGGGCGAAATAGAATTCTTTGATATGCTCTATCATGTGGATGTACCAGAATTTGCCGGTACATTTTCTGGATGTCCCCACTGAAAACATATTGATACTTCCTCCAATTAAGTATTGTAGAGGTTAGATCGGATTGCAATGTGGGCCCTATGTGGAGAACATCATTCAATGAGTTTCCTGATTTAGTTTTTCGAGACGCGTTAAATACTATTCTAACTTTCGTCGTCTTGTGTTCTGGGCGTATTACCGCGTGATGGGGTAAATAGAACGAATTGAAATTTCCCTCTGAACTCATTTCACGAGACGAGGTTTCTTCCATATGATTCATTGATATATATTCGTTCAAAACAGCGTTATATTGGGATTCCAACTCGGGGTCTCTTGAAAGATTTTTCTCCATGCGTGAATACTGTGCTAGAGCTAAAAATCGAGACGAGCCGAGGCACAATGAATCCGAAAATTCTTTCTTAAATGGCAACCTCACCATATATCGTCCATCTGCTGTACGCGAAGTTGTCTTTACATAGAATTCTTCGCAAAACTCGTCTTCAGCAGAGATGGGTGGAAACTTAGGAATTTCTTCCTGCTCCCAAAATTTGCGTAAAATGTCACAAAGAGAAGATTCTTCGGACTCTACTACATTTGTTGAGAAAGAATTGATGGTCTCAGTTCTCATTGGACCGCTGAGAACCCATCCGAATATTGTGTTATATGCTGACGTATTACCACAAATATTCTTTCGGATGCCTTCTAAATTAATGAATCTTTCTGAATCATTGCCCAAAATCATGTCTATTTGAGACGACTTATTAAAATTTGGGTCTGCTAGATCTAGATCGTCAAGATCTGCAGGATTAGATATTTCAAAGGAGACTGAAGGAATCTTCTTTGTCACCTTAGGTAAAATTATGGCGGAAATTGTAAAACGAATATTCCGGTCTTTCGAGACTATCACCAACTGGCATTCTTTATCAGAGGTTTGTCTCTGTCCACCTATGCCAACTATGTCAAAATGAGATCTGGCAGCGGAAATTTGCAATCTTTTCCGAATTTTTTCGGAGAGAAAAGTTCTTTGTGAACCAGGGTCTATCAAGGCTCTAACCGTGAAGAGTTCTCCATGATGCTCGATTTGAACTAATGCTGTTCGAAGCAGAATCATGTCACTATTTGACGAAAAATTCGCTTGAACATGAGATGTGCGGTTTTGCTGAGAAGTAGAGGGCGCTTCAAATTGAGACGAGCGATTCGGTTTATTGTTCACTGAACTTTGACCGTTTTGAGGAAGCTTTTCAGCATTCCTAAGAGGCTTCTGTTCATGTCTATTTTCTTCTTGGTTTCTCTCTTCTTGGCTTCTCAAATGCAGAAGGCTATGATGTTGCTGGTGGCATATTACGCACGTGCCAACGCTTTTGCATTTGGTTTTAATGTGAGATGACGATAAGCAGTTACAACAAATTTTGTTTTTAAACACGAAATTCGTACGTTGTTGGGCCGTAAGCTTACGGAACTCTGGGCATAGTCGTAGAAGATGACTTGAATCGCAAAGTGGACAAGAAACGTTGAGATTTTCTTGTGAATGATACGTCTGAATCTTGCGAGCACTTTGTGGCTGCAGCGAATTTTGAGACGAGCGAGTGTTTTGATATGAGGAAGAATTCCTTTCTTTCGTTGATCTGATACTTGAAATTCGTTCAACTATCTCATATCGATTTATCAAAAAATCGTCGAGTTGGGCCCATGTTGGCAACTCTCTATGTGATTTTAGCGATTGTTCCCAGAGAGAAAGAGTCTCATCTGGCAATTTGGTAGGAATTAAGTATATCAGTATTGGGTCCCAACTTGTGGTATCAACCTCCAAAGTTTTCAGAGTACATAGACAGTCATTCACTGTGGACTGGATCTTTTGAATTGATTCACTGTTTTCCATAGTGGCTACAGGAATATTAAAAAGAATCTTTAGTTGATTGTCTACCAAGACACGTTTGTTTTCATAGCGTGTTTTCAAAGCATTCCACGCGAGATCAAAGTTTTCGTCACATAAGGTGTATCTCTTTACTATGGCCCCAGCTCCACCTCGTGTTTTATTTCGTAGGTGGTATAGTTTCTGAGCTCGAGTAAGTTTTGGATGGTTTACGTAGACCGCTGTGAACATGTCACGAAATGACGGCCATTCCTCGTAACCTCCTTTAAATATTTCTGTGTCGCATGGGGGAACCTTTATACATGCGGAATTGTCAAGAGACGAGTTTTGAATGGGTTGAATTTGCGGTATGTAAGATGCAATGAGACTGTGTCTGGAACTTTGACGAGCACTTCCACCAGATAGTCTTAAAATATCGAGAATTTGCGATCTCGCGGTGTAATACGCTTCTGAACTTGCGTTGAAATTAATTTTCGCGTTTTCTCGAAAATCTTTAGTGTTTGTGGTTTTTGGGGAAAGCATTAATGCTTCGTAAGTGGCTTGCAGTTTTGACCATCGACTTTCTAAGTCTTCCAATTTTACTTCCAAAACAGTATCAGTTTGGTCAGAAATATCGCATTGCTCGAACTGAGTACAAAACATGACCAAGTGGTCGCAGTCGAACAAGAATCTGTCATGTTCTGTCGAGATGTGTATAGTGCTATTGGAAGATTTGTCACCTGGGGGCGCTTTGCTACCCACGGTGCCTGCTTTGCTGGTGGATGCCGCAGAGGCTTCTGATGGAGGATCTACGCCCATAATGAAGAATGGAGAATTTTAGGAAATTTTTCCAAAATTAAATATATTGACTTGAGTGTTATGAGAATCTAGTTCTTTGAGACAAATTTTCAACAACTTGCCGGCTTGTAACTTTCTTTTTCCAGAAAATATGTCCCCCTATTAGGACTTACTTTTACAAGACGAATTTAAAAGTTCTGTTCCCCCTTTAGGACACAACTTCTCCCCTTTTAAAAAAAGAATTTTATAAATTTTGTCCCCCTATTAGGACAAATGTTCTCACTTTTAAAGAGAAGAATTTTATAAAATCTGTCCCCCTATTAGGACAAAACTTCTTATTTTTTAAGAAAAGAATTTTATAAAATCTGTCCCCCTATTAGGACAACACTTCTCATTTTTTTTTAAGAAAAGAATTTTATAATATCTGTCCCCCTATTAGGACAAACCTTCTTATTTTTTAAAGAGAAGAATTTTATAAAATCTGTCCCCCTATTAGGACAACACTTCTCATTTTTTTTTAAGAAAAGAATTTTATAATATCTGTCCCCCTATTAGGACAAACCTTCTTATTTTTTAAGAGAAGAATTTTATAAAATCTGTCCCCCTATTAGGACAAAACTTTAGATGTGCAAAAAAGATGGTTACACGTAACCGAATTATAGTTGTACTTGATATTGGTAGCGGGCAAGAAAGAGACGAAATTTATGAAATTATATAGCTTTCCCCATAAATTATTTTTGCGCAGCAGTTGTGTTCAAATTTAAATACATTTTTTTTTTTGTTGAAGAAAATTTAGAAATATTTTGAAGAGATTTGTCTCAACTCGACTTCTGATGAATAAATTTGTCCAAATCTCCTATAACAGACTCCAAGCGGGTTATTTTTATGCGAAACTCTTGAAATGAGAAATCTAACGCATAAATCTCAATGTGAATTAATTTTTAAATTGATTACTAGAGATTTGAAAATGCGTTTAAATATTGTTTGATAACTAGACAATCAATTTTTATTAAAATTGATTTTAGTTGAAAAGTGTAACTAGTAAAGCAAATTTTAATCGTAAAATTTAATTGCTCAATGTAATTAATTTGTATAATTTCAATTTGAAATTAATTTGAGACGAGAAACTGGCGGGTAAAGTAAA
The DNA here is from genome assembly GCA_963930755.1 of Eudasyphora cyanicolor. Classification (NCBI taxonomy): domain Eukaryota; kingdom Metazoa; phylum Arthropoda; class Insecta; order Diptera; family Muscidae; genus Eudasyphora; species Eudasyphora cyanicolor. The sequence goes on along the minus strand of OZ005736.1, from coordinate 61,700,278 downwards.
TTGTTTACCCTTTCTTCAAAATCTGTTTCAATCTGATTTTTATAAAAGGCATAAAGCGTATGATAACTTCCGAAAATCTCATACAGAACAATCACTTATTCGATTGAGAGTTCAATTCGCAAGAACAAATGATTCAGCAATTGGAAAAATAAATTTTGTAAATGCATTTAACACAAATTTTCATCGACAAGTATGATGTAAGGATCGCATCCAGTTTAATTGAGAACAAAGTAAATTTCAACCCAGAAATTTATAAGATGGTGGATAAAATTCAATTTTAATTGAATTTAATTTCTATTTCCTTATTTTTAAATATTGAAAAAATCCAACAAATTCCTTTCTATTTGCTTTGGTAATACGTTTGAGGCAAAGTTTATTTCAAATTATATTTTGAATGTAATTCATTTCAATTTTATTGACAAATTGAGAAACAGGCAGTTCAATTTAGTTTATATTCAATTTTATTGACAAATTGATAAACAGGCAGTTCAATTTAGCTTATATTCAATTTTATTGACAAATTGATAAACAGGCAGTTCAATTTAGCTTATACTCAATTTTATTGACAAATTGATAAACAGGCAGTTCAATTTAGCTTATACTCAATTTTATTGACAAATTGATAAACAGGCAGTTCAATTTAGCTTATATTCAATTTTATTGACAAATTGATAAACACATAGTTTTTGATTATCTTAATCCCTTTTTTTATAATTTCTTTTATTCAGACTAAATTTGATTAATGCCGAAGTTTTGAATTCAAATATAAATTACGTTTTTGAAGTATCCGACAAAATAGAAGAAATTCAATACTCTTGAATCTAAAATCAGTTTGGATCCAAAAAATTATATATAACTGATTAAAGTCAATTCGTAATAGAATTGCATCTACCTTGCTTGGAGATTGAGATGGAAGTGGATTAAATCTGAATTTAAATACCGAATTTAACTTGCTATTAAATTTCAAAAATTTTTATCAATTTTGCGTATAGACTTAGCGCGCAGCAGTTGACTAACTCGATCTTTGTAGACTTCAACTTAATTCAACTCGGAATTTGGAACTTTAATCCATTAAATAAATATAAATTAATTTCGCGATTAAATTTGATGCAAATTGAGAACCAAGTATTAAATTAAAATTTTAATTTCATTAACAACTGAATAAAGATGCACAACACCACCACCAAAAAAAGTATTTAAATCCAAAAAAAAATATTTCAAGATTATTTTATGTCGAAATGACTGATTCTAATTAATTTATTCTATTTATCCATCAAAATTTTTTTTCGGTGTAATGAGACGGGCTATTTAAAATTGGAATATTTGAAATAATTCCAATATTTTTTCTCAAAATTTCACTTTTCCATGCACCGAGATTATTTTCACAGTCATTTCAATTAAATTTGGATTTAAAAAAATTATTTATTTCCTTTCTTTAAAAAAAATTCACTTTTTTCTTTGGTGTGTAGGTGTATGCACTTTGTTCACGGTATTATTCACAGAATTCACTTAATAAATTTTCACAGAAAAAATAAAAACTGTATGCTTACAGTTCGCAGAAAATATTTTGAAATTTTTAATTTCACTGTATCAACAATTTAAATATAAAAATGTGAAAATTCTTCACCTTTTAGAGCTGTAAAAAAGGTTTAAATATTGTAAAATTTTTAAAATATTAAATAATTTAATTTAAAAGCATGCGGTTAGTTTTTAAATATTTTTTGATCATTTGTTTAATTATTGTTTAAATTGCCATCAACAATAATTTAATTTTCATTCGCTTATTTCATTTCATTTTCTTTGCTTTATTTCCATTAGCAATATCATTTTCATTTACTTCATTTTATTTCATTATTCGTTTCATCTTTATTTAAGAGTATTCGACATGTATACTCTTTATCTATTTACTCTCTTTTTATTTTGAGTGTACTTGATGGGTGAGTGGTATTTACTTATTCGTAGGCTGTAATTCTTGTTTACAGTTCTTCTCAACGACCGCGCTGTTCGCAGTAGTCGGCTCTGCCGTGAGTGAGAGCCGCCGATGTGAGTGTATGAGTGAGTATGAGTGTTGGCTGATCGAGTGGTGATGATGCCGCTCTTGCTTTGGTCGTTTTGTTTACTTATTCGTATGATTATTTCATTTGGTTGGTTTGATGACCGTTTTGTACACTCAAAAAATTAACGAGTTATTTTTATTTTATTTGTTTGTTTTAAAATATTTTTAATTTTTTTTTTTTTTTGTTAATAATGTGAGTGCGGTTAGGAGAATAAGATAAGAGATTTTACCTTCATAAAAATCGAACAATTGGGGTGCCAAAAATAAAAAAATCGAAGTGCCAAAAATTCAAAAATAAGAGAATCGTATTTTTTATATTTCTTTCTTCGTATTATTTGAGCCGAGCTTTCTTCCTTTTTTATGTGCACGAAATGAGATGGAGTAGTATGTAATACATATATACATAAATGGATATATATGTACATATGCTTAAGTACACATGTAAAACTTTTATGTAAAACTTGTATGTAAATCTTTTATGTAAATCTTTTATGTAAAACTGGAGCCGCTATTTTACATTACATAGCACTTTTGGAAACTTTTTCTTAACGGGATTTTTTCACAATACTGGCATAGAAAAATTTATTTTTCTTCCAAACTTTTTTTTGCGGACAGACAAACTGATTTGTGGTTTTTACACCGTTTTTCGCGGACGGACACCACTTAGCACTTCACTGATTTTTGGCACTTTTTTTAAATTTTTGGCACTTTTTAATTTTTGGAACTTGTAATTTTGTTTAACTTTAATAATTTAAATTTTTTTTGAGGTTTTTTCGGTCGCTTTTCGATGATTTAAAAGAATCGGTTGCAAACACAATTTTATTAATTTTTTCGCTGTAAAGCAAATTTTTTTTTTCTCATTTACTCTGTGAAAACTTTACACGATTTTCAACGTTTCCACTTTTACTTTACTTACAACAACTTTAGACACTTTTTTCCGTTTTTACACTGCTTTTCTTTGATTTTAACTTATTTTTTGGGCATTCATTTACTTTGATTTTCTTCGCGTTTTCTGTGTTTGCAACGTTCTTTTTGTTTATGCAAATAAAGAAAGGTTTGCACTTACCGGTACCGTAGACACAACTAATTATGCAGAGAGAGAGAGTGGAGACATTACCTCATGTTGTGGATGGTTTTTTGTATGTTTTAATGCTGCTGTTGTGTTTGTCGCCTGGTTGTACGGCAACGGAGGACCATGAATAGCTTCGATAGAGGGGGGGTAGCTGAAATTCTCCCTGGTTGATGATTTGTGGACTGAAGATGTCAGATGTGGAGATCGGCTGATCGTTTGGAACGAGGGGAGTAGACGGGAGTATTCTCAGCTGGAGTGGACTGTAAATTAGTTGGTCGGTTTAATGGAATTATTCCTCCCGTGATGAGGAATAATTTCACGTAACCCGGTAGGGAATGAGGAATAAAAGAAAAAAGGAAAAAGACAAGCGTTTTACGTTACAAATCTGTTTCCTTAGATTTTGTTAGAGACGAGTTGAGATGCTCACCCTTTTTATGATTTCAGCCAAGTGAACGAGAAACATATTTTTGTTCACCAAGTTAGTTTGACATTTCATTTGTAACAGAAATTTCGGACTTTTAATTCACAATAGTCTTAATCTACTACAATTCAATTTAATTCATTTTCTTATACCTAGAGTTACTTATACTAATCCCATAATTGGACGACAAATCAAATTTGTCCACTTTCGATTCAAACATATCAAAAAAGGCGATTTTGCTCCATGTACAGTTCAGTACAAAGTGGGCGTTATTGCCACGCCCCTTCTAGTACTTCTCACACAAATGGTAACAATTTTGTGAAAAAAATTAATATAAGAATACCCCCATATATTCATTTTGTCACTTCGTTTGTAACACCTCTAAATATTGATCTGAAACCCCATAAAGTATATATATTCTTAATCGTCGTAAAATTCTAAGACAATTTAGCCATGTCCGTCTGTTCGTCCGTCCGTCTGTTGTAATCACGCTACAGGCCGTAATAATAGAGCTAGGTTGATCAAATTTGGTATAAATATTTCTTATAGTTGCAGGTTGTTTCGGATTGCAAATGGGCAATATCGGTCAATGTTTTGATATAGCTCCCTTATAGAGGTCGTTCCATAGGTTTGAGCCATAGATACCACATGTTTAAAGCAATTCAGCAGAAACTTTGCAGTTTGTATTATATTTTGACAAGAATTCTTAACAGTAAAAATTTTACAAATTGGTTCATATTTTGTTATAGTCTCCCTATAGAGGTCGCTCCAAAATATACGTATTTAAGCCATAAATACCATATTTTCTAAGCATTTTAACTGAAACTTTGCAGTTTGTATTTAATTAAGACTCGAATTCATCGCAGTATTTTTTTTAAATCAGTTCATATGTTGTTATAGGCCTCCTATAGATATCGATCCCAAAAAGGCTTAGTTAAGCCATAAACACAACATTTTCTAAGAAATTTAGCTGAAACTTTGCAGTTTATATCCTATTTTGGCAAGAATTGTAGCTCTCAAAAAGCTATTTTAAGTCATAAATACCACATTTTTCAGGTGAAGAGTTTGCGGCCTAAAAATTGCAGCGTTCGTTTTTTTAATTATTTACTTAAACAAAAAGGATCGTTTCATGATTTGCTCCATATTCAAAATTGTTCCAGTAATAAAATTGTATGCAATCCATGGTGGAGGGTATATAAGATTCGGCATGGCCGAACTTAACTCTTTTACTTGTTTATTTTAGACAACATTTCCAATGACTATACACTGATAAAAAAAATGTTTATACGACTGAAATGTTCTAATTTGTTTTCTCCATTTTTTTTATATATTTGTTTGCTTATAATTATAACTCAAAAAGATACCTTTTTTATTTGAATTTCCAGGGAATTAATAATTACATACTTCATCCTCAACAAAATTTCACGTGTATGAAATTGGACAGAGATGACATGGGTCCAAAAACAATGGCACTTCGCAAGTATACATTTCTATATTTCGTAAGTAAATTACTGGATCTTATGGAAACGGTGAGTACGAAATATGGAAATATAAATATTAAACATTAAGCGAATTATTATTTTTTAAGGTATTTTTCGTGCTACGCAAAAAGGACAAACAAATTTCGTTTTTGCATATCTATCATCACATGCTTATGGTCTATGGAGCGTTTGTATATCAGAATTTCCTTTACGGTAAGTTTTTTACGACGATTAAGAATATATATTATTTATGGGGTCACAAACTACTAAAAATCGTAGCTTGTTTGTTGTTTGTCCAATAAACAAACATCGTTGTCACTTAGCAGTAACACTGTTGCATTTGATAACTTTTTGAAGCTGAGAGTAAAATAATATGCTTCTTTGGGCTTGTAAACAACACAACAAACTGACGTTTGTCAAAAAATAAGTAAGTCCTTAGCGCCCCAGTAGGCGAGTTGGTAGCGTACTCGCCTATGAGTTTGGGGGTCGTAGGTTCGATTCCCACCAGAGGCTCTGGTATGTCGCTGCAAAATTCAGCCATATGGTCTTTGTAACCCGGCCTTTCCCTGGACCTTAAAATTGGAATATAAATTTACTTTGTATTGTATTTCATATAAATAAATAAAGTAAGTCCTGATTCACATTCGGCAAGTTTCCCCAAGCAAGTGTCAAAGTTTGTAGGAGGGAGAGGCAGAGAGCTCTTTCTTTTTCAAATTTTTTAACGACTGCTACTAAACCACAGTTTTTACGTGTTGTAGATTTGTTGTCATCATAATTGTCATAAACTAACAAAATTTTAAAATACTTTCAAGAAAATTGGAATTAAATAAAACCTTACCATAAAAATATTGTGGAATAGTATCTACACAAAATGAAGATTTGAGGTCTCGGACATAAACAAAATCAGTATTTCCCACTTTGTGTGGGAAGTACATTTCTTTCTGTATTTCTTTCAAACATTGACCAATTGGGATGAAATTTGGAAATGTGCGTTTAAGTTTTACTAGATGCATCCCTACAAAAAATGTCCACCTTTAGTTTACGTCTTGCTATAGCCGACATAGACCCATCCGACTTAATATGTAGGCACTATGGGAACCATTAAATTCCACCGATTGGGCTGAATTTAGACAGTGTTAAAACAACATATCTACATATTTGTCGCATCAGGCACAAATTTGAACATAATTTTTCCAAATCTATTCAACAATAAAAGTGTTTCTATTGGTTCAGGTTTTGATATAGCTGACATACTCAAACCTAATCTTATTTGAATCTTTATACAACTTCCAAATTTGATTATTATATTATTAATCCATGGATATGTAAGATTCGGCTTGGCCGAACTTATCGCCGTTTTTACTTCAAAATGAAGTAATAATAAAAATAATTATCACATCCTTTGGACAAAATGTTTTTAATGTTTTTATTTATTTTCTTTAAAGGTTCGCAGTTTACAATGGTCGGTTTCCTGAATAGTCTTGTGCACGTCCTAATGTATATTTACTATTTTTTGGCGGCCCTAAATACAAAATTAAATTTGGATGCCTGGAAACCTCGTATGACTCAGATTCAAATTATCCAATTCGCATTGATTGCCATCAGTTTACTAATACCTCTGCTGAATAATTGGTGTGGTTTGTCATACTTTTGGTTGGTCACGATATTTTTGCAAAATGCCTATATGACACTGTTGTTTTGGAACTTCTATAGAAAGAGTTACATTCTTAAAGAGCAAAAGGCAAAAACTAACTAAAATATCAACAATTAGATAAATGAAGTTAATGAAAAATATTCGATTGTTATTAATTTACATAACAATAAAACAATTTATATTTTTCAAATATTTGATGAAATTGTCTTTTTTTTGTGAAATATATTTATAATTGTTTATATAAAACACTAGCAGGACAAATTTCAGTTTAGTGAAATACGAACACACAATGTCGTTATTTTGTACAGGGTCTCACATATTGCTGTCAAATACATACATACATACATACCACATTTAAAGTCACTTTTCGAAATGTTTTTCCAGATATTTTGATTTTAGAGATTTAGTATGGCCCATTTATTGTTTGGGTGGTTTATATTTCTATCAAAATTTAAAAATAATTGGTGAAATGGTTCTGCAAATATTTCGTTGTCAATAATAACATCATGTGGGCAGGGTCACGCCAACTCAATCAATATATTCAGTATGATGTGAAATACTCTCGTACAAAACTCCAAGACTATTGGTGCAATGCTTTTCCGACATCTCCCACTTTATGCATTCACACCAAATTTCGGACAGATATATCGTAGATATATCGTTGAAATTAAAGGAAATTATGAGGGACAGTATTGCTGAAAACATCGCTTTCACGTAGAAAAGGACGTTGTTTAACCGTCGATGAAATCAATAGAAACCAGTAAGGAAAGGCTAAAGTCGGGCGGTGCCGACTATATAATACCCTACACCACTCTCGTAATATTGAATAACTGTGATATATAAATTTTGTAATTCATGTATAAATTGTTTACATAAATTTACTTTTGGGACATTTTATACTTAAATAATACCCTGTACCACAGAGTGGTGTAGGGTATAAAAACGATTGGATCTAAAGAGCCAAATCGGATGAAACATATATATGGGAGCTATAGCAAAATCTTTACCGATTTTCTTCAAATTCGGGAATTTTGGTTCATGAATCAAGAAACTCTACCATTCTAAATTTCAAAATGATTGGATGTAAAATACAGCTTCTTCAGGACTAAAGAGCAAAATCGGACGAAACATATATATGGAGCTATAGCTAAATCTTAACCGATTTTCTTCAAATTCGGCAATGTTGGTTCATGGATCAAGAAACTCTACCATTGTATATTTAAAAACGATTAGATGTAAAATACAGCTTTTATAGGACTAAATGGCCAAATCGGACGAAACATATATATGGGAGCTATAGCTAAATCTTAACCGATTTTCTTCAAATTCGGTAGTGTTGGTTCATGGATCAAGAAACTCTACCATTCTAAATTTCAAAATGATCGGATGTAAAATACAGCTTCTACAGGACTAAAGAGCAAAATCGGACGAAACATATATATTGGAGCTATAGCTAAATCTTAACCGATTTTCTTCAAATTTGGCAATGTTGGTTCATGGATCAAGAAACTCTACCATTCTAAATTTCAAAACGATCGGATGTAAAATACAGCTTCTATAGGACTAAAGGACCAAATCGGGCGAAAGATATATATGGGAGCTATATCTAAATCTGCACCGATTTTCTTCAAATTCGGCAATGTTGGTCCATGGATCAAGAAACTCTACCATTCTAAATTTCAAAACGATCGGATGTAAAATACAGCTTCTATAGGACTAAAGGGCCAAATCGGACGAAACATATATATGGGAGCTATAGCTAAATCTTAACCGATTTTCTTCAAATTCGGCAATGATGGTTCATGGATCAAGAAACTCTACCATTCTAAATTTCAAAGCGATCGGATGTAAAATACAGCTTCTATAGGACTAAAGGGCCAAATCGGATGAAACATATATATGGGAGCTATAGCTAAATCTTAACCGATTTTCTTCAAATTCAGCAATGTTGGTTCATGGATCAAGAAACTCTACTATTCTAAATTTCAAAACGATCGGATGTAAAATACAGCTTCTATAGGACTAAAGGGCCAAATCGGACGAAAGATATATATGGGAGCTATATCTAAATCTGAACCGATTTCAACCAAATTCAATAGCGATCTTAACAGCCGCGAAATACTCTAAACTGCAAATTTTCAGAACGATCGGAGTGAAATTGCGACCTGTAGTCGACGAACAACTTTACATGGACGGACAGACGGACGGACGGACATCGTTAAATCGACTCAGCTAGTGATTCTGAGTCGATCGGTATACTTTAAGGTGGGTCTAGATGTGTTATTTTAAGGTGTTACAAACATCTGCCGCGAAACAAACTTATAATACCCTGTACCACAGTGTGGTGTAGGGTATAACCAGTAAGGAAAGGCAGAAAGTCGGGCGGGGCCGACTATATAATACCAATGCGATAAGGGTCATTGCGATAATAATGTAGAATAATTGGTAAATGGGTAAGAACATATATATATGTGGATATATCTAATTCTGAACCGATAATCGCAATATTAAGCAATATTCGTTCCTAAATTGAGAAACTTCTTTCTGGAGAATTTTGTAATGATCGGAAGTAAAGTACAACTTCTATAGCGCTTTGTAACCAAATCAGGAGGAACATATATATGGAGGTTATATATAAATCTGAATCGATTTTCCCTAAATACTCATTCATGTAAAATAGAAACCACTTTCTGTCGAATTTCGTACTGATCGGATATAAAACACAGTCTCTACAGCGCTTGGATGTCAAATCGGGGCTAACATATGGGGGCTATATCTAAATCTGAACCGATTTTCTCCGAATTGGGCAGTATTCCTCCATGTAATAAGAAACCTCTTTCTGCCGATTTTCGTACTGATCGGATATAAAATACAGTTTCTACAGCGCTTACATGTCAAATAGGGGGTAACATATATATAGGGGCTATATCTAAGTCTGAACCGATTTCCCCCAAATTTTGTATTGTGTCTAAGTGTATCACGAGACTACAATTCGGTTCAAAAATGTTGCTTATACCGTGCATATATGCCAAAACGGAGGTACATGTATATGGGAGCTATATGTAAATCTGAACCGATTTTAACCAAATTCAATAGGGATCGTCCTTTGGCCTAAAAAAAGTATGTGAAAAGTTTCGTTAAGATCGGGCCATAATTGCGACCTGTACTTTGATTACAAGAATACATCTACAGACATAGCTAAATCGACTCAGAAAGTGATTACAAGTCGATCGGTATAATAAACAATGGGTCTATCTCTTCTCCTTTTGGGTGTTACAAACAAATGCACAAAGTCATAATACCCTGTACCACAGTGTGGTGTAGGGTACACAGCAAACATTTTTTTTACATTTTTATACCCTACACCACACTGTGGTACAGGGTATTATAACTTTGTGCATTTGTTTGTAACACCCAAAAGGAGAAGAAAAAGACCCATCGTTTATTGTACCGATCGACTTAGAATTACTTTCTGAGTTGATTTAGCTATGTCCGTCTGTCTGTCCGTCTGTCTGTGCATGTATTCTTGTAATCAAAGTACAGGTCGCAATTATGGTCCGATCTCGACGAAACTTTACTCCTTGTTTTATTTGGCCCAAGGACGATCCCTATTGAATTTGGTTAAAATCGGTTCAGTTTTAGATATAGCCCCCCTATATATGTTACCCCAGTTTTGACATGTAAGCGCTGTAAAAACTTTATTTTATATCCGATCAGTCTGAAATTCGGCAGAAAGAGGTTTCTTATAATATGAATGAACACTGTTAAATTTGGAAGAAATCGGTTCAGATTTAGATATAGCCCCCATATATACGTTACCCCCAATTTGAAGTGTAAGCGCTGTAAAAATTTTATTTTATATCCGATCAGTATGAAATTCGGCAGAAAGAGGTTTCCTATTATTTGAATGAACACTGCAAAATTTGGAAGAAATCGGATCAGATTTAGATATAGCCCCCACATAAACGTTACCCCCGATTTCACATGTAAGCGCTGTAAAAATGTTATTTTATATCCGATCAGTGCGAACTTTGGCAAAAAGAGGTTTCCTTCTACATGAAGAAATACTGCCAAATTCGAAGAAAATCGGTTCAGATTTAGATATAGCCCCATATATATGTTACCCCCGATTCGACATATAAGCGCTGTAGAGATTGTATTTTATATCCGATCAGTGCGAAATTCTACAGAAAGAGGTCTGTTTACATGAATGAGTATTCAGGGAAAATCGGTTCAGATTTATATATAACCTCCATTAATATCTTCCTCCTGATTTGGTATCAAAGCGCTATAGAAGTTGTACTTTACTTCCGATCATTAAAATTTTCCAGAAATATGTTTCTCAATTTAGGAACGAATATTGCTTTATTTAGCGATTATCGGTTCAGAATTAGATAATATGTTCCTACCCATTTACCAATTATTCCAAATTATTATCGCAATGACCCTTATCGCATTATTGGGGAGGTGTAGGGTATTATATAGTGGGCCCCGCCCGACTTTCTGCCTTTCCTTACCGGTTTTAATGTAGGAAAGAAGACAATGCATATTTGCAAATAGTAAGGTATAGAGCTAGGAAAATAATTGGTTGGAATTCGATTGTAACAATAAACCAGTAAGGAAAGGCTAACGTCGGTCGGTGCCGACTATATAATACCCTACACCACTCTCGTAATATTGAATAACTCTGATAAATAAATTTTGTAATTCATGTATAAATTGTTTACATAAATTTACTTTTGGGACATTTTATACTTAAATAATACCCTGTACCACAGTGTGGTGTAGGGTATAAAAACGATTGGATCTAAAGAGCCAAATCGGATGAAACATATATTTTTAGCTATAGCTAAATCTTTACCGATTTTCTTCAAATTCGGCAATGTTGGTTCATAAATCAAGAAACTCTACCATTCTAAATTTCAAAACGATTGGATGTAAAATATAGCTTCTATAGAACTAAAGGGCCAAATCGGACGAAACATATATATGGGAGCTATAGCTAAATCTTAACCAATTTTCTTCAAATTCGGTAGAGTTGGTTCATGGATCAAGAAACTCTACCATTCTAAATTTCAAAACGATTGGATGTAAAATACAGTTTTTATAGGACTAAAGGGCCAAATCGGACGAAACATATATATGGGAGCTATAGCTAAATCTTAACCGATTTTCTTTAAATTCGGTAGAGTTGGTTCATGGGTCAAGAAACTCCACCATTCTAAATTTCAAAACGATTGGATGTAAAATACAGCTTTTATAGGACTAAAGGGCCAAATCGGACGAAACATATATATGGGAGCTATAGCTAAATCTTAACCAATTTTCTTCAAATTCGGTAGAGTTGGTTCATGGATCAAGAAACTCTACCATTCTAAATTTCAAAATGATTGGATGTAAAATACAGCTTCTATAGAACTAAAGGGCCAAATCGGACGAAACATATATGGGAGCTATAGCTAAATCTTAACCGATTTTCTTCAAATTCGGTAGTGTTGGTTCATGGATCCAGAAACTCTACCATTCTAAATTTCAAAACGATTGGATGTAAAATACAGCTTTTATAGGACTAAAGGGCCAAATCGGACGAAACATATATATGGAAGCTATATCTAAATCTTAACCGATTTTCTTCAAATTCGGTAGTGTTGGTTCATGGATCAAGAAACTCTACCATTCAAAATTTCAAAATGATTGGATGTAAAATACAGCTTCTACAGGACTAAAGAGCAAAATCGGACGAAACATATATATGGGAGCTATAGCTAAATCTTAAACGATTTTCTTCAAATTCGGCAATGTTGGTTCATGGATCAAGAAACTCTACCATTCTAAATTTCAAAACGATCGGATGTAAAATACGGCTTTTATAGGACTAAAGGGCCAAATCGGATGAAACATATATATGGGAGCTATAGCTAAATCTTAACCGATTTTCTTCAAATTCGGCAATGTTGGTTCATGGATCAAGAAACTCTACCATTCTAAATTTCAAAACGATTGGATGTAAAATACAGCTTCTATAGGACTAAAGGGCCAAATCGGACGAAAGATATATATGGGAGCTATATCTAAATCTGAACCGATTTCAACCAAATTCAATAGCGATCTTAACAGCCACGAAATACTCTAAAGTGCATTTCAGAACGATCGGAGTGAAATTGCGACCTGTAGTCGACGAACAACTTTACATGGACAGACGGACGGACGGACAGACATCGTTAAATCGACTCAGCTAGTGATTCTGAGTCGATCGGTATACTTTAAGGTGGGTCTAGCTGTGTTATTTTCAGGTGTTACAAACATCTGCCGTGAAACAAACTTATAATACCCTGTACCACAGTGTGGTGTAGGGTATAAAAAGTAGTACTAGCAACAAAAAGTATATTGCCTAAACCGTGTGTCGGTTTTATATATGTATATATAAATAGTTGAAACAACAATAATAACATGGATATGATCAAATGAAAATGCTTGCAACTAAATCGATGGTTGTATCAATCGAATTAAAATTGTTTTTTCATTGACACTCGGTTAGTTGTGGTAACCAATTTTAAACGTTCATTACAGTACAGTACCAAAGATTATTATTGCAACGAATAATTGGTTACTACAACAACAAAAATATTAATAAATAATCGTTTTTTGGTTATCCTAATAATTTCCCAAACTTATAATAATAAAATGTATTTTGGGAAATACAACCGAAAGATTGGTTGTTGTTCTTTTGCTGATACATGACAAACAAGAAACAAAATTACTTGACATAAATAAATCTTCAATCTTTTGTCCAAGAGCGGTATATGTAGTCAAAAATAATCTCGTGTAAATAATAATGTGTGGAATGCAGAATATGTTGTGCAAAATATTTTATATAAATAAAAAATAAAAGCAACAATCATAGTTGAAAGCACAGGGTTAAGCGATATTTGCATACAAGTTTTGTGTTTTTTTTTTCGTGTACTAAAATTTGTGTCAAATATTTCTACATCTCATAATAGTGAACGAATTTGTAATATGCGATTTTTAATTTAGTTACGAATTGTTTGCTTTTTTCAATAAATGAAATAAAAATTAATGAAAACTGTTTTTAATTAATTGTCGGTAATATATGACTGACAAATTGTCGGAACAACCAATTTTTTAAAAAAGTTGGATGTGATAGATAATTTTTGGCACTACTTTCGTAGTTGGCGCAACCAAATATCATCGTTGTACAAATTATGACCCATATTGTAAAAATTTTGCAATTTGGTTTAGGAGGTACCAAACGAGGCGTGGCAATAACGCTTCATTATTGTAGGTGCATGAATCGAGGTTTTAAGCAGATACATTTTTGTGCAAAATGGTCCATTTGGATTGGAGGTACCAAAAGGGAAGTGGCAATAACGGCTATTTTTTCTCAAGATGATAGCGACCAAGAAAGTGTAGTAGTATTAAAGTTATGAGATAATAAATATTTCACTAAATGTTGACCCAACTTAGACCTTAGTCTGACATAGAAAAAAATATTGACACCAAATTTAAAGTCAATCGGTTAATCCTGTCGAAAGTTATCGTGCGCACCAACCAGACAGACAGGCGGGCGGTAATTGCTAAAATGACTTAAAATGGACCCAAACTGATTTCCTTCAAATATTCTTGGGGTCTCTTAGGTCACTCCATCGATTTGTTAACATTTTGGCCCGCAGCATCTGATATATACCCTTGTTCACAATAGTACATTTATGTATAACGTACATGTAGCGGGTAACGATTGTAAACTTTTTTTTGTTTTTTATTTTAAATGGAAAACCTCTTAAAAATATTTATCCATAGACTTTTTTCAAATTGTTTTAGCGACAGTTACAAAACTTCCGTTTCTACGTGAAAGTATTGTTTTCAGCATTTCTAGTCCTCATAATTTATGTAGGTGGTATTCTGGATTTTCGAGCGTATACTTAAAAGACAAGTAAAAAAATTCAGTCTGGTGAACCGACTTAAAAAATCTTCTGTCCCAAAAAATATTAGTAAACTAATGTATTTCTTGTTTTAATTAAATTATTATCAATTTAAATTGCATTTAATAACTTTATAATATCAATCTTACCCACGTTTCTCAAGGTGATAGCTGCTAACAAACTTATGCTATGTGTGGAATTTTAGAAGAATGGAATAAGTATTTAGTTTTGAAGTTATTATTGAATTAATTTTTCTCTAAATGTTAACCCTTTGAAGGGAGGTACTAGAGGTAGTGGACCAATATGGCCCACCTTCGAACTTAGCCGGAGATATAGAAAAATATTACCGCATCCCAAATTTGAAGTCAATCGGTTACTCCTTTCGAGATTTATCGTGCGCACCAGCCAGCTGACAGACAGACGGACGGACGGAGGGACGGACATTGCTTAAGTCACTCAAAATTACCCAAAACTGATTTCCGCCGAACATACTTAGGGACTTAGGTCACTCCTTGGATGTGTTACACTTTTGGCTCGTAGCAAAAGATACACACCCTCCTCTCCAAGGTGAGGGGATACACATGGTCCAAATACTAAAGGTAATTACCATGAATATTGGAATTTTAGAAAAAAAAAATTAACAAGTAAGAAAGTTCAGTCGGATATACCGACTTAAGAATGCCCTCACCTTCAGTCCCAAATAATATTCGTAATTTTTAAATTAGTATTAATTTAAATTGCATTTCATAACTTTAAAGCATGTCCTGGTATTAAAGTTATAAGCTTTTGTTGCAAAATAGTCCATTTGTGTGGGGGATACCACAAGTGGCATGAAAATGACGCCCATTTTTCAATAGACTGTACTATAAAAGCATTACACTGTACAAAATTTGAAGTATTATTAAAGTTTGGTGCAAAATGACCTATGAGAAAATGATCAGTACTTTTTTATAGCCGATTCAAATATAAAATTTTAAATGAGCCACTCTATGTTCTTCCCGATTTGGTATCAAAGCGCTATAGAAGTTGTACTTTACTTCCGATCATTACAAAATTAGGCAGAAAGAAGTTTCCGAATGTAGGAAGGAATACTGCTTCATTTGAAGATAATAAGTACAGATTTAGATAATGTTATGTCTTTTCTTTAATCTTTATTTATTAATTTGCTCTGATTCAGTTGAGCGCAGGAATGAGAAAGTTCTATGCGTCTACCACTATCGTAAATCAATGTGGTTGCTACTCTATTATATACAAGTATTCAGACTAACAGCCTTAGGCTTTCAACAACACTTGCACATTAAAACAGTTACCCTAAACATCCGTTGTTCAAGCACCAATGCTGTCGTGAATCTAGCCTTTATTACACTGATATAGGGTTATAATATAAGTACAATAAGTGTTAACATCTCTTTCCTTCTTTAAAAAATAGTATAATATTTGTGATATGATATTCAATTGTTTTATATGACTTCAAACTTGAATTCTTTACGTACATGTAAAGGGTGTCCCAAGAAGAGGGCAATTTTTAAATCTCGCAACATTCGAAGTGTCATTGTTTGACATTTGAATAATTGTTATTGTTTGTTAGTAGAAGGTACGAGGTTAGTAAAAATGGAGAGCTACACGAATGAACAATTCTCATTGTGAAATTGTTTTACCAAAATGGTGAAAGTTTTGCGGCTACAGTTCGCAAATTGCGATCAAATTGGGGTCACAATAATGCTCCAAAAGAGTCAACTGTAAAGAGATTAATGGATAAATTTGCCGAAACTGGGTCTGTTAGTGATGTAAAGACAACAACGCGCCATCGACCAGGTCGATCGACCGAAAATGTCGCAGCTGTACGTGATGATGATTTTTATGAAAATGAGGCAGGTCAAGCGCAAACAGTCAATGGTGTTCGGTATCGTGAAATGATAACCAGTTTTTTCTTGCCTAGAATTGAAGAAATGAATGTGGAGGGCATGTGGTTCCAACAAGACGGCGCCACATGTCATACAGCCAGAGAAACAATTCAATTGCTGCATCAGTCATTTCCCGGTCGTGTTATTTCGCGTTTTGGAGATTAGAATTGGCTGCCTAGATCGTGCGATTTAACACCATTAGATTTTTTTCTTTGGGGTTTTTTGAAGTCGATGGTTTACGCGAATAAGCCGACGACGACTCAAGCCTTAAAAGACGAAATTGGACGCTGCATTAATGAAATACCGCAGCATTCATGCAAAACGGTCATTGAAAATTTCATTAAAAGATCGCGTGCATGCCAGCAAAGCAGCGGCGGCCATCTGCACGATATATTGTTCCATAAATAACCTCATTCTGTCTACTTTACGATATAATAAAGTTTCACGATTTTTTCTTAAATATCTGTGTTTTATTTAAAATTAAAAAATTGCGCTCTTCTTGGGACACCCTTTATATGTATATACATTAGGCCTGGTCGATTTGTGGGGAGGCTAAAAAAAGTCGCCATTGTTCGGTGAAAATCGTATTCTAGGGATCAAAATAAGAAACTTTGCCGAAGGAACCATACCTCTAAAACGAATTCTGATGTCCCGGAATTTTGGTCGAACTTTTTGGTAGGGGCAAATTTTGAAAAATCCCACTTTGACGCATTTAGAGTGCTCCAATCGAGTCCAAATGTATGACCGACCCCCACTATACATTCCATTTGGTTCTATACATTTGGACTCGATTGGAGCACTCTAAATGGGTCAAAGTGGGATTTTTCCGGGACATCGGAATTCGTTTTAGAGGTATGGTTCCTTCGGCAAAGTTTCTTATTTTGATCCCTAGAATACGATTTTCACTGAGCACTTCACTGTGTGGGGGTCGGTTATACATTTGGACTCGATTGGAGCACTCTAAATGGTCAAAGTGGGATTTTTTCCGGGACATCAGAATTCGTTTTAGAGGTATGGTTCCTTCGGCAAAGTTTCTTATTTTGATCCCTAGAATACGATTTTCATTGAGCAATGGGCGATTTTTAAATCGACCCGCCCTAATATACATATATATTTTATAATTCAATTCATTTTAAAAATAAAAAAATACTACGTTTTGTAATTTACTGGAAGTTGTTTTCTCAATCGTTCCTTTAAAGTTCTTCAGCATCAAAAAATTCCTCTTCATCACTTTGTAGATCTTCTTTCAGATCTACAGGGTTGCCCATATTCGACGGATCCATGTTTTTTTTTGGGCCCATTCCAATCGACGAGGCTTGTCCGCAGGCAACAATCTTTGCGTCAATTGAATTTTGTACGGGAACAAATGCAAATCAACGCGAATAATCCGTTGTAAAGTGGACCGAGCCATGCCCAACTGCTGAGAACGGCGTTTTTGGGATGTTCTTGGGGACCTCTCAACACTGGCTCGTACGGCAGCGATATTCTCGGCCGATCGCCTTGGTCGACTTTTATTTGGCCTCTTCGGATTAGAAAGAGCCTCACCAGTCGAAAATTTTTCGTATAAACGCTTAATGGTGTTCTTAGAAGGCGCACTTCTCACATTTTTTAATATTTTAAAAGCACGTTGAGTTTTCACAATTGACTTCTTCTGTTGAATGTAAATTTCAACTATTTCGCGTGGCGTGTATTGTTCCATGGTAGAAATCTGCTTGGACTGACGCTTCAAACGCGGTATGTCATTAAGCGATCTGACATCTCTGTCAAAAGTTATGGCGTTGCCAGATGGGTCCGTCGAATATGGGAGACCCTGTACTATTGGGAATACTACACCTTTATCAATGCGTTTTAATTCGTTTCGGTGGGCTACCATACAAAATGTCAAAAATTTGTTTACAAAGTTTGCCTCTTATCCACTTTGCATCACTATTTCCATCAGGATTCAAATATAATATCTTTTCACTCACTTTCAACTTTAGGTGACTTGCTTTTTCGCTTTCCTTGAATGTTTGCTTTTCTAAAAGCTTTTTCATTTTATAGTTTGACGGTACAGGTATCATATTTGAATCTGTTTTGGAATTATAGTACGACAAGAGAGTTTTTGGTTTATATGCTAAAAATAATTCACTTGGACAATTGTCAGTTACTGTTGTTGGTGTATTCCGATATTTGAAAAGAAAATTGAAAATTACATGTTGCATAGATAACTTTTTCACTTTATCGGCTAAAAAATACGATTTCAAACTACGTTTGACAGTCTGTACACCTTAGTCCGTTACTCGGGGGTGATAAGCTGGGCTAAATTCTTGTTTTATGCCATTACATTTTAAAAAAATTTTAAATTCTTCACTGCGGACCATTATCGCTTACTAGCATGCCACAGAAACCAAACGTAGAAAATATATGTTTCATCTTGTCAATCACAGTGAGTGTTGTTGTTTTTGATTAAATATGCACATCAATCCATTTCGAAAAATCATCTACCATAATGAGAAAATCTGTATTTTGATACTGGAAAAGGTCAATGTGAATTCGCTCAAAAGGGTATGAAGTAGCTGGCCACGTGAAATTTGGGCAGCCCTTAGTCCTACTCTACGTTTGTTGAGATGTCGAGCAGTTAGAAACAAATTTTTCGATATGTAAAGGCCGGGTTAGGCATACGTAACCGTAATTTATCTTTACCTTTACCGTAACGCTGCCCGTTTGGCCGATTAGCCAACGTTAAGAAAACGAGTCATATGTTCTGACAACAACAACACATAAGTAAACAAAAAAGCCGCGATTTCTTTTTGTTTAGGTTTATTAAAAATGAAGTTAAAAAGAATGTTTATAAATTTTTGTTTTTTAAATCTGTGCAGAATTTACAATAAAAGTAATCAAGAAAATATCGTCGGATAAGAAGATGGGGTGGACGTCCTATAAACAATGACTGGGAGAAAGCCGGACACTAGAATGCCAGTGGCAGTTTTTAATTTGTTATTAGCATTAATAAAATATGAGTAACTACGCCAACGCAACGGATTAGACCGGCAGAGAGACTAGCAATAACACCACTGTATGTCAAATATTGCTTTATCCTATGATTCCATGGGAAATATTCAGATTCTATTCTTTAAAATTTTAGATATTTGGGTCACGGAAGTTCCATACAATCGATTGCATGGAGTCACAAGCTGGGGAAAACAACAATTCGAAATATTATTTTAGAATGCAGTGAAGTTTCGTGGCGCTTGCTTTCGCCGATTTATTTAAGTGAACAAACTACTCAGCAGTACAAACACATTGTCAATGATTTTCAACGAGTGTGGGATATGCCGAATTGTGTGGGAATCTGCGATGCTAACTATACATTCATATTAGTTAATGTTGGAAGTTATGGCAGCCAACACGATGGGGGTATGTCCATTAAACTTAAATTTATTTATAATCTATTTTAATACAAACAATTTCCATTTCTTAATTTAAATTAAATACAGCTATATTCCAGTACTCTCCCTTTGGTCAATCAGTTATTTTAGGTACAGTACATGTACCCTCTAGTAAACCATTATCGTCAGCATCCTCTGAAGCCTTTCCTCATTTATTTATTGGCGATGCGGCGTATCCCCTGAGGAATATCCTTGGTCGAAGTCAACAACTTTAGACGAGATCAGATACAACATCCAACGCGAAATTGCCAACGTTCCGGTCGAAATGTGTCCAAGAGTGGTGGAAAATTGGGTCCAAAGAATAGATCGCTGTTTACGGGCTCGTGGTGGTCAAATGACCGAAATTGAATTTCATTCTTAACATGTAACATTTGCACTACACCTGGAATAAATTTGAACTCTATATCTTAAATATTCTGTGTTTTATTAATATATAAAATTCGTATGTCCTTAATGGAAAACCCTTTACTTATGTCTATTTCCATTGAAGAGGGACTCAGCCAAATCCAATCCAATCTCTATCTATAAATAAGTCCACGTTTGTAGAGACGCTTATATTGCTGTCAAATTAACCCACAATGAAGAAGATTAGCGCAATGATTGTCTCGTACTGTCGTCAAAAGAATCCTGAAGCAGATTATAAATTTAATTTTTAATGGAGTCAGTCGCGATCTTCATAAAACTCACCTGTAACGCCCAGCTCCTTGCCAATTTGCTTCCAAGCTTCTCGCTTTTTTCAGATATACTATATGCTGGATTATATTTATTGTATAAATACTCGTGAGACTGCACCAATGAAATCAAATATTCGTCTTTCATGTTTATTTGCACTTTTAAAAAACAAATAATTAATAAATTATTTTCTTTACTTTTCTCGGCGAACATACAATTGTAATTGTAAACCAGTAAGGAAAGGCAGAAAGTCGGGCGGGGCCGACTATATAATACCCTACACCTCCCTAACAATGCGATAAGGGTCATTGCCATAATAATTAAATTAAGCAATATTCGTTCCTAAATTGAGAAACATCTTTCTGGAAAATTTTAATGATCGGAAGTAAAATACAACTTCTATAGCGGTTTGATACCAAATCAGGAGGAACAATCAATATAAATCTGAACCGATCTTCCCTGAATACTCATTCATGTAAAAAGACCTCCTTCTGTCGAATTTCGTACTGATCGCATATAAAATACAGTCTCTACAGCGCCTACATGTCAAATCGGGGGTAACGTATATTTGGGGGCTATATCTAAATCTGAACCGATTTCTTCCAAATTTAACAGTGTTCATTCATATAATAAGAAACCTCTTTCTGCCGAATTTCATACTGATCGGATATAAAATAACATTTTTACAGCGCTTACAAATCAAATCGGGGGTAACGTATATATGGGGGCTATATCTAAATCTGAACCGATTTTCTCCGAATTTAGCAGTATTCCTTCATGTAATAAGAAACCTCTTTCTGCCAAATTTTGCACTGATCGGATATAAAATACAGTTTTTACAGCGCTTACATGTCAAATCGGGGGTAACATATATATGGGGGCTATATCTGAATCTGAACCGATTTTAACCAAATCAATAGGGATCGTCCTTGGGCCAAAAAAAAGATA
This sequence comes from Eudasyphora cyanicolor, assembly GCA_963930755.1. Classification (NCBI taxonomy): domain Eukaryota; kingdom Metazoa; phylum Arthropoda; class Insecta; order Diptera; family Muscidae; genus Eudasyphora; species Eudasyphora cyanicolor. The sequence goes on along the minus strand of OZ005736.1, from coordinate 61,678,702 downwards.
CGTGTAAAGTTTCGTCGAGATCGGACCATAATTGCGACCTGTACTTTGATTACAAGAATACATGCACAGACAGACGGACAGACAGACAGACAGACAGACAGACGGACATAGCTAAATCGACTCAGAAAGTGATTCTAAGTCGATCGGTATAATAAACGATGGGTCTATTTCTTCTCCTTTTGGGTGTTACAAACAAATGCACAAAGTTATAATACCCTGTACCACAGTGTGGTGTAGGGTATAAAAACATGTAGTATCAGCTGTTGTCAAATTGTACGTAAACGGAACGTCCAATTCTGATTTGCCTAACTGGGCCTTACAGCTCTTCGTGCCAATATGAGTATTATGCAATACCGATAAAAGCCTTTCTCTTAAAATCGTTGGAACTACCAAACGGTCCGCGTAAAATAAACAGCCGTTCTTTTCTTCTAAAGACATTTTAACGTTAATAAATGGAATTATACGATTATCCTGTTTAGTCGATCTTGGCCAATAACCTTCGGACACAAAATTCGTAACTTTATTGATAGTTTCATCTTTCTCTGAAAACTGTACAATGTCCTGGATTGAAACTGGTATATAACATTAATCAAAGTTGAAAACATTTATGTTAAAATTGTGTATATTTGTTTCACCCGCTCAGGGTAAACGTGACAGATCATCGACATTCCTTTGTTTCGAGCCTGGTCAATATTTAATTTTGCAATTGTAATTTGACAAAAATACGATCCACCTATGGAAACGAACAGAAATTATGTTGGCCAGAGCTTTTTGGTCAGCCAAAAACTTCTCTAATGGTTGGTGGTCGGTATACACCGTAAATGGATAACCGTAAACATATTTATGAAATTTCTTAATGGCGACGACAACTACCAAAGCCTCTCTGTGCACCTGAGAATAATTTTTCTCAGCTTTACTTCACGAAGACGAAACCATATAACAAGGTCGTTCGCGGCCCTTTACTACTACACTTAGTATGGCGCCCACTCCATAAGGTGACGCATCACATGCTATTATAATTTGTTTAGTAGGATCAAAATGAGTAAGATGATCATTCTCGCATAACAATTTCTTACAATTTACAAATGCTATGAAGCACTCCTTATCCCAGTTCCACTGAGTCTCCTTCCGATAAAAATTTAGAGTAGTAATTTAGCAGGCCTAAAAAACTTTGAAGTTGCTCTATATTTACCGGTTCTGGGGCTAACATTAAAGAGTCCAGTTTCCCCCTTGACGGTTGTATACCTTCTGGGGTCAAAATATGCTCTAGATACTCTAGATTACTTTCCAAAATCTTACATTTTTTCCACTTTATGCCAATATTATGTATATTCTTGTAACCAAGCTAAAACCTTAAACAACTTTTCTCGACAATCATCTATACCATTACCGGCAACCAAGATGTCGTCTAAATACATAGTTACACTTTCTAGACCTTGAATTATTTGATCCATTACGCGTTGGAAAATCATCGGGGCTGTTGATACGCCGAACAGTAATCTACAAAATTCAAACAATCCAAGTGAGTATTAATTGTTAAAAATGACCGTGACGGGGCATTGACTGACTGTTGCAAATAGGCCTTACTCATGTCTAGAACACAAAAATAAGTTTTTCCTCGCATGCTCGTCAGTATTTCATCTATTAAGGGATATACCTCCATTTCAAGAACGGGGTTTATAGTTACCTTAAAGTTTCCACAAATAAGGACACTCGAGTCTTTTTTTAAAACACACACGATTGGCGCTGCCCAACTACTATTACGGACGGACTGTATGATACCTTCATCGCACATACTTTTTAATTCTGTCTCCACTTTTCCCTTTAAACTCAACGGCACTGAGTACGGCTTAAAAAACTTGGGTGATCAGCCTGGCTTAACAAAAATATCTGCGGTAAAATTACTGATTGAATTCTTATTACATATGTTCAAACAATGCTGGAAATTTAATTCTAAGCTCCTCGATGATATTAGATTGACATATGGTTTTCACCGCTGAGGTTTCACATGACTTACCGACGGACAAAGTGAAAAATTTACGCCACGAGGGAAATAGAATATCAAGCCAATTTCTTCCCATTAACGGAGTAAATCTATGATTTGACTTTACAACTAAAAAGTTTAAGTTTTTCCCATTCACCACAGCTGGCATTTCTCCAAGTAACTCCACCCTAGATCCTGTTAGAACTTGTAATGGAGGATAATTAATAATATTTAAAGTTATGTTTTTAAAGAAATACTCATAGTCCGTACTACATATTACAGATACCACCGCTCCGGTGTCCAATTCCACCTGCAGATTCTGGCCATTCACCAGTACATTATGTAACAAAGGCTAATTTTTTTGGTTAATCCAGTTAATAGATCCCAGCTTGTAGTTAAGCTCATTTATCGGACGATTCTTGTTCTGATTTTTGCGATTAGCCTTGGAAAAACATGCTTTTGACGAATGACCCTTTTTTCCCGCAGCTATAGCAGAGCCAGTACTTTGCTGGACATCTGCCGACCGCATGTTTTGTTGTACACCTTGGACATTTTTCGTATGTTTGCTTCTGTCGTTGGTGACTTACTTTGTGAATATCGTACGACGTCGATTGCATACCTTTCTGTTCTTTATCCACCAATTCGAAGGACTGAGCCAACTTGCACGTTTCCTCCCACGACGGGTTTGCTGTAGACAATAATTTTGTCTGAAGTTGACTGCTATTTTTTCCACAAACCAATCTGTCACGAAGCGCATCTTGTAGAAACGAGCCAAATTCGCATTGGGCAGTAATTATTTTAAATACACTATGAATTCAGCAATCTATTCGTTTGGCTTCTGTGAACAGCAGTAGAACGTGAACCTTTCAGCAATTATATTTTTCTCTGGCTTGAAATGACGTGTGATAGATTTAATCAAATCTTTGAACGCCTTCTCTGTGACTTTATCCGGTAGCACAATACTTTTGATGCGCTTGTAAGTTTCTGACCCCACCAATGTGAGAATAAATGCCACTTTATTTTCATCATCGATTTCATTAATTTTGAACATTTTTTCTACACATTCCACACTCTTCGAAATCTTCGCCAAATGCGAATTGCTCAATTGATCCAATAAACGACATTTTAGTTAAAAAAGTATACACTTTATAGCGGGTTCTGAATTTCTCGTCGCCAAATTTGTAATGTCTTTTCTTTAATCTTTATTTATTAATTAAATTTTTATTAATGTTCTATGCGTCTACCACTATCGTTAAACAATGTGGTTGCTACTCTATTATATACAAGTATTCAGACTTACAGACTAATAGGCTTAGGCCTACAACAACATTTGTACATAAAAAATGTTACCCTAAACATCCGATTTTCAAGCACCAATGCAGTCGTGAATATAGCCTTTATTACACTGATATAGGGTTATAATATAAGTACAATATACAACGTAACAGCTAATTATACCCACATATACTCATATGTGTCCCTGCCTATTTAGTATTTAAGTGCTATTAACTGTGTTCAGATTATGTATAGTCCCATTGCTCATTTCTCTGCACTATGCTGCAGCCTTGTAGACTAAATCATTGTACTCGTAATTATCTAACATGTGTGAGATAAATACAATACTCGTAATTTATGATCGTGTTGTCACACACAGAGCACAGAAAACATGTCAAGCCTATATTATCTAAGCATTGGTTGAGAGTTCATGAACCAGGGCTGTGGATTCGGAGTTTTGGAGTCGGATGGATTTGCCCGGAGTCGACCATAATTTTTCGACTCCGGAGTTGGATTGTGCAGAATATACCATTTATGTGATAGAACTTTTGCCATTTATGTGATAGAACTTTTAGGAAAACAATTTTGGTACAAAGACGGAACAAACATTCGAAGCTTTTAACCAAATATCTATAAAGTCAACCAAACTATCTACTTTTTATGTAAAGACAGTCTTAGGAAAGCTCTGATTATATATTTATGTAATTAATTTAGCAAGATGCATGTGATGCTAACAAAATAATAATTTTTGCAAGACTATACGCTATTAGCGAGTAAAAAAACAATAAGGAAAGGCCAAGATTGGGCGAAGCCAACTGTATAAAACCGTAAATATATATTAAATATAAGTAAAAGATAATTACCTTATAAATCTAATTCTAAACAGAATTTGTTCAAATTCGACAATATGCGTTCTTTTATAAATGAACTCCACCCTACTAAGTTTTAAAATGATTGAATCGGAACTGATTTTGAACAATTCCAATAGGCTCCCTCCCTGGTGTGAATGAGTTCTTATTGCCAAATTTCAGCAGGATCGGATTGCAATTACGAACTGTACTTAACGAACAACTTAAGATGGCCCGACTGACAGACGGGCGGCTAGTTATTCTGAGTCGAACAGTATATTTTAAGGTGTGTCTAGCTGTAGTATTTTTTTCTGTCAAAAAAAACCCTGTACCATAGTGGGTACAATGTAATCAATGTATGGTATAATAACTAACGAACAAGCTGGTTTGCCTGAAGCAAACAAAATTTCAAAAATTTCGGTAGATTAAAACAGAGGCAGTGATTGTTAAAAATGTTTGTCATGATTCCATGTTGAAAGAATTTTCATATCGCTCACTTACTTCTGTGACATAACTCAAAATTGTAAATTGTCAAGATGTGTAAGTAAAAGTCCATATAAAAAGATAAGTAACTTGAAATACGACGTTTAAAAACGCTGGAATAATTCTTAATTTGGTTGTTTACTTATAAACTAAATTTCGCTGAGATTAATTTATGGACACTTGCAAACATCGTATTTCTGTAAGGCAACCTCAAAAATTTTAAATTTGGAGTTATGTCATTCCTGAAGTGAGTGGGCGATATTAGTTGCAAGTCGAGCGTCGATAAATAAATAATAACATTTTATTTAATTGCTAGTATTGAATACAAACTCTTTATGAGTTTTTTTTTAACAAAGCAATATCTAATTTTCAATTTCTTAGTAGAAATATAATTTGAAAACTTTCGGAGTCGGAGCTGGAGCCGCAGTCGGAATCGAATCTTACTAAAATCCGAGTAGTTTTGGCCCGATTACACGGCCCTGTCATGAACTATGTTCAGCAATTTAAATTATAATGTTTGGTACATGGGTGCATCTGTGTATGTAGGTGTACATATTCATGTAGTTCTAGTGTGTATCAATTCCAAGCTACATCATACGCATGCTTTTCTCTTTGTAAATAGATTTTTCGTGTTATGTAGATCTTCGTGTACGTTAAGCGTTAAGTCAAAAATATTCTGTAAATAAAATTAGTTCCTTTCTAACAGCTAACGAGTTCAAATCTACGTCCTTCATTGACTCAATTGACATTAGATCCCCAAATATATTTTTTCCAGAATTTAGTTGAAGGTCTAATTTTGATAAGCTCTACTTTTATTTACAAAAGAAAATGTGCGATCTTATTGAATCACCTTAATGAAACAATATAAATACTTTTTGTGCACAAAATATCACTACAGTGACATTAAAAATGCTGACCCATGTGCTCTCTACTATGAATTATGAATTTATTACTGTAGAAAAAAATCAAATATCCCTAGAACGTTTCATCGAATTATTAAGCAATGAATTTACATAGTTTGCTAGAAATTGTACGAAATTGCTAATTACAGATAGTGAAATTGTGTATACAATTTAAACTAAACAAGTCAGAATAATAGGGTAAACCGAATATTCAGTAGGTAAAAACTATTACACTGTACACAAACTTCAAGCATTTGTGTGCAATGGTATTAAAGTTACGAACAGTTAACATTTGGTGCAAAATGCTCTATTTGTGTGGAACGTACCAAAAAGTGCGTGGAAATAATGACCCTTTTTGCCCGGACTGTCTGTCGGTACTATATAACCGCACAAAATTTCAAGTATTTATATGCACTGGTCTTAATGATATAAGCAGTTAAAGTTTTGTACAAACTGTTCTCTTTGTGTGGCAGGTACCAAAAGTGGTGATAGCGACGGATAAACTATTACTATGTGAGGCAATACAGATGATTCGGTTAAGTAGTATATACGTTATTAGAGAATCAATATTCCACTAATTTTTAACCCTTTGTAAGGGAGGTACTAGAAGGTGTGGACCAATATGGTACATATTTCAACCTAGCTTGAGATAGGAAAAATATTATCAAATACCAAATTTAAAGTAAATCCGTTACTCATTTCGAGATTTACCGTGCGCTCCAGCCAGACATACGGACGGACAGACATTGCTCAAATAATTAAAAATGATTTCCGCCGAACACACTTACGGTCTTTGGTCACTCCTTCGATGTGTTACTTTTTTGGCCCGTAGCAAACGATATATACCCTCCCCCCTTAAGGTGAGGGGATAAAAACAGTAAGAAACCAGGAAAGGCAGAAAGTCGGGCGGGGCCGACTATATAATACCCTACACCTCCCTAACAATGCGATAAGGGTCATTGCGATAATAATTTAGAAAAATTGGTAAATGGGTAAGAACATATATATGTGGATATATCTAATTCTGAACCGATAATCGCTAAATTAAGCAATATTCGTTCCTAAATTGAGAAACATCTTTCTGGAGAATTTTGTAATGATCGGAAGTAAAGTACAACTTCTATAGCGCTTTGTAACCAAATCAGGAGGAACATATATATGGAGGTTATAAATAAAACTGAATCGATTTTCCCTAAATACTCATTCATGTAAAATAGAAACCTCTTTTTGTCGAATTTCGTACTGATCGGATATAAAACACAGTATCTACAGCGCTTGGATGTCAAATCGGGGCTAACATATATATATGGGGGCTATATCTAAATCTGAACCGAAATTTTGTATTGTATCTAAGTGTATCACGAGACTACTCTCTGTCAATTTTTGTACAAATCGGTTCAAAAATGTTGCTTATACTGTGCATATATGCCAAAACGGAGGTACATATATATGGAAGCTATACGTAAATCTGAACCGATTTTAACCAAATTCAGTAGGGATCGTCCTTGGGCCTAAAAAAAGGTATGTGAAAAGTTTCGTTGAGATCGGACCATAATTGCGACCTGTACTTTGATTACAAGAATACATCTACAGACAGACAGACAGACGGACATAGCTAAATCGACTCAGAAAGTGATTACAAGTCGATCGGTTTAATAAACAATGGGTCTATCTCCTCTTCTTTTGGGTGTTACAAACAAATGCACAAAGTCATAATACCCTGTACCACAGTGTACCATTCACCATTGTTTTCCAGCAAATGCACGCAGAAACCATTATTACTATGAATAGTTGTAGGGTAAATAGAGTACTTTTCTGAATTCCAGGCATATTCCAGAAGCCACGTTCGATTGTGACCTTCATAAGGGAACTTATTAAAATATTAACCGATCTACTGCATTTCCATTAGAGACGATTTAATGTAATATGAAATAAAATGCTTAAATTTCAGAATGATGGGTTCAAAAATACGTCAAGGCGTCTAATCGGATAGACATTTATATGGCCGGTATATCAAAATATGAACCAATGACCGTTTTCACTCGGGACGATTAGGTGCAAAAAAATGTATAATTTCTTAAATTTCAGCCAGATGAAAAATGTATTCTGTAGAGTGTTAATAAGTGACGACAGAGGGGATTTTTATGTGGAGCCTCAATTGTGCTATGAACTTTTAGATCAAATATTAAGTAGTGATTTTTACATTTACTCCAGATATGATATCGGTGGAGACGTTTATATGGGGCCAATAACATAGAACGATATGCCCCAGTTTCAATAGGCATCGTCCCTAGTCTAAGAAATGCCTTTGTACCAATTTTCGTAAATGTCGCTTCACTTTTGCCACCTGCACTGGATAGACGGTATAATAATCTAAAGCCTATTTATTTCTTAGGCGTTACAAAAAATTCACAAATTCATAGTATCGTGTACCAAAGTGTGTTTTCGGGTATAAATTGAAAGTGCTTTCTGAACTTCTGATAGTATAATAAAGCTAATTTGCATTCGTACAACGCTGTATTCCTCCAAAAGCACATAACTCAGAATTGATTTCGATCGTGTGTAGAGAATGTAGATAAATATATTTAAGAAGGACTTCTGTAGCAAAGCTATATCAAATATGAAGTACTGCCAACATATAAAAGTCTCAACTAAATTGCTTAGAAAATTTAGTTTTTATGGATTGAAGAAACATATTTGGGAGCGACCTCTATGTGGGAGCTACGAGGACTTTAAATCATTAACCGATATGGGTCATTATACTTTGTTACACCCAAAAGAAGAGAATAGAGATAGATAGAACCATCGTTTATTACACCGATCGACATTAAATCATTCTCTGTGGTGATTTATTCCGTCTTTCTGTCTTTCCATGCATTCTTGTAATCAAAGTAATTATTGCACGATCACAACGACACACATGCTTTGTTTGGCCCAAGAACAAACGCAACTGAAAATGGTAAAAAGTTTTATACTGCAGTCGTTACTTCTGCCAAATTTCATAAATATCGGTTCAGATTAACATATATGTCACATATATATGTATGTGCATCCCAACTTGGCATCTCTGCGATGTAGAGCCCAAATTTAACCTCATATTTTTAAATAAATTTAACAGATAACAGTTTCTTAAACCAAGAACGATCCTTAGGAAAATTTAAGAATATCGGTTAATATTTAGTTATTAACCCACTTGGCGCCACCGTCCTTTTAAAAGGTCCCGTTATTTTCCCTCTATTTCTTTACCGATACTTGATCTGATGATATCTTTTGTTACAGAGCGAAAAGAGAACAGAGAGAGAAGAACAAAAGAGAACAACACTTATGATTTCAAATAAGAAAAACAACAGATTTCTGCAAAAAATACAAATGTTGACAACGCTGGAAAACGAACAGAAAAAAATAACAGAGCAAACAAGACAAAATATGTACTAGCTTTATTGTTGTGTTGTTTACTTTATAATCTCTAAATTTAATGCGATGAAAAACAAAATATAGCTTCGCTGCAAAATGCTTGTCACATCTACTGTAATAGTGGCGGAATGCTGGATGGTCTTGTCTTACGACGATACATCGCAACAGAAACTTTTAAAACACCATCATCAACAGCTGCACTAAGGCTTGGTACAAACTTTCATTCGCACCCCCAATTGATGGGAAGAAATCATCTAATCGTATATAAAGAACGGCAAACTCCTTGTATTGAATGTCACAAAAAAGCGAATTGTTCTTGTTCAAAATGTAATGTGACATTGCACCCAAAAGATTGTTTTATTTCATATCGCACCAAAAAATAGTTTTGAAATTCATTATACCCTACACCACACTGTGGTACAGGGTATTATAAGTTTGTTTCACGGCAGATGTTTGTAACACCTGAAAATAACACAGCTAGACCCACCTTAAAGTATACCGATCGACTCAGAATCACTAGCTGAGTCGATTTAACCATGTCTGTCCATGTAAAGTTGTTCGTCGACTACAGGTCGCAATTTCACTCCATCGTTCTGAAATTTTGCAGTTTAGAGTATTTCGCAGCTGTTAAGATCGCTATTGAATTTGGTTGAAATCGGTTCAGATTTAGATATAGCTCCCATATATATCTTTCGTCCGATTTGGCCCTTTAGTCCTATAGAAGCTGTATTCTACATCCAATCGTTTTGAAATTTAGAATGGTAGAGTTTCTTGATCCATGAACCAACATCACCGAATTTTTTGAAAAAAATCGTTAAAGATTTAGCTATAGCTCCCATATATATGTTTCATCCGAATTAGCTCTTTAGATCCAATCGTTTTTATACCCTACACCACACTGTGGTACAGGGTATTATTTAAGTATAAAATGTCCCAAAAGTAAATTTATGTAAACAATTTATACATGAATTACAAAATTTATATATCAGAGTTATTCAATATTACGAGAGTGGTGTAGGGTATTATATAGTCGGTCCCGCCCGACTTTAGCCTTTCCTTACTGGTTTTGATATGCAATATATTTTTGTAATGGTTTGAAGTAATACCAGTTGTGATAATAAAATCAATGTTCAATAATCAAAAGTAGTTTATTTTGCATCGTCCTTTTTAAAGAACGTCATTTTCCGGGAAAACGTTGAAAAATTCTAAGAAAAGTCACTAACGAAATTTGATTAGCGATGCATTTTTAGTATACATCAAAAACAAAATACTTTTTCAAAAAAAAAAACAAAAATCGGCGCTGGGTTAATAAACAAAATTTTCGCATTTGGAGTAATGATAATCCACAAGCCATTGTTCAGACGCCGTTATATCCACAAAAAGTCACTGCTTGGTGTGCTCGATGGGCAGAGATAATCATTGGCCTTCGGTTTCAACCGTTGGTTCTAACAAGACGGCGCTACATGTCATACAGCCAACAAAACAATAAATTTATTGAAGGAAACTTTTGGTGAGCGCATTATCTCGTGCCGTGGTCCTGTGCCGTGGCCTCCAAGATCGTCCGATTTAACACCGCTGGACTATGGTTATGTGAAGTCGCTTGTCTACGCAGATACGCCCGACACGCTGACACCTTGGAAGAGAATATTCGGTGGGCTATTGCATACAGCTCAAAATTCTGCAAAAAGTGTTCGAAAATTGGGCCTCTCGACTGGAACTTATTCGAGCCAGCCGCAGCGGCCACTTGCCAGAAATCATTCTTAAAACATAATGGCAAACATTAAATTTCTGCGTTTTATTTCTTGAAAATCACACGTCTATAAAAACACCCTTTAGTTGGTTCTTCGAGCGTTCACTTGGCCGCTTTGAAAAAAGAAGAATATTTAAATATGTTGAATATAGTAGAATATTAGTATGTTGAATATTTTAAATGCTCATCTGTTTTGCGTACCATTTGTGTACGAGTATTCAGCAACATTTGGACATACACGCAGGGGGGATAATCTCCATTTTTTAAATGTTTGAATTTAAAGAAAATATATTTGGAACCAACTTTTAAACATTGTATATTTGTGAACGAATACATTTTATTTGAAAGTCAAGAAGGTTTGTTTGAAAGCCATATCTTACTATATTACAACAAAATGTATGTTAACCGCGGCCCTCTGATCCGGCCCTGTTGAGGGCAATAGTTTGCTTCCTCTTCACTGCCTGTGCATTGCCTGTTTGTACATATACTCGTTTACTGCATATGACTGCGTTTAAAGCAGAGCTTATATTTTGTTGTAATTTTCTAATGCTGTCTACTGTAAATACAGACATACATACATATGAACGTCGACAGCGTTCATGGTCTGTCTCCCTTTTTCGTATCGTTCTTGCTTATAGATGCACGCACTTTCATACATACATATTTAAATGTCTATTTGCAGAATCATTGCTGCGCAGTCACTTTTTGGCTGTTGGATTTTTGTATGTGGGCATGAATTTGTATGTGCATCTATGTGTTTTTTGTTTACATTATGTTTGGCGCATATCTGGATGCGCACATAGCTGGCTGCGCACATATATGTCGCTAATATGTTTAAGAACTAATTAAATATGTATAAAAAGGAAGCCAATCTAATTATGTAGATTGGAAATTTGATGTTACTTAGCTACAAGTCCTTTAATAAACAAGTTGAATTCTCGGAAATTACAAAATTTCATTTCGCTTTTTATTTCGCTTATTTTCGCAAATATACTAGCCAGTAAAAACGCTTACTGGTTCAAACATTGGTGACCCCGACGTGATATAAATCGATATCACTTCACTAATATTATCATTCGGATAATACATATTAACAATAGAATATTATCATTCGGATAATATTAAACTATCAATTCGGGTAGTATTAAACTGTTTCGTGATTTTTGTACAAAGTTCGCAAGTGTTCTAACAAGTGAAAATAATGCCTGGTGATCAAAGTAACAACACAAGTGATGGAGCAGATAGCCCTAACAATCTGCTTCCATACATGACCAAGGTGGCAGCCATGGTGAAGCAGCTCGAGGCGTTAAAACTGTCCCTCACAACCAAGCAATTGGATGACTATGACGCCGCTGATTTGTCCGTCCGGCTGGATTTCGTAGAGCAAGTGAATGCTACATTCGAGGAGGCGCAGTCAGCACTGGAGCAAAAAGTGACTAGTGAGTTGGAGAGCTGCGAACGAATGAAGTTCGTGTCCCTCTATTTCGATGTGAAGGCGAAGTTAACTAGGCAGTTAAACTTGACCAGGAAGTGCGACACAATGCCTCGTTCGTCAACGATGCGCCAATTTTCTCTTGATGGGGCGCCATTTTCTGATGCGCCATCTTCCTCATACAAACCTAGGCTTCCTGAAATCCAACTGCCCAAGTTTAGTGGAGCATATGCGGACTGGCCGAATTTCTATGCCCTTTTTTCGACGGTCATTGATGACAACACTGGTTTGAGTGACCTCGAAAAGTTCCACCATCTTCGTTCCAATCTGACTGGTACAGCTTTGGATACAATTTCGTCGTTAGAGCTGAATAACACGAATTACACAGAGGCGGTAAAATTGTTGAAAAATAGATTTGATAATAAGCTTCTTAATTTTCAGACACATGTGATGGAGCTTTTCTCGTTGAAGGCTGTGAACGGTGACTCGGCTGTTGGCTTGCGACACCTCAGCGACAAATTGAATTCGCATCTGCGTGCTATGTTGACCATTGCCAAGAAGGAACAAATTGCTGATGGTTTGTTAATATATTTGGCCACGACGAAGATGGATAAGGCATCTCAAATAAAGTGGGAAGAGTCACAAAAAATGAATGAGCTGCCAACGTGGGAGTCATTGTCCGCCTTTCTGGAAAGGAGATGCCAAATGCTGGAGAATTTGGAAAATTCTGTCGTTGGTGTGTCGGCTAGCCAGCAAATCTTCAAAAAGGCAAATCCCAAAAATCGTCATGTACACGTTGCAGCTTCCGGCTCCTCTGCCGTATGTACATTTTGTGACTCTGCAGGCCACTATATAACGAGTTGTGCTTTGTTTTCGAATCTTGCGCCATCTATTCGATACAAAGAGGCCAAAAGACTGATGTTGTGCCTCAACTGTTTGCGCAAGGGTCATGTATTGAAGAAATGTACTTCTGGAAGTTGTCGCAAGTGTTCATTAAAACACCATACTATGTTGCACTTAGAGCCTAGCCCGTCCCTCCAGCCTTCAGCGTCACCGTCAGATCCCACTGTTCCACATACATCTCAAACTGTGCTCGTTTCGTCACCATCTAATACATCTGAAACATCAACATCAAATGTAAGTGTTCTGTTGGCTACTGCTGTTGTTTTGGTCAAAAACAAATGTGGAGTTTTTGTTCCCTGCCGGGCAATTTTGGACTCGGCATCCCAACTGAATTTGATGACTAGTCGCTTCATGAATCGTCTGTCCTTGAAGTGCAGACGTGTTTGTACTACCATATCTGGCATTGGCGATGGAAGTGTTAATGTTGACAAGTCTGTTGAGTTCGTAGTGAAATCCAGATGCAGCGATTTTCTGATATCGCTTGCTGCAATGGTGGTACCCACTATCACGGATTATCAACCGAACGTGAGCATCAGCACTTCTGGCTGGAATATTCCCAAAAATATTCAACTGGCTGATCCTTCTTTCGATAAAGCTGAACGTATCGATATGCTAATTGGTGCTGAGCATTTCTTCGAGCTGATGTCTGTGGGGCAAATAAAATTAGCTGAAAATTTGCCCATTTTGCAGAAAACTGTTTTCGGCTGGGTGGTTGCTGGCGGTGGTTTGCGTTCTCCAAGGTCCTGGTCATTGGCTATTGCGTGCTCAGAAGTAAAGGATGAAGAGGAGGAGTTGTCAGCCATTGTAAAAGGCTTCTGGGAGGTCGAGAACAACTTCCAATCCGTAGCTGAAATCGATGATGAAGCCATTTTGTGCGAAAACCATTTTGTTCGCAATACCGTTCGCCTTGCTTCTGGAGCATATTCTGTTCGACTGCCGTTGGTAGAGGGCAAAACCACCGCCTCACTCGGAGGCTCTTATGAACGTGCCTTGCAACGTTTTCTTAACTTGGAGAAGAAGTTTAGAAGATATCCCGATATTAAGGCTCAATATTCTAACTTTGTCACCTCTAAATACTTTTTGCCACATCATTGCGTCCATAAGTTGGATAGTACGTCAACCAAACTTCGAGTAGTTTTTGATGGTTCCGCCAAAACTACAACTGGTCTGTCTCTAAATGATATTTTGTTTGCCGGGCCAACTATACAGCCCAAACTCTTCAACACCCTCCTGAGATATAGATTTTTTGAAGTGGCATTGAGCGGTGACATTTGCAAAATGTACAGGTGTGTTCGAATGTCTCATCCTGATGACTATCTACAATGTATTCTGTGGAGAGAAAATGAGGAGGATGAAATCCAAGTCTATAAGCTCAATACGGTTACTTACGGTACGAAGCCTGCTGCATTTTTAGCAATTCGTGCCATGCACCAACTCGCTGCTGACGAAGAATGTAATTTTCCGTTGGGAGCAAAAATCGTCAGAGGAGATTTTTATGTGGACGATTTAATTTCTGGCGGTGATTCAGTTCAAGATGTATTGGCGATAAGGCAGCAAGTTTCAGCATTACTTCAGAAAGGTGAATTTTCTATACGAAAGTGGTGTTCTAATGTCCCAGCAGTACTGGATGGCTTACCTTCTGATCAATGCGAAACTATGTTGAAGTTTCACGATGGTACTGATGTCACAAAAACACTTGGACTTGTCTGGGATCCAAAGGATGATGTATTCATTTTCGCAATTCAGCCTCTTAGCGATTGGAAAGTTGTCACCAAGCGCTCAATCCTGTCCTCGATAGCTAGACTATACGACCCATTGGGTTTGGTCGGCCCAATCATCACAAAGGCTAAAATTTTCATGCAGCATTTATGGAAAATTAACTTGGACTGGGACGAAAGTCTACCACAGTCATTGCATTCGGCTTGGATTGATTATGTTTCCAAATTTGATGTCATTCGCCGATTCACATTTCCTCGCTACGTTTCTTTGCCGAAATCGATGATCCAACTCCATGCATTTTGCGACGCCAGCTTGGCTGCTTATGGCGCATGTGTTTATGTTCGTGCTGAGTTGGGTGACGTCATCAAAACTTCCTTATTGTGTTCAAAATCGAGGGTGTCTCCATTAAAAACCCTTACTGTGCCAAAGCTCGAGCTTTTAGCTGCCTCTCTGATGGCTGAGTTGGTAGATTCTGTTTTCAATGTCCTTGTAAAACAGCTGTTCTGTTCACTGTTGGCCTGACTCTATGGTGGTACTATCCTGGCTTCGTGAACAGCCATCAAAGTTCAATGTTTTTGTGGCAAACCGAGTTTCCAGTATTCAGTCATACCCAATTCCAATGACATGGCATTATGTACCAACAAATTTGAATCCGGCCGACATCTTATCGAGGGGTGCATCTCCTGAAGAGCTGTTGTGCTCCAAGCTTTGGAATTCTGGTCCACATTTCTTGCTGGGTGATTCGTCATCTTGGCCAGATAATGTGGAATTTCTGACCGAGTTGCCGGAGTGTCGTAAAAATGTTTTGGTGATGACTTCCCTTACCGATTTGTCGATGCAGTGTAAGTATCACAATACATTTCCCAAAATTCAAAGAATTTTCGCTTACGTTTACAAATTCATTTTTTCTAAATTGCGAGGTCAATCCGAAGTGCTAACTCCTGGTGATATCAAGAATGGAACTTATCTGCTAATCAAAAATATCCAGTTAGTTCACTTCTCGACCGAATATAAAGCCTTGAAGGCAAATCAAAACGTTTCATCTTCAAGCAAGCTGTATTCCCTGTTGCCAATTTTAGACGACTTTGGCCTGATTCGAGTAGGCGGCCGACTTCAGCATTCGAGCTTGGACTATGATGCTCAGCACCCCATCATACTTCCCAAACATAATTCATTTACGGCATCTATGGTGATGCATTTTCATAAAAAACTGTTGCATGCTGGTTCGCAATGTTTACTGGCATCAATTCGGCAGCAATATTGGCCCATTGGGGGCCGAAAACTTGTAAGCTCGATTATCTCGAAATGCTTACGATGCTTCAAAATGAAGCCGAGATTGAGCCAGCATGTTATGGGATCTCTACCCTCTGATGGAGTGAAGCCGAATCGCGCCTTTCACACTACTGGGGCGAGTAAAAGAAGTCATCTGCGGCGAGGATGGTGTTGTTCGCGTTGTAAACGTTCGAACGAACAATGGAGTTTTCAAGCGTGCTGTCTCTAAGGTCGCAGTTTTACCAATTGAGAAGTCAGTTGAAGGTCCCTGCCCTTCAACGGGGGGAGGATGTTAACCGCGGCCCTCTGATCCGGCCCTGTTGAGGGCAATAGTTTGCTTCCTCTTCACTGCCTGTGCATTGCCTGTTTGTACATATACTCGTTTACTGCATATGACTGCGTTTAAAGCAGAGCTTATATTTTGTTGTAATTTTCTAATGCTGTCTACTGTAAATACAGACATACATACATATGAACGTCGACAGCGTTCATGGTCTGTCTCCCTTTTTCGTATCGTTCTTGCTTATAGATGCACGCACTTTCATACATACATATTTAAATGTCTATTTGCAGAATCATTGCTGCGCAGTCACTTTTTGGCTGTTGGATTTTTGTATGTGGGCATGAATTTGTATGTGCATCTATGTGTTTTTTGTTTACATTATGTTTGGCGCATATCTGGATGCGCACATAGCTGGCTGCGCACATATATGTCGCTAATATGTTTAAGAACTAATTAAATATGTATAAAAAGGAAGCCAATCTAATTATGTAGATTGGAAATTTGATGTTACTTAGCTACAAGTCCTTTAATAAACAAGTTGAATTCTCGGAAATTACAAAATTTCATTTCGCTTTTTATTTCGCTTATTTTCGCAAATATACTAGCCAGTAAAAACGCTTACTGGTTCAAACAATGTATTTGCGAACTGACTTTCACAAATAAAATAGGTGTTTATACATAAACAAAGTTATTGCTTAAGATGTTTTCCAAATATAATTTATTTAAAAAATGTTTTTAAACTTTGCTAAAAATGTCGAGCATAAATATCGAGTATAAGTAAAAGTAAGTATAACTCGATATATAAATAAAATTAAAACTAAAATTCGAAAGTCAGCAGTCTTAAATTTTTTTTAAAAAAAAATATATTTGGATAATTCCGTAAACAATAACTTTGTTTGTGTGTAAGCACATATTTTATTTGTGAAAGTTAGTTCGCAAATTTAGTTCCAAAAATCAAATAACTCATAATATCGGTACCCCCATGCTAAACTATGCTATGTGCAAAAACGCAGTTTTTCAGAAGAGGCGATCAAAGTTTGATGACTTTTTTAAATTTGTGTGGAATTCCTTTGTAATGGAAATCGAATGAACTGTACTGTTTTGTGAATAACTTTTGATTGGGTTGACGGATAAACACCTAATTTTGACTGAATATAACTTGGAATATTTAGAAGTTAAAAATGCAATCTCCCTAGAAACATGCTAAGTCGACTTAGCATGGTTTAGAATGGAGGTATCGATATTAGTATATACTTATATTTCAGTGCATATTTACAATGGTCACAAATCGGATGAATCAATATGAATACTTTTTGTGTACAATATATTCTTATAGAGTTATTACAAAATGCTGACCCATGTACATTATTTTCTATGAATTATGAATTTATTACTGTAGAAATACAAATTGCCCTAGAATTCATTGTGCATTAAATTTACATAGTTTGCTATAAATTGTACGTACGAACTTGCTAATTACAGATAGTGAAATTGTGTATACAATTTAAACAAAAAACCAGTAAGGTAAGGCTAAAGTCTGGCGGGGCCGACTATATAATACCCTACACCACTCTCGTAATACCCTACACAACTCTGAAATATAAATTTTGTAATTCATGTAAAATTGTACATAAATTTACTTTTGGAACATTTTATACTTAAATAATACCCTGTACCACAGTGTGCTATAGGGTATAATAAAAGTGTCGTATTAAGTTGGAACAATTGGTTTCCTTCCTTGCCATGAAACAAACTTATAATACCCCGTACCACAGTGTGGTGTAGTGTATATAAACGATTGGATATAAAATACAGCTTCTACAGGACTAAAGAGCCAAATCGGATGAAACATATATATGGAAGCTATAGCTAAATCTTAACCGATTTTCTTCAAATTCGGCAATGTTAGACCATGGATCAAGAAACTCTACCATTCTAAATATCAAAGCGATTGGATGTAAACTACAGCATCTATAGGACTAAAGGGTCAAATTGGACGAAAGATATGTATGGGAGCTATATCTAAATATTAACCGATTTTCATCAAATTCGGCAATGTTGGTTCATGGATCAAGAAACTCTACCATTCTAAATTTCAAAACGATTGGATGTAACATACAGCTTCTATAGAACTAAAGGGCCAAATCGGACGAAACATATATAAAGGAGCTATAGCTAAATCTTAACCGATTTTCTTCAAATTCGGTAGTGTTGGTTCATGGATCAAGAAACTCTACCATTCTAAATTTCAAAATGATTGGATGTAAAATACAGCTTCAACAGGACTATAGAGCAAAATCGGACGAAACATATATATGGGAGCTATAGCAAAATCTTAACCGATTTTCTTCAAATTCGGCAATGTTGGTTCATGGATCAAGAAGCTCTACCAATCTAAATTTCAAAACGATTGGATGTAAAATACAGCTTCTATAGGACTAAAGGGCCAAATCGGACGAAAGATATGTATGGGAGCTATATCTACATCTGAACCGATTTCAACCAAATTCAATAGGGATCTTTACAGCTGCGAAATACTCTAAACTGCAAAATTTCAGAACGATCGGAGTGAAATTGCGACCTGTAGTCGACGAACAACTTTACATGGACAGACGGACGGACAGACAGACATGGTTAAATCGACTCATCTAGTGATTCTGAGTCGATCGGTATACTTTAAGGGTCTAGCTATGTTATTTTCAGGTGTTACAAACATCTGCCGTAAAACAAACTTATAATACCCTGTACCACAGTGTGGTGTAGGGTATAACCAGTAAGGTAAGGCTAAAGTCGGGCGGTGCCGAATATATGATACCCTACACCTCCCTAGCAATGCGCAAAGGGACATTGCGATAATAATTTTGAATAATTGGGTTTATTTCAGGTAACAAAGTACTTAACTGCACCTCCTCATCAAGTTTTATTCCAAAGAGGAGTAGAAGATATTGATGAAATGCGCACCATTATTGCATACATAAAGTATCGAAAGGAACAAATATATGGGACTAAATATAATCTAAACAGATTTTCATTAGCATGGAACAATTGCCTCATTTCTGCCAAATTATAAGTATATAAAGATCGGACGAAAAATATAGTTTCTATAGAGCTTAAATACTAAGTAGGCAGGAACATATATATGTGGCTTTATCTAAATCTGAACCGACTTTCCCCAAATTAAGTAGTATTCGCTTCTAAAAATTCTTTCAGCCAAATTTGTAATAATTGAAAGTAAAGTACAACTTCTATATCGGAAGTACATATATATATATAATAAACGATGGGCAAATCTCTTCTCCTTTTAAGTGTTACAAACAAATGCACAAACTCGTAATATCCTGGACGACGCTGTGGTTTAGGGTATAAAAAAGCTAATCAAAATTCACCTTCTCTATTGAACATACCGCGCATTTTGTTTATTCCTTGAAACCGAAAAAAAAAATAATACAAATTTTAAGTTGACTTTAAAATTTTTATGTTTTATTTTACATTATACATCAAATCTCATGATGAATCACCCATTCTATATTTCTTCCGATTTGGCCCGTTAGCACTATAGAAGTGGTATTTCACATTCAATAATATTGAAATTTAGCAGGATGAGTGTCTTAATACTAGGAGGACCTACATTGCCGAATGTTTATCACTTCAGAAGCTTTATTTTACATCCAATCATTTTGAATGTTGGGTTAATATTTTATACTCCATAATAACATTTTAGTAAGTTATTTAGAACAACTTCATTAAATGCTGAAAAGTGTTCATACTTATGATTTGGAAGTACTTATAACTTTATTATCTTGGAAGTACTTCTTTTATTTTACTCAATAACACTTGGTACTTTCAGAAGGCATTAGGTCGAACTTTATGGACAGTGAAACCCATGCAAATTTTAGTCTCCATTTGTGGTGAATACAATAATTGAGCTAGATGACTGAAATTTGGTAAAGGTACTTCATTTAGCTGCAGGTAATAATGGGAAATATCGGCCCATTTTATTATATAGCCCATTTTATTATATAGCCCATATACAGCATCTCCCCGATTTGAGTTTTTTTTTTAGATTTGACTTCGTAACGCCAAAACAAACCTCAAATTTCAACAAATTATGCTGTAATTTGGTATAATTAGTTTATTTGTACCCGAAACCATTCACATGTGATCCATGGTGGAGGGTATACATATAAGATTCGGCATGGCCGATCCTAATCCCTCTGTACTTGTTATTATTTTATCGAAAATTCTGATCGGTCATAAATGGAGACCATTCTGAAGGAAATCGATTTATATTTTAAAAGTTATAACTAATTAAATAAGTCTACAAAGATATTCTATCTCTTTTAGAAGCGTGCTGTTATTAATATTATATTATATTACATTTGGCACAGGGTATTTTAACATTATGCATTTGACGAAGAAATAGAACCATCGTTTATTATACTCGTACCAATGGTGTTAGAAGCACTTTCTGAGTTCAATCTCAAGGAAATTTTGCACATATCTTACTTTTGGCCGAAGGACTACACAACCTATTGAATTTGGTTAAAATTGGTTCAGATTTCCTCCCGGTTTGGTATCAAAGCGTTATAGAAGTGGTTCTTTACTTCGGTTTATTACAAAATTTGGCAGAAAGAAGAAGGGGAAAAACAGTTCAGATTTATTTAGGTTTTTGAACCAAATTGAAGAAAATTTGTTCAGTTTGAGAATAGTGCCATCTATTTGTTTCTTTCGATTCTTGATCTATGAAAGAATAGTTTAGTTTATTATGATCAAGATCTTCAACCCCTCCTTGGAATAAGCCCTGATGAGGATTAGGAGCTATGTACTTTGTTGACTGAAACAAACCCTATTATTCCAAATAATTATCGCAATGCCCTTTTCGCATTGTTAGTGGGGTGTAGGTATTATATAGTCGGACCCGACCGACTTTTTCTTCCCTTACTGGTTTTTTGATAACTTATAGGGTCGGTAGATTTCCTAATTTAGCTACAATAAATGATGCATCGGTTTTCTTCAGAATTGTCTAATCTGATCATAACCGTTCAGACTTCGAAAACATTTTTTTTTTTAAGTTTTTAAATTAATTTTTTGCAATATATTGTAAGATATCTTTGAAACCTCTAATGGGATAAATAAATTATATTAGAAGAAGACGAAGGCTACTTAATTTAGGATTGTTTAAAGCTCTGCTGAACCAATTCGACAAATGGTTCTCCGGTTATGAAAAAATATATTGTTTAACCCCAATAAAAAGGGCCCATTCCTTAAACTTAAACATTCTTTTGAGCAAAAAAATCAAAAATGAAAATATGTGTTTTTACAAAAAAGTCAAAACAAGTTTTAAATTCAAAAAAGGAAATTTACAAAATATGTTTGCGAATTATTGTATTTTCTTAAAAAGATTGAAGAAAAAGCTATTAAACAACCTACAAATCGGACTGTACTTAACATATCTCGTTGAAATTTTGTGTAATAAATCCTATCTAATTGGACTAAACTTGGCACAAGCCTCATCCAGATCAGAAGTCATCGCTTTTAACAATTGACTCACCTGGCATGTAATCCCTTATACGTTCCGTCCGATTTAGTGTCTACACTAAAAAAAAGCGTATTGAAAATCAAAAAATTTGTCTTAAAGTTTAAGATTTCAACAATGACTCCGAACCACAGACAATTGCTATCAAAATAAGAATGTTTTATAGTTAATTTAAAGACAAAAAAAAACATGTGTTTGGGATGCATTTTATAGAATCAAGTACATAAAAATAATTATGTTTGGTCTTAAAATAAGCACGTTGCGGCATACATTTAATTATGGCGTGTGCTTTTTTGTTGTAAAATGTCATAAAATTTAAACATTAACATTTTAAATGTCTGTCCTTCATATAAGCATATACTGGTGATTAATTTCAGAAATACATGGATTTAGATCAGTGGTCGGCAAGGAGAGAACGTGCCAAAATTGTGACTGTATTGGCGTGTTTGCACTGAACAAATTATCGGTTTTGTTATTATGTACTGTGTTCTAAAGAGTAGAAAATAGTTTCTTTGCTGACTAAGTATAAGGTGACTTGGTATGAACGTTTTAATAAAATAAATGTTGAAAATTCATATCAAAGTTTTTATTTTAAAAAGAATTAAAATATATATTTTAATTAAATTAAAATTATTTTCATTCCATTTGATTCCTAAAAATGTATTCAACAAACATTATATTATGGAATAAAATTTCGAATATTATTAACGACAAGTTTATTTTTGTTGGGTGTTCCTTTTACCCTTTTCCGTAAAAGGGACCAAATAAACCTCTGCATTGAGGAGTTAGAGAGCTAAAATGTTTGAGAAAACTGTTCATCGTACACTAAAAAAAAGCGTACTGAAAATCAAAGAATTTGTCGTAAAGTTTAAGATTTCGGCAATGATTTCGAGCCAAAGACAATCGCTATAAAAATAAGAATGTTTTATAGTTAATTCAAAGACATGAATAGTACTTGTTTTGATGATGCATTTCATAGAATCAAGAACATTTGGTAATAAAACTAATTATGTTTGGTCTTAAAATAAGCACGATTTGGCGTAAATTGAAGTATGCCCAATGATTTCAGCAATGATTTCGAGCCAAAGACAATCGCTATAAAAATAAGAATGTTTTATAGTTAATTCAAAGACATGAATAGTACTTGTTTTGATGATGCATTACATAGAATCAAGAACATTTGGTAATAAAACTAATTATGTTTGGTATTAAAATAAGCACGATTTGGCGTAAATTGAAGTATGTCCCGTGCTTATGTTTAGTAAAATATCATAAAATTTAAAACATTATCGTATTACATTTTAAAATGTATGTCCTTGATATAAGCATATACTGGTAATTAATTTAAAGCATAAATAAATAGGGAAAATTCCTTACATTGTTTTTATTGTAATTCTACTCATACTAAAGAATCATTTGTTTTAAAGCCACAGAAACCATTTCAATATTCGTAGAAAATATGATACTTGTATACAAGTTTCCACGATAAATTCAAAACACAACACTTCCTTTTTCTAAAAATTGTTTTTGATATTTCAATATTAGAAAATACAATAAATGTATAATACATATTACGGATAACTTTCAACATTTTATAATCTAAAATCGTATTTTAGTTGTATGTATAAAGATAAACCGGCCAACACACCATCGAAATATTTGAAGTTTCGTATATTTGTTATCGATTTGTAAACTTATAGTGGATTCACCTTTCTATATGTTCCCCAAACATCCATGAACAATTTTCGTTGGAAACTTTAATGATTGTGATCATTGAACTTGGCTGAAATTAAAATAAAAATATTATAAAATTGTATACAGGCTGAACAATTGCTTCGGTAGTAAATTGCCCCAAACATATTCAGCTCGAAACGTACATACCCAGCCAGAAATTTATGACGGTACCACGAAAAAAGCGTTGTGAAAGCACTGTTTTGGAACGCTTTCACAACGGTTGCTTAAAATGTAATTGAAACGCTGTTTCGTCATGAATTTACAATGCATTGAGAACAAATTATTTAAGAAAAATGAATCGTGTTTGGATAGTGGTATCTAAGTTAGTCTTTAAATCGATACCTCCATTCCAAAACATGCTAAGTCTAAATAGCTAGGTTTTTAGTGTACTGAGTATAAAAGCAAAAAATCTATCTTAATAACATTTTAAAAGTAACGTCATCAGCATACAATAAAACATTTGAATTGTGTGGCTTTCCAATTATTTAAATCTAATAAATTTAACGATTTTCTATGAAATCTTTTCCTGCAAAAAGTTAGGCATAATTCCAAAATAAACGAAAACGATTTTTTTAAATTAACATATGAAGTAATTCCGCACATATTCATTTTGTCAAAAATTACGATTTTATCAAAATTTATAAGGAATTATTCTTTTTGTTAAAGTGGGAATTGTCTTTTCTGCGTTACTCTTTGACATGCGAAAATCCAGTGCTACCTTTACAACATCTAAAAATTGAAGAAGCTGTCATTTTGCAGCAAAAATTCAATATTATGAATTCAAAATCTCAAATGAATACCTTACAAATAATATATTTCATTTGATTCAATGATTTTTAAATATGATTTTTTTTTGGGAATTATTACCTTCAAACAATCGAAAAAGAGTCATAACTTTTGCTTTCACAACGTTTCAACAGCGTTGTAAAATACCGCCGTCACACCGTTTATCGGTGTTATCATTTTGACACTTTATCCCACCGTGTGATGACGGATCACAGTGCTTTCACGATGCTTTGAGGATGGTATTTTTCTGGCTGGGTATGTTTGGGGTACATTCCAAATACCTATATAATATTTGACACACACAAATATTACACGCTTAGGAGAATATTGTTCTAAACTATGATTCCATCCTAATATTTTTTATTTGGAAGTAATATTTCCGAAACAACGATTTAATTGTATTTAAATATTTTTTTGGTAATTTATCAGTGCCTTAATTTAGATGCAGATGTTCAATGTGCAAACAAATTTAATATGTTTGTAAAATTAGATTCAAATTTAAATCGTATAATTTTTCGTAGCTATAAATTGCATTGATGGTTTGTCAAAACGAGATGAATAGGAATATTTATTAAATAATAATTAGTTAATGCTGCTTATGACATTCTTAATCCTGCTGTTAGACTGGAAAATATGTACAAATCCTAGATTAAGAGACCATTTGGTCCATTTTAAATTTTCATACAAAACGAATATTTAACCCAATATTTTATATTTATTTTTATTCAATACTTCGTGAAATGAAAGCAGCTAATTTTTTTTAACAAAAAGGCTTATTTTGATGTCAAAAAACAAAAATATCCCTTGGACCAAACTATAAGGCAATATATATATAGTTTTGTAAAGGAGACGATGCAAAAATTGGAACAAATGAGCCTAATCTAACAACAGCTTTAACTACAAAGTATAACACGAAATCTTGGAAAAATTTAAACTAAAATTCGAACAAGTCAAAAGTTTTAAAAATCTTTTTATATATTTGGAAAACCCCTTTAACAATAACTTTGTTTGTGTGAAAACACATATATTATTTGTGAAAGTCAGTTCGCAAATATATTAATATATACGTTCCAAATACGTTCACAAATACATAATACTTACACATTTTGTTTCCAAATATATTTTCTTTCAATTCAAACATTCCCGTGTAGGTGTATCTCACTTATTTGTTGTAATTTATAAAGGGCATTCAGCACTGCATTTTTCATATATCCATAACATTTATCTTGAAATATTGCGCGATTTTAAATTAAAATAATTAAATATTTTCTGAAAAGAAATCAAATATAAACCAGTAAGGAAAGGCTAAAGTCGGGCGGGGCCGACTATATAATACCCTACACCACTCTCGTTATATTGAATAACTCTGATATATAAATTTTGTAATTCATGTATAAATTGTTTACATAAATTTACTTTTGGGACATTTTATACTTAAATAATACCCTGTACCACAGTGTGGTGTATGGTATAAAAACGATTGGATCTAAAGAGCCAAATCGGATGAAACATATATATGGGAGCTATAGCTAAATCTTTACCGATGTTCTTCAAATTCGGCAATGTTGGTTCCTGGATCAAGAAACTCTACCATTCTAGATTTCAAAACGATTAAATGTAAAATATAGCTTCTATAGAACTAAAGGGCCAAATCGGACGAAACATATATATGGGAGCTATAGCTATATCTTAACCGATTTTCTTCAAATTCAGCAATGTTGGTTCATGGATCAAGAAACTCTACCATTCTAAATTTCAAAACGATTGGATGTAAAATACAAGCTATAGCTAAATCTTAACCTATTTTCTTCAAATTTAGCAATGTTGGTTCATGGATCAAGAAACTCTACCATTCTAAATTTCAAAACGATTGGATGTAAAATACAGCTTCTATAGAACTAAAGGGCCAAATCGGACGAAACATATATATGGGAGCTATAGCTAAATCTTAACCGATTTTCTTCAAATTCGGTAGTGTTGGTTCATGGATCAAGAAACTCTACCATTCTAAATTTCAAAATGATTGGATGTAAAATACTGCTTCTACAGGACTAAGGAGCAAAATCGGACGAAACATATATATGGGAGCTATAGCTAAATCTTAACCGATTTTCTCCAAATTCGGTACACTGAAAAAAAAAATAGTAATAAAACTAATGATGACACATTCTTATATTAAGAATGCTACCACGGCATCAATTCAATGACAATTTTCATTAAAATAATGAAAATTTACACGTTTTTTACGAAATTTTCCTTAATATAAAGTTTTTTGAATTTGAATTAATGTCTATCTAATCATTAGTTTTGTGTACGCGCTTCTTTAAATGTACGCATTTAAATTAAAGAAAAAAATTATTATTTTTGTGACAATCCGCATTATTTTAAGTAATATTTCAATACTTTTAAGGATTTTCTACATTAACACTACGACGTAGACATGTCATAGTTTTAATGCCGAATCGGACTTAATTAACAGTATGAGATATTTGAGTAATAAATTTAAGGCTATGTTCCCCTTAAAGGAAAGGCTGTCTTGGTAATAAATTTTATGACTATTGTCATTATTTTTAAGAATACATACGAGAGAATTATACAATCTCTCCCTCCCTCTCTCGCTCGGAGAATCAGTTTTGTTTGGTAATGTGTGAATCAATAATTGTTATGGAATGCTAGAAGAGAAAATAGAAAACAGTTCTGTTGTTCGTTTTCTTTTAAATCGTCAGTTATTTACAAGCGATGGAAGGAAACGGTTGTCTGTTTTCGGGACGCGAGTTGTGAAAAAATTTGATTGCTGTGAATATGTAAGTATACGTGCATACATACGTGCATATTGCACCGAAAATAATTTTAATATGGGCTGTTAACAGTTATTTTTGCTAAAGCATAGCAACAACAACAAATGAAACCGTCGTGTACATGTGTGTATGCATGTGGTTATGCCGTCGGCGTCACCATCGATCTCTGTGATAAGGGAGTGCGTGTGTCATAGTTATTTTTCCTGTCTGTTATTTATGGCGATGTACATGCGTTTTTGAAGGAGATCTTGTTTGTAAGTCCTGTGAAGAGATTTGTGCCAAATGGATGACAAAAATGTGAGTAATAGATTTTGTAATACTGAAAGAGACAATGGGAAACTGTTTAGGTACGTGACAAATAATATTATTATCCTGAAATAAACATCTTATTGGCAATTACAAAATTAACAAAACACATTTTAATTGAAAGTATTTATTTATTAAAAATACCAGCGCATAATGCAGAAATGTAAAATTATTTGTGGCAATATAGAAATTTATTATTAATAATATGTTATACATATAACTATCTTTTTTAATTTTTTTAGTAAAACAATTTTAGAATGGGTCTTTTGTGAGAAGAGTTGCAAATTTTATAAAATATTTCAACGTAAGTATTATATATGAACGGTTGAAATATTTCTCTTAGTTTTCAGCGTTTTCCAATTGTGATATGATAAAATTTGTTTGCATTTTTTTTTGTTTATAGATAATTTTATTTGATTTATTTTCAGAAAAAATTTAATTATTTTAATTTTAGATCACGCAATATTTGAAGATAAATGTGATGGATATATGAAAATGCAGTGCTGAATGCCATTTATAACTTGCATACACCTACATGGGAATGTTTGAATTGAAAGGAAATTGATTTGGAAACAATATTTGTAAGTATTATGTATTTCTGAACAAATATATTTTATTTGAAAATCAAGAAATTTAATTTGGCACGCATATATTAATGTATTAGAACAAAATATATTTGCGAACTGACGTTCACATATAAAATACGCGTTTTCACACAAACAAAGTTATTGTTAAAAAGTTTTCCAAATATAATTTATTTAAAAAGATTTTTTCCTTTTTTTAATTTTAGTTTAAATTTTTCCCTGATTTCGTGTTCATAATTGCTTCATAAGTACTTCATAATTAAACCTGCTGTTAGATTAGGCCCATTTGGTCCAATTTTTGTATATATATATGTATGTATGTATATATATTGCCTTATAATTTTGTCCAAGGGATATTTTAGTTTTACTAAAATCAAAATAATAAGCGTTTTTGCTCAAAAATAATTGTAAATAAGCTGCTTTCTTTTCACGAAGTATTGAATAAAAATAAATATAAAATATTGTCTTCCACATTCATTTTATATGAAAAATGTATGTTGACCAAATGGACTCTTAATCTAGGATTCGTACAGATTTGCTAATCTAACACCAGGGTTAAGAATGTCATAAGCAGCATTAGCTTTAGTTTTACAGAAGTAATTTTTAATAAGTTTTTGTAGTATTGTTTGCTAACAAAACTTAAGATTTTAAAATCTAAGTCACGATTGATTTTTTTGAGAAAATTATTTTTGATAACTCAGTTTATATGAAAAATTTCACTTTCGCCACTTTCAAAACAATCAGTTTCTATTATTAATAATATCTTACATAAATATTTTTTTTAACTTTTAGTACAGCAAATTTTGTATGGATCTATTATGAGAATTTGTGTCGTAGAAGAGTGACTAAATATTTCAGTGTAAGTAAGTATATTCCAAAGATTTTAATATATCTCTTATCTTTCAACATTTTGTGACAGTTATATGATAAAATTTATTTTAATACTTTATCGTATATAAATCATCCTGTTTGATTTCTATTCAAATTATTTTTATTTTAGTTCGCGCAATTGAACTTTATTTGGATATATGAAAAATGCAGTGGGGAATTAAAAATTTACAAATTGCAGGAAATGAGTGAGCATCCAAACTATATGATAAATAATATAATATTTGTTTTATATAATTTCTATTTAAATTCCAGCCAAATTCTAGGTTAAAAATCATTAATATAATATTCGAATAAAAGTCAAACTTCATAGTGTGTTGGCCGATTTGTCTTTATACAATTACATACTGTTTTAAATTATAAAATGTTCAAGGTTATCCGTAATATGTATTATATTTTTTTTGTATTTTCCAATATAGAATATAACAAATAAAATATTTATTTAGAAAGATAAAGTGTTGTGTTATTGAATTTTCTATGAATAGTAAATGATTTCAAAGAAAATGATTCATTTAAAAGAGTAACATTATAATCAATATACATAATGTAACGAATTTTCCATACATATTTAAAAAAACTGTATTTAAATTCATGTATGCCTTAAATTAATTACCAGTATATTCTTATATCAAGGAAAAACATTTTAAATTTTATTACGATAATGTTTTAAATTATATGACATTTTACTAAAAATAAGCACGCGCCATACTTAAATTTACGCAAAAATGTGCTTATTTTCAGACCAAACTTAATTAGTTTTATTACCCAAAATTCTTAATTCTATGAAATGCATCCTCAAAACAAATACTATTCACGTCTTTAAATTAACTATGAAACCTTCTTATTTTTATAGCGATTGTCTTTGGCTCGAAATCATTGCCGAAATCTTAAACTTTACGAAAAATTCATTGATTTTCAGTACGCTTTTTTTTTAGTGTAGTGTTGGTTCACGGATCAAGAAACTCTACCATTCTAAATTTCAAAATGATTGGATGTAAAATACAGCTTCTACAGGACTAAAGAGCAAAATCGGACGAAAGATATATATGGGAGCTATAGCTAAATCTTAACCGATTTTTTTCAAATTCGGTAGTGTTGGTTCATGGATCAAGAAACTCTACTATTCTAAATTTCAAAATGATTGGATGTAAAATACAGCTTCTACAGGACTAAAAGCAAAATCGGACGAAACATATATATGGGAGCTAATGCTAAATCTAAACCGATTTTTTTCAAATTCGGTAATGTTGGTTCATGGATCAAGAAGCTCTACCATTCTAAATTTCAAAACGATTGGATGTAAAATACAGCTTCTATAGGACTAAAGGGTCAAATCGGACGAAACATATATATGGGAGCTATAGCTAAATCTTAACCGATTTTTTTTTCAAATTCGGTAGTGTTGGTTCATGGATCAAGAAACTCTACTATTTTAAATTTCAAAATAATTGGATGTAAAATACAGCTTCTACAGGACTAAAGAGCAAAATCGGACGAAACATATATATGGGAGCTATAGCTAAATCTTAACAGATTTTTTTCAAATTCGGCAATGTTGGTTCATGGATCAAGAAACTCTACCATTCTAAATTTCAAAACGATTGGATGTAAAATACAGCTTCTATAAGACTAAAGGAAAGATATATATGGGAGCTATATCTAAATCTGAACCGATTTCAACCAAATTCAATAGCGATCTTAACAGCTGTGAAATACTCTAAACTGCAAAATTTCAGAACGATCGGAGTGAAATTGCGACCTGTAGTCGACGAACAACTTTACATGGACAGACGGACGGACGGACAGACATGGTTAAATCGACTCAGCTAGTGATTCTGAGTCGATCGGTATACTTTAAGGTGGGTCTACCTGTGTTATTTTCAGGTGTTACAAACATCTGCCGTGAAACAAACTTATAATACCCTGTACCACAGTGTGGTGTAGGGTATAAAAATACACATAAATTTTATCGTACCAAAATTGGTGAACACTGAAAACTAAGAGAAATATTTCAACCGCCCATACTCGTATTATTTGGTAGAATTTGTCACTCTTTTCCCAAAAGATCCATTATAAAATTGTTTTACTAAAAAAAATCAAAACAAGTAAGAAAGTTTCAGTCGGGTAAACCGACTGAAACTTTCTAAGGATTTTCTACATTAACACTAAGGATTTTCTACATTAACACTACGACGTAGACATGTCATAGTTTTAATGCCGAATCGGACTTAATTAACAGTATGAGATATTTGAGTAATAAATTTAAGGCTATGTTCCCCTTAAAGGAAAGGCTGTCTTGGTAATAAATTTTATGACTATTGTCATTATTTTTAAGAATACATACGAGAGAATTATACAATCTCTCCCTCCCTCTCTCGCTCGGAGAATCAGTTTTGTTTGGTAATGTGTGAATCAATAATTGTTATGGAATGCTAGAAGAGAAAATAGAAAACAGTTCTGTTGTTCGTTTTCTTTTAAATCGTCAGTTATTTACAAGCGATGGAAGGAAACGGTTGTCTGTTTTCGGGACGCGAGTTGTGAAAAAATTTGATTGCTGTGAATATGTAAGTATACGTGCATACATACGTGCATATTGCACCGAAAATAATTTTAATATGGGCTGTTAACAGTTATTTTTGCTAAAGCATAGCAACAACAACAAATGAAACCGTCGTGTACATGTGTGTATGCATGTGGTTATGCCGTCGGCGTCACCATCGATCTCTGTGATAAGGGAGTGCGTGTGTCATAGTTATTTTTCCTGTCTGTTATTTATGGCGATGTACATGCGTTTTTGAAGGAGATCTTGTTTGTAAGTCCTGTGAAGAGATTTGTGCCAAATGGATGACAAAAATGTGAGTAATAGATTTTGTAATACTGAAAGAGACAATGGGAAACTGTTTAGGTACGTGACAAATAATATTATTATCCTGAAATAAACATCTTATTGGCAATTACAAAATTAACAAAACACATTTTAATTGAAAGTATTTATTTATTAAAAATACCAGCGCATAATGCAGAAATGTAAAATTATTTGTGGCAATATAGAAATTTATTATTAATAATATGTTATACATATAACTATCTTTTTTAATTTTTTTAGTAAAACAATTTTAGAATGGGTCTTTTGTGAGAAGAGTTGCAAATTTTATAAAATATTTCAACGTAAGTATTATATATGAACGGTTGAAATATTTCTCTTAGTTTTCAGCGTTTTCCAATTGTGATATGATAAAATTTGTTTGCATTTTTTTTTGTTTATAGATAATTTTATTTGATTTATTTTCAGAAAAAATTTAATTATTTTAATTTTAGATCACGCAATATTTGAAGATAAATGTGATGGATATATGAAAATGCAGTGCTGAATGCCATTTATAACTTGCATACACCTACATGGGAATGTTTGAATTGAAAGGAAATTGATTTGGAAACAATATTTGTAAGTATTATGTATTTCTGAACAAATATATTTTATTTGAAAATCAAGAAATTTAATTTGGCACGCATATATTAATGTATTAGAACAAAATATATTTGCGAACTGACGTTCACATATAAAATACGCGTTTTCACACAAACAAAGTTATTGTTAAAAAGTTTTCCAAATATAATTTATTTAAAAAGATTTTTTCCTTTTTTTAATTTTAGTTTAAATTTTTCCCTGATTTCGTGTTCATAATTGCTTCATAAGTACTTCATAATTAAACCTGCTGTTAGATTAGGCCCATTTGGTCCAATTTTTGTATATATATATGTATGTATGTATATATATTGCCTTATAATTTTGTCCAAGGGATATTTTAGTTTTACTAAAATCAAAATAATAAGCGTTTTTGCTCAAAAATAATTGTAAATAAGCTGCTTTCTTTTCACGAAGTATTGAATAAAAATAAATATAAAATATTGTCTTCCACATTCATTTTATATGAAAAATGTATGTTGACCAAATGGACTCTTAATCTAGGATTCGTACAGATTTGCTAATCTAACACCAGGGTTAAGAATGTCATAAGCAGCATTAGCTTTAGTTTTACAGAAGTAATTTTTAATAAGTTTTTGTAGTATTGTTTGCTAACAAAACTTAAGATTTTAAAATCTAAGTCACGATTGATTTTTTTGAGAAAATTATTTTTGATAACTCAGTTTATATGAAAAATTTCACTTTCGCCACTTTCAAAACAATCAGTTTCTATTATTAATAATATCTTACATAAATATTTTTTTTAACTTTTAGTACAGCAAATTTTGTATGGATCTATTATGAGAATTTGTGTCGTAGAAGAGTGACTAAATATTTCAGTGTAAGTAAGTATATTCCAAAGATTTTAATATATCTCTTATCTTTCAACATTTTGTGACAGTTATATGATAAAATTTATTTTAATACTTTATCGTATATAAATCATCCTGTTTGATTTCTATTCAAATTATTTTTATTTTAGTTCGCGCAATTGAACTTTATTTGGATATATGAAAAATGCAGTGGGGAATTAAAAATTTACAAATTGCAGGAAATGAGTGAGCATCCAAACTATATGATAAATAATATAATATTTGTTTTATATAATTTCTATTTAAATTCCAGCCAAATTCTAGGTTAAAAATCATTAATATAATATTCGAATAAAAGTCAAACTTCATAGTGTGTTGGCCGATTTGTCTTTATACAATTACATACTGTTTTAAATTATAAAATGTTCAAGGTTATCCGTAATATGTATTATATTTTTTTTGTATTTTCCAATATAGAATATAACAAATAAAATATTTATTTAGAAAGATAAAGTGTTGTGTTATTGAATTTTCTATGAATAGTAAATGATTTCAAAGAAAATGATTCATTTAAAAGAGTAACATTATAATCAATATACATAATGTAACGAATTTTCCATACATATTTAAAAAAACTGTATTTAAATTCATGTATGCCTTAAATTAATTACCAGTATATTCTTATATCAAGGAAAAACATTTTAAATTTTATTACGATAATGTTTTAAATTATATGACATTTTACTAAAAATAAGCACGCGCCATACTTAAATTTACGCAAAAATGTGCTTATTTTCAGACCAAACTTAATTAGTTTTATTACCCAAAATTCTTAATTCTATGAAATGCATCCTCAAAACAAATACTATTCACGTCTTTAAATTAACTATGAAACCTTCTTATTTTTATAGCGATTGTCTTTGGCTCGAAATCATTGCCGAAATCTTAAACTTTACGAAAAATTCATTGATTTTCAGTACGCTTTTTTTTTAGTGTAGTGTTGGTTCACGGATCAAGAAACTCTACCATTCTAAATTTCAAAATGATTGGATGTAAAATACAGCTTCTACAGGACTAAAGAGCAAAATCGGACGAAAGATATATATGGGAGCTATAGCTAAATCTTAACCGATTTTTTTCAAATTCGGTAGTGTTGGTTCATGGATCAAGAAACTCTACTATTCTAAATTTCAAAATGATTGGATGTAAAATACAGCTTCTACAGGACTAAAAGCAAAATCGGACGAAACATATATATGGGAGCTAATGCTAAATCTAAACCGATTTTTTTCAAATTCGGTAATGTTGGTTCATGGATCAAGAAGCTCTACCATTCTAAATTTCAAAACGATTGGATGTAAAATACAGCTTCTATAGGACTAAAGGGTCAAATCGGACGAAACATATATATGGGAGCTATAGCTAAATCTTAACCGATTTTTTTTCAAATTCGGTAGTGTTGGTTCATGGATCAAGAAACTCTACTATTTTAAATTTCAAAATAATTGGATGTAAAATACAGCTTCTACAGGACTAAAGAGCAAAATCGGACGAAACATATATATGGGAGCTATAGCTAAATCTTAACAGATTTTTTTCAAATTCGGCAATGTTGGTTCATGGATCAAGAAACTCTACCATTCTAAATTTCAAAACGATTGGATGTAAAATACAGCTTCTATAAGACTAAAGGAAAGATATATATGGGAGCTATATCTAAATCTGAACCGATTTCAACCAAATTCAATAGCGATCTTAACAGCTGTGAAATACTCTAAACTGCAAAATTTCAGAACGATCGGAGTGAAATTGCGACCTGTAGTCGACGAACAACTTTACATGGACAGACGGACGGACGGACAGACATGGTTAAATCGACTCAGCTAGTGATTCTGAGTCGATCGGTATACTTTAAGGTGGGTCTACCTGTGTTATTTTCAGGTGTTACAAACATCTGCCGTGAAACAAACTTATAATACCCTGTACCACAGTGTGGTGTAGGGTATAAAAATACACATAAATTTTATCGTACCAAAATTGGTGAACACTGAAAACTAAGAGAAATATTTCAACCGCCCATACTCGTATTATTTGGTAGAATTTGTCACTCTTTTCCCAAAAGATCCATTATAAAATTGTTTTACTAAAAAAAATCAAAACAAGTAAGAAAGTTTCAGTCGGGTAAACCGACTAAGGTATACCCTCACTTTGTGAGTAATGTAATATATAACATTACACCAATAAATCTGTCAGTTTGTGTGGGAGGTACCAGAAGGGGTTTTCCAAATACACATATTTTTCGGTAAACAGTACATTCTTAAATACATTGCATTGTGCTGAACTATAAGAGTTTATGTGCACTGGTATATTAAAGTTACGAGCTATGTAATTTTGGTATGATTTGGTCATTTTGTGTGGGAGGTACAAAAAGGGGCGGGGTGATAACGCCCACTTTTTACAGGACTATAGGCACTATAACAGCATTACACTGTACAAAATTTCAAGTATTTGTATGCACTGGTATTAAAGTTACAAGCCGTTTACTTTTGGTACGAAACGGTCCATTTGTGTGGGAGGTAACAAAAGGGGCTGTACAATAATGCCCATTTTTACCGGACTATAGGCGCTACAAAAACATTATACTGTAGAAAATTTCAAGCATTTTTATGCACTTGTATTAAAGTTATAAGCAGTTAAATTTTGATTCAAAATGGTCCATTTGTGTGGGAGGTACCAAATGGGGCATGCCAACTTCACCCATTTTTCTCGAGTTAATAGCGACTAATATACTAATATTATGTGCAGAATTTCAAAAGATTCGAATAAGTAGTATAGAAGTTATTAAAGAATCAATATTTCACTAAATTTTAACCCTTTGTGTGGGAGGTACCAGAAGGAGTAGACCAATATGGCCCATCTTCGAACTCATCCGGAGATAGATCAAAATATTACCACATACCAAATTTGAAGTCAATCGGTTACTCCTTTCGAGAGTTATCGTGCGCACCAGCCAGCAGACAGACAGACAGACAGACAGACAGACAGACAGACGGACGGACATTGCTCATTCGACTTAAAATGACCCAAAACGGATTTCCTCCGAACATACTTAGGGTCTTAGATCACTCCTTCGATGTGTTACACTTTTTTCCGTAGCAAATGATATATACCCTCGTCACACTAAAGTGAGGGTATAAATATAGTTTTATGTATAACATATTAATAACACAATAATTTTACATTTCTGCTTTATGCGCTGTTAGCAGTTATTTTTAATAAATATATGTATACTTTCAATTAAATTGTGTTATGTTGTGTTGTGTTTTGTTAATTGTGTAATTGCCAATAAGTTGTTTATTTAAGGGTTATAATATTATATTTCACGTATCTAAACATTTTGCTATTGTCTCTTTCAGTATTACAAAACCTATTACTCACATTTTTATCGTCCATTTATTAGTGTTCGCACAAATCTCTTCACAGGACTTACTAAAAAGATCTTCTATAACAAGTAAGAAAGTTTCAGTCGGGTAAACCGACTAAAGTATACCCTCACTTTGTGAGTAATGTAATATTCAATATTACTCGAATTATTCTGTCAATTTGTGTGGGAGGTACCAGAAGGGGTTTTCCAAATACACATATTTTTCGGTAAACAGTACATTCTTAAATACATTGCATTGTGCTATATATAACTATAAGCGTTTGTGTGCACTGGTATATTAAAGTTACGAGCTATGTAATTTTGGTATGATTTGGTCATTTTGTGTGGGAGGTACAAAAAGGGGCGGGGTGATAACGCCCACTTTTTACAGGACTATAGGCACTACAACAGCATTACACTGTACAAAATTTCAAGTATTTGTATGCACTGGTATTAAAGTTACAAGCCGTTTACTTTGGTACGAAACGGGCCATTTGTGTGGGCGGTACCAAAAGGGGCTGTACAATGATGCCCATTTTTTGCCGGACTATAGGCGCTACAAAAACATTATACTGTAGAAAATTTCAAGCATTTTTATGCACTTGTATTAAAATTATAAGCAGTTAAATTTTGATGCAAAATGGTCCATTTGTGTGGGAGGTACCAAAAGGGGCATGCCAACTTCACCCATTTTTCTCGAGTTAATAGCGACTAATATACTAATATTATGTGCAGAATTTCAAAAGATTCGAATAAGTAGTATAGAAGTTATTAAAGAATCAATATTTCACTAAATTTTAACCCTTTGTGTGGGAGGTACCAGAAGGAGTAGACCAATATGGCCCATCTTCGAACTCATCCGGAGATAGATCAAAATATTACCACATACCAAATTTGAAGTCAATCGGTTACTCCTTTCGAGAGTTATCGTGCGCACCAGCCAGCAGACAGACAGACAGACAGACAGACAGACAGACAGACAGACAGACAGACAGACAGACAGACGGACGGACATTGCTCATTCGACTTAAAATGACCCAAAACGGATTTCCTCCGAACATACTTAGGGTCTTAGATCACTCCTTCGATGTGTTACACTTTTTTCCGTAGCAAATGATATATACCCTCGTCACACTAAAGTGAGGGTATAAAAACGTATGTACATCACAATAAATAATAAATAACATGCAGCAAAAATAACTATGACGCTCGCACTCTCTTATCACCAAGATCGATGGTGACGCCGACGGCAAAACCACATACACACATGTACCCGACGGTTGCATTTGTTGTTGTTACTATGCTTTAGCAAAAATAACTGTCAACAGCCCATAATAAAATAATTTTCGGTGCAATATACACGTATGTATACACGTATACATACGTATCCGCCTCAATCTCATTTTTTCACAATCCGCTTGTAAATAACTGACGATTTAAAAAAAAACGAACAAAAGAATTATTTTCTATTTTCAGAGAGTAGAAGAGCTCTCGCATCACCATAACAATTATTGATTTACACATTAACAAACAAAACTGATTTTCCGAGCGAGAGAGGGAGAGAGATTGTATAATTCTCTCGTATGTATTCTTAAAAATAATGGCAATTGTCAAAAATTTATTACCAAGACAGTCTTTCCTTTATGGGGATCATAGCCTTAAATTTATTACTCAAATATCTCATACTGTCAATTAAGTCCGATTCGGCATTAAAACTATGACATGTCTACATCATAGTTTTACATAATTCATTTACATAATTCATATCATTTAAAAATTAACGCGAAATAATAGCATTCAACAGTTTGTTATGCTCTCCTGAAAAATTGTTTTTTTTTAATATAGCCACTTTTGGATGTAAGCCATCGATATGTAACATTTAAATATGCGTTCATCATTTTTCGGAATTTCTCATGGCATAGTGTTATGTAATGGTCACATTTTGTCATATGCTTTTTTAGTGTACATACTCATTAGGGATAATCAAAATCCAGGCATTTTGAAGACAAACTTTTTGATTTAAAGTTAAAATACCGTATGAATACGGTAGTTTGTACTGTCTTTTACTAATTATAGTCACAGTTTTTATACCCTACACCACACTGTGGTACAGGGTATTATAAGTTTGTTTCATGGCAGATGTTTGTAACACCTTAAAATAACACAGCTAGACCCACCTTAAAGTATACCGATCGACTCAGAATCACTAGCTGAGTCGATTTAACGATGTCCGTCCGTCCGTCCGTCCGTCCGTCTGTCCGTCCGTCCGTCCATGTAAAGTTGTTCGTCGACTACAGGTCGCAATTTCACTCCGATCGTTCTGAAATTTTGCAGTTTAGAGTATTTCGCGGCTGTTAAGATCGCTATTGAATTTGGTTGAAATCGGTTCAGATTTAGATATAGCTCCCATATATATCTTTCGTCCGATTTGGCCCTTTAGTCCTATAGAAGCTGTATTTTACATCCGATCATTTTGAAATTTAGAATGGTAGAGTTTCTTGATCCATGAACCAACATTGCTGAATTTGAAGAAAATCGGTTAAGATTTAGCTATAGCTCCCATATATATGTTTCGTCCGATTTGGCCCTTTAGTCCTATAGAAGCTGTATTTTACATCCGATCGTTTTGAAATTTAGAATGGTAGAGTTTCTTGATCCATGAACCAACATTGCCGAACTTAAAGAAAATCGGTTCAGATTTAGATATAGCTCCCATATATATCTTTCGTCCGATTTGGTCCTTTAGACCATTAGAAGCTGTATTTTACATCCGATCGTTTTGAAATTTAGAATGGTAGAGTTTCTTGATCCATGAACCAACACTGCCGAATTTGAAGAAAATCGGTTAAGAGTTAGCTATAGCTTCCATATATATGTTTCGTCCGATTTGGCCCTTTAGTCCTATAGAAGCTGTATTTTACATCCGA
The DNA here is from genome assembly GCA_963930755.1 of Eudasyphora cyanicolor. NCBI lineage: Eukaryota > Metazoa > Arthropoda > Insecta > Diptera > Muscidae > Eudasyphora > Eudasyphora cyanicolor. Next base: position 61,639,176 of record OZ005736.1, on the reverse strand, counting down.
TCGTTTTGAAATTTAGTATGGTAGAGTTTCTTGATCCATGGACCAACATTGCCGAATTTGAAGAAAATCGGTGCAGATTTAGATATAGCTCCCATATATATCTTTCGTCCGATTTGGTCTTTAGTTCTATAGAAGTTGTATTTTACATCCGATCGTTTTGAAATTTAGAATCGTAAAGTTTCTTGATCCATGAACCAACATTGCCAAATTTGAAGAAAATCGGTTAAGATTTAGCTATAGCTCCCATATATATGTTTCGTCCGATTTGGCCCTTTAGTCCTATAGAAGCTGTATTTTACATCCGATCGTTTTGAAATTTAGAATGGTAGAGTTTCTTGATCCATGAACCAACATTGCCAAATTTGAAGAAAATCGGTTAAGATTTAGCTATAGCTCCCATATATATGTTTCGTCCGATTTGGTCCTTTAGTCCTATAAAAGCTGTATTTTACGTCCAATCGTGTTGAAATTTAGAATGGTAGAGTTTCTTGATCCATGAACCAACACTACCGAATTTGAAGAAAATCGGTTATTAGCTATAGCTCCCATATATATGTTTCATCCGATTTGGCTCTTTAGATCCAATCGTTGTTATACCTAACACCACACTGTGGTACAGGGTATTATTTAAGTATAAAATGTCCCAAAAGTAAATTTATGTAAACAATTTATACATGAATTACAAAATTTATATATCAGAGTTATTCAATATTACGAGAGTGGTGTAGGGTATTATATAGTCGGCACCGCCCGACTTTAGCCTTTCCTTACTGGTTTTATTTAAGACTGATTTAATTGAAACATATACATATATATATATTTTCCTAGTCATTGGCTTTTATTTAAATTTATTTTTTGTTTGCGGTTAATAGTGATTGAAGTAAATGTCGTATGAAAATATACTTGTAATTACATACCTATAAATATGCATATATTATTCCACAGGAATGCAATGGAACACAATGTCAATATCGGTAAATATTCCGAAAAAAAACTAAATAAATACAAAGTTATAATGCACTTCTCTATTTAGTCAAATTTCAGCGCTAGATCGAGAATATACTTCTGCCAGAAAGACTAGAAGAAAAAATGTTGAAAACGTTATACAGTGAATTAAAGGAACATTTCTTAACCGCAGGCGGAAGAGGTAATTAAGGGCTTGTTTTGAGGACAAAAATCATTTCGCTAATCCCTATTCCATTATGTGTTTGCAGATCCTCGCACCAGAGGTTTTCCAATCAGTAATAGTTATTTGATGATCGCTCTAATTATAGTTGGCTATGTGTTACTCGTTAAAAAGATTGGTCCTGCCTTCATGGCAAATCGCAAGCCATACAATATTCGACGGATAATAGTCGCGTATAATATTTTCCAAGTTATTTACAATTTGTTAATGTTTATATCGGTAAGTGAGAAAAGTTAGTCAATTGTGAACATTTAAAAAACTATGTACAGGGCTTGAAAAACGTGAATTTTTCTAGTGCCAAAAAATGTGTACGATCGATGTGTACGATCGATGTGTACGAAAGCAAAAATTATGTGGAATTTTTATGATACCCTAAGCAATATTTCCCTAATTACTGTACCTGTCAAATGTGGAGTACACGAGTGATTTAAGAATACTAGTATAATCCAATGCGATACACGATTTGTGTGGTCAATTAACAGGGCCATTACTTGAAATTATTTGATGACCAAAAGTTTCGTTGAGTAAATTAATTGTAGTGTGAGCTGTGTAGTATATGGACCCGTATTGAACTACGCTGAGTATACATTCACTTGTTAAATTTCATCAATAACGTTTTGAATTTTGTTTTTGTATTTCTAAATTGTCACGTCAAGAAATTAACATTTTTTAGTTTTTGTTTTTAGTCTGTATCTGAATAAATATTGAATCGAACAAAACGATTTGTCGGTCTTTTTAATTTCAATAGGTTATGGGCCTTTGTGAAAAAAAATAAAAAGATAAGGATTGTGATAAAGAATTTTAAAGGAATTCAGTAAGGACGCACAAAGAATTCATTCACTAAAGTACGGGAGCAGAAATCTAAAGATGTCGGATGCAAAACCAAAATTTGCAAAGCTGAGCAATGAGAACTATGCTAACTGGAAGTTCAAGATGGAACTATTACTCCGTAAAAATAATTTATGGAAGCATGTCATTGAAGGATCTCGTCCTGAACGAAACTTAGGACAGGATAATACAGTTACCAATATGTCTGAGATTAACGATTGGGAAATAAAGGACGATGAAGCACGGGGAACAATTGGCTTGCTTGTTATGGACGACCAGCTTGGGCACATCCGAAATGCCAAAACAGCTAAGGATACTTGGAACGCACTCAAAGATTATCATGAGAAAAATACGCTTACAAATAAGGTGTACCTAATGAGGTCCATATGTAGCTTAAAACTTCAAGAAGGAGGTGATGCGGTTGCTCACATAAACTCAATGAATGATTTACTTACGAAACTACGAGACGTTGGCGAAGAAAGTTTGTCCGATAAATGGAGTGCCGCCATGCTTTTGAGCAGCTTGCCTGAAGGATACGATACGCCTATAACATCCCTAGAATCCCGTAAGGAAGAAGAAGTTACATTTGCTTTAGTGCAACAAAGAGTAATTGCAGAATACGAAAGACGTCAACACGCCGCCAATGGTGGAAATGATTCTGTTTTGAGAGCAGTGGCCAGTAGTAGCAGTGTATGCTATTTCTGTAAGAAATCAGGTCATCAAAAGAGGAACTGCATCAAGTATAAAAACTGGAAAAATAAGCAAAGTCCAGGGAAGAACGCAAATAAAATCAATTCGGTTGAAGAAACGGTAAATAAATCATCCCAGAGCGAAGATTTTCTATTCAAATTCGGCAAGAATAAGAAGTTGTGTTGGCTTGTGGATTCCGGAGCAACGCGCCATGCAGTAAGTGAAAGAAAATTCTTCAAGGAACTTAATGAAAGTTATAAAAGCTCAATCGAATTGGCAAATGGACAGACTGTGGCTATTGAAGGTATAGGCTCAGGTGAGATAGTATTAAGCGATGAATTTGGTGACCAACATTCATTAATCGTGAATGAAGTACTATATGCACCGTGTTTGGTTGGTAACATTTTCTCGGTGAGACAGCTAGCAAAGGCTGGATACGACGTATCATTTAAAAATAGCAACTGCTGCATAAATTTTAGAAATAAAAATGTTGGAATGGCAGACATCAATGGTGAAATGTATATTTTGCGTCAACCGGATTTTGTTCATGCAGTATTGGAACATAATGAAAATTGCATTCACCAATGGCATCGAAAGCTTGGACACCGTGATTCTGAAGCAATTCGAAAAATGTTTTCCGAGAACCTGGCTGAAAATTTAAAAATAGTGGATTGTGGTATAAAGCAAATTTGCGAAACTTGTGTTAAGGGTAAAATGACTCGTCGACCATTTCCTAAGCAATCAATTTCTAAGTCTACAGCTCCTCTAGAGTTAGTCCATAGTGACGTATGTGGACCAATGCAAACCACTACGCCGTCTGGAAAAAGGTTCATGGTAACATTTATAGACGATTTCTCTGGTTTTACAATAGTAAGATTAATATCTCAAAAGTCAGAGGTGGAACAAACTTTTAAGGAATTTGTCATGTTCTGCCGTACTAAATTTGGTCGCATTCCAAAGAAAATTCGTTCCGACAGAGGTGGAGAATACACTGGGAAAGTATTTATGGATTTTCTTAGATCTGAAGGTATTGAACATCAGTTGACTGCTCCGTATTCCCCACAACAGAACGGAAAGGCGGAACGGAAGAACAGAACCTTGATAGAAATGGCAAGGTGTCTGTTAATTGAGGCAAATTTACCACATACCTTTTGGGGAGAAGCAGTATCAACAGCAAATTTCATTCAGAATAGAGTTTTTACCAGGACGACCAATGCTACTCCATACGAATTATGGTTTGGTATAAAGCCAAGTCTAGAAAAATTTCATATTTTTGGTTCAACTTGTTTTGTACATACTCCATCAGAGAAAAGACGTAAACTCGACACCAAAGCAATCGAGATGATTTTTATTGGTTATGATGAGAAGTCAAAGGCTTTTCGCTGCTACGATAAGAATACTAAGAAAGTCGTTATTAGTCGTGATGTGATATTCACAGATAATATTAAGGATGAAGATTGTGATGTGTCAATTTCTTTAAATCCAAGAATGACCCCAAGTTGCAAAGAATTATTGATTGAGTAGGAGATACCAGAAGGAAATGTTATAGAGGAAAAGGCAATCAATATTCCAACTGAAGACAGCCATACCGTGAACAGAGACCATGTATCAAAAGATAATTCCACGCAAGACAATTCTGGGGGACAAAAAGAAATTAGAACTTTAGAAGATCCACTAAAGGTGCTGCAGCGAGAAGGCTCATTGAAGACATATGGACTGTTAGTGAAATTAAGGAACCAAAATCATACGAAGAAGCTGTTAACAGTGAAGAGGGAGTGCAATGGATGGAGGCTATGCAAGAAGAAATAGAATCGCTGCAAACCAATCAGGTATGGGAACACGTTACACTTCCAGAAGGAAGGACAGCCATTGGAAGTAAATGTTTATTTAAAATAAAACGCAATGTCAATGGTGATGTAAGTCGATTCAAGGCACGACTCGTCGCTCAAGGGTTTTCACAGAAATTCGGTATCGATTATGACGAGATTTTTGCCCCTGTTGCGACGCATACCTCATTTCGAATCCTATTATCCATTGCAGGAAAGGAGAGAATGATTGTAAATCATTTTGATGTCAATACAGCACTTTTGAATGGTAAGCTTTCTGAAACCATATATATGAAACCACCCCCAGGATTTCGCGACGAAAACGACCAGGTTTGTCTATTGAAGAAAAGTATTTATGGACTGAAACAGGCTGCCAGATCTTGGAATATTGTTTTACATGAAGTTCTTGAAAAATTGGGTTTCACACAATGCATAAATGATGTATGCTTTTACTGGGAAAATATTAATGGAATGTTGTGCTATATTCTCGTTTATGTAGACGATATTATTTTTGCATGCACTACAACCGAACAATTGAAGTATATTGAGAATGTTTTATCAAAGAATTTCACTATCACAAACTTGGGCGAAATTACACACTATCTTGGGATAGAAATATCAAAAGATATTAAGGGAAATTTTCAACTATGCCAATCATCGTACATTGAAAGAATTGTTAACGAGTATGGTTTACAAAACTCAAAAACTGTGAGGACACCAATGGACGTGAGTTATGGAAAAGGAGAAGGATCAACATTTCTAGAGACAAATACAAAATATCGGATACTAATTGGACATCTTTTATATGTATCTATAAACACAAGACCAGATATTTCAGCTTCAGTTAATATTTTGGCTCAAAAGGTTTCCAAGCCTACAATGGAAGATTGGTCTCAATGCAAAAGAGTTTTGAAATACCTTAAGTCAACAACAAAATTAAAGCTAAAATTAAGCGATGAAGAAAATGAACAAGGTCTCATTGGATATGCAGATGCAAACTGGGCGGAGGAAAGAACTGAAAGAAAATCCAATAGTGGACGAATATTTTTTTATAATGGAGGTACAATTGGATGGTCCTGCCAGAAACAAACACTTGTGGCATCTTCAACCTGTGAGGCTGAATACATTTCCTTGTCCGAAGCGGCTAAAGAAGCAAAGTGGCTAAGACAATTATTGAAAGAAATACATCATCCGAGCAATGAACCAACTCAAATTTATAATGACAATCAAAGCAGTTTGCGGTTAGTAAATGACGACAAATTTTCCTTCCGAACTAAACACATGGATACGAAATATAAATTAACGAAAAATTTAGTGAAGAAAGGAATCGTAAAGTGCAGCTATTGTCCAACGGATGAGATGATTGCAGATATTTTAACAAAACCACTAACAGCGGCTAAACATATTGCTCTCCGCGAAAAATGTAATTTAAAGTGAATGAGGAGGAGTATTGAACTACGCTGAGTATACATTCACTTGTTAAATTTCATCAATAACGTTTTGAATTTTGTTTCTGTATTTCTAAATTGTCACGTCAAGAAATGAACATTTTTTAGTTTTTGTTTTTAGTCTGAATCTGAATAAATATTGAATCGAACAAAACGATTTGTCGGCCTTTTTAATTTCAATAACCCGGCCTGTTGTCAGTAAGATTAATTCCAGCTAATTGACACCCTTGACAGTAAAATTCTGTCTATTATGGTGTTTGATATGAACCAATTATTTATATGGACTAATGACTCCATTAGCACATAAGGCGCATCAAATAGTAATTTTCTGTGGATGTAATGGTGGTGATAAAAATCTGCGGATTATCTTCAGTCGAAATGCGACAATTTAGCTTATTTATGTACCCATGCAACCAAAAATGAGCTTGATTGCTGAAATTTGATGAACAGAACCATTATTTTCGTAGAAAATTTCAATAATTTTCAATTGTTGTTCTGGTCTCCATGCTGAAATCTGGAAAACCAAACTAAACAAAAAGTAACTATCAGCTGTTAAATCGGTTGTCAAATAAAACAGTGTTATCAACTCAAAGTTGTGAACCTATAAAAAACACCCTGCATACTTTACAAATTGTAAGGCAGATCGATAAATGTGGGATCCATGTGGAGGAGGGCTCGGCATCCACCAAACGCAATTGGGTTTTCACATGTTATCAACAGGAACACCATAACAGCGAGCACAAGAATAAGAAAAAAAAATGTGTCAGTAGATCATCAGCGTTCAAAAAAGCAGGTTCATGTCGCTTTACATCGGAAAGTTGGTACACTGAAAAATTTTACAAATTTCCAAAGCGGAGCAAATATTGAGCATCAGAATGTGCAATCTGCATATGACAATATGTGACCATTACTTAACACTATGCAGTGAGAAAAACCGAAAAATAATGAAGGCATATTTAAAGGTATCATTTGAGAAAACATGGCTCTCTATTGTTAAATATATTATGACCAAAACCAAATGTAAAAAATTGTTATTAATCTATCTATAAAAATGTGTACATGAACAACGAAGTTTAAATACGAATAACACTGTGGAACTAAAAAACTAACAAGATTCTGACAATGGATTCTGATAGAGGAGGTAAAAAAGGATATACGTGTAACGGCGTTTTGAAAGTTTATGTATGGTGGTCATTTTAGAAACCGTGTAGGTATATATATATATATTACTTAAAACACTACGAGGAACATTTTTGGTGAACTTTTTAAATCTCTATCTCCTCAATGTAAGGGTCTTTTTTGTCCCTTTTGTGTAGAAGGGTAAAAATCACCCCTAAAACAGGTGTTTAACAGGTCAACATGGTCTACAAAAATATTTGCCATAAAATTCTACTGTATTTCTCTGAATTTACCAAAACTCAACAAAAATGTCAGAAATAAGTTAAAACATAATTTCAGTTTTAAGGCTAATTTCGAACTTTTTCGTATTGGTTCCAAACCTAAAAATTGATTATACAGGGTGGAGCGCGGGAATTTGCACTGCAGGCTATGGCAGATAAGCAAATTACCGCACACCACCCTATATGGTTTGTCGTATTTCTGGCATTAAGGATGATTTATGGTAAACATTTTTGTAAAACATTTTGACTCGTTAAACAGCTGTTTTAGGCGTGATTTTTACCCTTCTCCGCAAAAGGGACCAAAAAGTCCCCTACATTGAGGAGCTAGAGAAATAAAATATTCGTCGTAGTGTTTTAAGTAGTGCTGCTGAACACATCCTATAGCAAAAATGTAAGGATCACATTGTTTCATATGCCGATTCATCATAACAATGCGCAAAAGGGGGAAATAATGGTACTCCTCTAAAATGATCTCCATGCGTAATCTTTCAAAACGCCGATACACGTATATTCTTCAGAATTCTTTGTCAGAACCTTGTTATTTTCGAAAAAGTTTAATTTTCTTTCAAGGTGTAATTTGTCGTGATCCAAAAAAATTTGAAACCTCAGAATACGTGATGTTAACAAATAGGTTTATTTTTTATCGAAAAACTTGTCATTAATAATATTGGTACAATTTTACATTTTAATCAATATTATTTTTTTTGTCGAAAACATTAGTAGTAATTAACTGGAATAAAAATAATTAAAAAAATATTCAATCAGAATTCATTTGGTTTCAGACCATATGTTTCAGTTACGTTCTGTCTATTGCAAAAAAGTAATAGAAACAAATACAAAAATTTGTAGAGAATTTTAATTGCTTTGTATAATTGACTGAAGTTTCCACCACTCTATCATCTTCAGATTTCAATAGCTATAATGTATGTCTTTAACTTAAATCAGCTGAAATACTTATGGAAGTAGTAAATTTTATGTAACAAGAACTACTAACCAAACCTGTATTTTGCCGAACTAAGTCAACACACTAAAGCTCTCATACCAATATATTTTTGTTTTTTGCTTTGGTTCAATTCGGAGCCACGAAAACAAATGTAGTTTTGTCATCGGCTAATGCCGACGTCATCGTACCTCATGTGTTTGTATATGTTGTTGTTATTTATTGTTGGTCTGTGTTTTTGTCATTCAGTCAGAATTTTTTTGATATGAATATGCAACATATATTTTATTAAAAGAAATAATTTCTACTCTTTATTACACAACATATAATAACAAAACCGATAATTTTGTTCAGTACAAACACACCAATACAGACATAATTGTGGCACGTTCTCTCCTTGCCGACCACTGATCTGGAGAGTTAGGAAGTCAAATAGGAAGGTAACTTTATATATCAAAACCAAGACCGATATGCTATATTTTCACTATGTGTGATTTAAAGCAGCACAAAATATAAATGTTGAACTATTAGACAGATCGCTGGCAAAGCGCAATCTCAACAGCGTCAAAATTACCACTTCGAAGGGAACTCATAAAATTAACATTTGAAGGTAACGACAACTAAAGGGCCATGTGTCGACTAAAGGGCCAAATCGGACTAAACATATATATGGGAGCTATATCTAAATCTGAACTGATTTTCTTCATACTCGGCAATGTTGGTTCAAGGATTAATAAACTCTACCATGCTGCATTTCAAAACAATTGGATGTAAAATACAGCTTCTATATTGCAAAAGGGCCAAATCGGACGAAACATATAAAGGGTCCGCCATCTAACGTTTTTTTTCAACTAGTGCTTATTTCGTAAATGGTAACACTTAGCTCATGTCTGATTTGACAGATAATTAGTTTTATCCTTCCGCTGAACGAATATGGTTGTGTATACGCTTGAACAACGCTGGGAAATATTACGACATTACTACTGCCGATTTTGCCAAAAAAAATCATCTTTTCAGATGAAGCTCATTTTGATATTGGCGGGTATGTAAACAAGCAAAATTGTCGCATTTGGGGCACAGAAAACCCGCACGCATACATTGAAAAGCCGATACACCCAAAACGAGTCACTGTTTGTGCAGGTTTTGGTCCAGAGGCATTATTGGACCATTTTTCTTCGAAAATGAGCAAGGAGTGGCCGTTACAGTCAATGGCGATCGTTATCGGGCCATGTTGAACGAATTTTTGTTCACAAAAATTGAAGAGGAGTATATTGGCAACATTTGGTTTCAAAAGGACGGCGCTATGTGCCACACAGCCGAAGGTACACTCGATGTTTTGCGCCCTGTTTTTAAAGATCGCATTATCAGCCGCAGAGCTGATGTCGTTTGACCACCTCGGAGCTGCGATTTGACACCGTTGGACTATTATTTGTGGGGTGCCCTCAAAGATAACTGTTACGCCGACAAGCCAGAGGCAATTGACGCTTTAAAGGACAATATAGTTTTATCCTTCCGCTGAACGAATATGGTTGTGTATACGCTTGAACAACGCTGGGAAATATTACGACATTGCTACTGCCGATTTTGCCAAAAAAATCACCTTTTCAGATGAAGCTCATTTTGATCTTGGCGGGTATGTAAACAAGCAAAATTGTCGCATTTGGGGCACAGAAAACCCGCACGCATACATTGAAAAGCCGATACACCCAAAACGAGTCACTGTTTGTGCAGGTTTTGGTCCAGAGGCATTATTGGACCATTTTTCTTCGAAAATGAGCAAGGAGTGGCCGTTACAGTCAATGGCGATCGTTATCGGGCCATGTTGAACGAATTTTTGTTCACAAAAATTGAAGAGGAGTATATTGGCAACATTTGGTTTCAAAAGGACGGCGCTACGTGCCACACAGCCGAAGGTACACTCGATGTTTTGCGCCCTGTTTTTAAAGATCGCATTATCAGCCGCAGAGCTGATGTCGTTTGACCACCTCGGAGCTGCGATTTGACACCGTTGGACTATTATTTGTGGGGTGCCCTCAAAGATAACTGTTACGCCGACAAGCCAGAGGCAATTGACGCTTTAAAGGACAATATTCGTGAAGCCATTGGTGAAATACAGCTGCACACAATAGATAATGTGCTTAAAAATTGGACCGATCGTGTAGGCTACTGCATGGCCAGCCGAGGCAGCCATTTGAATGAAATTATTTTCCATTATTAACCGGAAGGATTGTACTTTCAAATAAAAAAAGAAATTTGAGAAAATATTCAGTAGTTTTTTTATAGCATTTTCAAAAAAAAAATTTATTTGGCGGACCCTTTATATAAAATTTACATATTGCGGAAAAAAATATGTAACACCAAATATTAAATAACAATTAAATTGTGTTTTTTTTTTAGGTTACCAGGTACCACTTATTTCATCCAAAATACAACTGGAGCTGCTTACATATAGATGTCTCAGATCGTAATCCAGAAAATATATGGTGTCATATTTTGGCATATATATATTTTGTGAACAAAATCGCCGATTGTCTTGACACAGTAAGAAAGAAAATTTCAGAGAGATGCAGTCACTAAAATAGATAACTTATATATATACATATTTTTTACTTTTACTTTTTTATGTAGGTATTTTTCGTGCTGACCAAAAAGTACAACCACGTTTCATTTCTTCATGTGTATCATCATGCCACCATGATGTGGGGAAGTTTCATATATTTGAATGTAATTTATGGTAAGTTATAATGTAGATTTTATAATATCTAAATGTTCTATATATGGTTCGCCTTAAATAAGTCAGAGGTGTCGTCGGGCGAATGCATTGTATAATACCCTCCATTATTTGATAAATCAAACCATTTCTATTAGGAATTTTAATTTAAAAATAGTAAAAATGTATAATTTCCATACAGAACTGCTAAATAAACGTTGCGTCAGCGAAAAATTCGGCTGTGTAGACGAATTTGAAACACATTCAAATTAGCCAGGAACTACGAGGACGGTCGCAAAATTAGACGACCTAACAAAGAAAACGAAACAAATTTGGGGAAATTTTTTCTTTATTTCTCGACGTAATCTGCTTTAAGTGCGATACACATTTTCCAGCTATTTTCAATAGCTTTGAAACACTGTTTACAGTACGAACTGTATAGCACCTGAATATAGCCATAACCCGCAACCTCATTTAATTTTTTCATGTTTGGAAACAAACAAATTGTGCAAGATATCTCAATTTAAAAATTTAGCTTTTATGTCCGGGGCCACGCCCATTCGTCCGTTCCTTCCCATATTAGGAGCAATTACGTAAACTACCACCAGATGCATGTGCACAAAATTACAGCACTATCTCTAAAAAATTGTGTAAGATATATCAATTTCAAATATTGGCTTATATGGGCGGTGCCACGCCCATTAGTCCGTTTCCGCCCATTTTTTTACCAGTCACGTAGACTACCACCGGATATATATATGCTCAAAATTACAGCACTCTCGCTAACAAATTGTGCAAGATATGTCCATTTAAAAATTTGGTTTATATGGGCGGGTCCACGCCCATTTGTAAAATCTCTCCCATTTTTGGACCAATCACGGGGACTACCACCAGATACATATGCAAAAAATTACAGCCTTCTCACTAACAAATTGTGTAAGATATCTCAATTTCAAAATTTGGCTTATATGGGCGTGGCCACGCCCATTGGTCGGATCCCGCCAATTTTTGGACCAATCAAGTAGACTACCACCTAATACACACGCACAAAATTACAGCACTCTCGCTGACAAATTGTATAATATACCACAATTTAAAAATTTGGTTTAAATGGTCGGGTCCACGCCCACTGGTACGATCCCGCTCATCGCTTGTAGTATACTGTCCCAAACATATTCGGCTTGAAATATACATATGTTTACGGTACACAACAAATATATTATATTATATGTTTGGGTAGCGGAGTACGTCATCGAATCTGAGGATGAACCACCAATCGAAGTAATGAGTTGCAAGTTTAAGGGGGTGTTTTGATGCTAAGGCTGGCATCACAACGCTGCGCTGGTGTCCTCGTGAAACTTGTGGATAGCTTCCCCTCACCTTGGGACGGCGCAAAGCTAAAATTGGTAAGGAAAAGCGACATCCCTGAACTCATAAAAACAACCCTATATGTTAAGGGATGTCCCAGTAAGTTCTCATCAGAGTACATACTCGACGTCATTGGCAGAATTCAAAACATTCCGTGAGAAAGTGGGAAGTCTTCTATAGGAAGAATGTGTTGGGCATAGACCCAGAATCCAAGAACAATCTTGTCATGGCGAAGGGCATGGCGTACTTCTTGATCTGGGCAGTTTTTTTCAAAATTGGAAAGGTCCCGAGTCCAAATATACTGTCTGAAGAGGCAAACACTAATAGTGAACGGATGGAGACAAGTGAGACACTGCCAAAAACTGATGTGGAAGTATTCAATAACACCACCAGTTCACTAATAGTACCGCCACTTTTGCAGGAAGTTCCCAGCAAAGGTGGTGATCAAAATAAAAAGAGCCACAAAATGATTCAAAACAATGAGGGAGCGACAAAACATAACACCGCCTCCCAAAATTGTCAACTGGAAGATGGTGTAATAGGTAGTGAACGAAAGGAGGAGATTGACCCACTACCAAATAATGAGGGAGTGCCACCAGATAGGATAGACAGGACTTGACGAGTACCTAACACAGGTACTCGTCCAAGGACTTGTATTTTGTGCCATAAAAACTTATGTTTTCTTTTCTCTCCAGAGTTGGCAACATCGGACGCAACGGTGCTGAGGCAAGGTAATGGAAATATGTACCTGACGTCAATGTATCTGCTATTCGATGCGCAGACATTGCCACCTACGTCGGAATTACAACGTCTGGTGATGGAATCCAAACACACAAGTAATGAGTTATTAGCTCCCATCATATCGCTTGGGGTAGTACTAACACCAATAAAAGGAGACACGCCCTTATAGAAGTTTTGAATACAAATGACCTCATAACTATTAACATAGGACACACTGTAATCTTTGTTAACAAAATTAGGGAAGAAGTACATATTAGATATAATGATGTGTTCAGAAAATCTTATTGATGAGAGCCATGAGTGGAGGGTTCCGGATGAACACTCCTATTCGAACCACCGTTATATAAGGTTTAATATTGCACGGCCACCGCTAAACCCGATTAATTTTTCGTAATAAGGCTACGACCGACTGGACTAATTTCGGAAATCTACTAAGAAATTGATTGGGGCAGCCAATACGGGGTTGTCTATATACAGAAAACATTGTTATCAATGTGAAGAAGATTACCGAGGCTCTTGTAAAATCATTCGAAGATAGTTGCCCACTTCGAGAAAGCAAATCTGCCTATGAGAAACCCTGGATGACAGGACAAATTCGCTCGATTGGTAAAGATGTCCGCAGACTTTATAACAGAGCTCGACGTAAAAAACAATCAGTATATTGGGACGACTACCACAGAAGACTCAAAGAATACAATAAGGGCCTGTTTCTGTAACTTATTTTCGTTCGTCTACGGCGAACGATCAAAATTCTCTCAGCTATTACTTGAATTCTATAAAACGCAGGTTAGAAATCTTTTAGGAACAAGCTTTTTACATGATTTTCTACAGACACGACGAATTATAAACTTCTGTGACTTATAGATTTCTCGGAATAATTGACTGATTTTTGATCGTTCGCAGTAGACGAACGAAAATAAGTTACAGAAACAGGCCCTAAAATCATTAGACCGGCGAAACGTAACTCCTGGAGGCTTTTCTGTGAACAGGTAGACAGCGTTTACAGCATGTCTAAAATGAAAAAGTTCCTCTCAAAAACTCATGTCCAAACCGAAACACTGGTGGATGACACGGGTAATAGGATGGAAACTATAGAGGATACCGTAAGGCTCTTGATGAAAACTCATTTTCCTACTGGCAATGCTGGACCAACAGAGGAACAGTTACAGAATGAAAATGTATTGCATCAAGTACCTATTACGGATATAACAGATGATATGGTTAAATAAGCGATAAAAAGTTTCTCTCCCTTTAAGGCTGCGGATGGAATATTTCCAGGATGGAATATTTCCAGCACTTCTGCAGAATGAGGTGGATCTGGTATCAACTCATCTGGCTGGAGAATTCACTACATGCCTTACCCATTCTTATACCCCAAAAAACTGGCAGGAATCAAGGGTGGTATTCATACCAAAGCCTGGCAAGAGGAGTTATACGACCCCAAAAGCTTATCGACCCATTAGCCTAACTTCTTTCCTGTTAAAAACAATGGAGCGAATAATTGATAACATGGTCAAAAGTAAAATAGCAGATGACAGGCTAAATTTCGAACAACACGCCTGTGTCAAAGGAAGATCAGTGGAAACAGATCTGTATGAGGTAGTGCACCACATAGAAGAGTCCTTCAGTAAATAAATGTATACACTTGCTGTTTGCATAGACATTGATGGCGCTTTTAACAATACACAGACAGATACACTTATTCAGTCCTTAGACGAGTTTCAGGTTGACTGGGCGCTGAAAAACTGGATCAACAATATGCTAAAGAATAGGTGGATTATTTGTGGGTCATATGACGTAAAAATAGAGACAAGGTAAATCGTGGTATACCTCAGTGGGGCATTTTATCGCCTCTTCTATGGGTTACGACGATACACAGTCTCCTAAAAGCCCTCACAAATGAAGGACTTAAACCAGTCTGTTATGCAGACGACGTTGTAATACTTCTAAGGGGCTTTCATACAAATCTATTATGCAGAAGAGCTGAGGAGGCTCTTAACATAGCATATAACTTGGTACTACCAAGTTTATTAAATGTTAACCCAGACAAAACAGAAATATGTATATTTACAAGAAAAACGAAGATCCCACGTTTCACACGACCTTGATTCCTGAATAAGACAAATGCTGTTACTAAAAAGGTAAAATACTTGGGAGTAATCTTGGATCAGAAACTGTACTGGAAAGATCATCTTAAAGAGAGAGTTAAGATGATTTTGTCAGATGTTGGTCGTTGTGCAAAAGAGCTATAGGGGACTACGTCCAAATATGACTAATGGGGACTACGTCCAAGTATGACTCACTGGCTTTACAAGAGTGTGAATAGACCAATAATCACCTACGCCTGTGTAGTGTGGTGGACATCAAAGGACAAGAAGTGCAACGTAATACCTTTGCAAACAATTCAACGTATGTGCTGTCTAGGCATAAGCGGGGCATTTAGAACTGCACCAACAAGAGCGTTGGAGACTATACTGCACATCCAACCAATAGACATCCGTATAAAGTATGAGGCAGCCCTCAGAGCTAGACGTCTACAAGTGATGGGTGAATGGATAAATTGAGACCACAAGTCGTACCATCAAAAGATTTTAGAATCTCTAGTTGGTCACATTCAAACGCCAGAAATCTCCGACCGCATTCCTGAAGTGCGGCTTACAGCTACCTGTGATTCGTTTGCGCCAGACAGACGCTCATGGGAAAATGGAACTTTGGCCCAAGTGCCAGTGGGAACCAGCTGCTACACGGATGACGGATGGGTCCAAGCGGGGAGGAAGGACGGGTCTGGGACTTTTTATTGATGAACCAGAAATCAAACTTCACTTCCGCCTCCCTGATCATAACACGGTATTTCAAGCAGAAGTTCGAGCAATCACGGATTATGTGAACTGGCTCAGTAACACTACAAAGCCTAAATATGCCAACATCTTCACAGATAGCCAAATGGCGGTAAAAGCAATAACATCGGAAAGGGTCAGATAAAGGGAACGATAAATGATTACTCAGCCCATGGTCAGTTACGTATTTGCTGCAAATAATCCAGATATCGGTTTGGCCACTTGTGGTCAGAACACAAAATCCAGTCTGGAAGCCCAACGGAAAGACAATATATTCGAAATTGTACACCACTAAAAGAGGAAATCAATACGAATATTCCAGATCCAAAAGTTCCAGATTTCGGTTTTCTCACTGGTAGTCAGGACACAAAATCCGGTCTACTATGTGAGCGAAATACGATGGAATCTAGTGCAAGTACTGAAGTATTAAACGAAAATACATAAATTAATAAAAAAAATAATATGATTTAACAAAATTTAATTGAAAATGGGTATTCATATCTATGTATAGTTTGCTTACTATTTCCCATATAAAGTTTCGCTTGTGCTTTTTATTTTTAATTCGGACGTTTTCTACTTTCAACTCGAAAACCTGAGGATATTACCGGCTTCCATATTGTAAAGGTATTGTCCTCCAGCTTGAAACCGAAATCTATTACGTAAATCTTCCTGCTTAGGGGCTCCCAAATTCATCAAAAATATATCTTGTCTGAGCGGCAACCTAGTATGGGCTCCAGACTGAGATCTGAGAAATGTAGAAAACAAAAATTTTCCCCGCATTTTTTTTGGTGATTTGATAGCATATTGGTAGCTCTATGTTAGGTGCAAAAGATGGGTTTTATCGAGTTTTAGTTTTCATAATGATAGCAATAAACATGTGGACGAACGTACGCGAAATAAAAGTCAACTTTGGCTGAATCTAGTAACATGCTAAAATCTGCGAAAAGGAACGGAATATTCTAAACCTATTAATTTATTTTAAAAGAGGATTAATGTAGCTTTCTAGCGAGTATTTACACAACAAATTATCTCTATTGGTTTTTTTTCTAATTGGCTTAGGTGCCGGTCGCGATTTTCCATCTGTTTTAACCGTTAAATTAATCGTTAATAGAATTTTTTTTTGGTCTCCTTATATTTTTTGTCTTCTTAATTGATTGTAATAGAGAAATTTTGTAGAAAGAGTGCAACCATAACATATGTTTTTATATGTAAAATAATTAAATATAAAAATGTCTGTAAAAGTAGCTTAAAATGGAAAAAATAAAATTTGTCAGTTTTAGGCAAATTTTCTCATAAAAAAACAACTGAGAAATGATATGAAACCATTCTATTTTAAAAATTTAGACATTTTGTATTAATTTTTTTTTTATAATTATTCACAATAAAATACGACGATTACTAACATTTTATCTTTCGGTCCTGGTTGACCATTCGGCGGAAATGCCCATATACCTTTTCGTAATAAAATAAAAAAATTGCCTATATTATGAAAATATAAATTGATATGGCCATAACTTTTGTACAAGTTGACACATTTGGCCGAAATTCACTTTATATTTACATTATATAGCAAATTTTGTTGTCAATTTAGAGAAGTTTATGTGAGAGAAATCGGCTTATATTCTGCACTGATATTAAGCAAATGGTAGGACAGGGTCAGAGAAAAAATCACTTTTAAAAGGCAGACAGAATTGTAAAAACGACATTTTTAAAAATTGGCATATTTCAATGAAATATTTTGTAGTTTATAGGCATTGCTATCAAATATCGAATGTATTTCGCGAATATTATATTTCTAAAAGTCAATGCCACAATTCCCAAAATAATTTTGAAAATTCCCAAAAAAAGAGATTTTTTAATTTTCCCCTATACCTACTTTACTAAAAGCTGGCTTTCAGATTCCCTTTGCAGTTCAAAACCTTACAACATATAAATATGCCAAAAGTTTTAACATTTTAGCTTTGTGATTGAAGAAAATGTGGCTTATTTTCGAAATATGTTTTAAAAATGGTGTAAATTGGGGAAGCTTGGTAACAATACCCGTGAAATTGACCCGTTCTTTCTTTGTGAACATTCTCTGGAAAGTTTCCTTTAAGATGATAGTAAATATGTTATTCTTTTTTTAACTAACTTCTTTTAAATCTCGAAACTACGACATATACGTTTTCCCTTAAAAAATTACAAAAAATCAATTTTTTTTTGAAAATATAATTTCAAGTGGCCATAACGAACCAAACTTTTTATCACATATGAAATTTTATTTCCGTTCTAAACACAGGGTCGGAGAAAAAATTAAAAATTAAATTTTCACATGCAGATATCTCGGTAACTATACAGATAACTGTTAGGCTCAAAAAGCCTTTTGTAGACCTAGGTTACTAGAATACACGCAAAAAAAGATTTTATGAATCGGAAAGAGACGAAAGTTATACGCGCTTAAACATTTTGTTTACCCGAGGTGGCCACGCAGCACCGCCCGGGCCCAAAATCAATACAGAAATTATCTAATACATCTTCTACCAACGTGCCATGTTTGGTCGCAATCGGTTGTCTGTTTAAGAAACGGCAGAAATATTTCCCTTTTTTTGCAGTTCCTCCCACTGTGCGGTGGCCAAACCGAAATCTGGATTATTTCGTCAGTCAGAAACTGTTTCTGGAGACTTTGTGTACGTGGAATGTCGTTTGGTTTCCAGACGGGATTTTGTGCTCTGACCACCAGTGGCAAACCGAAATCTGGAATTTTTGGTCAGTCAAAAACAGTTTCTAGAAACTCTGAATACGAGGTATGTTCAAAAATATCGCGAATTTTGTATTTTTTCAAAGAGTATTTATTTATTCATGAATATCTATTTTGTTCCCTTCAAATAATTTCCCTTCGGCTATAATACACTTCTGCCAACGTTTTTTCCAATCCTCGAAGCACTTCAAATAATAATTTAATCTTGTTCAGCTCCTCCTTCGATGCCGTCTTTATCTCCTCTGTCGTGGCGTAGCGTCGTCCTTTCATGGGCCTTTTCTGTTTTGGGAACAAAAAATAGTCACAGGGGGCTAGGTCAGGGGAATACGGTAGCTGCGGCACCATTACTGTGTTGTTTTTGGCCAAATATTCGCGCAGAAGCCAAATTCATGGTGCAAAAGCCAGTTTTTGTTCTTCCACAAATCCGGGCGTTTTTGGCGGATTGCTTCGCGCAATTTGCGCATAACTTGCAGGTAATATTCTTTATTGACCGTACTACCCTGTGGCATGAACTCATAATGCACCACGCCCCTGCAATGAAAGAAAACTGTGAGCAAAACCTTTACGTTCGACCGAACTCAGGCGTCCGACACGCTGTTCGTCCTTCGCATCTTCTCGGCCCTCTAAGAACATTTTGTACCACCGATACACGTTGTGCACTTTATTTTGTTGTTCACACAACATTTTCTGAAATAGATAAAAATCGAAGACAAGTTAAAATACATCCAAGCACAACAGCTGTCAAAAATTAACTAAACATTCAAAATGGACGAACTTGTCAGCATAAGTAAGGAACATGAGTACCAACATAACGCTACAAAAATATCAAAAATCAAATACACGTAGCCCTCGTACATGGAAATGTTCGTATTGATTTCCGCTTTTAGTGATACAAATTTTAAAATATATTGTCTCTCCGTTTGGCTTCCAGACTGGATTTTTTGTCCTGACCACCAGTGGCCAAACCGAAATCTGGAATATTTCGTTAGTCAAAAACAGTTTCTGGAAACTCTGAATAAACGTAAGTGTTCGTATTGATTTCCTCTATTAGTGGTGCAAAATTCAGAATGAATGGGCATTTCCGCGGATCACGTACGCTTTTGATATACAAAAAATATAGAAAACCTAAAATGTCCCTGTTTTTTTTTTTGGTGATTAGAAAGCATATTGGTAGCTCTATGTTTAGTGCAAGGATGTGTTTCATCGAGTTTTAGTTTTCATAATGATAGTAATATATGTACATGTGGTCACCAACGTACGCGAAATAGAAGTCAACTTTGGCTCAATCCAGTGAAATGCAAACATCTGCGAAATGGAACGAAATATTCTAAAGCTAATAATAGTTGTCTATCGAGTATTTACACAAAAATTATATCTATTGGGTTTTTTGTAAATGACCTTAGTACAGGTCGCAAACTTACTGGTCGCGAACGTATAATTTTTTCCATGTGCTTTAACCTTTAAATTAACCGATATAACATTTTTGTTGGTCTCCTTGCATTCTTAATTGATTGTGTTAGAGATATTTTGTAGAAAGAATGAAAACATAACATATTATGGTACAACTTATGGTCCAGCTGGTCTGGGTTTTTTACAGTGGGTCAAAGATTTCATTTTTTGGTTGAAGGTAGCATTATAATATATGAAAAAAATGATGTATATTAATGTCTGAGAGATTTCTCATTGTCAGAGTTACATAGAAGAATTTTATGAGGATCATTTTTGTGGAAGATCTTAACCCGCTAGCTCCCATCGTAATGGGTCAATTTGACCCTGTTTTCCAAAAAATTAAAAAAAAAGTCCTTTCAGAAGGGACATTTAAGGATTAAAATATTCTACGAAAATTTTTGCTGGAAAATTTCAGTGGGGGTCGCCAAGGACACCTTAATTGTGCTAATTAAGCGTAAAGAACTATTTACAACTTTGCAGTCTTTGGCGACCCTCACTGAAATTGTCCAGCAAACATTTTCGTAAAATATTTTAATCCTTAAATGTTTTTTTTGAAAGGACTTTCCTGACATTTTCCTAAAAAGGGCCAAATTGACCCATTAAAATGGGAGCTAAAGGGTTAAGATCTTCCACAAAACTGATCCTCATAAAATTACACTATGTAACTCTGACAATAAGAAATCTCTCAGACATTAACTTACAACATTTTTTTCATTTAGTATAATGCTGCCTTCACCAAAAAATGAAAACAAAAATGATCTACTCAACATTCCCTTTCAGAATTATACGGTCGCTATTCTGTTCCAAAAATGCTGTTGGACAGTGTAATTAAATATAAAAATCTCATGAAAGTGGCTTAAAATTAAAAAAAAAAATATTTTTCGGTTTTCAGGCCAAGTTTCCCATGAAAACAACTGAGATATGATATGAAACCTTTGTATTTTAGAAATTTACACATTTCTTAATAATTTTTTTTATAGTTACTCACAATAAAAAATGATGATTATCAACATTTTATTTTTCGGCCCTGGTTGACCATTAGGCGGAAATGCACATATTGTCTTTTTGTTTGGTCTCCATGCTCGATTTTGTGTCCTGACCACCAGTGGTCGAACAGAAATCTGGAATATTTGGTCATTAAAAAACAGTTTCTGGAAACTCTGAATTCTTGGAAATGTTCGTATTGATTTCCTCTCTAGTGGTGGAAAATTCAAAATATATAGATTTTCCGTTGGCTTCCAAACCGGATTTTGTGTCCTGTCCACTAGTGGACAAACCAAATTTTGAAATATCAGTTCAGTCAAAAACAGTTTCAGGAAACTTTGCATCGTATTGATTTCCTCTTTCAGTGGTGCAAAATTTGGAATATATTGTCTCTCCTTTTGGCCTTCAGACCGGATTTTGTATCCTGACCACCAGTGGTCAAACCGAAATCAGCCAAAAACAGTTTCTGAAAACTCTGAATATACGGAAATGTTCATTTTGATTTCCTCTTTTACTGGTGGAAAAAAATACTTTCGGAAAACTTTGAATAAACGTCATTATTCGTACTGATTTCCTCTTTCAGTGGTGCAAAATTTTAAATATATTGTCTCAGTTGGCCTGCAGACAGGATTTTGTGTCCTGACCACCAGTCAAACCGAAATCTGGAATTTTTGATAATTCAAAAACAGTATCTGAAAACTCTGAATACACGGAAATGTTCGTATTGATTTCGTCTTTTAGTGGTGGAAATTTTGGAATATAATGTCGTTTTGTTTGGCTTCCAGACTGGATTTTGTGTCCTGGGCACCAGTGGACAAACCGAAATATCGATTATTTGGTCAGTCAAAAACAGTTTCCAGAAAGTTTGAATACATGGAAATGCTGGTATTAATTTCCTCTTTATGTGGAGCAAAATTCAGAATATATTGTCCTTTCGTTTGGCTTCCAGACCGGATTTTGTGTCCTGACATAGAGAACTGTCACTATTGTCAGGAAATGGCTACATAGTGTCAATCCAGATCAGTGATGGGCACACACATACTTCCACAAAATTCAACATCGTATGTCCGTATTTGTGAGAAGTGCTAACGCTCTCTTTGTGCACTGTGAAAAATTGTATGTTCGTTTTCCTAAAATATTTCATTTGATAGGATATAAAGAAAAAAATTTCAGAAGCAAAACGAAAAAATGAACTTATTATATGTGTAATTTTTTCCTTTTTTATTGTATTTAAATGTTTCGAGTGTCCAACCTTTTTTTGGTTCTGCGTATTTAAAAATGTCTGAACTTTTAAATGCAGGATTTCCAACAAGAGGTGTTATTTTGGTATTCAAAGAAAAATGCCATTTTTTTGAGACAAATTATCGGATGTTTATTTCATAATAAAGAGGAAGGTATGCCGTTAATAATGAAAAACAAGATCAGCCAAATGGCCACCACGACCACGCTTGCAGGACCATATCCTCTTCATGAAATTTTCCATAACCAAATCGCAAAGTGGCTGCCCTATGTCCTCGATAGCCTCACGAATTATATCTTTGAGGTCTTGAATCGACGCTGGGCTGTTGCCGTAGACTTTATCTTTCACGTGGCCCCAAAGGAAGAAGTCGCAAGGTGTTAAATCACAAGATCTCGGTGGCCAATTGTGATCACCTCTTCAAGAGATAACACGATCCGGAAACTTTTCCCGTAACAGAGCAATGGTTTCGTTGCTTGTGCGGCACGTAGCGCCGTCTTGTTGAAAGTAAACGTTATCCAGATCAATACCATACAACTCTGACTATAAAAAATCATTAATCATAATTAATCATCTCGCAATCCATTCACCGTAACTGTTGATCCAACCTCATTTTCAAAAAGTAAGGTTCAATGACCCCGCCGGACCATAAACCGCACCAAACAGTCACACGTTGAGGATGGAGAGGCTTCTCAACAATAACTCTTGGGTTCTCCGATCCCCAGATGCGACAATTTTGCTTGTTGACGTAGCCACCGAGGTGGAAATGGGCCTAATCAGTCAAGATGATTTTTCGATGGAATTCCGGATCATTTTCATGCATTTCAAGGACCCAATCAGCAAAGACACAGCGTTGTTGATGATCGGCCGGCTTGAGTTATTGTCTTGATGCAAGTAATGACGGTGTAATGACGTTTGTGGAATGCCCAATTCCAAAGAACGACGAGGAGTGGACAAACCTGGGTTTTCTTCAGCACGTTGGGCTACAGCAGCAATATTCTCAGTTGTTCTTGAGCGACGTGCACGGGTTTTATTCTTCACATCACTAACGTGTCCCAACAGCTCGAATTTCTTCACCAATTTCTGTATTGCTGTCCGACAAGGTGCTTCACGACGACCCAAAAATGCTTTAGTTTTGCGAACTGTGACTGCAAGATTTTCATAATTTTTGTAGTGAATTTTAATAATTTCAATGCGTTGTTGAATCGTGTATCGTTCCATTTTTAGTAATGGCGTAGTTTCTACTTGTCAAATATCAAGGAATAAAAGCTTCAAAGGTGACAGCTACCGAAATACCGGGTGATTCAAAATAACACCTCTTGTTGGAATGTTGCTGCAATTTATCATACATTTTTTCTTTATATGCAAGCGGGGTAGTGCTTTTGCCCATCGCTGATCTAGATACAATGCCTGACCCTCCGATCATTGATTGATTACATTATGACTAAACCACTTATTGACGGGAAGTATCTCGGTGTTATACCTGATAGATCAAAATAGAATGGTCGTATCCATGGACATAGGAGATTCGTTAACTTCTATACAGACGGTTCTAAACTCAACAGCGAAGAGCTCTTTGGTGTCTTTTCTGAGGAAACTTGAGCTATTAATTGCAAAACGACTTCTTGGTCGGTTAAGCGTTTATATACATATATATATATATATATTCCCATCGATCATATAAGGAGCATAGGGCCTCAACAGCGAAGAGCTCTTTGGTGTCTTTTCTGAGGAAACTTGAGCTATTAATTGCAAAAAGACTTATTGGTCGGTATAGCGTTTATATACATTTATATACAAGGTGGCGCAAAAGTAATCCTCCTATCAGAAAATGCTATAAATTTTGCGATTGGCCCCTAATGTCAGTTCTGTTTTGACATTTGTGTAGTAAACACATGCGAAATACACGTTAATAAACAATGTTACGCTACACTGCTCCAGAACGCGGAATATTGCTGACTATTTATTTGACCAATAATCGGTCGGTGACTTTGGCACAACGTGAATTTCGTCGCAGATTTCTTGGCCGTCCAACGCCTACTGGTGAAACACTGCGACGTTTAGCCGCTCGCCTCGAAGAGACTGGCACAACACGAGATGCTGCCAGGCGTGGCAGACCCCGGCGTAGCCGTTCTGCAGAGAATATTGCTGCTGTAGCCGAGGATGTCATGGAAGCGCCGTCGACATCGACCAGACGACGTGCCACGCAAATGGGTATCAGTCGACGGTATCTACAGCGAATTTTGGTACAAGATTTGAAGATGTTTCCGTACAAAGTCCAGACGGTGCATCAGCTGTTACCTGCTGACCGCCAATCGCGTCTAACATCTAACGTAAATAAGCAAAATTTACGCTTCTGGGGCACTGAAAATCCGCGTGTAACCCACGAAGAGCCATTGCACCCGCTCAAAGTCACTGTATGGTGTGCTGTTTTCGCTGGAGGAGTCATCGGACCTTTTTTCTTCGAAGACGTCGCGGGCCAAACGGTTACTGTGAATGGTGAGCGCTACAGAGCAATGATCAACGAGTTATTTTTGCCGCAACTTGATGAATTGGGATTGGAAAACATGTGGTTCCAACAGGACGGTGCAACGGCACACACTGCACGTGCCACAGCCGATATGCTGAAGGATGCATTCATCCCGGGCGCCAAATCTCCCGTTTTGGCGATTTGCACTGGCCAGCAAGATCGCCTGATTTGACCGTTCCAGACTTCTGTCATACTGACATGCTATCAAGTCCCTGGAAACTATATTTCTGAATTCCAAAAATGCCATCGACAGTCGCAAATCTCTTAACGAGATGGCTAAACAGTTAAATATTCAACTGATATTGGTGCTGGGCCACACGGACATACTAGGGAACTGAAAAGCAGATGCACTTTCTAGACTAGGCACTACCTTACACGTCCAGGGCGACTGTAATATATGGCATGCCTCTTGAGAGATAGTGCCCTTGCGTCAACAGATAACAGATGTTCACTGGTCAGGAACGGCATATACGGACGTTTCACTTATCGTGTCTGTAATGACGGGTCATTGATCTAGAAGGCGGCATGCAACCTTAGGCTCTCAATTGTATGGAGAGTTATCTAACTTGGCTGATGTTCGAATCCGCCAACTTTTAAGCACTTTGATTGCTTTAAAAAGCAACGTTTAACTTACTTTCGAATAGAATAATAACCATATTTACAACTTTAAAACTAAGTTATTGAAATCTTATTCATTCTCATTACAGCTACCCAGATTGCGGTTGTTGGTTATCAGAATACACTGGTGCACACAATAATGTACTTCTACTACCTCGTGACCTCGTTGAAACTCGACATCGATCTGAGTGTGTGGAAACGTCGCTTGACGCAGTTCCAAATAGTGCAATTTATCTACAATATCTGTAAAATGATCATTACTATAAACAACAATTGGTGTGGAATCTCCATGTTCTGGCTTTGGGCGATTCTTGTTGAAAATTTGATCATGCTCGGATTATTTTCACATTTCTATTATAAATCATATATTGTAAAACGACCAAATTCGGTAAAACAATATGTAAAAGAAAAATAAAAGTACTGAAAATATAAATATATATTAAAATGACTGAGTGATCGTTAATAATATTTACTAACATTGATTTTTAGTTTGCTTGTAAAGGGTATTCCGGTAGTGTGGATCACTTGTTCACAGATCCACACTAATTGAAAAATTCTATAGATTTTATACTTTAAGGAATTTTACAGTTTGTTATCATTCGCGCTGGGCAAAAAGTGTAACACATCGAAGGAATGACTTACGAGACTCTAAATCATATACATTTAGATATATCTTTCCATCCGTCTACCTGCCTAGCTGGGTAGTCACCATGAGCATTCGAAAGTAGAATAAGTTTACGAAAAATGTATTAGTTATATCCAACCTTCCTATCCTAAATACATTTTATTTAAAAATCAAAAACTTTTGTTTAGATCGCAAATATTAATATAAAAGAACAAATTATATTTGCGAACTCAGTTTCAGAAATAAAATTTGTGTTCACGCACAATCGAATTTATCAATTTCCCTTTTTCTCGTAAATCACGCAGATTTCGGACTTCAGTTTCGACTGGTAACTGGCGAATGACACACGTGATGTTTTGCTCCAAGGCCTGAATCGAAGCGGGTTTGTTCGCATAAACTTTAGACTTTACATATCCCACAGGAAAATGTCTAACTGTGTGATATCACACGATCTTGGTGGCCAATCGACCGGCCCAAAACCGGAATTAGCTGATCACCGAAGTGTTCTCTCAATAAATCAATTGGCGAACCATTATTTTGATAATAAAACTGAATAATTTGCAAACATTGTTCAGGCGTAAGTCTTTCCACGATGAAATGCCTAACAATACTTAACAAAAATAACATGACAGCATCACGTCATCACACGTGATCTGCCAAAAAAAGGCTATTGAAAAAAATATCTCTAGTTTTCAGAGAATATACCAATACCTTAATATTATAACAAGTTTTATGTTTCTCAGTAATTCAATTTTATTTTTTCACAGAAGTTTTAAATGTTCGTAAAATTTATTTATAATGGGTAGCAACAATTTATGACTTGGAATAAATAGACATCAAAATGAGTGCTTTTAAACAGATGTTATTGCTATGTAAATTTAAATTATACGTTATAACTCAAAAATTTTAAATTTTGAAAAATGTTTTTTGAACATTATATCTGTGGTCACAAGGCACAACAACATAACTCGAGTTATGCTCAAATTGCGTTTTCGATGCCACGTTGTTCCCCATATTCGATTACATATTGTGACAAATTTCGGTGATGATACCTTGTTCAGTTGTTTAGATATAAGGCAAGACTTATTAGCATAACTCGCTGTATCACTTCATTTCATAACGTACATAACAGCATATCTCACATTTTTTCCTTTGAAAACTATACTTGTGTTTTTATTCCCCAGTTATCTTTGGACTATTGAAGATGTAAATTGTATGAAGTCGTAACAGCATATCTGAGTTGTGTTATTAGTCCACGTTGAACTAAGGCCTAGCATAAAAGCATAACACGACTTATGCTGTTATTCCAAAATCTAATATTGACTACTGAATGTTGTAAATTTCGAAATCGTCCTTTGATTTCAGTTTTTGATACATTTACCCCCAATTTCATAACCTTCGGTTAGAGCTAACGCACAGTTAAAAAATAAAAATTGCATACAATTTGACAGTTATAACTGTAGGTTAGCTCTTACTGTAAGATAGCCTGAGATTGTGGAATTGGCCGTTCAACATATAAAATTTATGTTTAAATATACAACACAACAGAACTTAACTTAAATTAGTACCACAGATGGATTTATCTTATTGCAGCGCTGTAATTGACACTTATGTTGTTTGTATCCTCCTTCAAGTTCATTGTTCGGTGTATTTTTTCGCGTTTTCGTTGGCTTTCTATCGTCATTCGTTGTTTGTCTCTTCTTTCTTTGGCTATGATCCGTACGTTGTCAGAGTCAGCTGTGTGACCTATGTTCAGTATGTGTAATTCTGTTCGCTATTTGGCTCAAAATAACTCTTTTTCTTCATCATCTCCTGTTTTCTAAGCACATAGAACAAATATTAAAACATTTATTGCCATGTTTTTGTAACTTTATTTTACAACTTCGCACGTCAAGTGGCAAACGAGTGAAATTTTTGATTCTTGTCCACTTTGATTTGAATGTAAACAAAGAAGCTTTCAGTTATCGCAACATATTTGTTCTTATAAAGCTATGTACAGACAATTGTCAGATCGGACATCGTAAAGCTATGTATAGACGATTGTCAGATCGGACAACGTTATCAACCCTGTTAAAGTGCTGCAAATGTAAGGGCAATGACAGATTGTTAGGCAAAGGTGAATAGACAGTTCGATTGGAAGCGATTTGAAGAAAACCTTACAAATTCATATATTTACAATATATTTTATAAATATTTATATGCAGGATTCGAAATCAAAATATTTTATAGACAGTGTTGCCAATGAAATGTTTTACTGACATAGTTCAATATTTTTTATACCCTACACCACACTGTGGTACAGGGTATTATAAGTTTGTTTCACGGCAGATGTTTGTAACACCTGAAAATAACACAGCTAGACCCACCTTAAAGTATACCGATCGACTCAGAATCACTAGCTGAGTCGATTTAAGCATGTCTGTCCGTCCGTCCGTCTGTCCATGTACAGTTGTTCGTCGACTACAGGTCGCAATTTCACTCCGATCGTTCTGAAATTTTGCAGTTTAGAGTATTTCGCAGCTGTTAAGATCGCTATTGAATTTGGTTGAAATCGGTTCAGATTTAGGTATAGCTCCCATATATATGTTTCGTCCGATTTTGTCTTTAGTCCTGTAGAAGCTGTATTTTACATCCAATCCTTTTGAAATTTAGAATGGTAGAGTTTCTTGATCCATAAACCAACACTACCGAATTTGAAGAAAATCGGTTAAGATTTAGCTATAGCTCCCATATATATGTTTCGTCCGATTTGGCCCTTTAGTCCTATAAAAGCTGTATTTTACATCCAATCGTTTTGAAATTTAGAATGGTAGAGTTTCTTGATCCATGAACCAACATTGCCCAATTTGAAGAAAATCGGTTAAGATTTAGCTGTAGCTCCCATATATATGTTTCGTCCGATTTGGCCCTTTAGTTCTATAAAAGCTGTATTTTACATCCAATCATTTTGAAATTTAGAATGGTAGAGTTTCTTGATCCATGAACCAACATTCTCGAATTTGAAGAAAATCGGTTAAGATTTAACTATAGCTTCCATATATATGTTTCGTCCGATTTTGCTCTTTAGTCCTGTCGAAGCTGTATTTTACATCCAATAATTTTGAAATTCAGAATGGTAGAGTTTCTTGATCCATGAACCAACATTGCCGAATTTGAAGAAAATCGGTAAAGATTTAGCTATAGCTCCCATATATAAGTTTCATCCGATTTAGCTCTTTAGATCCAATCGTTTTTATACCCTACACCACACTGTGGTACAGGGTATTATTTAAGTATAAAATGTCCCAAAAGTAAATTTATGTAAACAATTTATACATGAATTACAAAATTTATATATCAGAGTTATTCAATATTTCGAGAGTGGTGTAGGGTATTATATAGTCGGCCCGCCCGACTATAGCCTTTCCTTACTGGTTTTTATTTATATTGCTGGAGTGCCGATACTAATAGAGATTTTATTGCTTTTTATGGCACTATCATAAATCAATGTAGAGTGAGTTGTTGAGACAGCAAATCGTCGCATGAACGCTTGCGCAAAACATGTGGTTACAGTTTACAGAATAGAATAGGGATAAGAAAATTACCACACACTCGTCAGGGATGATAGGGAATGACCAATGAAAGGATTATGTTACAATTTTAAGTTTTAAAATATTGATAAATTTATAATTTCTTCTCTTTCCCTCATATTGTAAAGATAGGTTAAGAATATATAGGTTAGGCTAAGTAAAAAATTATTTAAATATATTTAGTGTCTGACAAACATTCAAAACGACCACATTGCACGTTTTACTTCGATAGACAAACGATCGCGAGTTCCATTTTACATGGTGATTTGAAAGGGCTTTGAAAAGGGTGTTTAAATTGTAAGGGCCGATGTTCATTTAACATTTCTCAATTTCAGACTAACTCAATTTGAACCAAAGATACACAATCGAGCAACGCGTTAAAGTTTTTTAAGCCTTTTACGAAAATGGGCGTTCAATTCAAACTGCATTTCGTGCACTTCGTGATGTTTTTTTGATTAGCATAATCGACCAAATGCGTCCAAATTTCAGCAAACCGTGTCTGTAGGAGATGTGAAAATACCTGTGCATGCTATATATTACACAAATTTATGTATTTTTTAATTTATACTTTACAAACAAATTTATGAATCCGCCCCTGTATACCACGGGGGACCCAAAACTTAACTTCTCTAATACCTCTTCTACAAACATGCCAAGTTTGGTCGTAATCGGATGTCTGGTTAAGAAACGGCAGAATTATTTCCCTTTTTTTTGGAATTCCTCCCACTGTGCGTCGTGGCGATGTTGGCCGCCAAGATCATGTGATTTGACACCGTTGGACTTCTTTCTTTGGGGTTATTTGAAAGTCGTCGATAAGCCAGGAACAAGAGCTAAAGTATGAGATAATTCGGCACATTAACGGAAAATAACCTCAATTATGCCTCAGCGTCGTCGAAAATTTGAACCATCTTATGGAGGTGTGCGCCGAGGTCGCAGCGGCCATTTGGCCGATATTTTGTTCCATACATAATGGAACCATACGAATATTATCATAATAAAAATGAAATGACAATAATTTCCTAAATAATTTATGTTTTATTTAAAATCAACATCGGCCCAACTTTAAGGGCCGATGTTGATTCACCCTTTATAATAGAACAACAGTTCTTTTTTAAACGCGCCGTTGTCACATGCATAAACTTCAAGCATTAAACAATCTGCAAATTATCTCATCCTTTCTGCCATCGTTGCAAGACAAAGATTGTATGTTCACACGAGTTGCATTTTTCTGACAATATTGTCCGATCTGGCAATCGTCTGTACATAGACAACAATGAACGACACGAAATGTCAAATTAGACGATAAAAAAAATATTTTTTAGGCCTTTTGAAAGATAATGTGAAAACTGTTAGGTAAATGAACCAAAAAACAGCAACATGTATTTTGCGATAAGAATTTGGTAGTGTTGAAACATGTAATAAGAAAACTTTCCCTGCCGAATTTCGTACTGATCGGATATAAAACACAGCGTTTCTACAGCGCTAACATGTCAAATCGGGTGAGACATATATATGGGGGATATATCTAAAACTGAATGCATTTTCTTCGAATTTGGTAGCGTTCATTCACGTTATAGGAAAATTCTCTCTGCCGAATTTCGAACAAATCGGGTGTAAAATACGGTTTCTACCGCGCTTAGATGTCAAATCGGGTGTAACATATATATGGGGACTTTATCTAAATCTGAACCGATTTTCCACGAATTTTGTCAGTTCATTCATTTAATAAAAGAACTCTCTCTGCAAGATTTCGTACCGATCTGATATAAAATCAAATCGGAGGTACATATATATGTAAATCTGAATCGATTTTAACCAAATTCAATAGGAATCGTCCTTGGGCTCAAGAAAGATATGTGCAAAGTTTCTTTGAGATCGGACCATTATTGCGACCTGTACTTTGATTACAAGAATACATCTACAGACAGACGGACATAGCTACATCAACTCAGAAAGTGATTACAAGTCGATCGGTATAATAAACAATGCGGGTATCTCTTCTTCTTTTGGGTGTTACAAACAAATGCACAAAGTCATAATACCCTGTACCACAGTGTGGTGTAGGGTATACAAAGTGTTTATTATGCGTTTAAAATGTTTTTAAATCCTACAACCACACTTTTGCTTTTTCAATTTTTTCATAATACCTTATGATGATGACCCAACCTATCGTTTAATATACTCGTATATATATCTATGATTTTATGTTGAAATATATTTTTAATATTTATTTATTTTTCTTCATCTTGTTCAAACAATCCCTGAAAATTTCAGCGTGGAGAAATAACGGGTTATATATAAAACCAGTAAGGAAAGGCTAAAGTCGGGCGGGGCCGACTATATAATACCCTACACCACTCTCGAAATATTGAATAACTCTGATATATAAATTTTGTAATTCATGTATAAATTGTTTACATAAATTTACTTTTGGGACATTTTATACTTAAATAATACCCTGTACCACAGTGTGATGTAGGGTATAAAAACGATTGGATCTAAAGAGCCAAATCGGATGAAACATATATATGGGAGCTATAGCTAAATCTTTACCGATTTTCTTCAAATTCAACAATGTTGGTTCATGGATCAAAAAACTCTACCACTCTAAATTTCAAAACGATTGGATGTAAAATACAGCTTCTATAGAACTAAAGGGCCAAATCGGACGAAACATATATATGGGAGCTATAGCTAAATCTTAACCGATTTTCTTCAAATTTGGTAGTGTTGGTTCATGGATCAAGAAACTCTACCATTCTAAATTTCAAAATGATTGGATGTAAAATACAGCTTCTTCAGGACTAAAGAGCAAAATCGGACGAAACATATATATGGGAGCTATAGCTAAATCTTAACCGATTTTCTTCAAATTCGGCAATGTTGCTTCATGGATCAAGAAACTCTACCATTCTAACTTTCAAAACGATTGGATGTAAAATACAGCTTTTATAGAACTAAAGGGCCAAATCAGAC
Organism: Eudasyphora cyanicolor; assembly: GCA_963930755.1. NCBI lineage: Eukaryota > Metazoa > Arthropoda > Insecta > Diptera > Muscidae > Eudasyphora > Eudasyphora cyanicolor. The sequence goes on along the minus strand of OZ005736.1, from coordinate 61,606,477 downwards.
GAAACATATGGGAGCTATAGCTAAATCTTAACCGATTTTCTTCAAATTCGGTAGGGTTGGTTCATGGATCAAGAAACTCTACCATTCTAAATTTCAAAAGGATTGGATGTAAAATACAGCTTCTACAGGACTAAAAAGCAAAATCGGACGAAACATATATATGGGAGCTATACCTAAATCTGAACCGATTTCAACCAAATTCAATAGCGATCTTAACAGCTGCGAAATACTCTAAACTGCAAAATTTCAGAACGATCGGAGTGAAATTGCGACCTGTAGTCGACGAACAACTTTACATGGACAGACGGACTGACGGACGGACGGACAGACATGCTTAAATCGACTCAGCTAGTGATTCTGAGTCGATCGGTATACTTTAAGGTGGGTCTAGCTGTGTTATTTTCAGGTGTTACAAACATCTGCCGTGAAACAAACTTACAATACCCTGTACCACAGTGTGGTGTAGGGTATAAACAGTAAGGAAAGACAGAAAATCGGGCGGGGCCGACCATACCCTACACCTCCCTAACAATGCGAAAATGGGCATTGCAATAAGAATTTGGTAGACTCCATACACGTAATAAGAAAAATCCCTCTGCCGAATTTCGTACTGATCCGATATAAAACTCGGTTTCTACAGCGCTTACATGTCAATTCGGGTAAAACATATATATGGGGGCTGTATCTAAATTAGAACTGAATTTCTCCAAATTTGGTAGTTTCATTCATGTAATACACTCTCTCTGCCGAATTTCGTACTTATCGGATATAAAATACAGTTTCTATAGCGTTTACATGTAAAATCGGGTGTAACATATATATTGGGACCATGTTTAAATCTGAACCGATTGTCCCCGAATTTGACCCCACAAAGGGTAAATAAAGATTCTTTAATACCTTCTATACTACTTACTCGAATCTTCTTACAAGTTACAAAAGTTAACTGCTTATAGCTTTAATACCAGTGCATACAAATACTTGAAAATGTGTACAGTGTAATGCTTTAATAGTATATAGAGTCCAGAAAAATGTGTACAGTGTAATGCTTTAATAGTACGTAGAGTCCCGAGAAAAGTGGCCATTATTGTCACGCCCCTTCTTGTACCTCCTACACATATGGACCATTTTGCACCAAAATACAAAATGTTCCATATCAGATAGATAGAAGTATTTATTTCTAAAAATAATTTTTTGCTTTGGTTTATATTGTAAGAGTTACCTTCGCACCCTTTATGCACGACTGTACTATATTTAACATTTTGTATTCCACTGTTTTTTCCCTTTTTCCCCTACTTACTAAATTTAACTATTTCGCCACATTTTACCTATTTAACACTTTTTTTACTTCACCGTACCATATTTAACACTTTTTGCTCCACTCAACCATATTTAACACCATTCCCCCCTCTGTCACATATTGAAAAATTTGCTCTTGTCCCAACTGCACCATAATTTTAACCTTTTTGCACCACAGTGCTATTAAAAGCTTAATTTTCTGGGAGTTACCATCTCTTCCTGCATCTATATTTTTGCCCACTGTATTTTTTGACCCACTGTACCATATTTAGCTCTTTTGGATCCACTGACATTTTTTTATCCTACTGTATAATATATCTAACCATTTTTGACCCACTGTACCATAGTTAACACATGTTTACCCCCTGTTCCTTAGTTAACGCTTTTCGCCCAATGTACCATATTTAACCAATGTTATCCCACGTTACCATATTTAACTGTTTGTATACCACGGCAACCATCTTTGTCACATGATACCTTATTTAACCACTTTTGTCCAACCGTACAATAGTTAACACATTTTTGCCCCACTGTTCCATAGTTAATGCTTTTGCTCAACTATGCCATATTTAACCCATTTTGTCCACGTTACCGCATTTAACTATTTGTGCCCCACTGTACCATAGTTGACCATTTAACCTGTGCCATATTCAACCCTTCTTCTCACTGTTTTATATTTAACACTTTTTGCTCGACTGTACCATATTTAACACATTTATGCCCTCACTGTACTACATAGTTAACCATTTTTGTCACACTGTGCCATATTTAACACTTTTTGACCCATTTTGTTCCACGGTACAATATTTAATCACCGTTTACCCAACTATACCATTTTTCCTCACCATACATTATTTAATGGTTTTGACCCACTGTGTTCCTAAGGTTAGGTTAGGTTAGGTTGAAATGGACGCCCGTCAGAATACAACTGACGAGTTCACTCGGGGCCGACAATTCGGTCCATTGTGTTTCCCATTAGGTAGAAAGGAAGGATAGAAGAAATAATTGGAGGTTGACAGATTAGGAAGATGGAGAAAAGGTTTCGGAAGAGGGAGGGGCGATTTAGGAAGGGGAAGAAGAAGATCTAATTGTTCTCGTTTGTCCTCGTGGATTTGCTGATGAATTTGAGAAGGGATTTGAGCGGTGCATCTGCTAGATCGTCTAGGTTTACGAAGAGCCAGTGCCCTAAAAAGGCCAAACGGTACTCTTGCAGTCCTTTGCATGAACATAGCAGGTGCTGTACTGACTCCTCCTCTTCTTCATCAAAGCAACTTCTACAGAAGTCTTCATAAGGAAGCTTCATGCGCGCAGCCATATTGCCTATCACGCAGTGCCCTGTGATGACTCCTGTGAGGATGCTAAGTTTGGTCTTCCTGAAGGACAGCAATTCTTTGGAACGGTTCACATCAATGGATGGCCAAAGGGTTCGTGCAGTCCTGCAGTTTTGTACTGTGTCCCACCTCGATCTGGTTAGTGTTGCTCCGCGTTCGTCGATTTCGTTTTTAAGTTCCACGAACGGAATTTGCACGTCCAGAGTCGCGGTTTCGTTTCGCGCACCTGATCCTATCCTGGCACATTCGTCTGCTAATTCGTTACCCTGTATGTTGCTATGTCCTGGCACCCAGCAGAGCGTGAATTCGTGCGTCTGAATATGGTTTAGGGCTAGAAAGCAGTCCATTGTGCAGCGTGAGTTAATATTTCTGGAGCTCAAGGCCTTGAGAGCTGCCATGCTGTCGACGTAGATCTTGAATTTTTTTGGAGAAATATCCCGTTCCAAAATCTGATTCGCGGCAATGTTAATGGCATAGATCTCTGCCTGGAAGACCGTGCATTCATCTGGGAGTCTGGTGGATATTCTGAGATTGAGGGTGTCGGAAAATACTCCCGAACCCGTGCCCGTCTCCATTTTCGATCCGTCCGTGAAAATTGAGATCTCATCGTCCTCTATAACGCTATTTGATGCCCAATCTTCACGGCTAGGAAAAGTTACTTTAAAGTTTCTATCTTGAATTGTTCGTGGTGTCAAGTAGTCCGTTGTCCTATTGATTTTGTCTGTTATACCCATGTCTTCCAGGATTGAGCCGTGTCCTTGTGTGGTATTGATGGCTATTCCTGATTCCCTTAGCCGAAGGGTCACTTTCGCTGCGGTACACTTTATGTATATATCGATTGGTTGAAGGTTCAGCATCGCCTCCAATGCCATATGTGGAGCAGATCTGAGGGCGCCCGTTATCCCGACGCAAATCAGTCTTTGCACTTTGGCTAGGTGAGAGAGATGTGATTTCTTCATTACCGATTTCCACCATACAACTGATCTGTAAGTGAGTATCGGTCTGATGATCGATGTATACATCCAGTGTATCATTTTCGGTTGCAAACCCCATTTGCGTCCAAACATTTTCCTGCAGGCATAAAAGGCGCATAGCGCTTTTTTACCCCTTTCCTCCAAATTCCTTTTCCAGGACAGCTTAGAGTCTAGGGTGATGCCTAAGTACTTAGCTTCTTTCGACAGTTCAAGTACCTTTCCCTGTAATGTAGGGAGCTGATAGTTCGGAATTTTATTTCTTCTAGTGAAAAGGACCAGTTCTGTCTTCCCTGGGTTGACTCCTAGTCCATTCTTTTCTGCCCAGCGTGATAGTCGTTTTAGTGATCTTTCCATGATCTCGCTGACCGAAGGCATAAATTTGCCCCTAATCAAAATCACGACGTCGTCTGCATACGCTATGATTTTAATTCCGGTATTTCCAAGATCCATTAGGATTTCGTTTATCACTAGGTTCCGTAATATTGGTGAGACCACTCCACCTTGCGGAGTACCTCTCGTAACTCGCCTTCTAGCCGAACCATTGCCCATTGTTGAGTTAATGATTCTGCTTTTGAGCATATTACCTGTCCACCTGGTTATGCCTGGGTGTGAGCCTATGCCGTCTAGTGCGTTAAGTATAGATGCTATTTTAACATTGTTAAAAGCGCCCTCTACATCGAGGAACGCTGCCATGGTGTAGTCTTTGTAATGAAGGGAGTCCTCGACAAATCCTACCACTTCATGTAAGGCCGTTTCCACAGATTTACCTTTCAGGTAGGCGTGTTGTGCCTTGCTGAAGTTGTTTGGTGTCAGTTTTCCCCTCACGTTAAGATCAACTAGTCTTTCCATGGTTTTCAACAGAAACGATGATAGACTGATTGGTCTGTAGTCCTTTGTCGTACTGTGGTTTATTTTTCCCGCTTTGGGGATAAAGACCACCTTGACTTCTCTCCATGCCTTGGGTATATATGACCATTGCAAACTTGCAGAAAAAATTGCGCGTAGCCATGGTAAAATAAGTTCCAAGGAGTCTTGTAAGAGAGCTGGAATGATGCCATCCGGGCCCGCCGATTTGAAGGGCTTGAATGATCTCACCGCCCAGCATATTTTCTCGTCATCTATAACAGTTCTGATAAGTTCCTCCATATTGTCCGTGGGGAGGTCTTCGCCCACTTCCACGGCATCTGAAACTTCGTTGCAACCCGGAAAATGGGTGTCCATCAGAAGTTCTAGAGTCTCTTGGTTGTTCTCTGTGAGTAGTCCATCAGGTCCCATGAGGAAGTCTGGTGTGCTGGGATCTTTGGATAGGACTTTACGGAGCCTAGAGGCTTCACTAATGTCTTCCAGTTCTTCGCAGAAATTCGTCCAGGACTTCCTTTTTGCCTTTCTGGACTCTCTTTTGAAAGTTCTGGTGGATGCTTGGTATTTTTCCCAGCTTTCCGGTGTTTTCTCTTTTTTGGCCTTGTTGAATAGCATTCTACTTTCCTTCCTGAGTTGCTTCAGTTCCGAAGTCCACCATGTTTGGTTGGTTTTCCGGGGAGGTGAGCGTTCTGGACAGGACGCAAAGAAGGCATCGACAAGGTTACCTGTCATACGGCCAACTGCACATTCCAGACCCTGCAGTCATGTATCTCCGTATTTGGTGGTGGATACGATTGCATAAGTTGTCTGAATTTGTCCCAGTTTGCCTTCCTGGGGTTACGATAAGGTTTCCCCTTAGTAGCCTCGTGCTCAATGTTGAAGTGTATCGTAAGATGATCCGAGAAGGAGCATTCATTTGATACTCTCCACCTGGATACTCTTGTTAAATCGCTATTAGATACTAAAGTTAAATCTATAACCTGTTCCCTGATTTTGTTAAAGAATGTGGGCCTATTGTCCTTATTACAGATAACTAGATCAGTGGATAATAAGTATTCAAGTAGTGACTCACCTCGTTTGTTTATGTCTGTGCTGCCCCATATGGTATGGTGCGCGTTTGCATCTCCTTCGATGATTAGGTCGTGTCCTTTACTCTTACACCACCTTACCAGAGAACGTACCTTGTCTGAGGGGGGATCGGCGGATTCATAAGGCAGGTACATGGATGCGAAGACCAGGGTTGGTTTACCCTGGCGTTCCATAGCTACCACTGTAAGGTCTTCGTTGCTATAGCGGGAGATCATTGTCAGAGTTATGTTTCTACAGGCTACGATACAGCTACGAATCTTACCTTCTGTCTTCGGGGAAATGAGCGTGAGATTACGTGACCTGAGACCGCGGACTTTGTTGCTCGCCAACCAAGGTTCCTGTATAAGGGCCACGTCTATCTTTTCTTTCCCCATTATTCTCAACAGCTCGTCCGACGCTGCTTCAGAGTGGTGTAGATTTAGCTGCACCACTTTCATGCCGCCCGGGGTTGCTGCTCTCTTCTTCCACGTCGGGGACGGACGTCCGGAGTCGGTTTAGTCCGAACTTTATCGTTCCGTTCGAGAGCCTCAGGAGGTTTAGGGACTCCGGACCTATCTTGATCCAGAGGTCCTTTCCGTCTCCATTGTCTCTCGCTCGACCTCGGACTATCTTCCAATCCCCAGCTTGTAGGCTCTTATTCTGCCTTTTTAGGAGGTCCAGAATAACCTTATCCTCCAGGATTGGAGGAGGGACCCAAACTTTAATAGTGGTCCAGCTGGGGATTTCGTCGAGTGGCACTACGCTGATGTTCATATCTGGCCAGAGTCCGCTAAGATTGTTGACGCATGCCGTTAAGAACTCGAGAGCTCTAGGGTTGCCGCATCCAACAATCTTCACGCCCGTACGCCATTTGGCCCCGTCGAACTCGGTGAATGCATCATCCTCGTCCGTAGCAAGGGCTTCATGCATCTTCAGCAGAATGCCTTCTTCTACCATCATCCATCTTTCAGTAGAGATTCTGCCTTCTGGATTGCTCCGGTCGAGAATCGCTACTTGAAGCTCAGGCGCCGATGTTAGGCTGGCAGATTTATTAATACGCTTGCCTTCTGGAACCTGAGAGTCGTTCGAACGTTGCCTTTTGACAGCGTTCTTATCGTCTGTACGGCCAGATGTGCCTGCCGCGGCAGGTTGAACTACTCTCTTTGCTTTCTTGCCTTTGGAAGGGCCTGGAGGAATGTTTTTGCCATCATCCTTAGCTACCGGCGCTGGTGGATTGATGGACTTTTTAGGTATCGTCGCGTGTGTACTTGTTTGTGTTGTATTTGGTGCGTTAGTATATGTTTTAGTGTTAGTGTCAGTGTTTTTGTCCTTTGTCGCAGGTGGAGGGCATACTTCCACGACCGTAGTATTTACGAGAGACTCGTACTTCCGGACGTGGAATTTATGCTTCCGGATTAAGCGCTTGTCGCGTATTGTGAGGGATGCTGGGTCTTTCGACAGCATACTCCTCAGATACCGCTGCGAGCGCTTATATCCAGCCTCCATTCTCTGCTCGTCCGTCTTGGTTGACTTTCCCCTAGCGACGGTACCCATGTCTTCCTTATCTGACTTAGCTGCCAGCCCGGACCTATCCGATTCCATCGTCTTGATGTCATCTTCATCGGTTTCAGAAAGCTGGATTTTGCTAAGTGCAGAAAGTCCGTCATTTGTATCGTCGCTAAGGTAGAGTTCAAGGCTGTCTTGTCTCGTTAGTCTTGTTTGTGTATCTGTAGCGTTTTGAGTGGTTAATGTTGTTTTTAGTGCGTTTTTTGTTGTTGTTGTTGGGTTAGATGAGCTTGGGGCCTGCAGATATTCTGCCCCTGCCAATGCATCATCAACAGATGATGAATTGGGTGGATTACCAGTTCCCGCCTGGAGACCACCTGCAGAGTTCAAATTAATATTTTTTTTTTTTGTGTTCCTAAAAGTTTGACAATCTATGTCTCGTGATTAATTTCCAATTTCAAATTTTTAAGGTTTTATTTTATACTGTGCTTGTCAAAGTTAGAATTTCTGAAAATCACTTTTGATCTATAGATTATGTTACAAAAGTGCCCCGAAATACAAAAAAAACAGTTAATTCCGATCTGTTGTCCTACGGACATCCCTCGTTTAAATTGTCACCATTCAAATTCTAAGCGTTAAATTTGGCGGTGGTATCATATTTATCACTTTTTGCTCCACTGTGCCTCTAAAATTTTCAAAAAATCGCTCCTTTTCCTAGTTTACGTCCCAAGAGCTACACTCACACCAAATTTCACGATTCTAGCTCTTGACATTTGGACTCGGCTGTTGTACCACATTTATCCCTTTTTACCCCACTGTGTGCGTAAATGTTTCGAAAAATCCTGCCAATTTCTGAGTTCACCTCATAAGGGCTACCCTCACACCAAATTTCACGATTCTAGCTCATTCCGTTTTGATTTGGCGGTGGTACCATATTTACCCATTTTTCCCCCATTGTGAGGCTAATAGTACAAATTTCGAAAAATCATATTGCACGACTACGTCCCAAGGACTAGCCTCCCACCAAATTTCATGACTCTAGCTTTAGCCGTTTGGGCTGGGCGAGGATCAGTCAGTCACGCAACAATTTTATATATCGATACCTCCATTCTAAACTATGCTAAGTGCAAAAAGGTAGTTTTTCAGGAGAGGCGAGCAAAGTTTGATGAATTTTTTAAATTTGAGTGGATTTCTTTTGTAATGCAAATCGACTGACCTGTACTGTTTAGTGAATTACTTTTGATTGGATTGACAGATAAACACCAAATTTTGACTGAATATAATTTGGAATATTTAAAAATTAAAACTGCAATCTCCCTAAAACTATGCTAAGTCGACTTGGCATCTTTTAGAATGGAGGTATCGATATGTATATAGATTGGTACCCATACAATTTTGAAAGTCGCGCGGTGTTATAGGCCACCACATATGATTATTGTAAAAGCTTAATTAGTACTAAAAAATGCTCTCACACTCTTTTCCTACGCTCTCTTTTAAATACGACATACTCGTATCAGTAGAGCTTTTCATAAATCTGAGATTTTTTTCGAGAAATATATTTCTAATTTCAAGTATTTATGATATTCAGGTGTTTTCTTCATAAACAAAAGATTTTTTAATATATTTTATTCGTTGGACAACAATGTGAACAATTGTAAAATTAAATAGTTATTTAAAATTTCAATGACAATATTGTGTAGTAAAACCAAATGAATGTTTATTATTTTGAATTCTAGAATAGCACCTAAGTTAAGATTTTAACTTTTTCAGAAGATATATTAGATACATATAATCAGAACCGATATTCTCAAAATTAGCTAAGTAACGTTCTTGGTTTACGTAACTGTTATCAGCTAAATTTTAGAAAAGATCTGTTCAGAAATGCGGATGCTCCAACGCTTATATGCGAAATCGGGATATATGTGAATATAGAAACCATATCTGAAACTGAACCGATTTTCTTTAAATTTGGCAGGGTTTATTGTCGGCACATTTGGCGGGTTATTTACACGGGGCAATATCGCCTTTTTTGATATATTTTAATCGAAAGAAATTATATTTGGAACACAAATTTTTAAATATTATATATTTCTGGGCAAATAAATTGTATTTGAAAATCAACAAAATTTATTTGGAACCCATATATTAATATATTACAACATGATTTATTTGCAAACTAATTTTCTCAAAGTAATTATAAGTCTATATTGAAATAAAATTATTGTTCAGGAAATTATCCAAATATACTTTGTTTAGAAAAGCTTTTTAATCAGTTTCAGACTTTTCGAATTAAATTTTCCATTGATTTCGAGTTATACCTTAAAATTTTAAATGGCATAAAAAGCAATAACTTTTGATTTAAAGAGCAAATTTTTAATTTCTATTTGTTCCAAGTTATCAATTGTTATCAATCTAACAAGCAATGTATCATTATTCAATATTATACCATTTCAATTATAAGGGTATTTTACGAACATTTAAAATTTCTAAAAAAATACCGTTGAATTTGTTTCGTAAAGAATAGCCCCAAATAAATAATATTAAGACGGAAACAAAAATTTGTTTAGAACAACAGCACCCAAACAGGTAATTTTTGTATGTGTTAAATATAATATAATTATTTTAAAGGTTTGAATCAATATAGCAAAAATATTTATAAACTTATTTTGAATTTTACGCCTGAAATTTCTCAGACCTTGGAAGGGAAATTAATTAATAAGAAAACATTTATATAATTATTTTAATTATAAATGTTATAAGCTAAAAACTGTTTTATGCTGTTATTCCCCTTTTAAATAAATTAAGCTATAAAACACACAACTCGAGTTGTGTCGTTCTTACAAAATGGATTATATTATATATGGTAGAATATATCGACTTATGCTGATATATCAAAGAAATTTACAACAGTAGTCAATATTAGATTTAGTCAATATTAGATTTTGGAATAACAGCATAAGTTGAGTTATGCTTTCGTGCTACGCCTTAGTTCAATTTCGAATAATAACACAAATCAGATATGCTGTTACGACTTCATACAATTTACATCTTCAATAGTCCAAAGATAACTGGGGAATAAAAACACAAGTATAGTTTTCAAAGGAAAAAATGTGGAATATACTTTTATATACGTTATGAAATGTAGTGACACAGTGAGATATGCTAATAAGTCTTGCCTTATATCTAAACAACTAAACAAGTTATCATCACCAAAATTTTTCACAATATGTAATCGAATATGTGGAACATCGTGGCATCAAAAACGGAATTTGAGCATAACTCGAGTTATGTTGTTATGCCTTGTGACCACAGATTTGTATATTTCAAGCAGAATATGTTTGGGACAATGTACTACTGATTTTTTTCAGCGTGTCAAGATAGGAGTTAAATGGCGACCTGTAATTTCTGTACAATATTATGATGAACGGACGGATAGACATGGCTAGATCAAATTTGTTATTTTATTCTGCTTGAAATATACATATGTTTAAACTATGTTTCCATCCTAATATTTTTTTATTTGGAAATAATGATTCATTTGCATTTAAGTATCAATGTATCAACGCCTTAATCTAAAGTCAAGATTTCTGTTTTTCAGAAGTTGAAAGTGCAATATGTTATAAATTATATATATTTGTACATTTCAATTAAGAGATTGATAAAAAGTGATTATTTGGAATATTTAGTTTAATTAAAAATTAGTGCTGCAAAGCCAAGCTAATGCCGCTTACATAGTACAGCATTTTTTAGTTCATTGATTTCGGACTCAATTCAGAAAATTAGACGTGAATTAGCCCCAAAAATAAGAACTTCTGCATCATTCGTTTAGTCAAGTTGGCTCAACTAATAATTTAATGGCCATACAAATTTTTTTGCTCGAGGTGGATTTTTAGCACTCTTTCTATATTTTAAGACGCTTTTTTATAAAATTTTTTTATTGAATCTTTCATTATTATACAATGAAAATAACAATAAGTGGACAAATCTTAACCTAAATTCCTATTCGCCATTGCGAATAAACCATTGAGACTTTACACGATTTTTTACTTAAACAAAAAGGTTAACATTTCAAATTTAAGAATTCATAATTTCATTAATATTTTTGTTTTTGATTTTGATTAGGATTTGTTTTAATTTAAATCATGTCCAGCGTATCTCTCCTTCTAAGACGGTCATGACCTTCAAAATTTAGTAGATCTCGAGCCAGGATGTTTGGATGATTGAATAGTTTACCCACGTAACACCGGCAATATTTTTCAATTTCCTCTTTTACTGTTGGCATGTTGAGATCCTTATGGATGTTAGCGTTTCTTATATACCATGGTGCACCTGTAATTAAACGAAGAATATTCGATTGTCTTCTTTGTAATTTGCATACCTTTGAAGCGCACGCTGTACCCCAGATCTGGATACCATATGTCCAAATTGGCTTCAATACCGTTTTGTATAAAAGAACTTTATACTCTGGATCTAGGGCATATCTTTGGCTGATAAGCCACTGAAGTTGATTAGTTTTGAGTTTTATTTGAGTTACTTTAGAGTCTATGTGGCGAGACCACGCCAAACGCCGATCTAAGTGGATTCCAAGGTATTTTACATGATCCTTTTGGGGAATCTGTGAATTGAAAATAGAAATTGGAGGACTTGTATCCCTTCGCAGGGTAAAAGTAACATGAGTACACTTTGAGGCATTCACCATTATTCTCCATTTTCTTAACCATTCTTCTAGGATTCGGACATGAGACTGCAGTTGATCGGACGCATCTGAAAGGTTTTTGTGAGTACTGACGAAAGCAGTATCGTCCGCAAAAGTAGACGTGAGCGTAAAGTTGGTTATGGGCATATCTGCCGTAAAATAACGTACAGTATAGGGCCAAGAATGCTCCCCTGTGGGACGCCGGCATTTATTTTCTTAGGGCTAGAAAAAATGCCATTTGATTTAACTTGAAAAGACCGGTTAGTCAAATAACTCCTGAACAGTTTATGCGTGTTGATTGGCAGAAGGTCGCATAATTTGTACAAAAGTCCTTCGTGCCAGACTTTGTCAAATGCTTGGGAAATATCTATGAATAACGCGGAACAGTATTCTTTATTCTCAAAAGCTCTTTTGATGCAGGTTACGATACGGTGTACCTGTTCTATAGTATTATGACTTTTTCTAAAACCAAATTGATGGTCAGGTATAATATTGTGAGAAATTATATGAGGTGTGATTTTCTTCATGAGAATGGACTCAAACATTTTTGAAAGTATCGATAGTAAGCTTATAGGGCGATAGGATTTGACTTGAGTTGGATCTTTGCCTGGTTTCGGTATCATCACGATTTCAGACCTCTTCCAAGATAGGGGGAAGTAACCTACACGAAGAATTGCATTGAATAAAAATAACACAATTTTCAAGGCTGAAGTTCTTTAATCATTTTCGCTGTTATACCATCTCCTCCGGGCGATTTCTTTAATTTTAGTTCTTTGACAGATTTTCAATATCCTTTATTCTAAGCTTGATTGGGCCAGGAATTATATCATCTATCACGGGATTATAGTTTGGGCGACGAATTAAATCATCTATCACGAGCGGATAGATTGGGCGTGGAGTTATATCGTCTATCTCGGGCTGATAGATTGGGCGAGATGTTATGTCATCTATCACGGGCTGATAGATTGGGAGAGGAATTGAGTCATTTATCCCGGGCGGATAGATTGTGTGAGAAATTATACCATCTATCACGGGCGGATAGATTGGGCGGGGAAATGTGTCGTTTATCACGGGCGGATAGTGTGGGCGAGGAATTATATCTATCACGGGCGGATAGATTTCAGATGTATCACTGTTGGGTGTAAAAACGGACTCGAGGTAGTTTGCGAATGCATTTACTTTCTCTTCTGTTCTTTTTGCCAAGTTCCCATTTTCAAGGCGAATTGGTGATTCATGCGCAACAGGACCTCGCATATTTTTTGTGGCCTTCCAGAGACTATAATCTGTTTTCTGGGTTGGATCCAGAGATTGCAAAGCAGTGTCAAAATGGTAGGCGAATGATCCGATGATAGATCAAGTGATGGATATAGAGATAATTGTTCACGCCTTATATTTTTTATTATAGCGAAATCAATAAGGTCGGGCGTTTTGTTCAGATCTGAGGGCCAGTATGTTGGGTGACCGCTCGAAGCTACATCTAGTTTAGCAGATGTTATGGCTTTAAGTAGTTGTCTACCTTTTGGAGTAGTGAGGCGAGAGCCCCAAAATGTGTGCTTGGCACCCGCTACCAAAAACTTTGTGCCAAGAGTGGAGAAGAACTCCATGAATTGATCTTTGTTAATATTGTGCCTAGGGGGACAATATATCGACGATATCACCAGATTTATGCCTGTGATAGCGATAGAAGTTGCTTGTATATGCTCAGTCCTATATTCGGGCATAGGATAATGTTTGATTTTATTTTGGACAATAAGAGCTGTACCACCACAGGCTCTCCCGCTAGGATGTTTAGTATCGTATGTGGAATAACCACGTATCCTAAAACAATTTCTGGTTGAAAAATGTGTCTCAGAGACTAATAAAATATCTATACAGTGGTTTCGGAGAAAATTTTCTACCTCATTTCTGTGTTGGCTGAGGCCGTTTGCATTCCAATAAAAAATTCTCATTGGATTTATTTTTGATTTAACACGAGTTGCATAAGCATACTTTGATTTCTCATCATTTCTTGCATCATGCTTTGCATATTCAACATGAATGAATTCATAGTTTCTATTTATTTTTCTATTGAGTTTTCTATTGATTTTTCGAGGGGAAATTGAGAGGGTAACGAATTACCATTTCTTGTCATACGGGGGTATGAGGAGACCTTGCACTTGTCTTTCGTTTTGTCACTAAAATATATCTATCTATACCAGTTTGTATTTTCTCATCTTTGCCCGTTGTACTGTTTGGATTTGTACCTTTAGGGATTGTTCCTGTTGCGGTGGCAACACTATTGCCATTCGGATTAGCTACTGAACTTGAAATCATACTTTTAGGCACTACGTTTGTGTCTGAAGCAAAGTTGTAGATATTGAATAGCAGAAAAAAAATGCGAAACAGACCTATCCGAAAAAAGTGCATCCAGTGCCTTAAAAATTTATTTTATATTTTTCACCTTTTTTGCTCAATAACTGGATTTCGAATGCTGTGTTTTTTCTTTATGAACTATAGTTTGCATAAAAATAAAAATTCCGACTCATATTACAGCTATTCTTACACAGAAAATATCAGATAATTATATGTAGAACATTATTGTCGATATCAATCCTCGTTGAATTTGACGCTCGTGGTTCTGATGATCTTGTTTTCTTCGTAGGTTGTTCATATTCATGTTCTGAGCCTGCATCAACATCCGTTTGAAGATGAAATTTGATGAAGATGAAGCACCGAACACTAGTCATTGGAGCATAGTATATTTATGAAATTTAACATGTCATAATATTTCGTATATATCAGTTGCAGTGCAAAATTTCGACGGGATATAGCGAGCCCTTTTGGTATCTCCCACACAAATGGTTCAAAAGACTTAAAAATAAATATATAAAGAGCGCTGGTTTTCGACCAAATTTGTAAAGCGTAACAAGCATTGCTGTGAGTAAATGTGTGCACAAATTTTGGGAGGAATTGTTTCAAGATCCCTCAACACAACCCCCTAGAAGATCTTGAAAAATGGGGTTTTGGTCCATATATCGTGCCCATCGTACCCATCAAGTTAAAAGGAATTTTGCGTAGATTACAAATATGCTGAGAAAAAGTTGAAGACTTAATAGGGAAAATTTCTGTATGCCAAACTTCGGGTACGTGAACCATAGTGTTTTTTGAAGTATTGTACTGTATTGTTTTGTTTTAAAAGTTTAATGCATGTTTTTGTCAGAAGAGTTTCCTTCGTTGATAATATTATCATCTTCGTCAAAAATGTCATCAAAAATACCGCATAGATATATCCATTAAAGGATACTTGATATATCATTCTTAAAAATATTGGCAATGTTAAGATTTTTAAGCCGCATTGAACTTATAATAGGATCAAAATTTTTTTGTAAGATATGTCATTAAACCTTTGTTTGTGTTTTTTGAAAATTTTTTTCGTGGTATGGAACACGCGAACTTCCCGGATAGTTTTGTGACCGGCTTCCTCAGATAAACAAGCTAAAATTAAATAAATGTTTCCGGAAATAAAATTGTCAATATATATATACCTACTGGCAAATTAAATTAACTAATAACATCGTAACCATTAACTAGTACTTCATGTACACTACTGACATATAATATCGTTGGAAGCGCGCCAAATTAGTATCCTTGTTGCTATTAGGATCCCTTAAATTCATTACTGTTAATTGTTTTCGCAAGAAAATTTTAGACCTAAAGCAAAAGTACTTTTTCGCAATTTTGTGCACGAATAATTGGAACTTTTATATTTTATGTTTAAAGAGGATATGGCATAAACTTTTTTTGCGAAAAAAAATTAGATCTTTACGATTTTTTTCCGATGACATAAGTATATTTTTTTGGGGATTTATCGACATAAAACACCATATTACATGGAATTTTTTAAAAATGTTCTCAAATATATTTTATAAATATTATTTTTCAACTATCATGCTCAAAAAAAGTTATGGGTTTGTTGTACAAATTAAAGGAGATGGTTTTTGGAATACTACGAGGGTTACTATATCTTACATTTCCATTGGAAAGTTTTAAATTTTTAACCATAACTTCACTCAGACCGTTTTTTCATTTGAGCGCGAATTGTTTTGGTTACAGTGTGTTGTAAATTCACCTCCAAAACATGGTTTTTGAACGCTTCAACAGCTGCTTCAGGCGTCGAAAAACATTGACCAAGCAGTTTTTTCTTGATGTGATTGAATAAGAAGATATGATATTATTTATCGTAATTGGTCTGTTAAGATATGATGAGTACCAATTTTAACATTATTTGAGCCAGTACATTATTATTGATTTTTTGCTGTGCGCCGCACTGTGGTTCAGAATTGAATTTTACTGGCCAAAAGTCAAATTTTTGTCATCGCCGATTTCTAAAATTTTAATGCCATTCAATAGCAAACATATTGAGACTAGGGTAGCCAAAAAATTAGATCAAAATATTTATTATTTTGAGCGTGGTGTGCTGCTAAAAACAAATATTTTATGTAACTTTGAAAAAAACGTAATTTTTGTATATTTTTGTAGAAGGAAATTGTCATTTCTCGCAAACTATTTTTTTTGCGTAGGTAGGAAAGTACTCTTTGAGAAATTGCCAAAAGTATTAATGTACTGTTCACACTTGGTTTGTTATAACATATTTCCACAGGTACTATATTTTTGTGATTGTTTTTTTTTATTTTACCTGATTATATGACTATGTTGTAGATACACCAAGTTGTGTGTATTCTAAGACATATTTACCATATTTATGACATCTTAACCCTTTTTTAGAAACAATCACATTATAGAATATTAAAAATGGAGAACTTCAGCTATAAATAATTATCCAAAGAGTATTTTAGAAACAAAAAGAAGGTAAGGTAAATTCATCAAGCATCAAAATACAAATTGGAAAAATAAAGTAAATATTTTCATCAACAACTTAGGTTTTTTAGGTTTAGGTTAGGGTGGCAGCCGTATTTTTTTTTATACAAGCTCACATAGACCAGTTTAGGTCCCTAGTGTTACCACGGGCTGAAATGCCCCTCATCGAAACCAACCTGTTTGATATACAAATTTGTCGATAGTACGAACATCGTTACTGGAAAGTTCTGTTAGGCTGCCTAGAAAAGCCGACCCCAGTATGTCCAGTCGTCGTTTACTCAGAGCGGGGCAATCGCATAGCAAGTGCTCAATACTCTCCACTTCTTCCTCATCTCCACAGCTTCTGCAGAAGTCATTAGAGGCAATACACAGGGCGTCGGAGACATTTTCCACTTCGCCACAGAAGGTATACCAAGAACGTCTTTGCGCCTTTCTAAGCTCCTTCTTATAGATCTTGAGTTGCTCTTTATAGGCATTAAACACATTAGCGACCCCCGTAGATTTAGCCTTGTTGAATAGCTTGTTGCAGGTCTTTTTCATAGATGTTAGCTCAGAAGTCCACCATTGGGGTTTAGTTTTACCCTTGTACCTTGTTTTTGGACAGGCTTCTTCAAGGGAACTATTGAATGATGTGGTGCTATGCTCGACCAGATTATCCAGACCGGCTTTGTCATTCGGTTCGTACAGAAGTTTGGAGTTGAGGACTTTCTTGAAATTCTTTTCATACAGGTGCCACTTTGTCTTTCTCACATTTCTGTGGACGGCAGGTTCAGGCACTTTTTCAGCGAGTTTGAACTCAATATAATGGTGATCTGAGAATGAGTGGTCGTCCAGTACATTCCACTCAATAATTTTGTCTGACAGCCGGTTAGTAGCAAACGTTACGTCGAGTACTTCTTGTCTATCTTTAATTGTAAAGGTCGGCTTATTACCTATGTTACAAATACTTAGGTTGGTAGTTAGAATAGAGTCAAGAAGCGAATCACCCCTATTGTTTATATCCGTACTACCCCAGATAGTATGATGAGCGTTCGTGTCTGCGCCAACAATCAGCTCGACCTCGTCAGACGTTGCTTCTTCTACTACTTCCCTGAATAGAGCAGTGGGTACTACAGCTTCATAAGGCAAGTAACTGGAGACCACCCAATATATGCGATTACCGATCTCCAGACTAGCAGATGTTTGGTCTTTACCACTTAAATTAGCCAGGAGAAAGATACTAAGATCTTTCCTGGCCAAAATGCAGGTTCTTGGAGTGCCTGCACAGTTGGCCACAAGCAGTTTAAAGTTGGGTGTCCTGATACCGCACACCCTTCCTCCCACTGCGTAGGGCTCCTGTATCAGGGCGATGTCTACTGCATCTATGGATAGGCGCAGCAATAGAGCCGCTGAGGCTGCTTTAGCGTGATGAAGGTTAATCTGTAAAATTCTTACCATCATTGGTAATTGACAGATTAAGATCCACCCCGACAAGGGTGTTATCGAACTCTTCGTCCGTATCATCGAGAAGCGTGTCCCCGCCAGATGCGTCAAAGAGTCCGGAGACTCCCCTCAGCCCCTCTGTGTCAGAAGTAGAGCTTTCGTCCTCAGAGTAGGACGTTACAGATCTTCTGTTAGAGTTGGAGTCACAATAAATAATGGGCGTGGATACTCCCGCACTTCCAGAAAGCTGTGTATCAATCACGGTGGACGACTCACCTTCCGCAGTGGGAACTATATCCTGCTTGTATACCTTCAAGACTATGGTCTCGAAGCCATACTGTAGGGTTGCACTTGCACGTTGTATATGGGAGGTGGATTCAGCGTTAAGGATCAAATTGACCTGCAGCTTTTTACCATCCGCCTCACTTACCTTGCTGATTCTCCAATTATGGGCGGGCAGACCAGGATTGGAATCTTTTATTATTTCTAATATGTCTGCCGGGTTGGGGGCTCTTCTGTAACCCAGGTGACTAGGGATGTTGTTTTTTTCGACAACATCCAACTGGGCACCCGGCAACACCTCACCCGCTCGACTCAGAGCAGCCTTATACAGGTCTACTGATCTGGCGTCACCGAAATATAAGAGCTTTACTCTCCTCTGATGCCATCCTGCATCGTTGCAGATTGGTGGTGTGCCCGGCATTTCTCTACGGACATCGAGGTAATGAGCCATAATGGCTGATTGCACATGGCTCCATTTGTCCTTGAGGATGGATCCATCCTCACTACTTCTGTCTATAACGGCCATCACTAGACTCTCCTTCGCCACTTCATTGAAGGGCTTGGTGAGTGTCCTGTTGATGGTGACTTTAGGACCTCTTGCCTTTTTCGAAGGCAGGGGTTCATCAGGTGATCTGATTCTTTTGACTTTATTAGCCGTTAACACAGCTGAATTTGTGGCTCTTTCAGCCGGCTGATTGGCCTTAGAAGCATCTATGACGCCTTTATCCCAGGTATGTGACTCTTTTTGTTTTTCGGTAAGAGCCGAAACCTCAACAGCCTCCAACTTCGTCAAAACTCTGAGCGCTATCCGGTGCTCATTATGCTTTCGTTTTGATGGTCGGACATGACGTTTTCCCCTCATCGTACCACCTGTTGTGAGTACTGGGGGGAAATTTTCACCATGTTTGGTGTGGTCGGCTTTGGCCAAGACCAACGGACGGACAGTAGGACGATTGGGGAACCCCGCTCCATCGGAACGCAAAGGCATCCCCGTCAAAAAAAAAAAATTTTGTGTCTGCCCGTAATAGGTACTACGATGTAGGCATTCCAGACTTTGTACATATTTTTTTTACGATTGCGTAATAGGTGCGGCGTAATAGATTTTAACTATCCGCTCTGTGCTAAACACGTCAACATCAACAACTTAACTAAGCACTACAAAACAATAAATATAAATTTTATAAGACCTTTGCAATATGGTTAGAGGGCGAACTTAGTGTCCAGGTATCTTCAGAAAGTAAAAATCAAAACAATTGTGGGAGACCAACAAAATCACTCGGCAACTGTAGATTGAAGTTAACTACAAATTAGTGCTAACGATGATAGATGGACAAGTTGGCCAGGTTTTGACTGCCACAAAGGCTTCATCCAGCTGCATTATATGTCAATCTACATCAAGCAAATTAAACCCAGTCCCGGAATCCAAAACAAGGATCAGGCAATACCAATGATGGGAATACAGCAAGAAGGTTCTTTTCTGATCCCGAAAAAGCATCTGAAATAACTGGTGTTGATATAAATCTCATTTCAAGATTTAAAACAATTATCGATGTACTTGCGTGCCATAAACAAATTGATGCTAAGAAATGTAATGAATATACAAAGGAAACTGCACGAATATATAATACCAAATATTCATGGAGAAATATGTCTGCAACCGTTCACAAAATTCTTTACCATGTCCAGTCCAGGAAAAAATAAATAAGGATTACATGTTTTATAGAGAGCACAATACGAGAAAAATATCTCGAAATTGTACAAACGAAGATCTATTTAATATTTTGTTGGCAACGTCAGATCCCCTCATCTCCAGCATTCGAAA
The DNA here is from genome assembly GCA_963930755.1 of Eudasyphora cyanicolor. Lineage (NCBI taxonomy): Eukaryota > Metazoa > Arthropoda > Insecta > Diptera > Muscidae > Eudasyphora > Eudasyphora cyanicolor. Next base: position 61,586,362 of record OZ005736.1, on the reverse strand, counting down.
TCAATGGAAAGTAGGACATCGATATCTTCATATCAAGATCATAGCAAGAGGGCTGCTAGGGACAGAAATAATACGGAACAAGATATGGAATATTTGCAGGCAATTTTTCAACCGACCGAATAATAATTTACTGTTTTTGTTACATATATAGGGTGATCAAAATAGAGATACTATTTTCAATAGCCTTTTTTGACAGATCACGTGTCAGTGGTGTCATGCTGTCATGTTATTTTTGTTAAGTATTTGGGATTTCATCATGGAAAGACTTACGCCTGAACAACCTTTATAAATTATTCAGTTTTATTATCAAAATAATCGTTCGCCAAAGTCCATTTTTTAAATCAAAAAAAAAACCCCTTCCCATCGACCCACGACCTTGACACCCATGAGCAATATGGTGAGAACGTAACCGTCAATGGCGACCGTTATCGTGCCATGATAACCGACTATTTGATGCCTGAAATTGAAGCTCGTGATCTCGGCGACATTTGGTTTCAACAAGACGGCGCCACTTCCCACACATCGCATCAATCAATAGATTTATTGAGAAACACTTCGGTGAGCAGATAATTTCACGTTTTGGGCCGGTCGATTGGCCACCAAGATCGTGTGATATCACACTGTTAGATTTTTTCCTGTGGGGATATGTAAAGACTAAAGTTTATGCGGACAAACCCACTTCGAAAATTGGACTCAAAAGATGGACCATCTGAGACGTAGCCGCGGCCAACATTTGATAGACATAATCTTCAAAAATTAAATGCCAAAGAATGTTCTTTCAAATGATAATAAACATTCCCCATTTAATTTGAATTTTCTGTGCTTTTAAAAAAGTGGGGAACGTCGAAATGGATCACGCTATATAAGTAAAAAATAAATGCTTTCCCTTAATGTTGTTCAAATACAAAATATAAAAAAAGTTTGCTATGCAAGGTGTTTTTTCTAAATATAGAGGAATTTTTTTTTGTCGGAAAATTTTTTTTTAGTTTTACAAAATTTATTATTAAAATGGTTTATTTATCAAAGTATGACATTCGTTTAATAAATAAAGAAAAAGTAAACAAAACAAAACACCACATTTCCATGAAAAATATTAAAAAAAATTAAAAAGTTAAACTTTGACCTTAAATTCCTCACTAACTGCTGACCCGATTTTATTTACAAAAATATCTCTATCGGTTCCAAAGTTACAGAGTACTGGCCAGTAAAAAACGATTCTGAACCACTGTGCGTCGCCCACAATTCCATTGGTTTGCTTCTCTGGCGATGGCTTCTCTTAAAGATAATGTTTCTGTATTCGTAAAATTTTGTATTTTACGAATACCTTCTCCCTCACCATAGAGGGAGCAGTGTATCTATCTTTTGCTAGGGTCCACAAGTGTAACACATCGAAGTAGTGACCTAAGACCCTAATTATGTGCGTCGAAAATCTGTTTTAGGACATCTTAAGTCATTTGAGCAATGTCCGTCCGTCTGTCTGGCTGGAGCGCACGATAACTCTCAAAAGGATTAACCGATTGACTTCAGATTTGGTATGCGGTAATATTTTTCTCCTTATCAGGCTAAGTGCGAAGAAGGGCCATATTGGTCCACTCCTTCTAGTACCTCCCCCACAAAATATTAATATTTTTCGACTTATGGATGATCGAAGGATGGATTCCAAGTCGAATAGTTTTTCAGGAGATGCGATTAAAGTTTTATGCATTTTTTTAATTTGTGTGGAATTCCTATTTAAACCAATAAATTAAACGAAAGACCTCTGGCGTTTTTATTGGTTTGACGGATCAACACCAAAATATGGCTATAATCAGATTTATATATCGCACCCATATATTCGCCCCGTCCAATTGTTGGCTATGCTGCATAAGCTGATCCGATCACAATGAAATTAGGTAGAGAAGAGATTTTTGATCCATTGACGAATACAGCCGAATTTGCATAAAAACTCCTTCCTTCTCTCCGATTTTGTCTAGCGAAATCAGTTCAAATTTATAAATCCGCCTTCTGTATCGTCATCAGAAACGAGACGATATGTTGATTTCAATGTACGTTCTCTGTATGTGAATTCAAAACCTCATGTTAAAACCGATCTTTATAAAATTTGAAAGAGAATTGTCTCTTGATCGAACGCAACAAATTTGTTCTCAATGCTGCAATAAAATACACTGAATATTCGAAATTCGTACTTTTTGGTATTAAGAGTAGTCAAAATCGGCCTAACTATGATTTCTCACCCGAAAATCACTATGTTTGGCGGTTGAAAAGCGACGAAGTGGGCCCAAATATGGCTCCCACTTCTGTAAATGAAAACCAGTAAGGAAAGACTTAAGTCGGGCGGTGCCAACTATATAATACTCTAAACCACTCTGGAAAGATTTGATAACAACACAATTTACATTTGGTACATCTCTGCCTCTGTTGCCAAATCGGACGAAACATGGGAACTATAACTAAATCTGAATCGATTTTTTTTAAATTCAGCAATGTCGGTTCATTGATCATGAAACACTACCATGCTAAATATAAAAACGATTGGGTGCAAAATACGGCTGTATGTTGTAAGTGCCAAATCGGACGAAACATATATGTAGGGGCTATATCTAAATCTGAACCGCCATGCTGTTCCATGGACCGAGAAACTCTCCCTTGCAATATTTCAAAACAATTGGATGTATACTACAGCTTCTATAGGGCTAAAGGGTCAAAGCAGACTAAACAAACATTACGGGTTTTCCAATAGGGATAGGGTTGCCAGACACCGTATTGAAAAAGTCGGGATAACCGAGACTTAAAAGCGGGATTTGTCGGGACAAATAAAAAGATAATATTGGTTTTGGCATTTAAAAAAAAACTCATTACAGTTTCAATAAAAGTCTAACATAAGAATATTCAATGTTTGCCACAAATACTTTCTTTGTGGTATTCTTCACGAAATTCGCTTTTACTTTAAAAAGGTTAGATGTAAACTATACACGCTGAAAAAATCGCTTCTGTATTATATTGTCCCAAACATATTCGGCTTGAAACATATATATGTTTATGGTACACTCTAAACATATAAGATGTTATTCTAAACAAATATTTGTTTGCATCCCAATGTGACTGTTATTTCCGAAACAAATATTTATTTGCAATTAGTATTCATAAAATACCTAATTGTTTTAAATTTTTCAGTAATTCAAATTTAAATTTTTAGAAATGTTCAATGTTCTTAAAAATAATAATTGAAATCCTAAAATCTTAGATCAATATAAAGTACTTAGAGGATTGACAACTAATGATGGCTTGGAATACTCAGAAATTTGAAATGATTGATTTAAAAAGTAGTTATTGCTGCATATGGTATCATAACTGGGAGGTACAATTCGAAACCAAGAAGAAATTAAAACTGAAATTCGAAAAAGGCAGCAAAAGTTTTGGAAATATTTTTTAAATAAAATATTTTTCGAAAAATTCTTAAATAATAATTTTATTTGTACTTAAACACATATTTTATTTGAGAAATTTAGTTTGCAAATATTATTTGTTGAAAAATAATAATATATGCGTTCCAAATATATTATATATTTTATATAATAAAATATATATATATTTTGTTTCGATTCAAACATATCAAAAAAGCCGATTTTGCCCCGTGTAGCTTCTATAGGGCTTAAGGGCCAATTAGGACGATACATATAAATGGGATATAAATCTAAATCTGTACCGACTTTCGTCAAATTGAGCAAAGTTGTTCTCTGGATAAAAAACTCTACCATGCTAAATTTCAAAAAAAAAATACAGCTTTTATAACTAATGAGCTATATATAACTAAATTTGATTCTTAGTCGATCGGTATACTTTATGGTGGGGGTAGCTGTAGCATTTCTATGTCTGACAAACATCTGCCATGAAACATGGGTATAAATATCCGTGCCGATTCTTTACAAATAGCTCGAAGATTGCAGTAGTCGATGCACAACGTGTCATAGGACACTGCATCTAAATTTTTTATAACTTTTGAAATTTCTACCAAATTCGCCCACAATAATAGCTATTCTTTTAGATAAGTTGCTGAATTCGTTCAAAATTTACATTTCTTGAAAGATGAAAGATTAGTGACGGAAAAATTACAAATGTACATAACAAGTACATTCGAAAATAGCATTTTCTTGTACTTTCTTTATTATTTTTTTACTGCGCTTTTATTTTCCATAGTGTAGAGAGTAAATGGAAAAAAGTCGGGATTTCCCCCCAAAATTACTTCAATAATCGGGACTTTGTAAATACGCGAAAAGTCGGGAAAATCCCGACGAATCCCGACCGTCTGGCAACCCTAAATAGGGATGATATGATTTTGAAGTGACGTTTCGGCTATTTGTGATATGTCATGATCTGTCATTTGTTTTTCATTGTATTCAGTAGTGTTTACAATTTCATCTTGGAGTGATATACGCAAGAACAACTTTACAAATTATTTAGTTTTATTATCTCCACTTACAACTTTTCGTGAGCTAAGTCCATGTTTTTAAAATCCTAAAAAAACACTTTCCAGTCGACCTACGACCTCGTTAAGAGCTATCTTTTTGCCATTGACCGATTCCCGATCCGACGAACCGTTAAGGAGCTGGAGCAAAAATAAACTTTTCGTTCACATTTGAAAATTATGCTAAGTCCATTTTTTTTAAATCTAAAAATCCACTTTCCAGTCGGCCTACGACCTTGACACCCATGAGCAATATTTTAGCTCTTGTAAAGAGCTATCTTTTTGCCATTGACCGATTGTTACGTGTCACACTGCAAATTAAGCAATTGAATTGTTGTTTCAATTGTTATTTCAAGAAATTGTGATATTGAATGGCCTCCAAGAAGTTGTGATTTAACACCATTAGACTATTTCTTGTGGGGTTATTTGAAGTCATTGGTCTTTCGAAATAAAACAGACTCTCTTCAAGCTTCACATGTCAATATTGAACGTGCCGTTCATGACATACGACTTGATTTAGTGCAAAAAGTGCTCGAAAATTGGGTTCTTCGAATTCGTTCCTGCAGAAGAAGTGATGGAGGTCATTTGAATGGCGTTTTAATTAGAACTTAATTGTATCGATTGTACTTTACATTAAATAAAAAACTTTTGAATTTCCTTAACAATAAGTGTTTTTTTTTTCAAAGAAATCATATCACTCTTATTGGAAAACCCTTTATATGGCAGCTATATCTAAATTTGAACCGATTTTCTTCAAATTCGGCCATGTTGGTTCAAAGATCAATAAACTCTACCATACTAAATTTAAAAACAATTGGATGTAAAGTACACCTGTTATAGGGCTACAGGGCCAAATCAGACATAATATATATATATATGGGAGCTATATCCAAATCTGAACCGATGTTCTTCAAATTCAATACGCTTCTTTCCAGGTACGAAATCTAAATCGTCCGAGTTGGCCCATTAGCCCTATATGTAGAAGCTGTAGTTTACATCCATTCGTTTTGAAATTTAGTATAGTAGAGTTTCAGATTTAGCTATTGCCCCCATATACATATATATTTCATCCGATTGGTCCCATTAGCTCTAAAGACATTGTTTTTTACACCCAATTGCTTTGCAATTTTGCGTGGTAGAGTTTATTATCTTTGGATCAACATTGCTCAATTTGAAGAAAGTCGGATCAGATTTAGATATAGCTACGATATATATGTTTCGTCCGATTCAATGTATATGTTTCGTCCGATTTGGGTAAATTATGAAAATAAATTTTAGTTAAGTATACACTGGATATTTTAATGTTATCCAATGTTATTAGAGTGGTGTAGGGTATCATATAGTAGGCGCCGTCCCACTTTAGCCTTTCCTTACTGGTTCATTTATAAGATTGATTTAATAGAAACATATATATTTTTTCCCTAGACATTTGTTTTTATTTAAATTTGCTTACGTAAATGACATATGAAAACATACTTGTAATTATATACGTTTAAATATGCATATATTATTTCACAGGAATGCAATATAACTCAATGCGCACAACGGTAGATGTTCTGAAAAGCTAAATAAATACTTAAATTTAATATATACCACTGTTTAGTTTAATACCAACACTAGATCGGGAATATACTTCTGCCAGAAAGACTAGAAATAAAAAATGTCGAAAACGTTATACAGCGAATTAAAGGAACATTTCCTGACCGCTGGCGGAAGAGGTAATTAACGGCTCGTTGTGAGGACAAAAATTATTTCACTAATCCCTGTACCATTATGTGTTTGTAGATCCTCGCACCAGAGATTTACCAATCAGTAACAGTTATTTGATGATCACACTAATTATAGTTGGCTATGTGTTACTCGTCAAAAAGATTGGTCCTGCCTTCATGGCCAATCGCAAGCCATACAATATACGACGGATTATAGTCGCGTATAATATTTTCCAAGTTATTTACAATTTGGTTATGTTTATAGCGGTAAGTGTGAAAAGTTAGTCAGCTTTAAAAATGCTAAAACAATGTACAGAGCTTGTTGGAACCACATGTCAGCTGCGGTAATGCCAGCTAATTGAGGTACAAAAAACATGAATTAATTTCTCTTTAACGTTCACTGCATATACGAGTATATGTATCTTCCAATTTGGCATATTTTCTATATACATATAATGAATATTTTCGGACAAATCCAATTTAGTTTCGAATATTACATTGTGATACGTTATGAATTACTTTTTTATACCCTACACCATACTGTGGTACTGGGTATTATGACTTTGTGCATTTGTTTGTAACACCCAAAAGGAGAAGAGATATACCCATTGTTTATTATACCGATCGACTTGTAATCACATTCTGTCCGTTTGTCTGTCTGTAGATGTATTCTTGTAATCAGGGCTTTGGAGTCCGAGTCTAGTAGTCGGAGTCTGGAAAATTTGCCCGGAGTCGAAAAATTATGGTCGACTCCGACTCCGAGATGTCTTGTAGATCTAAATCTAAACAGAATTTGTTAAATTTCGACAATATGCGTTCTTGGAAAAAAACATTCTACCCAATAAATTAAAAAACAAGTAAGAAATTTCTGTCGGGTAAACCGACTAATGAATCTCCTCAGCTTGTATCTCAAAAAAATATTAGTAAATTTATTTATTTTTTTGTTTTGAAATTATTATCAATTTAAATTGCATTTAATAACTTTAAAGTATGTACTGATATTAAAGTTAAAACCTGTTTACTTTTGGGTCCAAATGGTCCATTAGTGTGAGAGGTACCAAAAGGGGCTTCCAATAACGGTCACTTTTCTCAGCACTCTAGGTACTATAAAAGCATTATACTGTATAAAATTTCACTGGTAAATTTTGGTACAAAATGGCCCATTTGTGTGGGAGGTACCAAAAGGAGCGTGGCAATAACGACCATTTTTCACTATATTGTAGGTACTATTAAACCATTACACTGTACAAAATTTAAAGTCTTTGTATGCACTGGTAATAAAGTTACAACCTATTAACTTTTGGTACAAAATTGTGAATTTCTGTGGGAGGTACCAAAGGGGGCGTGGCAATTTCGCCCATTTTTCTCGAGGTAATAGTGACCAATAAATTAATACCATGTGTATAATTTCAGTGGATTCAAATAAGTAGTATAGAAGTTATTAAATAATCAATATTTCTCTAAAAGTTAACCCTTTGTGGGGGAGGTACTAGAAGGAGTGGACCAATATGGCCCATCTTCAAACTTAGCCGGAGATATAAGAAAATATTACCACATACCAATTTTTAAGTCAATCGGTTACTCCTGTCAAGAGTTATCGTGCGCACAAGCCAGCAGACGGACGGACATTGCTCATTCGACTTAAAATGACCCAAAACCGATATCCGCCGAACGTACTCAGGGTCTTAGGTCACTGCTTCGATGTGTTACACTTTTGGTTCGTAGCAAATGATATATGACCTCCCCGCTAAGGTGAGGGGATAATGATTGAATGTGAAATACAGCTTCTATAGCGTTACAAGACCAAATCTAAAGAAACATTTATATCTGGGGGCAATATCGAACTGAAAAGATTTTCACCAATTCCAATAGGTTTCCACCATTGTGTTAAAAAGGTCTTATTGTCAAATTTTACTAGGATCGTAGTCAAATTTCGACATGAACTAAAGGAACAACTTAAGATGGAGAGATGGTGTGTCTAGCTGTAGTACTTTTTACAAATCTGCCACAAAAAAAAAAAACAAATTTATAACCTCCTGTACCATAGTGTGGTGAAGGGTATAATAACTAACAAATAAACTGGTTCCCTGAATCGAACATAATTTCCAAAAATTGCGGTATATTAAAACAGAGGCAGTGATTGGTGAAAAATTTATCATGATTCCATGTTGAAAAAATTGTCATATTAGTTGCAAATTGCAAGTCAAGCGTCGATAAATAAATAATTCAATTTTATTTAATTACTTGTATTGAATACATCCTTTTTTTGTTTTTTAACAAATTATATCTTATTTTCAATAACATGAACTCACGTCTTAGTAGAAATATAATTTCAGAAATTTGTGGTATTTAACTGCCGGAGTCGGAGCTGGAGTCAGAGTCGAATGATTTAAAAATTTGACTCCGGGATTCGGAGTCGGAGTCGAGTAAATAGTTTTGGCTCGACTCCACATCCCTGCTTGTAATCAAAGTACAGGTCGCAATTATGGTCCGATCTCAACGAAACTTTGCACATATCTTTCTTCATGCCCAAGGACGATCCCTATTAAAATCGGTTCAGATTTACATATAGCTCCCATATATGTGTACCCCCGATTTGGCATATATGCACTGTATAAGCCACATTTTTGAACCGATTTGTACAAAAATAGACAGAGAGTAGTCTCGTGATACACTTAGAGAACATAAAAAATTTGGGGGAAATCGGTTCAGATTTAGATATAGCCCCCATACATATATATGTTACCCCCGATTTGACATGTATGCGCTGTAGAAACTGTATTTTATATCCGATCGGTACGAAATTCGGCAAAAAGAGGTTTCTTATTACATGAAGGAATACTGCCATATACGAAAAAACCGGTTCAGATTTAGATATTGCCCCCATATATATGTTAGCCCCGATTTGACATCTAAGCGCTGTAGAGACTGTATTTTATATCCGATAAGTAAGAAATTCGACAGAAAGACGTTTATATTTTACATGAATGTGTATTCAGGGAAAATCGATTCAGATTTATATATAACTTCCATATATATGTTCCTCCTAATTTGTTTACAAAGCGCTATAGAAGTTGTACTTTACTTCCGAGCATTACAAAATTCTCCTCAAAGATGTTTCTCAATTTAGGAACGAATATTGCTTAATTTAGCGATTAGTATCGGTTCAGAATTAGATATATCCACATATATATGTTCTTACCAATGACCCTTATCGCATTGTAAGGGAGTTGTAGGGTATTACATAGTCGGCCCGCCCGACTTTCTTCTTGTCCTTACTGGTTGTTACATTGAACAGTACATAACGTCGGTGCGCCAAGGAAAACACCTATGTGTAATTTTTCGAATTTTTTATTGTCGAATTAGAAAGTACTAGCGGGCATACGACTACACACCAAAGCATTTTGCGCAATCTTCACCAGTTTCGAAGTTACCTAAAACTCCTATATGTATCCCTCTATAGAAATGCTCCGACAAAAACTCCTGTTGTAGGCACAGCTTGTGCCGAGGGATAGAAGGTTGGCTTGGAGTCATGCCAAAAAACGGCTAATGTAGTTTTGTTCAGAATCGTCCCCTCGATTCGAGTATGAATAGATCACAATCGGACCTGCTTCCATTCGCGAGTTATCGCGGCAATAGTAATTTTACTAAAAACAAACATAATTGCTTGGATTTGTACACGGGGCAAAATCGCCTTTTTTATATGTTTGAATCGAAAGAAAATATATTTGGAGCACCATTTTTATACCCTACACCACACTGTGGTACAGGGTATTATAAGTTTGTTTCACGGCAGATGTTTGTAACACCTGAAAATAACACAGCTAGACCCACCTTAAAGTATACCGATCGACTCAGAATCATTAGCTGAGTCGATTTAACGATGTCCCAATTTCACTCCGATCGTTCTGAAATTTTGCAGTTTAGAGTATTTCGCGGCTGTTAAGATCGCTGTTGAATTTGGTTGACATCGGTTCAGATTTAGATATAGCTCCCATATATCTGTGCCTTCCGATTTGGCCCTTTTGTCCTATAGAAGCTGTATTTTACATCCGATCGTTTTGAAATTTAGAATGGTAGAGTTTCTTGATCCATGAACCAACATTGCCGAATTTGAAGAAAATCTGTTAAGATTTAGCTATAGCTCCCATATATATGTTTCGTCCGATTTTGCTCTTTAGTCCTGTAGAAGCTGTATTTTACATCCAATCATTTTGAAATTTAGAATGGTAGAGTTTCTTGATCCATGAACCAACACTACCGAATTTGAAGAAAATCGGTTAAGATTTAGCTATAGCTCCCATATACATGTTTCGTCCGATTTGGCCCTTTATTCCGATAGAAGCTGTATTTTACATCCGATGGTTTCGAAATTTGGAATGGTAGAGTTTCTTGATCCATGAACCAACATTGCCGAATTTGAAGAAAATCGGCTAAGATTTAGCTATAGCTCCCATATATATGTTTCGTCCGATTTTGTTCTTTAGTCCTGTAGAAGCTGTATTTTACATCCAATCATTTTGAAATTTAGAATGGTAGAGTATCTTGATCCATGAACCAACACTACCGAATTTGAAGAAAATCGGTTAAGATTTAGCTATAGCTCCCATATACATGTTTCGTCCGATTTGGCCCTTTAGTCCTACACGCTGAAAAAAAATCGCTGAATAGAGTACACTCTAAACATATAATATTGGGTACACACACAAAAAGTATATATTTGGGAAAATGTTATTCTAAACAAATCTTTGTTTACATCCCAATATGTTTTTATTTGGGACTATTATTTCCGAAACAAATATTTATTTGAATACAATTAAGAATACAATTAATAAGAATACGTTAATTGTCTTAAATTTCTTTACCAATTCAAATCTTGGATCAAAATAAATTACTTGGGAGGATTGACAAGAAATGATGACTCAGAAATTTGAAATTATTTATTTCAACAGAAATTAATGCTGCTTATCGAAACTAAGGAACTGGACTGAAATTCTACAAAGTAAGCAAAAGTCTTGAAAATCTTTTTTAAATAAAATATATTTGGATACATTCCTAAACCTTATTTGTATTTAAACACATTTTTTATTTGAGAAACTTAGTTTGCAAATATATTTTGATCTAATATATTAATATATGCGTTTCAAATGCATTTTATTGATTTTCAAATACAATTTATTTTCTCAGAAATATATGATATTTAAAAATTTGTGTTTTAAATATATTTACTTTCGATTCAAACATATCAAAAAAGGCGATTTTGCCTAAAGCTGTATTTTACTTCCAGTCGTTTTGAAATTTGGAATGGTAGAGTTTCTTGATCCATGAACCAACACTACCGAATTTGAAGAAAATCGGTTAAGATTTAGCTATAGCTCCCATATATATGTTTCGTCCGATTTGGCCCTTTAGTTGTATAGAAGCTATATTTTACATCAAATCATTTTGAAATTTAGAATGGTAGAGTTTCTTGATTCATGAACCAACATTGACGAATTTGAAGAAAATCGGTAAAGATTTAGCTATAACTCCCATATATATGTTTCATCCGATTTGGCTCTTTAGATCCAATCGTTTTTATACCCTACACCACACTGTTGTACAGGGTATTATTTAAGTATAAAATGTCCCAAAAACATAAATTTATGTAAACAATTTATACATGAATTACAAAATTTATATATCAGAGTTATTCAATATTCCGAGAGTGGTGTAGGGTATTATATAGTCGGCACCGCCCGACTTTAGCCTTTCCTTACTGGTTTAAATATATATTTCTGAGCAAAAAAAAAATATTATTTGAAAATCAATATATTTGGAACGCATATATTAATATATTACAACAAAATATATTTGCAACCTAATTTCCTAAATAAAGTGTGTGTTTAAGTACAAATAAGATTATTGTTTAGGAATTTCTCCAAATATATTTTATTTAAAAAAGATTTTCAAAACGTTTGGTGACTTTTTAGAATTTCAGTTTAAATTTTTCCTTAGTTTCGAATTGTACCTCCTAGTTACAACATCATATGCAGCATTAACATCTGTTTAAATCAATCATTTCAAATTTCTGAGTTAGTATTCCAAGTCATAATTTTTTGTCAATCCTCCAAGTAATTTATTTTGATCCATGATTATACGATTTCAATTATTTTTATTTAGATTTTTTCGAACATTAAAAATTTCTACAAAAAAAAATAACTTTGAATTAGTAAACAAATTTAACACAACTAACGTATTTTCAGAATTCTTAAGTGCAAATAAATATTTGTTTCGGAAATTATAGTTCCAAATAAAAACTTATTGGAATGTAAACAAAGATTTGTTAAGCATAACATTTTCCCAAATATATACTTTTTGTGTGTACGAAATATAATATGTTTAGATTGTACCCCAAACATATGTTGTATATATGTTTCAAGGCGAATATGTTTGGGACAATATACTACAGAAGCGATTTTTTTCAGCGTGTTAAGAAAATCGCGGAAATTTAAAACTATTACAACACTGTATTACGCCACTATTGACCATCTGTAAGGCGCTTTGTAACGTCCGCGATATTTACAATGTTCAAATATTGCGATCTTTTTGAAATCTATAAATTTGACTTACATCGATAAATTTATACACAAATATTATACCGAATTTATTAAGACTAATATATTTGCGTTCTACTATCTCTGAGGAATAGATTGATATCAGAATTTCCGCGATAAATATCCCTCGACAAATAAATTTTTAACTAAAAGAATTAAGTTCGGAATTATTTTACTACATTATGCTATTATCTCGCGTACGGTCAGTTCTAGGAAAAAGTGGTCAAAGAAAGTTTGGGAAATAAGCGAAAGGCCTACAACTCTTTCTTTGACAAAAAATATTGATAGTAATTTGATAAAGATTTACAAAGTTTTAAAACTTTTGCATGTTTTTCCCTTTATGTATATTTTGATTTGACACATTGTAAATCCCTAACAAATTATTATAATTATTTTTTTGTTCAAGAAATAGTTTTAGGACTTTTTAATATCTCCCAAACTTTGTTTGACCACCTTTTCCTAGGACTGACCGTGCACGTTTTAATAGCATTATATGCAAGTATATAGACGAGAACTATGTTAATTGTACTAACAAATTGCCGATGGTCTCGGATTTTGATGAAACTGGGTGGAAATGTTAAACATGGTGCTCAAATATCGAATATACAATTTTGTTGAAAAATCGTCAAAACTATGGGAGATATGAACATTTAAGCATTAGAAATTGGGCCAAAATATCGAAAAGTGCTTACGTACATTCGAAAGCTCATAACGTTTGTTCTACGAGAGATATTTAAATATTTTGTTTTGACCTAGATACCTAAAGACTTCAGCTTCAGTAATATCGAGGCATATGCTGTTTGGAAGCTGCACGACATATTTTTATTAAACACTAATTAAAAGCTAGATTTCTTCAAATAGTAATACTTTTAAATTGATAAAATTTGGACCAGTTGATACCCCGTACTGTGCCCTATGTGTCCAAAAAAATTCAAAAAATTATGAACATTCGAATTTAAGCACTTTTCGACATTTTGTATCCCCTCACCTTAGAGAGGAGGGTATATATTTAACATTTGCTACGAGCCAAAAGTGTAACACATCGAAGGAGTGACCTATGTTCGGCAGATATCCGTTTTGGGTGATTTTAAGTCGAATGAGCAATGTCCGTCCGTCTGTCTATCTGTCTGTCTAACTGTCTATCTGTCTATCCGTCTATCTGTCTATCTGTCTATCTGTCTGTCTGTCTGCTGGCTAGTGCGCACGATAACTCTCGAAAAGAGTAACCGATTGATATGTGGCAATATTCTTCTATCTCCGGCTAAGTTCGAAAATGGACCATATTGGTCCACTCCTTCTAGTACCTACTCCACAAAGGGTTAACATTTGGAGAAATATTCATTATTTAATAACTTCTATACTACTCGGAATTTTGTACAGTGGAATGGTTTAATAGTACCTACAATACGTATAAATATAAATAGCGTATAAATACTTGCAGTTTTGTACAGTGTGATGATTTTATAGTACCTAGAGTCCATAGAAAAATGGGCGTCATTGCCACGCCCCTTTTGGTACCTCGAACACAAATAGACCTTTTTGTACCAAAAGTCAACAGCTTTTAACATTAATACCAGTGCATACAATTACTTGAAATTTCCTAGAGGGCAATGCTTTTATAGTACCTAGAGTCTAGGAAAAAGTGGCCGTAATTGGCACGCCCCTTTTGGTACCTCCCACACAAATGGAAAATTTTACACCAAAAGCTAACAGCTTATAACATCAATACCAGTGCGTATAAATACTTGAAATTTTTTACAGTGTTTTGTAGTATCTAGAGTCCAGAGAATGCTTTTATAGTATCTAGAGTCCAGAGAAATGTGACCGTTATTGGGACGCTCCTTTTGGTACCTCCCACACAAATGGACCATTTTGTACAAAAAGTAAACAGCTTTTAACTTTAATACCAGTACATACAATAAAGTTATTAAATGCAATTTAAATTGATAATAATTTAATTAAAACAAAAAAAAAATACTAATATTTTTTTTAACTCAAGGTGAGGGGATTCATAATTTTTGTTTAAATGTACATATGCGATACTAGAGCACCATATACAACATTTCCACCAAGTTTCATCAAAATTGGAGACCATCGTCAATTTATGGTTCTCGTCTATAGTAAAATAATTCTGAACTGAAATGTTTTTTTTATGGCAGAAATGCTGGTACCAATCTATTCCACAGAGATCATAAAATGCATTTATATTAGCCTTATTAAATTCGCTATACTATCGTTGTAAAACTTTGGTGGTGTAAGTCGAATTTATTGTAGAATCCATGGTTTTATCCTACTTTGATTACAATAATACATGCACAGACAGAAGGACATAGCTAATCGACTCAGAAAGTGATTCTAAGTCGATCGGTATAACAAACGATGGGTCTATCTCATCTCATTTTGGGTGTTACAAAAAAATAATAAGCCTTGACGAAGTAATTTTGAGCTACCTCAAGGTGGGCATAGACTCTCGATAAGATGTCGCCGACAAATATACAAAGCTATAATATCCTGTACCACAGTGTACAAACCGTAGACAAATTCTTTGTTACGCCATCACGCAATTACTACTGGATCGATTTTAAAAATCTTTATTTTATAAGAAAGCTTCTTGGTTCTTAAAAAATAAATAAAGGGCGGGATCAAAATTGGGCGTGGCTTATTTAAAAATAGAGTATCTCAGAAAGTGTATATCACAGAAGAACGAAATTTGGAACATTAGTTAGTAAATTTATTATCTGGGTAAAATTGAAAAAAGCCTAAATTAAACAGGTTATTGGGGACATTACGATGACTACTTTTATTTAAAGGATTACAACATTTGTGTTCTTTCGACATTTTGCCACAAGCGAGCTATCTCCCGACAATTACAAGGAGAAACTAAAACTTGACTTTAAATTAATTCCATTGTAAGATTATGTTTATATGTCACCTACGTTGATTAATTGCACGGGTAATTTCAAATACAGGGAATGTGATATCGTTTTGACTTTCAAACATAACCCCTGAACGCGAAATTTGTTAAACAGTATACAGGTGAGATTCGACTTCAGCGTACCGAATTCAGTTGAAATTGAGTATAATATATTTTGCGTAAGACACATTTTAGCCTGCGGTCATTTATAGTCCTTTCTTTAGAAATTTAAAATGACGTTTTTTTAAACCTGTTCCTTATAATTTGGGTGCATTTTTACACAAAAAAAGTTGCAAAAAATTCAAATTTTTGCAGCATCCGAAATCGTTTTGCAAAATATAAATTACTAGCAAAATATAAATACTTACTTACTTAGATGGCTATCTACAACCTAAGTAGGTCTTTAGCCGCGTTTATTGTAGAATTCCACGCGCCTCGGTCTTGTGCGCGTGCTCTCCAGTTAACTACTCCAAGTCATCTTAAATCTTCTTCGACTTGGTCACACCACCGGAGCCTTGGACGACCCCTTTTGCGCGGTCCTTGGAAATTTCCGCCGTAAATTCGTGACGCTGGAGCATTTCCATCCATTCGCATAACATGGCCTAACCACCGCAATCTTTGGACCTTAATGCGCACTACCACGCCCATGTCAGCATAAAGCTCATACAGCTCACTATTGTTTCGGCGGCGATATTCGCCATTTACGCAAACGGGACCGAATAATTTTCGAAGGATTTTCCTCTCAAAAACACCTAAAACAGCTTAATCTGCTTGCGCTAGTACCCATGTCTCCGCACCGTAGAGAAGCACGGGTTGTATAAGCGTGTTGTACAGGGTAATTTTTGTCCGTTTAGAGAGGGCTTTGTTGTTTAGTTGTTTGTTTAGCCCATAGTAGCACCTATTAGCTAACATAATCCTTCTTTTTATTTCGAGGCTTGTATCATTATGTTTATTAATGGCGGAACCGAGGTATATGAATTCATCAACTACCTCGAAATTGCAACTGCCAGCCTCCACTCTGCCGCTAGGATGTTGTCGCGACATTTCTCTAGTTGTTGCAACCAATAATTTGGTTTTGTCCTCATTAACTATCAGTCCCAGTTTAGCCGACTCTTTTTCTATACTTGCAAAGGGCACAGTTACGATTTGTTTTTCTCGAGACTTCTCCAGAATTTGACGCAATGTGAAAATCTGATCGGTGGTCGATTTACCAGGCCTAAAGCCACATTGGTATGCTCCTATGATATTATCCACATGCAGCTTAAGGCGTTCACAAATTGAGAGTATTTTGTATGCAATTTGGAGCAGGCTTATGCCTCGGTAGTTGGTGCATACCGTGCGATCTCCCTTTTTATGAACGGGACAAAGTACACTGAGGGACCAATCCTCGGGCATGCTTTCTTGTTGCCAGATTGCGCACATGAGTTGATGCATACTCCTAATCAACTCACCACCTCCAGCCTTGAAGAGCTCAGCAGGTAGCCCATCGGCGCCAGCAGCCTTATTATTCTTAAGGTGCATGATTGCTATCCTCACTTCTTCTATGCTGGGTAATTGGCATTCAATGTTGTCTTCTATGATTGGTGTGCAGTCTTCTTCAACGTCATAACCTTCTGGTGTCAATAGGTTATAAAAATGCTCCCTCCATATCCTTAGTACACTATCAGTATCCACAACCAGATTCCCATTTCCATCTCTGCAGGTGTTTATAACATCATTTTGGCCCTCTGTTTGATGTTTAACTTTTTGATAGAATTTTCGGGCATCGTTTCTATTCCTGCACCATTCAATCTCCTCACACTCGCGCAACTCCAATTCTTTTCTTTTTTGCCAGAAAAGTCGCTTTTCCTCCCTTCTTAAACTCCGATATTTCTCCCTTGCAGCTCTGGTTTCTACACCCTGCAGCATTGCGTAATGGACGGCATTCTTTGCCTCTGTAGCCTGCTTGCACTCATTGTCATACCATGGGTTCCGTGGGAGTGGTGCTCGGTACCCTAATGTTTCCTTGGCTGCTGTCGACATTGAGTGTGAAATATGTTTCCACTGCTCACTAATATTATCGGGGGGAGGTGTGTCTGCTCGGAGTAATTGAGACAATTGATCGGAAAATGCATCTGCTGTCTGTTGCGTATGCAGCTTCTTGACGTCAAGCTTTCTCTGTGCATTGTTACGCGCAGTTCTTGATGCACTTAGCCTAGTGCGTACCTTAGCTGCTACTAGGTAGTGATCCGAATCTATGTTGGCACCACGGATCGATCGAACATCCAACACACTTGACGCGTGCCTGCCGTCAATCACAACATGATCGATTTGGTTTCGCGTTTTACGATCTGGCGACAGCCATGTTTCCTTGTGGATGTTTAAGTGTTGGAATTTGGTACTGCTTACAACCATATTACGCGCTGTTGCGAAGTCGATTAACCTCAGTCCGTTTTCGGAGGTGTTTTCATGTAGGCTGAATTTTCCGACAGTAGGTCCATAGATGCTTTCCCTTCCTACTTTGGCATTAAAATCCCCAGAACAATTTTAATGTCATGGCTAGGGCAGCGGTCATAGGCTTGTTCCAGGCGCTCATAGGCTTGTTCCAGGCGCTCGGACATTCCAGGTACATATTCTTAAATCATGGTCCTTAAAACGTTTGCGTGGGTCGTCAACTTTAGGGGGGGTCCGTATTTTTCTTCTACTTTTCGTTTTCATTGTATTGATAATTTTCCGGAGATGAGTTACAAGCACAGTGCTCCAACCATTTTTAATGTTCTTTGGATGAACAGTTTGCGGTACATTTTTGCTCACTGATCCAACGGTTGTCAGAATATAAATTACTCCAGAAAATTAAAATACAAAAATGTGGCATGATCGGAGCATTAGGTCATATCTTCCGCGAAAATGAACATTTTGCAAAACTACTCAATTTATATTTATTTGCCCTCCCGACCGCGAATACCAATTTTCATCACAAAATTCGACAAACGTTATTCTTAGGCTTTTTTCAAAAAAAAAATTACCCATCTACAACTTTAAAAAAATGGACGGGATTGGAGTATAAAAACGAAATTTGGATTGCAAGTTACGAGAGTCAATATAAGTAATTTTACAAAAAATGTGCGGGTTAGAATAAGTGGGCGTGGCAAACCTTCATTTTGAATCTCTCGGGCGCTATTTATCGCAGAAAAAGGAAATTTGTTTCGTAAGTAATCGGAGTCAATTTTAGTTAATTTCCCAAAAATGAGCGCTGTTAAAAATATTTCGAAAAAAATTAAATTGTTCCAAATCAGAGAAATTTTTTTTGTTAATTTTCGCGTTATTGGGGTCAATTACAATTTTTTTGCGGAAATCGATTCATTTATTCAAAATCTTGTGAAAAAACCCTCAACATTCGTGTAACAAAAATAATAAAACATCATCACCTAGGCTTGAAGAGTCCATTTTGGACACCTCACAAACAGCCAATATTCAAAGAAAATTTCCCAAACTTGGCAGATATATTGCATGTATATCGTCACCTTAAATCTAAAATGACATAAACTACATGTTCATGCTTTTCAGAAAAGCAAAAAAAAAAAATAAACTAATTTGAAGTTGTTGGCTAGATTTATGAATTTCCAGACTATTAAGGCGAAATCAAATAGAAAATCTAGTGCAATTGTATTTATACCGTGCATTTTGAATACAAAAATTAAATTTTATGAATCTTTTCGCTTTGTGACTGACCATGTTTGCTGTTACGTCATTTGAATTTCGATCATAAAATTGTAAATTTTAGGTATTGAAGTCTAAAATTGTCTAGGAATATTTAGTTTAGTCTAATAAACTATAATCTATCATAAAATTAATTTTGATTTGTTTGATGTTATGTTATTTTGGATTTCAGATGACGATATAGAGTCAGTCATACACACAATTTTTGCCAATTCGGACACTAAAATTGTAGGCGAGAGTCTTTTCATGAATTTCACCATATGCATATAGTTTCATATACCGACATGCTCCACGATCAGTCCAGAAGGGGAAAACATAACCCCCACCCCGCCTTCAATAAAATTCCGTTGTGATATTTGAAAACGCCAATAAGGTACATTTTTTGGTCTCCTCTAGAAGCATCCATTGTCAGAATCCTGTTATTTATTTCGTGTGGTACTGTGTAATTTTAGAGAGAATTAAAAAAAATTATTCGACTCCGATTCAAATATTACTTTAAACTCCAATGATATTTATAGATATTCGCATGCAAATACTTCTTGCCAAAATTCATCAAGATCAGAGTGAAGTTCGATCTTCTTTTGCATACAACTGAATATGGACAGACTGATGGACGGCCAGACTTATCAGCTAGTGATTCTGAGTCGAGGGTCTAGTAGAAGTAGTCTTAATTGTTACAAACATCTGCCACCAAACAAACTTATGATAACCTATACTACAGTGTGGTAAAAATTTGTATATTTCGTTAAACAATAAATAACGCAAAATATTAAGTAATAATTAAATCTTGTTTCTAGCTTACCAGATACCATTTTTTTCATCCAAAATACAGCTGGAGCTGCTTACATATCGATGTGTCAGATCGCAGTTCAGAAAATAAATGGCTTCGTAACTTTGGATATCTATATTTTGTGAACAAAATCGTCGATTGTCTTGACACAGTAAGAAGCAACATTTTAAAGAGATGCATTCACTAAAGCAGATAACATATATTTTTTCACACTTTGTGCAGGTATTTTTCGTGCTGACCAAGAAGTACAATCACATTTCATTTCTTCATGTGTATCATCATGCCACCATGATTTGGGGAAGTTTCATCTATTTGAATATATTTTATGGTAAGTTATATGGTTCGCTTTGAGCTTCATCATTATTAGCCAATCAATGCAAGGAAAAATATGTAGGGGGTGAATAAACCATATCTATTTGGAATTGTACCAAGTGCTTTATATTAAAAACCAGTAAGGAGAGACAGGGCGGGCGGGGCCGACTATATCGAGCCATAACAGCCAAAAAGACGTAAGTGCCACTCAGAAAAATGTAGAGGAGACGGTTTCTTTTGCGATTATTTTTTGTTTAAATGCATATGTAATGCATACATATGTTTATATAACTGTGAAATTTACTATAACGGTACATTTCACAGCAATAAATTTCGAAAACATGATGCCATTTGTCATAAGTAAACGATTTCGCTCAACAAATTAAAAGTAAATCATGGTGGCGCTTACGTCTTTTTGGCTGTTAGGGCTCGATATAATACCCTATACCTGCTTAGCGCAATTGGCGAACGATTATTTTGATAATAAAACTGAATAATAATTTGTAAACGTTGTTCAGGCATAAGTCTTTCCACGATGAAATGTCAAACAATACATAACAAAAATAACATGACAGCATGAAAAAAAAATTCTAAAAAAGTTCACTTTGAACTTCTGGAAAACAGAAAACTAGATACATTGTCATAATACCTAAATACAACTTAATCTGTGTTTCGGAAATATTAGTTCCAAATAAAAAAATATTAAGATGGGATTCTGTTTAGAACAATATCCTCCCAAACATATAATATTTGTGTGCGTCAAATATTATATATTTAGAGTGTACCCTAAACATATGTTTATTTCAAGCGAATATGTTTGGGACAATATACTACAGAAACGATTTTTGTCAGCGTGTAGTTATGAAAGATTAGACGAACTACATTTACATTTAATTTTGCAAACAAATAAAATTTCATTAATACATTGCCAAAATACTTAAATACAAATTAATATTTGTTTCAGAAATATCAGTTCCAAATAAAAATATTTGGATGGGAACCTAATTTTGTTTGGAACAATATCTTCCCAAACATATAGTATTTGTGTGTGTCAAATATTATATATTTGGAGTGTACCTTAAACATATGTATATTTCAAGCAGAATATGTTTGGGACAATATACTACAGATTTTTTTCAGCGTGTAAGTGGGTTTGGTGTCTTTTCTGAGGAACTTGAGTTATCAATTGCAAAAAGACTGTCTGATCACAGTATGGTTTACCAGGCAGAAATCTTAGCTATTAAAGATTTAGCGAAATGACTGAATAATAATGTTCTGGCCGAACTAGGTACAATCATATTCAAGTTGCTATGTCCCAGAAAACTATATTCCTGAATTCAAAAACTGTCTGTTAACGAAATGGTGGAACAGTTTAATATTCACCTATTATGGGTGGAGGGCTACATTAACTTACCAGGGAACTGCAAAGCAGATGAACTTGCGAGACTAGGAACTACACGCTGAAAAAAATCGCTTCTGTAGTATATTGTCCCAAACATATTCGGCTTGAAACATATATATGTTTAGGGTACACTCTAAACATATAATATTTGGTACACACAAAAATTATATATTTGGGAAGACGTTGTTCTAAACAAATCTTTGTTTACATCCCAATATGTGTTTACTTTGAACTATTTTTTCCGAAACAAATATTCATTTGCATTTAAGTATTCAGAAACTACCTAAATTATTTTAACTTTTTTTCATGTCTAAAAATAATAAATAATAATAATTGAAATCGTATAATCTTGGATCGAAATATATTGGATTGACAATTAATGATGGCTTGGAATACTCAGAAATGTTAGATGATTGATTTAAAACATAGATACTGGGAGAATCGATTCGAAACCAAAAAAAAAATTAAAACTGAAATTCGAAAAATTCAACAAAAGTTTAGAAAATCTTTTTTAAATAAAATATATTTGGAGAAATTCCTAAACAATAATTTTATTTGTATTCAAAGACATATTTTATTTGAGAAAATTAGTTTGCAAATATTATATGTTGTAACATATTAATATACGAGTTGCAAATATATTTTATTGATTTGCAAGTAAAATTTATTTGTTCAGAAACACATAATATTTAAAAAATTGTGTTCCAAATATATTTTCTTTCAATTCAAACATATAAAAAAAAGGCGATTTTGCCCCGTGTACCTAACACGCTATGGAGTGCTATGGAGAAGAGGAGGAAGAATCAATAGAACACCTTCAGTGTCTGTGCCCCGTTCTGTCTCGAAGACGACATGCAACTTAAAATTTGCCGACCTAACAAAGAAAACACAACAACATCTTAAGATCGTAATCTTCTTTTAACTCGACACACTTTTTGCAGCGATTTTCAATAGCTTCGATACCCTGTTTAAAGTAAGACCTGTCTAGCTCCTGAAAATAGCCATCAACCGCAACCTCCAAATATTGAGTGCTGACAAAACTTTTACCGCCGATCCATTTTTTTCATATTTGAAACAAAAAAAATAGAGGGACCTAAATCTAAGCGTGCCGAATCAAATTCAAACTTTAATCCATTGATATTGGCCATCGCAATAGTGGATGTGTGAACTAGTAAATTGTCTTGATTGTGAGCAATCGCGGCAACCCTCTTACGCACAACTTTCTCATCATCAAATTTTCCGTCGATATGCGATGATTTCAGCTACCTCACGAACTATCAACCTATGGTCATCCAACACCATTTGTGGATTTATTTAACCATATCTGGCGTGTTCACCTGAAATGGTCGACCCCTAAGGTGTTCGTGTAGGCAGCTCGTACGGCCCCGTTCAA
Source organism: Eudasyphora cyanicolor (assembly GCA_963930755.1). Taxonomy (NCBI): domain Eukaryota; kingdom Metazoa; phylum Arthropoda; class Insecta; order Diptera; family Muscidae; genus Eudasyphora; species Eudasyphora cyanicolor. The sequence goes on along the minus strand of OZ005736.1, from coordinate 61,563,082 downwards.
ACTGTGCCACCCAATATTTTATAGTTGTACACGAAGTAGCAGGCATTTCAAATTAAAGTGTTGTATTACATATCGGTGACCAATTTTGTCGGTGCTTATAAATTCACTGAGCTCGGTTGGGCTAGGGATAAACTGGGATAACACAATGGATGGTATAGTCTAAGAAAGTCTGTTATACAGGCTGTCACTCCTAAAATATCAAAAACAACATTTTAAATACATGTAATAATGTAAGTACGACTCCTCCAGCAACAACATTTCTGGTGCATTCTAAAATACATATAACCACCACTTCAGAAGCTCCGATATTATTTTAACCCGTTTCCTTTATTTCCCACGCTTCACACGTTTAACTGCCTTCCCAATAGAATAATTACCATATTTACAAATTTTAAACTCATATCCAAATCGAATTCATCTTAATCCTTCTCATTACAGCTTCCCAGATTGCGGTTGTTGGTTATCAGAATACACTTGTGCACACCATAATGTACTTCTACTACCTGCTGACGTCTTTGAAACTCGACATCGATCTGAGTGTGTGGAAACGTCGCTTGACGCAGTTTCAAATAGTGCAATTCATCTACAACTGCTTTAAATTGATCATTGCCATAAGCAACAATTGGTGCGGGAACTCCATGTTCTGGCTGTGGGCGGTTTTAGCTGAAAATTTGATTATGATCGGATTATTTTCACATTTCTATTATAAAGCATATATTGTAAAACGGCCAAATTCGGCAAAACATTCTGTAAAAGCAAAATAAAAGAACTGGAAATATTGTAGATTAACATAACTGGGTGTTCGTTAATGATATTTAATTAAATTGATTCTAAGTTTTCTTGTAGATTAGTAGGGACGAGTTGATCTTCGATTGTATTATTGCTTATTGACATAAATTAATGTGTCTCAAATCGTATGCGATATCGTTCACACTAACGGCCTGTTTCTTTATTTCTAACAAAAGTCTCTGTATACTTTCAATACTTTCACAACTTCCGGTTTAAAAAAGCGAACATTTTCGTATGGTCGACCTTAGTAAATACACCTCTGTACTCTTTATACTAGCGATGGCAAAAAAATCAACCTTGGTTGGGTCAGCTGAGCTGAATCAAGACCCTATTTTGTTTCTCTCTCTCGTCTCTCTCATTGTGCACTGATAATTTTTTTCCATCTTAGCGAGCGGCCATTGTTGACTTATTTATGCTTTAATATGTATACATAGATATACAATTTTATTATTATTTAATCGCTTTAACCATAATTATATTAATATCTACATATTTTTGCTTATAATAACGATTTTTTGGTCATTGTTCCTATCAGTCGACATATAAAATAACGTAACTCGATCTGACATTTGTGTTCGCCTAGATAACAGCAAAGAGAGATAGAGAAACCAACATTTACACTGAAATGATTACGTTTTCGTACGAGTCAATTATCGTGCGACTTGTCGTTGTGATGGTAGTTAGTGAAACCCAAATCAGCTGTTTGTCGTCTTGCAGGCGAACGAAAGCTAATTTTTAAGTTACAGAAACAGGCTGTAAATGTCATTGGTGTCTTTGTCTGAGCGGCACGAAGGTCCGTCGTGCTGCCTATTTCATATCATTTGGTTGATACTAGTCCTTCACAGATCCGCAATAATAGGGAAATTTTATAGAATTTCATATTTTATAAAGTTCTCACCAAATTGATTTTGCAATAAAACGATTGTAAAGCGCGCTGTGCGGCAAGTTGCGCCGTCTTGTTGGGACAAAATGTAGATGATGTTTAGCTGATTAATTTTTGGAAACAAAAATCCAGTCAGTTTGCTTCGATAGCATCCATTTTGAAGTAATTTTAAGTAAATGTAATGGTGAATCGTTAATCAAATAGGGCAATTACATTAATGTTATTTTAATAACGTACATTTTTTTGATCACGGTAGACATTTTGGTGGAATTACCCATATAGAGTTGAAATTATCCATCTGCGTATATATAACTAATTACACTGGCTGTGCACCAAAATTTATCCTCGATGAAACCAACTTACCCAACATAATTTTGACCCGCTAAATCGAATGGCTTTTGCGATATTATTATTTTTAGAGGAAGATCACATTATGCAACCAAAACATTTTTTTTGTGTCCGGGACGTAAACACATTTTTTTGTATTGATTGAGGCATACTAAATATTTTATGAAACCAAAACCTAATTTTTTTAGTGGTACATTTTTTTTAAAAAAATTGTTCTTGAATTTCAATTTTCCTGGATGTTACCTTTAGTATTTGAACCATATTTTTTGAAGTAAAAGCTCGATAAAGCCGAGATACCATTTAAATTAAAGGAAATTATGAGCTGCTGAAAACATCACTTTCATGTAGAATCTGATGTTTTGCAACTGTCGTTAAAAAATTAGAAAAATATAGATTTTTTCAAGAACGATGTTGCTGGCACGTTAAAAACTATGATGTGCAGGAATCAAAGTTATAAACCGCATACTTTTTGTGCAAAAAGGTCCATTTGTGTAAGAGGTTCCAAAATGGGGGGGGGAGGGGTTGGTTGTAGCAATAACGCAATTTTTTACGGGACTGTAGGTTCTATAAAGATTATACACTTTTCACAATTTCAAGTATTTCTATGGACTAAAATCAAAGTTATAAGCCGTTAACTTTTTGTGCAAAATGGTCCACTTGCAAAGGAGGTACTAAAAGGGGCGCAACAACTTCGCCCATATTTCTAAAGACGATAGGGATTAATAAACTAATACTATGTGTGGAATTGTGAAAGATTCTGGGTAGTAATATAAAAGTTATGGGATAATGAATATTTCACTAAATGTTGACCCTTCGTGAGGGAGGTACTCAAAGGAGTGGACCAACACATTCCACCTTTGACCTTAGCTTGGGATAAAAAAAAATATTGACACATACCAAATTTGAGGTTTATTGGTTAATCCTGTCGAATGTTATCGTGCGCACCAACCAGACAGAGAGACGGACAGGCTGACGGACATTGCTTAAATGACTTAAAATGGTCCAAAAGGGATTTCCGCCAAATATTCTTGGGGTCTCTCGGGTCACTCCCCAGCAAACTCTTGGTAAGTACTTGTCATTATTCCTTGCATTACCAAATAATGGCATCTCATTAATCGCTGCATTACTTTCGGCTTATTAATAACGACTTACCAATAATAACAGAAATAAATGATTTTTTGTTATCAAAATCATTTTGGCAAATTTTAATATAATGCAATTTTGGCTATATGTGGGTTATTGTACAAGATTTATTTATTTGAATGAAAATACCAGAAATTCGAATCTGGCATAAGGAAATTGTTTGTTTCGAGAAATATGCGCGACAATATGCAAAAAATCATTTTAAATGGCCATTTCTACATATCTACTACTTACTACTTTTATAACTTATTGGTAATGCATTGTTCAAGTACATAAAATCGAATTTTTTCCAATAGCCATTGTTTTCTTCGTTAGGAAGCCTTCCAAGAAAATTGGAATTTGAAAGAAAAATTTAATGGTAAATTTTTTTCGTGTTTGGGCTCCAAACAGAAAATGTTACGCACAAAAAGGGACGTCGTGATAACGCCCACTTTTTACAGGACTGTAGGCAATATAACACTATTACACTGTACAAAATTTAAAATATTTGTATGAACTGGTATTAATGTTATGAGTCTTTTTCTTTTGGTGTAAAACGGTCCACGTATGTGGGATGTACCAAAAGGGGCTGTACAATAATACCCATTTTTACCGGACTATAGGCGCTACAAAACATTATACTGTACAAAATTTCAAGTATTTTTTCTAGTATTTGTATGCACTTGTATTAACGTTATAAGCAGTTAAATTTTGATACCAAGTGGCACCATTTGTGTGGGAGGTACCAAAAAGGGAGTGACCACTTCGCCCATTTTCCTTGACGTGTTAGCGACTAAAAAAATAATACAACGTGTGGAATTTCAGAAGATTCTAATAAATAGTATAGAATTTATTAAAGAATCAATATTTCACTAAATCTAAACCCTTTGGGTGGGAGGTAGCAGAAAGAGTGGACCAATATGGCCCATCTTCGAACTTAGCTGGAGGTAAAAAAAATATGATCGTATACCACATTTGATGTCAATCGGTTACTCCTTTCGAGAGTTATCGTTCGCACCACCCAGCAGACAGACAGACGGACGGACGGACATTTCTCATTCGAATTAAAACGAATATCCGCCGAACATACTGTAGCAAATGATATGTACTCTCGTATCACTAAGAGAGGGTACAAAAACCACTGGGTTGCCAATAAAGTGCATTGTGGGGACATATACATAGTGATTATTTACAGTGAATCTTTGTATCGAATATATCACCTAAAAACTCCATCGATTTCTACGAATTATTATATATATATTTGGAGTGTGATTCTCAGTGGTAAGGTGATGAGCGGGGATGTGGGGTATTTTGGGAGAAATACTTCTTGAACTGTCTTCTTTATTTTCTTCTTTGATATGGAACATATTTTTTGTATCCTTCTAAACCAAAATTGTGTCTGAATTTGCTAACCTCTTTGTTTTCACAGCAAACATTGTGGCTAAATATCTTGAAAACTTTATGTCACAGGAAGAAACTGCTAATGCCATTCGATTTAGGGGGCAGAATTTGAGGAGTAAGTTGTTTTCATTGAGGATACATTTTTGAAGTGCACTTTACACACACGGGGTTACCTATTGTTTTTTTGTGATTTTTGACTTGACTTTTGTGATTTTTTTTGCGAAATTAAATCTGGTTTTTATATTTTTGTCTAAAACCATTTATTGATTTTTTTGCTCAAACGAAAGTTCATTTCCTTTAAGGGATTTGTACCTCATGTACCTCATATAATATAAATTCTTAAATTACAGCCATATAAGTTGGAAAATGTGTCCTCAAAAAGTGACATTGGTGGGGACCTTTATTTGGGGGCTACACAAAGAGATGCACCGATGTATCCTACTTTTACAAAGGACGTTTTAGCCCAATATAAGGTATAAATTCTTAAATTTTTGCAAGATCAATTGAAAAATATGGTCTGTAAGGGTTCAAGAAATGGCATCGGTGGGGACCTTCATATATCAAAACATGAACCCATGTACGCCATTTTTAATAGGGGCGATTAAGTGCAACGCAAAGTATAAAATATTAAATTTTATGCAGATCAGTTAAAAAATGCATCAAAGCATCAAAAAGTAACTTGGGAGCGGAACCTTCATATGTATATGGGTTATACAAAAACATGATAAAAATGGGGTACATTGACCCCATTTTTACGAGGGATGATTAGGTGCAATATAAAGTACAAAATTCTTAAATTTCAGCCAGATCCATTGAAAAATGAGTTCTCTAGAGCGTCAAGAAGTGTTATAAGTGGGGACCTTTACATGGGGGATCGTCCCTAGTGATTGTATGCCGATAGGTATAATAAACTACGTGTATATCTATTTGTTTTTATGCGTTACAAACAAATGCACAATGTCATACTACCTTGTACCACACTCTCAATTTTTGATAACATTTTAATATTTTTTGTAATTATAACTTCTTAAAAACATCGAAAAATTATTTTAGCGAAAAGTCTGATCGGTCATGAATAAAATGATACCATTCCGAAGAATATGGATGGATACATAATTAAGAAACTTGTAGCTAATTAAATACCCAGCAAAAACTCTCATTACCAGGTAAACTGGGGGTAAGTAAAATTTAAAAGAAATAACGACTTACCATTTAACCACCCTTCAGATTATTTTTACATGTGCATGATATTGGAGGAAAGTGCTGCCGTGCAAGTGTACAGACTTATCCCACATATAAGAAGTTCTTATAATAATATTATATTATAATATGTATAATATAATAATAATATATTATAATATTATAATACTAATGTTATTATAAGTTATTACAATAATATAATCATTATTGGTAGAATATTGTTAAATAATTATTGTACCAATATTCTACAAATAATGATTTTTTAACCATGTATACATATATAACATATAATTATACGAGAATATGGGGTATTTCCAAAATAAAACCACCCAAAATATGCAATTTATATATTTGACACTTTCGATTTCAACGAAATTTTACACGCGCATACTAGAAGACCATGCAGACTTACTACCTTTTACCGGACGAAAATGTCCTTAATCCTTGATTATCCTGAAAAGCGTATCTTCCATTTTTTGGTTTTATTTTTAAAAATTACCCACATATTTTATCGTAAAATGTAAAAAATGCAGCATGGGTTCTCCGTGGGTTCAAAAAATATGCATTAGTTAGTGTCCGTCCGTCTGTCAATTCCGGTGCTAACGATAACCCTAAAAGGAGTGACCGAATGACCTAAAATTTCGTACGTTATAATATTTTATTCAGACCCAGTTTATGTTCGATGGACAACCATATCGGCCTACTCTTCGTGGTACCTCCAGTTCAGTACAATGTGGGCGTTATTGCCACGCCCCTTCTAGTACTTCTCACTCAAATGGTAACAATTTTGTGAAATGTTAAAACTCTTTATTTATATATTTACTTTAATGAATTTCTCATTTTTTAACATTTCACAAAATTGTTACATTTGTGTTAGAGGTACTAGAAGGGGCGTGGCAATAAGCCCACTTTGTACTGGACTGTAGGTACTATAAAAACATTACACTGCACAAAATTTCAAGTATTTGTATGCGCTGGTATTAATGTTATAAGCTGTGAACTTTTTTACAAACTGGTCCCTTTGTGTGGGAGGTACCAAAAGAGGCGTGGCATATTCGCCCATTTTTGTTCAGCTTATAGAGGCGTCCTTTTGATGTCCTTCATAGACAAGAATTAATTACTTAATTTATATTTCTTAGAGATTATGATAAATTATTCCAAATGATACTTATATCATTCAAATCTGATATTGTAGGTGACCAACTTGGGCACCCTATAAAATCTAAACTGTGAAATTAGACAATCGGTAAAAGGTCTGCATGGTCTTCTAGTATACGTGTGTAAAATTTCGTAGAAATCTAAATCCATAAATATTCGGAGTTGGTCGGTTTCCTTTGGAATTACCCTATGACGAGATATATTTTTACCCTCACTTTAGTGATACGAGGATATATTTCATTTGCTACGAACCAAAAGTATAACACATCGAGTAGTGATCTAAGACCCTATGTTTGTTCGGCGGATATTCGGTTTTTGTCGTTTTAAGTCGAATGAGCAAAGTACGTCTGTCTGGTGCGCACGATAACTCTCGAAAGGAGTAACCGATTGACTTCAAATTTGGTATGCAATATTTTTTTTCTATCTCCTTCCTTCTAGTACATCCCACACTAAGGTGTAACATTTAGCGAAATATTTATTCGTTAATAACTTTTATACCTTTTATTGGAATCTTTTGAAATTCCACACATAATATTAGTTTATTAGTGGCTATCACCTCGAGAAAAATGGGCGAAGTTGCCACACCCCTTTTGTACAGATCATATGTGACTCATATCAAACTGCTTTGTCATTTTTTTCAGTATCGTTTGGCAAGTTATCATGGAAAGACTCACACCAAAACAGCGTCTCCAAATTGTTCAAAATTATTCCAAATTTAAATCCGGTGTTTTATGGTTAAATTTTTTTCAGTGATGAAGCACATCTCTGGCTCAATCAATACGTTAAAAAAAATAATTACACCGTACAAAATTTCAAGTATTTGTATGCACTGGTATTAAAGTTATAAACTGGTAACTTTTGGTACAATATGGTCGATTTGTGTGGGAGGTACCAAAGCAGCGTGACAATAAATCCCATTTTTCACTATATTATAGGTACTATTAAGTCATTACACTGTACAAAATTTCAAGTCTTTGTTTGAACAGGTAATATAGTTATAAGCTATTAACTTTTTGTTCAAAATTGTCCATTTGTGTGGGAGCTACCAAAAGGGGCGTGGTAACTTCGCCCATTTTTTTCGAGGTAATAGTGACTAATATGTTAATACTATGTGTAGAAATTCAGAGGATTCAAATAAGTAGTATATGAGTTATTAAATAATCAATATTTCACTAAATGTTAACCCTTTGTGGGGGAGGTACTGGAAGGGATGGACCAATATGGCCCACCTTCGAACTTAGCCGGAGATAGAAGAAAATATTACCACATACCAAATTTGTAGTCAATCGGTTGCTCCTTTCGAGAGTTATCGTGCGCACCAGCCAGCAGACAGACGGACGGACAGTGCTCATTCGACTTAAAATGACCCAAAACGGATATCCGCCGAACATACTTAGGGTCACTCCTTCGATGTGTTACACTTTTTGTTCGTAGCAAATGATATATACCCTCCTCTCTAAGGTGAGGGGATACAAAAATAATGTCCTATTATGTTTTTTTTTTCGAAAGACGTAAGTTTTGTAAAAATCGGCCGTTCAAGAACAATTATGTCTTGAAAGCCAAAAATATTTTTGTATATTTTGAAAACTTTATATTCCCTTAACATTTTGGATTTTTTTTAATAACGCTGATAACTTTGTCATGGAAAAATGTTGGGTTTCAAGGCATGTTATGGTTCCGAGTTTTATTGAAACGTCCAAAGACTTCAGCCGAATTGTTTATAGGGCCCCGGGAAGTAAGCATCGTTTAAAATATTTTCACTGTAGATTTCATAATTTACCGTTACTATCAGGTCAATGAAAACTAGCAGTAAGTCGTTGTAAATTCTCATTTGATTTTTATACAAACCCTACCCAATTATTTTCTTTATTTACATTTTCCTGAACTGTGCAAGTATTTTCATTAAAGGTACACGTGTTTTAGCACCTTTGTTCTTAGCTAGTTTTTTAGTTTTTTATTGCTTACGTGTCTTACGAATATATACCCATAATTATATACATAGGTATTAATATTCATATATAATAAAAATTCTGAAAATCACAATAAATAGTAAAATTTAATATATGCCACTGTTTAGTTAAATTCCTGCACTAGATCGGTCATTTACTTTTGTCGGAAAGACTATGAATTCACAATGTCGAAAACTATGTACAGTGAATTAAAAGAACATTTCCTGACCGCAGGCGGAAGAGGTAATTAAAAGCCCACTGTAACCTCAAAAATCATTTCGCCAATACCTGTAACATTATGTGTTTCTAGATCCTCGCACCAGAGACTTGCCAATTAGTAACAGTTATTTGATGGTCGCACTAATTATAGTTGTCTATGTATTGCTCGTCAAAAAGATTGGTCCTGACTTCATGGCTAATCGGAAGCCATACGATATAAGACGGATAATAGCATCGTATAATATTTTCCAAATTATATACAATTTGTATATGTTTATAATGGTAAGTGTGAAAAGTTTATAGGTTTTGAAAATAACTATCCTACGGGAAATGCGGTGCCAATTGCTTTGGATTTACATCCCAGGCATGATCTGATCCCTTAAGGAATGATTGATGTTAATTGATGGACTTTTGACGTACCAAACCAAAGCTCCCCCAGGCGGTGCATTAAAAAACTAATGCTTTATTGAAATATACTTTTCAAAGTTCAAAGATTAAATGGAATAGATTTAATTGAATTGACATAGGTAACTTATATTATAATGACAGATGCCAACAATATTCCTTTAGAGCAGTGACTGGATATGCCAAAAAGTGTCAATTTACATCTTCAAATGACAAAGCCATTTTATCGGTGGTTTTCATATAAAAAGGCATGTCCGGGAACAGGCTCCTATCCGGAGTGGACCTATCACGTGTCTGGTTTTTCACCGGTCCAATTTCCCGTAGCGTTCGTATAGAGCTGCAAAATTCGACTGAACTCCGTACTATTGCTTACGAAATATGGCGGAAAAGTGAAGGGTGTGAAAATCTATCTATCTATCTATATATGGGGAAAAACAGTATGGGTATGTGGCGTGTAAAAAATACAGCTTCCTAATGTGATAGGTAACGAAGATACAGGGTCTCCTGACTACGTGGACCGATTTGAATGAAACGTGGCTTATATGACAGCTATTTACAAACGTACAAAATGTACATTGATAATTGTTTGAAGATATTGAATTTTCATACTTTTTTCTCGCGATTTATGTTTTCCTCGCCATTTTATGTATGTTCCGCGGGTGGGATTCTATATCTTTATATTACAAATACGAAGCCCATTCAGTTTACTATATCAATTCGAATTTTCGTAATCGGATGACAACCACACTAAAAGCGTGGAAATTTTAAATGTCAAACCTACTAATTATTCATGATTTCTTTTGCATTATACGAGTAAAGTGAGTTTTCTTTAAGATGTGGACCAGAAACACGATTAATAAAATGTAATGGTGGGATTCTATAGCCAGATATACCAGAACAACATAAAAACTTACTTCGAAAAAAATCGCCGTCGCAATATTGCACTGGTCAAATCAAATCCCCGCGAGCAGATATCGGACCCGATCTCGAATGATTTTGATGTTCTAAATCCGAATATAAAAATGTTTGTAAATATGTCTGAATGACTGCACCGATCTTGATCTTGAAATTATCACAGACGTACATGTGTGGGAGGTGGTGAAAATAGGGTACTTACTTTTTGATATATCAAAAAATAAGTACCCTATTTTCCCCTCCCATATAAAAGAAATGTTGAAATTGATATACTCGTATCTTGCACAATTTGTTAGTGAGAGTGCTGTAATTTAGTACTTATACATATGCATCTGGTGGTAGTCAACGTGATTGGTACAAAAATGGGCGGGATCGGACCAATGGGCGTGACCCCGCCCATATAAGCCTAACTTTGAAATTTATATATCTTGCACAATTTATTGGCGAGAGCGCAATAATTTTTTGTATATATATGTGGCGGCATTCTATGTGACCCACATAAGTAAAATTTTGAAATTGAGATATATTGCACAATTTTTTGCCGAGAGTGCTGTAATTTAGTGTATATGTTTCTGGTGGCAATCTACGTGATTGGTCCAAAAGCCCAGCCCACATAAGCCAAATTTTGAAATTGAGATATCTTGCACAACTTGTTCGTAAGAGTGCTGTAATTTTGTGTATATGTATCTGGTGTTATCCTACGTGATTGGTCCAATAATGGGCGGGATCGGAACATTGGGCGAGGCCCCATGAGCCAGATTTTGAAATTGAACAATTTGTTAGCGAGGGTGCTGTCATTTTGTGTATATGTGTTTGGTGGCAGTCTAAGTGATTACACCGTTCGAGTGTAATAGTGCGCACCAGACAGACGGACGGACATTGCTCAACTGACCTAAAACAGTCTGAAAACCAATATTCGCCCAACACACATAGGGTGATGTGTTATAGGCTACTTTGATTCTCGATTTTCTGCCAAGCTGAGAGCTAAAAAGCTGAATTCTTTCAATTTCTAGCCAGTGGAGAGTTCTAGTCCTATCAAAAGTATGAGTATTGTTTTTATACCCTCCACCATAGGATGGGGGGTATGTTCATTTTGTCACTTCGTTTGTAACACCACTAATCATCGAAAAATTCTAAGATGATTTAGCCAAGTCCGTCTGTCCGTCCGTCTGTTATAATCACGCTACAATCTATAATACTTAAGTTAGGTGGCTGAAATTTGGTACATATACTTCTTATATCTGTAGGTATTTTTTGGGATGGGCAATATCGGTCCCATTTTGGCTACAGCCCCCATATGTCGCATCTCCCCGATTTGACTTCTTAACGTCATAGATACCACAAATGTCAACTGATCTGGCTGAAAGTTTGTAACTGGGGTTTATTTCAGGGATGTAACGAATATTCGCATTCGCGTCATTTTAACATTCGCTTTCGCAAAACATCTTTGGATTATTCACTTTCGCAAAAATATATTTCAGTATTCGCTTCCATTTGTTAAAAGTGCTAAAACTCCTTATTCCCTTCACACAATTTGAAGATATTAATACCAATGAAAACCACTGCCACAGTTGAAAAAATATGTTTGTCCTTATAGTAACAGCAGGTAAAAATATGGAAAACATTCTTAATACTTGAATATCCTGGAAAGGTATCAATTCAGTTCCTTAAAGTTGTTGGTACTAAAGGGTCAAACTATTATTCGCATTCGCTCTAGCAAAATACATATTTTACCATTCGCATTCGCAAAAAATATATTTCAACATTCGCTTTCGCTAAAGTCACTTTCGTTACATCCCTAGTTTATTTATACCCGGTAGTTATAGGTCCATGTTTTTATATAGCCCCCATACAGAGATCCCTCTAGATTTGACTTCTTAACGACAGAAAAACCTCAAATTTCATCGAATTGGGCTGAAATAATGAGTTTATTAGTACCCGTAAACATTCACGTGCAATCCATGGTGGAGGGTATATAAGATTCGGCATGGCCGAACTTAACACTTTTACTTGTATTTCTTTTAAAAACCTTTAAAACTTAGTAAATATGTAGTAATATACATGATAAATATACACGCGAAAAATTATTTTGACTTCTCAGGCTGTGGTCAGCGTAGCAATGACCAGAACAATTTTATTTATTTAATGTATATGTACATACTGACCTCAAATGAGATGTGAAAACAACAATTCGATGTCCAGCCCGTGGTTAAACCGGAAATAAAACCGCGTTTTAAAATTTCTAAAGCCCCGTTAAAATATAAGTATATCCCTCATCACTTACACTTCTATATACATACTGACCTCAAATGAGATGTGAAAACAACAATTCGATGTCCAGCCCGTGGTTAAACCCCGACATAAAACCGCGTTTTAAAATTTCTAAAGCCCCGTTAAAATATAAGTATATCCCTCATCACTTACTGTGGTAACATATCTAACATTGTCAATTCGGTCATTTCTCAGACTGTGGTCAGAGTAGCAGTGACCAAAGTTATTTCCGCTCTTTCAGTACGTTCCTTTAAGAGATATGATCCTATAATTTATGTGTATATCCTAATATCTAACGGATGTGATTGACACCAAGCGACTCTTGATTTCTTGACCAGTGCGGCACATATAAGAGGTAAGAGTAGAAAGTTAGACATTTTGCATATGTATAGACTCGAGTGTTGCGTAACCCAAGGACTATTCACATAGTAGTGTTTTGTCCCGTGGTCAGTTCTTGCGCTATCAAAATCCTTGATATTATTTTCCTCCGAGGCATATTGTTTATTAATCAAGCTGGAGGTTTTGGGTTTATTTAAAATTTGTTTCTTCAAACTCGGCAAAGCTGGTCCTTGGATCAAGAAACTCTACCATGTTAAATTTCAAAACGATTGTTTTTAAACTACAGCTTCTATAGTGCTAAAGTGCCACATCGGACGAAGCATATATATGGGAGCTATATCTAAATCTGAACCGTTTTCTTCAAACTCGGCAATGCTGGTCCAAGGATCAATAAACTCAAGAATGCCGAATTTCAAAACGATTGGATATAAAATACAGCTTCTATAGGGCAAAAGGTCAAATCGGACGAAACATATATATGTGAGCTATAGCTAAATCTTAACCGATTTTCTTCAAATTCGGCAACGTTGGTCCATGGATCAAGAAACTCTACCATTATTTCAAAACGATTGGATGTAAAAGACAGCTTCTATAGGACTAAAGGGCCAAATCGGACGAAAGATATATATGGGAACTATATTTAAATCTGAACCGATTTCAACCAAATTCAATAGAGTTCTTTCCAACTCCAAACTGCAAAATTTCAGAACGATCGGAGTGAAATAGTTAAATCGACTCAGCTAGTGATTCTGAGTATTTTCAGGTGTTACAAACATCTGCCATGAAATAAACTTATAATACCCTGTACCACAGTGTGGTGTTGGGTATAAAAAGGTCAACAATAAATAAAATTTACATATTTTGTATTTAATAAATCAACTGCAATAAAATTGATGTAGGAATGAATCTACAGTTATGTAAGCATAAATCAAAATAAACTGTTCGCTTCTGTAAATCAATCGCATTGGCATTCTCTTTCGCAAAATGCATATTTCAATATTCGCATTCGCAGGCAATATATTTCAATATTCGTATTCTCTAAAGCCTCTTCCGTTACATCCCTGGTTTATACTGATCTCAAGAAAGATGCGAAAATAACTATCAAATGTCCAGTCTGAGGTCAAACCGCACTTCAAAATCTTGAAACAATTTTCGAAATATATCCCTTGCCTCTTGTTGCCAGACTTGACCCATCTCAGAGGATATGACTGGAAGATACTGAGAAAATTCGTATCTACAGGGTTTTCCAACAAAAGTGATATGCATTTTTTTGAAAAAACACACTTATTGTTAAGGAAATTCAAAAGTTTTTTTATTTAATGTCAAGTACAATCGATACAATTAGGTTCTAAATAAAACGTTATTCAAATGGCCTCCACACTAAAAAAAGTGTACTAAAAGTCATTAAAATTTTCTTAGTTCTTAAGATTTTTTCTTTGATTTGGCTCCAAAGACAAATACTATTAAAATAAGTACATCTTGTACTACAATTAAAGTCATTAACCATCTTTAAATCAGAAAAGCAAACGTCTTTGAATACTCCACTGCGCCGCCTAAATAAAACATCTTACCAAACTTCATTATAAAAAAAGCACGGACACACGCGGTTATTTAGGCTATTCGCTCGACGCCGAAAAACATCTGTTTTGTAGGGCAGCGTCCACTCCTTCGATTAAATACAGGGCTGAAATGTTGCATTTTTGCCCCGTACAAGTGCGACATTTTTCACAAAAGAAAACGAAACATTTTCACAGTGCAGCATTTATTTTACAATCGAAGACAAAAAAGCATTTTTGGGGCGAATGGCATAAAAAAAGGTAGCATTTTTTGGCACAAAAGAAAACACCATTAGTGTAATAGAATATACCAAAAATAAAAAATTATAAAATGAACATATCGTCACCTGAAATCCAATATGAAGTTCATGCTTTTTCAGGAAATGAAAAAACAAAGTAAACTAATTTGAAGTTTTTGGACTATTAAAGCTAGATCAAATAATAAATCTAGTACAATTGTATTTATGACGTGCATTCTATATATTTTTCGCATTCGCAAAAAATATATTTCAACATTCGCTTTCGCTAAAGTCACTTTCGTTACATCCCTAGTTTATTTATACCCGGTAGTTATAGGTCCATGTTTTTATATAGCCCCCATACAGAGATCCCTCTAGATTTGACTTCTTAACGACAGAAAAACCTCAAATTTCATCGAATTGGGCTGAAATAATGAGTTTATTAGTACCCGTAAACATTCACGTGCAATCCATGGTGGAGGGTATATAAGATTCGGCATGGCCGAACTTAACACTTTTACTTGTATTTCTTTTAAAAACCTTTAAAACTTAGTAAATATGTAGTAATATACATGATAAATATACACGCGAAAAATTATTTTGACTTCTCAGGCTGTGGTCAGCGTAGCAATGACCAGAACAATTTTATTTATTTAATGTATATGTACATACTGACCTCAAATGAGATGTGAAAACAACAATTCGATGTCCAGCCCGTGGTTAAACCGGAAATAAAACCGAATAAAAAAATAATTTTTTGAGTCTTTTTGCTTTTACGTCATTTCGAATATCGCTCATTAAATGGCCAATTTTCAATATTGAACTCTAAAAATGTATAGAGTTGAATGTCTACTGCAGTCTAATAGACTACAATCTATCATAAAGTTCATTTTGATTTTTTTGATGTAACGTCATTTTGGATTTCAGATGACGATATGTAAATATTTCTTACTCATAAATTAAGACTAGTTCACATCAAAATGTTTGTATCACTTTGAAACGATATACTACGACATATCGTAGCAAAACATGCTAATGTTATGTCCAGTCTCAAAAAGTTTTCAGGGGGAAGAAAAAATTTATAAATGATTCTAAATTATATAATTTTCTTTAAAATATCAATAATTATACCCTACACCACACTGTGGTACAGGGTATTATAAGTTTGTTTCACGGCAGATGTTTGTAACACCTGAAAATAACACAGCTAGACCCACCTTAAAGTATACCGATCGACTCAGAATCACTAGCTGAGTCGATTTAACGATGTCTGTCCGTCCGTCTGTCCATGTAAAGTTGTTCGTCGACTACAGGTCGCAATTTCACTCCGATCATTCTGAAATTTTGCAGTTTAGAGTATTTCGCGGCTCTTAAGATCGCTATTGAATTTGGTTGAAATCGGTTAAGATTTAGATATAGCTCCCATATATATCTTTCGTCCGATTTGGCCCTTTAGTCCCATAGAAGCTGTATTTTACATCCAATCGTTTTGAAATTTAGAATGGTAGAGTTTATTGATCCATGAACCAACATTGCCGAATTTGAGGAAAATCGTCTAAGATTTAGCTATAGCTTCCATATATATGTTTCGTCCGATATGGCCCTTTAGTCCTATAGAAGCTGTATTTTACATCCGATCGTTTTGAAATTTAGAATGGTAGAGTTTCTTGATCCATGAACCAACACTACCGAATTTAAATAAAATCGGTTAAGATTTAGCTATAGCTCCCATATATATGTTTCGTCCGATTTTGCTCTTTAGTCCTGTAGAAGCTGTATTTTACATCCAATCATTTTGAAATTTAGATTGGTTGAGTTTCTTGATCCATGAACCAACACTACCGAATTTGAAGAAAATCGGTTAAGATTTAGCTATAGCTCCCATATATATGTTTCGTCCGATTTGGCCCTTTAGTCCTATAGAAGCTGTATTTTACATCCCATCGTTTTGAAATTTAGAATGGTAGAGTTTCTTTATCCATGAACCAACACTACCGAATTTGAAGAAAATCGGTTAAGATTTAGCTATAGCTCCCATATATATGTTTCGTCCGATTTAGGCTCTTTAGTCCTGTAGAAGCTGTATTTTACATCCAATCATTTTGAAATTTAGAATGGTTGAGTTTCTTGATCCATGAACCAACACTACCGAATTTGAAGAAAATCGGTAAAGATTTAGCTATAGCTCCCATATATATGTTTCGTTCGATTTGGCCATTTAGTCCTATAAAAGCTGTATTTTACATCCAATCGTTTTGAAATTTAGAATGGTAGAGTTTCTTGATCCATGAACCAACATTGCCGAATTTGAAGAAAATCGGTTAAGATTTAGCTATAGCTCCCATATATATGTTTCGTCCGATTTTGCTCTTTAGTCCTGTAGAAGCTGTATTTTACATCCAAACATTTTGAAATTTAGAATGGTAGAGTTTCTTGATCCATGAACCAACACTACCGAATTTGAAGAAAATCGGTTAAGATTTAGCTATAGCTCCCATATATTTGTTTCGTCCGATTTGGCCATTTAGTCCTATAAAAGCTGTATTTTACATCCAATCGTTTTGAAATTTAGAATGGTAGAGTTTCTTGATCCGTGAACCAACATTGCCGAATTTGAAGAAAATCGGTTGAGATTTAGCTATAGCTCCCATATATATGTTTCATCCGATTTGGCTCTTTAGATCCAATATTTTTTATATCCTACACCACACTGTGGTACAGGGTATTATTTAAGTATAAAATGTCCCAAAAGTAAATTTATGTAAACAATTTATACATGAATTACAAAATTTATATATCAGAGTTATTCAACATTACGAGAGTGGTGTAGGGTATTATATAGTCGGCACCGCCCGACTTTAGCCTTTCCTTACTGTTTTAAATTATAATCATCATGTTTTTATACAGACGTCACATGTTTTGCATTTGTATGTGAAGTTATCACTGCCAAATGGGGAAAATAACATAATGGTGTTTTCTTTTTCTATATAATGTATTTTTAAATGTTCAATCATTCATAAAATTGGATTCAGAAATTTTGCATGTTTAGCTAACGATTTTCTCTTTAATGCACAAAATAACTGTTTATTTATTCATTATGGAAAAACGACTATACATACACTACATACACCCATTTACGGTCTTCTGCATTGTTTTTGTTAAAGTAATAAATTCGTAAACGCACAGCAATTCCAATTCAATTCAACAAACATCACTGAAACTCTCACAATTTTTCTCAATTTTGCGAACAAAAAGTGTCTTAATTATCCTCTCGCAGTTAAAAATGATCTCCTTACTTAAAAGATAAATAATTCTAAATTCAACGTTACCAAAAAACAGGACTGAAAATTAAAATTATATTTTCTTTACAAACATGACATGAGAATTTCCAAAATTTTAAGGAAAACATTTTACAAACTATTAACATCAGTTTTGATTATTGTTCGGCTTGAGGTCCTTTTTTTGTAATTAAAAAACGATTTGATCTTTTTTTAATTATTTATTTTTATTTTCCTATATTTCGACCAACTTCGTTAGTCATCATCAGGGAGTTTTAATCTAATACAAAAACACGAAAAACAGATTCAAAAACACAATTATTTAATTAATAATATTTTTAACATACAATATTAAATTTCGCTTTTAAACAGTTCGACTTGCTTGAATGTTACTTGTCAACTACAATTTTTTTCGTCCGTGCTTATTAATTATATTTCTATACATCTGAGAGCATTTATCTGTGTCTGTCTTATAGTTAAGTCTCTTCTCTGTCGGGATATTTGTTATAAAGAGCATCTCTAATGTGTATCGTTTGTATGGATTTTTCTAATAATACACCTACATTATTGAAGTCAGGTTTGTGTCCAGTTAGTGTGCAATGAGCTGCCAAAGCCGTCTTCTGCTCCAATGGTTTTTCCATAGCCTTTTGGTCCGATTTATGTGACGATAATCTAGTTTTATGTTTAGTCCTTGTCGGCCCTACATATACCTTTTGGCATACGTCGGATTCGTCACCATTGCACCTTATCTGATATACCAAATTTGATTTGTCTTCTTTTTTCAGCTTTTGTGTTTTTTTCAGGTTGTGTTTTGTGTCCTAAATGCTAGTTCGATTTTATTTTTGTCATATATGTTAGAATTTTTAAATCGTTCAGATAGTCCCGGTATATAGGTTACAGACTTATATATTCTTGGTTCTCCGTTATTATCTTTCTTGTCCTTTTTCATCATCGCTCTTCTTAATAATTCGTTTATGGTTCTTTTCGGAAATTCATTCTTGGTCAATATATTTTTTATTCTATTTTTATTGGTTTTGTGAAATTCTACGTCACTAATGGTCAGTACTCTGGATATGAAATTAGTCGCTGTATTTATAATAGTCCTTCTTGGGTGTTTGGAGTAAAAGTTTATTAGTCTTCCAGAGGCTGTCGTCTTTTGGTACCAATCCATTTTAAGTTCGTTTCCTCGTCTGATTATCAATGAGTCCAAATAAGGTAGCTTGGTGTCAATTTCCTTTTCCATTGTGAATTGAATGCATCTGTTGAATGAATTGAGCGTATCCATCATGTTTTCTACGTCATCTCTTCTCATTATCGCGAACAGGTCGTCCACTTATTTTGTTAATAATTTAGGTTTATATTTCATATTTCTCATAGTGGCTTCTAATAATTCTTCCATAACAATGTCTGCTATCACTGGGGAAGCAGGTGAGCCCATTGGTAAGCCTTTTAGTTGTCCATATAATTTCTCTTCATATTTGAAGTACCGGGTATCCTTAATGCAGAAAGTCAGTATTTTTATGAAAAGGTCCTTTGGTATTCGTGTATATTTCTCCAAATCGTCCCATTTCTCGTATATGATCCTTATAGCTAGCTGTACTGGTATGCTTGGGAACAAGGAAACCACGTCAAAAGATATGAGTATGTCGTCGTCCTCCAAACGTATGTGTTCAAGTTTTGATTTTAGATCTATTGCATCTCTTATATTGTATTTTGAGTCCTTCGTCAGGTTTTTAATAATGTCAACTAAATATCGGGAAAGTCCATGTGCTGGTGAATCAATAGATGAGCATATTGGTCTCAATGGTATTCCGTCCTTGTGTATTTTAGGTAGTCCATAAATTCTAGATGGTAGGGCAGTTTTATTCGTCAATTTCTGCTTTTCTACGGTGTCGATTATATTCATATTGAATAATGTATCTACTAAAATATTGTTTTTATGTTGGAGACTTGTTGATGGATCCTTTTTCAGTCGTCTGTATGTACAAATGTCTTTTAAGATATCGTTCATTTTGTTCATATAGTCTGTTTTCGTCATTGCTACGGTCTTTCCTCCTTTGTCAGCATTTAGTATTAATATGTCCTTGTGTTCCCTAAGAAATTGTTTGCTTTGGTTCACTGTGTCAAGTACTATCCTATATCTTTGGTTCAGTTCTCCTTTTTCTAAATGGTTTTCTACTAGTGATGTGAGTTTCCCTCTTCCGAACTCCTGTTGTTCTCTGTTTTCAATTGTTTGGATGCAATCCTCTCCCTCTGCAATACAATTGAACAATGGGAATGTTGCATGTGTGTTGGGCAATGCGTATTTTGGTCCCAGTGAGAGGATCCATTGTATGCTCTTTGGTATGTTAGTGTTTGTTGTATTGAACAACCAATCTGTGTTCTGTTTTATGTTCATCTCTTTGTTTTTGTTGTCTCTGAGAGTATTGAGCTTTTTAATGTGTCTCGTTTTGTTACAGTTCAGATAGGTATCGTATAGTGTTTTTTCGCTCTTGAAGAACATTTCTCTATAACTATCTTCGAGTAGATTGTCTATTTGTCTCTTTGCTTTCTCCAGCATTTCTTTTGCTGTGTGTATCTTTGTGTTTTTGTTGTGTTAGTAGTTTTAATATAAAGCGAAATTTAATATTGTATGTTAAAAATAATATTGTTTAAATAATTGTGTTTTTGAATCTGTTTTTCGTGTTTTTGTATTAGATTAAAACTCCCTGATGATGACTAACGAAGTTGGTCGAAATATAGGAAAATAAAAATAAATAATTAAAAAAAGATCAAATCGTTTTTTAATTACAAAAAAAGGACCTCAAGCCGAACAATAATCAAAACTGAATACTCAACAGGTCAACGATCAAAAACATCAATAAACTATTAAAATTTATACTTGAGCTAATGACAGTTGTACTACAATCAATTATTATTTCTTTATTTTTATTACGTAACGTTAAAGTCAGCATGGCATAGTGTTATGAAAAACTTATAATAGAAGTAAGGAATTTTACTTTAAACTATTGAAAATTTCTTTGAAATCAAGTAAATTTTCATAAATTGAAAGAAATGTATTCTTCAAACAAAGACATATTAAATCTTTGATTTAAGGGCAAAATTGTTTTTAATTTCAGGTCACTATTTTGTGCAGTGTATTTATCACTCAACCCAATCAAAAGTTATTCATAAAACAGTAAAGTTCATTCGATTTGCATAATAAAGGAATTCCACACAAATTTGAAAAATACATCAAACTTTGATCGCCTCTTCTGAAAAACTACCTTTTTGCACTTAGCATAGTTTAGAATGGAAGTATCGATATATTAACAAAAACATTTTTTAATTTTGGAGTATTTTTTTAAAATAATCCAACGGATTTTACAAATAATTCCGTTGTTGTGAATTAATTTCATCAAAGTCCGCGAAAATTATGTGGTTTCGAAATTAAAATTTACAATCATAGAACATATGCGCTTCTATCAGCATATTTAAAAATATTCGCTATAGCTTATTGTCATTATTCTCAAAAATATAGCGTATAAAAACAATTTTTAATTGAAAAATTAAAAATTGTCCGCATATGGACGATTTGTGTAACCTATAGATAATTAAGCTGACAAACGAACGGTATAAAATCAATTTCTAAGTAATATAATATAATTTTTATAATTATATTTTTTTTGGTCTATATATATAGTACAAACTGAACATGTTTGAAAGTAACATGCTACTCGAAAACAGCTTAGCTGCAGAAAAGAAAGTTGGAAAAAATCACCCTTTATTTAAATACATGTGTTTGCATCACATAGTTCTTCGATTTTTCAAGCTCGTGGTATTTTTTGAGTGCTTTATTTATTTTTTCAAATCGAAAATTATATTTTTACATCCTATTTTTGTTAAAAAATCAGAAACAAAAAAAAATGATTGTGACAGCGGGCGTGGCACCGCCCATACAACCTAAAATTCAAATATGAAATATTCGAATACTATTGGAGCAAAATTCTCGAAATGTTCTATGTGTGACCTTGGTACCAGTAGGCTTTACAGGACTAAAAACGGGGAAAAAGTGAAAGAGGGCGTGGTACCGCCCACACAACCTAAAATTCAAATATGAAATATTTCGAATACTATAGTAGCAAAATTCTCAAAATTGGGTATGTGTGACCTTGGTGCCAGTACGCGTTATGTAGTTGAAAATTAGGGTGATCGTGTTAGTTGGCGTGACATCGCCCACTCAAACTGAAATTTAAAAATGCTATATTACGAGCATTATTGCGGTAAGAGTCTCCAAATTTGGTATATGTGACATTGGTACCAGTATGCGTGATGGAACGATAAACTGGTGTGACAGTTATAGTGGGTGTCACCGTCCGCACAACTTGAAATCTACAAATACTATATTTTAAGTACTATCGCATAAGATCGGCAACATTTAGTACTTGTGCCTTGGTAGCAGTACGCATGTTTGAGCCAAAAACAGGTGTGATTGTGACAGTACCCTGCAGTTCTTGAGACTAGCGAAAGATTAGCGATATGATTAATTACCAAAAACTACCACTAGCTACCCGCAATACTATTTAGTGGCGAATTTAACATGGGGATGTCATTGGAGGTAGTCACTGGTCACTACTCTCTGGATAACCTTGCGCCTACGAATTCGCTACCGACCTATGACCAACGAGTCAGGAGTGTAATTGGAATTGTTACATCAGTAGTGAAATCTACCTAGTGAGTTCGGTATAAAGATGAATGAATTCTCTTAACTTAGAATTTAATAAAGAATTGAATACATTAAATAATATTTTAATATATTTTTTCATATTTATTTAAAAATAATATCTTATTTTAAAGTAAATGAAAAACGTCGATCGATTTTATCTCCTCGGCCCTTGGTATGGGACTGACGCGAGCATAAAACACGAAAGCAATAATGGAAAACAAGAATATTTCTGGCTCGGATATACGGCACATTTTTTGTAAGTTCGTTCATTCCTCTGCCGTTGCACAAAATTGATGATACATACTGATAAGAATTGGTTTGTTTGTTTTGATTTTAATCCCTTGTGTTGGAAACTTCTGAGTAACGAATTCGTAGGTGAATATGCAATCGATTGTGGATCAAAGGGCGCGATCCCCGGCATAGCCAGTGACAGCTAGGTAGTTACCCAAACTTTTCACTGGCGAAGCAACTGACTATTTTTGATCAGGGGTTACCTAAAATACTGCAAGGTAGGCGTGGTACCACCGACACTACCAGAAATTCAGACCAAAATTCTCGAAATTGGTGTGTGGAACCAGTGCTGGAGCAAGAAACTGGAGTGATAGTAACAGTGGGCGTGGCACCGCTCACACAACCTGAATTTTGAAACATGACATCTGAATATATATAATATTTCCTGCACTATTGCAGATATCCTGTAAAAATGGGTGTGTAACCTTCGAACCACAATCAATGATTGAACCAAAAACTGGCATCGTATTAACAGTGGGTACTCCTACACAACCTGAAATTTCAAAATTCAATATTTCGATCACTATATCAGCCATGGTTTCGAATTTTGGCTGTCTGGCCTTGGTACCAGTAGGGGTAATGGAGCTACAAACAGGAACGATGGAAACAGTTGGCATGACCCATATAAATAAAAAATGTAGAACGCATTATTTGAAATAGTATTGCGGCGATATCTTTGCAAAAGTGAGTGATAAGGGCGTGGCGCCGCCCATACAACCCAGGATGTGAATTTGAAAAATTTCCAATATCATTGCAGGACAGTTTTGAAAATTTGCATGAAAATAGTGTCGATGGATTCCGTATAGTGCTGTTGATAGCACTATACGGAATCTGATTAAAAAGCTCATCCGTGGAAGTATCTGGCATACGACACGCTTGCTGAAAACGAAATATCTGGAGATCATTATATCTAGATTGACGCTTGACCAAGTGTGCCGTACCGTGCCTTGACCACTGCCGTAATATCAAGAGTGTGAATATACTATACGGTTATTGTTATATGGTTACATTACTAAAATTACATTACTTAAAAATTTTTATTTGTATGAAATTTTACACGCAGTGTTTTGCAGAATCAGAAGAAAAATGTCCAAAATTGATAGACCTACCTTAATATTTCGTCCATAGCTTGTTCAAATATTGAGTCTCCAAAAATTCAATTACTGTTTTGGATTTGTGGGAGTCTGCTGCAATTATGCGCAAATTTGAGAAAATCGATACAGTTCATACAAAATACAGTTTAAAAAACCAGTAAGGAAAGGCTAAAGTCTGGCGGTGCCGACTACATAATATCCTACACCACTCTCGTAATGTTGAATAACTCTGATATATAAATTTTGTAATTCATGTATAAATTGTTTACATAAATTTACTTTTGGGACATTTTATACTTAAATAATACCCTGTACCACAGTGTGGTGTAGGGTATAAAAACGATTGGATCTAAAGAGCCAAATCGGATGAAACATATATATGGGAGCTATAGCTAAATCTTTACCGATTTTCTTCAAATTCGGCAATTTTGATTCATGAATCAAGAAACTCTACCATTCTAAATTTCAAAACGATTGGATGTAAAATATAGCTTCTATAGAACTAAAGGGACAAATCGGACGAAACATATATATGGGAGCTATAGCTAAATCTTAACCGATTTTCTTAAAATTCGGTAGTGTTGGTTCATGGATCAAGAAACTCTACCATTCTAAATTTCAAAACGATTGGATGTAAAATACAGCTTTTATAGGACTAAAGGGCCAAATCGGACGAAACATATATATGGGAGCTATAGCTAAATCTTAACCGATTTTCTTCAAATTCGGCAGTGTTGGTTCATGGATCAAGAAACTCTACCATTCTAAAATACAACTTCTATAGGACTAAAGGGCCAAATCGGACGAAACATATATATGGGACCTATAGCTAACTCTTAACCGATTTTCTTCAAATTCGGGAATGTTGGTTCGTGGATCAAGAAACTCTACCATTCTAAATTTCAAAACGATTGGATGTAAAATACAGCTTCTATAGGACTAAAGGGCCAAATCGGACGAAAGATATATATGGGAGCAATATCTAAATCTGAACCGATTTCAGCCAAATTCAAAAGCGATCTTAACAGCTGCAAAATACTCTAAACTGCAAAATTTCAGAACGATCGGAGTGAAATTGCGACCTGTAGTCGACGAACAGCTTTACATGGACAGACGGACGGACGGACATGCTTAAATCGACTCAGCTAGTGATTCTGAGTCGATCGGTATACTTTAAGGTGGGTCTAGCTGTGTTATTTTCAGGTCTTACAAACATCTGTCGAGAAACAAACTTATAATACCCTGTACCACAGTGTGGTGTAGGGTATAAAAAGCCAAGGGTACATCCGCTATAAATTGAAATTGTATTAAAAAAGTGCGTATACAATTGCTGCAGCAGTTTTTAAAGATCTTTCTACAATGCCAATGACTTCCAGTTAGCATATACAGAAATAAAAAAAATTGTCACTTTTCCTGAGCCTTTGCTAAACAACCACCACGAGTCGATAAATTTAAGTTTTATAATAATTTTTGTAATAATAAGTGCAGCATTACTTCTCTATGTCACAAAATAATCATACAATATTGAATAATAATAAACGTTTATTATATACTTCCAGTTGACGAGAAACTACCTATTTCATCCAAAATACAAATGGAGCTGTTTACTTATCGATGAGACAGATCGCAGTCCAGAAAATGCATGGCTTGTTTTTTTGGGATATATATATTTTATAAATAAAATCATCGATTGCCTTGACACGGTAAGCAAACAAATTTCAGATTTGCAGTACCATAAGGAAATAACATATTGTTTTATTAAATATATTTTATGTAGGTATTCTTCGTGCTGACCAAAAAGTACAGTCACATTTCATTTCTTCATGTCTATCATCATGGCACCATGGTTTGGGCAGGTTTTGTCTATATGAATGTCATTTTTGGTAAGGTATAATGCATAATACAGGGTGGCCAAAACTGACCGAAGGGGTTTGAGTTCATTATAAATTTTTACTCAACAGATAATTATATTTTTTTAAAATACAGTATATTAATGATGAATATTTTTAATTTAATTATCAAAAATTATATCTGGCAATTGGTGGCCATTTGCTGATTCGCGTATTCATGCTCGTTCAATAGTGTAATGTTCCATTTTAAAATCGTTTTTACAAAATACTAAAAATAAATAAAAAACAGTATGATATTAAGAATTTATAAGACTTTCAAACTCCTTCGGTAATTTTGGGTCACCCTGTATAAGATCTAAGTGTAATATACATATTTTTACCGAATATATCAAATGTACAACGATATTAAATTGAATGTTACACACAGTGGGGTTAATTCCGATTGAAAAAGCGGTGCTAGTATTACAGTCCCTAGATACTTGTAGCATAGGAGTAACGTTCAAGAGATACGCAGTTGTAGCGAGAAATTATAACGGGGTGACAAAGTATTTAAGCAATTCTGTAACTTTGAAACCTCTAGACGAATATGTATTGTTATCCCCTCACCTTAGAGAGATGGGTATATATCATTTGCTACGAGCCAAAAGTGTAGCACATCGAAGGAGTGACCTAAGACCCCAAGTATGTTTGTCATATGAGCAGTGTCCGTCCGTCTGTCTGTCTGCTGGCTGGTGCGCACGTTAACTCTCGAAAGGATTACCCGATTGAATTCAATGTTGGTATGCCGTAATATGTTTCTCTATATCCGGTTAAGTTCGAAGATGTCCTATATTGGTCCACTCGTTCAAGTACCTCCCCCACAAAGGGTTAATATTTAGTGAAATGTTGGTTCTATTATCTTTGCTTGATAATAGTTTAATTAAAACAAAAAATAAATAAATTTAAAATTTTTTGGGACTGATGGTGAGGGGATTCGTTAGTTGGTTTACCCGACTGAACTTTATTACTTGTTTAAACTAGCGAAAGCAATTTGGTATGTAATAATATGTTTTTTTATCTCAGCCTAACTTTGGTGAATTTTGGTCAACTCCTTCTAGAGTAGTGCAATGTCTTTTAAGTATTCATTGGATTCATTCAAACACAACATTCCCAAAACTTCGGCAGCAAACATATATTTTATTTTAGACAACACTTTCAATGACTATATAATGACAATTTTTTCGACGTTCTGTCATCTCCCTCTCTATGTACTATTTTACATTATTCTCAAAGTGAGGGTATACCTTAGTCGGTTAAACCGATTGAAATTTTCTAAATTGTTGTAAATATTTATAAATACAAATATATTTTAATCTCAATCTCTCCTCATTTCAGCTTCACATTTCGCGATAGTTGAATATCTGAATACCCTGGTTCATGCTTTAATGTATTTCTACTATCTGGTGGCCTCTTTAAAGCTCGACATTGATCTGAGTGTGTGGAAACGACGTTTAACGCAGTTCCAAATAGTGCAATTTATCTACAACATCCTCAAAATGAGCATTGCCATTAGCAACAATTGGTGCGGACTCCCCATGTCCTGGCTGTGGACGGCTTTTGCTGAAAATTTAACCATGCTTGGATTATTTTCGAATTTCTATTATAAGTCTTATATTGCAAAACGCCCAAATGCAGCAAAACGATCTTCAAAAACAAAATAAAATTACTGAAAGTCACTAAATACGGAAATCTAAACAGTTTTTTTGTTTCTGTAACAAGAAACTTCTACAGTATATTCATACCAAATCGGAAGGTACATAAATATAGAGACTTTATGATTTGGGGAGTGTGGCCACCACGGATTTAACGATTTTACCGATGTTCCCCAAACTTGGTGGTAAACGGAAAAAGGAAATTTGATCCCGGCTTTTAAATTTTATAAATCCTAATATTGTGATCGGAACTCAGGTTGTTTACGCCGAATGCGTGTAAATAAAAGAAGGTTAATAAAAACACGATTAGTTTCAATGTAATATAAATAAATGGCCAAGTGCCACAGGTTTATTGATATTAAGGATGTGGAAGGCAACAAAATTTACTTTTGCTTAGGATTGGTATTGTACAGCGAGGTACTTATTTATGTAGGTCGAGCGATACGATACTGAGCGATACGAAAGTCCAAGATGGAGTGAGGTGGCGGCATAAGCTAAACAAAAAAGCGATTAGTTACTCTTAGAATCTGCAAAGCTAATATTACAAGGCTGTAGTAATGAGGAGTATGCAGATTCTAACGAATATGTATGTGTGTGCGATAAATAGTACAATTTGTGCACGGAAAGAAATACATTACTTCATCGAAATTAGAGAAAACAACCATAGTTAAACATTGCCGGCCACCTTGCAACATCAAGGGGATGTTGTAACTTAATTAAGTAAATCTAATAAAAATAACGTATAGTGCAGAAGTGTTTCAAAGTGAGTATTTCATTTTATTTCAATTCAATTAATTCAATTAAATTCAATCCGATTTCTTATTAAAGTTCTAGTTTTTTTTTTTTTCAATATACAATTTACATGTTACGAAAAGGCCATTAGGGACCCCGCGGAACGAAAGGTCCAATAGGAGCCTCCCTGACGAACGAGAATAAGGGCCATATCGGACCCCGTGATTGTATATTGCATAGTCCAGAGAGCACCCATCCAAACATGGTATTGTGTGCCACAGGTAAACCAGGAGTTGTCTGCATGCGGCTCGTTACGATTTTCGAATAGACTTCCGGACCAAACACCAAAGCTAAGCGAACCCACTTTATAAAATTGTGGGTCGGCCAGGGGTAATCCGAGGTATGATTCTTTAAGCCTTTCTGGAACCGGCGCAGGGGGTGTAAATACATGCCCAAGATCGCAAACCTTAGCCATTAATGTTAGGCGCTGTTCGGGATCGTAGGCAGCCGCTACCGTTATGCGACAAAACTGCTCCCCATCAATAGACGTAAGTGGCAGTCCATTAACCAGGGACGAACACACCTGGCTCTGTCTTCCGCAAGGGTCAAGCACCGCTCGGACGGGCACGGACGAGGTAGTGGACTTTAAATGTACCACCATCCTTGGCGACAACGATACCACGCCAATTAGGGGTAAGTTGGAAGGGTGGTCTTTTTTGGATTTTGGACTCGGACCGGACCATCAAAGTTAGACTTTTTACCTATGCCTGGCGGCGTTGACCCAAAGTTCGGTGTATGAAAGGGTGGGGGAACGAGCTAATCTATCGTTCATTCGTATTACGCCACTTTCATCTAAAAAGGGATTCAAGGTCACAAGGGAGCTTTTAGAATATAGCGGTTTCTTATCTATCAAAGCCTGATACTCATCCGCATAATTCACTTTTTGAGCAAGAACAGTCAAGCGAGTTCGAAATTCCCTTATTTCTGACGCAGAAACACACGAATTGGAATATTGGTGCTGGCTCCTATAATTAGGATGAGTTCTTCGGATAAACCTCCACATGTAAGAAATTACCCGGAGAGCATAAAGTACCTTAATGTTTGGCTTCCTTAACAAGGACGACTCGTTGCGAAAGAATTGTCCTAAAACGTTCCCACGAGATTTTCCGAGACATCTATTCGTATTCAATTCGATCTTAAGCGGAAGCGTCACGATGTATCTACCGTCCGAATCCCTACGTGTAGTCCTAACATAATTTTCCTCACAATTACAGTCACAAGGTGACAGCATATTTTTCCTTGGGACTTTTTCCAATTCCCAGAAACGCAAAAGAGTCTTATTAAGACAATCCTCGTCGGATATCTGAATGGTAGCAGCGAAAGTTCGAACCTGTGAAGCTGGAATAGGACCAGTGACAAGCCAACCAAATATAGACTTTTGAGCAAGCAGAGTTCCAGACAAAATCGGAATGCTACCTTCCAGTAAAATTCTTGGGTACAAGTCCGCGCCTAGCAAAATATCTACAGGCCGAGAATCGAACAAATTAGCATCCGCTAAACGAAGATCTGGCATCTGGGCCTTGAAGTCCGATGTGACTTGAAAAGATGGCAAATCTCCAGAAATGGAGGGTAAAACTAAAGCTGATGTCTCTAAAGTGACCGAAGTGTCGAGAGGGCTTCCAATCTTCAGGGTGCATATTTTCTTGGATGTGGCCGAAACCGCGCAATTAACACCTGAGATGGTGGCATTTGTGGAATGAACAGGGAGTCGCAAACGATTTTGAAGTCGCTCGTTGAGAAAAGAGGACTCAGAAGCTGGATCAATCAATGCCCTAATAGGATATGAGACACCATGGTGGACGATATTCACCATCGCCGTTCCCAGAAGAACAGCTTTATTCTGCGCAGCATGAAAAACTTGGCGCGATACGCATCCAGCTGATGTGGATGGTTCACAATGTTTGAGTGGAGGAGCGGAAGGATTGGTTGTACTAGGTCTAAAAACTGGAGGATTTGCGCGGGTTGTGTTTGCCACTAGAGCTGAAGTACTCGCAGTGGCCTCGTCGCGATGCAGTAAGGTATGGTGAGTTTGATTGCATTTGGAACAACGACGTTTACTATCACACCTTTACCTCGTGTCCCTTGCGAAGATAGTTTACACATAAACGATGACGTTTGACCGTAGTAAATCTAGCAGAGGGCGAGAAACTTGAGAACCGTGGGCACGCGTATATTTTGTGATTTTGATTGGGGCATAAGATGCAACCCATGTTGGGAGAAGAACGAGAAGATCCCGACGAAATCGCATTAGAAAAATGGGACTGGACCTTACTGACATTAGAGCGCCTTAGCTGTTCAACTCCTCTCATACCGTGCAGACACATAAGGGTTCGAATTCTTTCCGTCAGGAACGCATCCAACTCTTTCCACGATGAAAGAGCTGATTTGTCCTTCACGCTTTGCTCCTATAGAGTTTGCGTGAGTTTAGGCAGCCTGTGCAGACAAACAAATACTATGATCGGATCCCAATTGTCCGTCGACACCTCGTAAATGGACATCGCCGATAGACACCCATTTATTCCGCGTTGGATTGATTTCAGTCCTGAACTAGTTTCGGTTTCAACCACCGGAAGCGAAAACAGAATTTTTAATTGATTATGAACTAGAAGACACGGATTGTAATATGTATCTCTCAAAGCTTTCCACGCTAGAACAAAACTACGATTTATTAGTGGAAACTTCGAGACTATCTCGCGAGCCTCTCCACTGGTTTTCCGCACCAGATGACACAACCGCTCGATGTCGCTCAATCGACTATTGTTGATATAGACTGCTGTAAACAAGTCTCTAAACGTGGGCCACGATAAGAAATCGCCCTCAAAAATGTCAGTGTCACACGGAGGGAGCGCAAAATTGTGCACTATGTCCCCGGTTGGCTACACATTAACATTACCCGAGCTCCTACTATCACTGGAACCATTTAATATAGTGGAAAAATCAACTTGAGTACCTATCTCACGAGATGCGTGGGTCGACGTTAGGGTAATCAAAAACCGCACCGGTTAACCATTTAATCGGTTTCTATTTAAAAACCGCCTATCGGTTTTCGGTTTTTCTGCATTTTCGAATAACTCGAACCGTCGGTTTTTTCAACTCGGTTTATTCGTCTTTTCGGTTTTTTGAAACCATTATGAAATGATAATGAAAATATTATTTTTGAAACAGGAACCTACCTAAAATTTTGAAAACATCAATATAAAAACCGTTGACATAATGTATATGTATTTATACTGTTTACATTGCTAACTTTCCTATAGACTTCGTCTGCATATTTTATCAAGGGTCTAGGTGATTATTGCAGTATAGAAATTAAATAACAATCCTTTCTAATTGAAATGTAGGTATAAATAAAAATACATATGTCCAGTTTCACATTTCGACAAGTTTTCATCTCTTGAGTATGCTCAAGTCAGAATCCGCTACTACTGATAATATATGTATATAATCGGTTTGCCATTTGTATGATGGTAAAGGCTAAGATTTTGCTGATCTTTACTATTAGTCAAGTTTTATAAAAATCACTAGCATTAACCCGGTGCACTTCGCAGCCCCCATCTTTTATTTATTTTCTGTTTAGGGTACTGTAAAATAGTTTTAACTTATTACATATGGTACAAAATTAAGAAGATTTGATTACTTTTATATTTTATTTTATAAAATACGACCCCTCGTTTCATTTCTAGTTTGTGTTCCAAGAGTTACCCTGACATCATGGTACAATATTTATCGCTTTTCCCACTGTACCTCTGAACGTTGAAAAACTATTTTTTTGGTTCATACGTTAGCAACTTTCCCCTAGTTTATTTTCCAATAGCTACATTCACACCCTGGTACAATATAAAACCATGTTTGTCCCACTGCGTCTATAAAGGTACGAATTTAAAAATCTAAAGTGAATAGCTCCATTGTACCACATTTAACCGTTTGTGTGTCATAATTAACCAATTTTGCACGATTGTACAATATTTAAAAATGATAATTGATATTTCAAGATCAAAATTCGCAAGCTTATGCCGTATTTCAACATCTTTGTCCCCTATCTGTGCCATTTATCTAACTTGTTTTTCCCAACGGTTTAAGTAGAAGAACCTATTTGGAAAAAACAATTTCTTAGCTTTGGTTTATGCTTTAAGAGCTGCCTTTGCACTCAGGGACCACATTCAACACCTTTTGCACCACTGTTCCATATTAAACACTGTAGTACGAATTTTTATACATATCTGGGACTATCTTTTCCCCTTTTTTCCCCACATACCACATTTAATCGTATTTAACTTTTTTTGCTTCACCGTACCATATTTAACCCTTTTTGCTCCACTAAACCATATTTAACACATTTTCTCCCCTCTGTAACATATTGAACAATTTGTGCCTGTCCCAACTGCATAATCATAATTTTAACCTTTTTGCACCACAGTGCTAGCAAAAGCATACATTTTAAAAAAAAAAAAAAACATTCTTATTTCATATTTAACTTACCATCTCTCCCTGCATCCATATTTTTACCCACTGTACTAAATGTACGCTTTTTGACCCACTGTATCGTTTTGGTTCCACTGAATCAGGTTTAAGACCTTTTTGTCCTACTATATTTTGTCCACTATATTTAACCATTTTTGCCCCACTGTACCGTAGCTAACACATTTTTGCCCCACTATTCCATAGTTAACGCTTTTTGCCCCACTGTACCATACTTAACCTATTTTGTTTCACGTTACCATATTTTACTATTTGTGCCCACTGTAACCATTTGTGTCATACTGTACCATATTTAACCATTTGTGTCCCACTGTACCATAGCTAACACATTTTTGTCCCACTGTACGATTTGTAACCCATTTTGTCCCACTTTACCATATATAACAATTTTTGTCCCACTGTACCATATTTAACAAATTTTTTGTCTTACTGTACCGTATCTAAAATGTGTCTCCACGCTAGCATACTTAAACCTTTTTCCCCGACTGTAACATATTTCATCATATTTTCTTCACTGTGCAGTATTTAACCGTTTTTGACCACTGTGCTCCTATAACCATATAAACTCTTCATATCTCATGTTTAAGTTCCAATTTTGGCAGATTGTTCCCTTTTTTCCCCATGGTCCATAATTAACCCGTCTTGTCCCACTGTGCCTCTTAAATTTAGAATTACCCAAAATCTCTTCCAATCTCTAGTTTATGTTTCAAAAGTTACCCTGGAACCATTGATCCACGTTTGACATTTTTAAGCCACTTACTATATTTTACACTTTTTGCCCCAGTGTGCCCCGAAAACTGCGAAAAAAAATACACCGATCCGTTGTCATAAACACATACCTCGCTTCAATTTTCACCATTCTAATTTTAGGCTTTGAATTTGGCGGTGGTACCATATTTATACCTATCTGTCCCACTGTGCCCCTAAATTTTTAAAAATCTCTCCTTGTTCTTGTTTACGTCGCAAGAGCTACTCTTACACCAAATTTCATGATTCTAGGTCTTGCTATTTGGATTTACCTGTTGTACCAAATTTTTCCCGTTTCACCCCACTGTGTACGTAAATGTTCGAATTTCGAAAAATCCTGTCATTTTCAGAGTCTACTTCATAAGGGCTACACTCACACCAAATTTCACGATTCTAGCTCTTGTCATTTGAATTTGCCTGTTGTACTACATTTATCCCAAGTTTTCCCTTTTTACCCCACTGTGTACGTAAATGTTCGAATTTCGAAAAATCCTGCCAATTTCTGAGTCTACCTCCTAAGGGCTACCCTGATACCAAATTTCAAGATTCTGAATCATTTCGTTTGTATTTGGCGGTGGTACCATATTTATCCCTTTTTGCCCCATTGTGCAGCTAATAGTACGAATTTCGAAAAATCCCGCCTTATTGCTCGTCTACGTCCCAAGGACTACCCTCCCACCAAATTTCATGATTCTAGCTTCAGCCGTTTGGCCTGGGCGATGATCAGTCAGTCAATCAGTCAGTCAGTCAGCCAGTCACGCAACAATTTTATATATATAGATAATCAATTTTTTTTAAAGAAATCTTTTTAAAAATTTAACATATATATTATAAATATTGCAGAGATTATAATATTATATCATAATAATTGAATCGGAACAATTACATATTATAAATAAAAATATGAAGTGTTTACAATACAATTTTCAAATAAATCTTAATTTAATTGTAATATGGTTGTGAATTGAATTTGCACTACGCTTATTTTACGTCATCTAACAAAATATTAATCATTATATGCAATTTTATTAAAAAAGAAAAAACCGAAAAGAACCGGTTCACCGGTTTTTTATTTTCGATTAAACCGAAAACCGGTTTTAGAGTTAACTTAATTTTCGAAGAAACCGAAAACCGTATTTTCAAAATAACCGGTTTTTTGATCACCCTAGTCGACGTAATCTAATTGTTTAGGGTTTCTGTATTTCGCGTGTCCCCGAGAGGTTGTTGTGCTAGAGAAACAACTGAACTACTCATGGTTGAGTTCATGGACAATCGACGCCCGCGTTTGAAAATTGACAACTTTCTATTAATGGAGGACAAACAATTCATATAAGTTTGGTAGGACACGTCGTATTTAATGTCCGCCAACTCGATTTCCTCTTTCCCTGCATCAGAAGTTTTCAAATACATTTTCCAAACAATTCGCACATTTTTTTATTATTTAACTCCCCGCTACGAACTTCTAGCCCATAAATATCCATGTCCTCATCTTTCAGAAGTCGGAAATACGAATCAAATTTCACTAGAGCTTCTGAGGCTCTAATGAAAACTTCAAGTAAGATCGTTTTCTTTTTCGAAGACGATCGCGAAACAACAAAAATCACCACAAAAATCGGCAATATAAATCAACGCTCTAAAATTCCCAACAAAGGACAATTCAATTTCAAGTAGACCACAGAAATAGGTATTCGAAATTGTCGAGGACGTATCAAATTCGACAAAAAGAATAATCGTGAAACACAAGTTCAAATTAGCCGAACGCGCCAAGTAGCGAAAGATTTGTCAATATAAGATGAAATGAAATTTTCGGATGAATAAATGGTTTGCACAATGTACCGCAGTAAGATTATATATATATATATTAGGCCGGGTCGATTTGTGGGGAGGCAAAAAAGTCGCCATTGCTCAGTGAAAATCGTATTCTAGGGATCAAAATAAGAAACTTTGCCGAAGGAACCATACCTCTGAAACGAATTCTGATGTCCCGGAATTTGGGTCGAACTTTTGGGTAGGGGCAAATTTTGAAAAATCCCACTTTTGACCCATTTAGAGTGCTCCAATCGAGTCCAAATGTATGACCGACTCCCACTAACTTTGGAGGCGCGACCCACCAATGCCAGTGGCACACCCCCTGGGGCTTCCATACATTTGGACTCGATTGGAGCACTCTAAATGGGTCAAAGTGGGATTTTTTCCGGGATATCAGAATTCGTTTTAGAGGTATGGTTCCTTCGGCAAAGTTTCTTATTTTGATCCCTAGAATACGATTTTCACTGAGCACTTCACTGAGTGAAATTGTGAATTCAGAAGTGTGACAATGAAGGTATTTTGAAGCAATATTTTAATTTCGTTTTTGTGAGTAGAAAAGCCATTAGCACAATTTCGTCATCACCATAGACATCATATTTATTAATGTGTTGGTTAATTCTATTTGTTTGGATAGGATAGATATGATCTTCACAACCATTTAAAGAAAATGAGGATTTGAGATGACACAACGCGCCATCTCGTAAATTTTTTTAACGAAAGTTTTTAAAAAAAATGCTTAAATGACAATGCTTTTGTAATAACTGTAGTCTGAAAAGAATGAAAACATTTTTCTACTTTTCTGATCCCACAAAGTACATAATATTACTTTAAATCTATATATGGGCATTTCCAAAGAGATGTGAACCAGAGCCAAAAAAATTAAAGTCTATAAAAGTATGTAGTTTTGCCACTTTTTTATAGGTAATCTACCAAATCTAACTAATTTTACCAAAAATTAT
The DNA here is from genome assembly GCA_963930755.1 of Eudasyphora cyanicolor. Lineage (NCBI taxonomy): Eukaryota > Metazoa > Arthropoda > Insecta > Diptera > Muscidae > Eudasyphora > Eudasyphora cyanicolor. The sequence goes on along the minus strand of OZ005736.1, from coordinate 61,526,593 downwards.
ATTTATTCATAACACATTTTGAAATATTCGAGTGCAAAGTCGAACAATTGCAAAATTTATGTTTTAACCATTTGTATTGTATATTTTTTGATTAATTACACTATACAACAAAATTTTTGTCCAAGGGATGTGGATAACAGTTTCTGGTGCAATTAGGTGTCACAAACACGGAAAAAATATTAAAAAAAAATTTTATGGTATTTTTTTTTAAATTATTTTTTTTAAATTCCAGCTTTCATGGAAAGTACATTCAGTATTTGGACCATAACACTTTTTCCTGGTACAAAAAAAAACATAAAAAATCGAAAAAATTATTTTATCACATTTTTATAAAGCCAGCATGCTAACGAATTGTTTTTAAATGATGTTTTTTGCTTATATTAATTATTATATTATATCGCCATATGTGAGAGAGACATATAAGAGACATTGCATTTGCAATTTATTTTATGAGGATTTATGTCAGACATTATAAAATTATAGAGAGGATTATGGCCGTTCGTAACCCTCCAAAAACATTATATGCAATGTGAGAGCTATATTGGATGACATCCGCTCAGGTAGAGGGTCATTCAACAATATTTGTGGTTTTTTATTTATGAAGTTTCCATTCAGTTACGTCTTTTAGGGGCAAGGATATCCAAGTCGTATATTCAGGTAGTAAAATTATATGTACGCAATACAAAGTAGTACGCGACAGTCTTAAAAAAGTTTATTTAAAAGTCTTTATTTTCAAAAAATCTAAGAAGACATTTTTGATGGGCTTAAAATAACGAAACTGATGAAAGATTTAAATTTCGAATCACATTTGACGTCGTATGAAATTGCAGCATGGAGGTCGTTTAAGCTTGTGGTTTCAAATTTCTTTGGATCCAATAAAAGGCCGCAATATGAAACAATGATTGATGATTTGTTAAAAAATTATGAAAAAATTGGTAAGAAATATATATTTCTATATTTATGTATAAAAACATTCTAACTTATTTTTCGCCTTATGTATTCCAACAAGTGTAAATATGTCCCTAAAAATGCATTTCTTGCATTCTCATTTAAACTTTTTTCCCCGAGAATCGTGGCGACGTAAGCGACGAACATGGCGAAATGTTTCACGATGAAATGAAGTTCATCGAGCGGCGTTACCAAGGGCACTAGGATGAAATAATGATGGGAGATTATATTTGGTTCCTCATTGGAGACACCGATTCCGAAATCTACAAACGTCAAAAAAGAACTCACAATTACTTCTAATGAAATGCACAAGGCATGTAAATAAACTCAAATGTGCATAATATAAATAAAAGTAACAAATAAAAGCCCTCTTTAAACTGAAATTTAAAAAAGATTTTTTGAAATTCTCTTACCTTTACCAAAAGGGCTATAATTTCTACATTGATTTATAGATTTTTGCGGAAAAACTTTGCAGATTCGATTATTGCAAGAAATTGTGATACTGAATAGCATCCAAGAAGTTGTGATTTAACACCATTAGACTATTTTTTTGTGGGGTTATTTGAAGTCATTGGTCTTTCGAAATAAACCAGACTCTCTTCAAGATTTACAAGTCAATATTGAACGTGGCATTCATGAAATACGACTTGATTTAGTGGAAAAAGTGCTCGAAAATTGGGTTCATCAAATTCGGTTCTACAGAAGAAGTCATGGAGGCCAGTTGAATGACGTTTTATTTATAACTTAATTGTATTGATTGTACTTCACATTTAATACAAAACTTTTGAATTTCCTTAACAATAAGTGTGTTTCTATTTCAAAGAAATCATTTCACTCTTATTGCAAAACCCTGTATATAGATTTATTTATAGATGTATGTAATATACAGTAGTGAAAATCCTGGGCAATTTTCACAAATTAGCATATTGCTATATTCGCTGGTATTCTAACACTTCATTTGACTTGCCATCTCTCCAATATGGCAATATATCGAATATGTATTACATGAATAAACACTGCCGAATTCGGGGAAAATCGGTTCAGATTTAGATATAGTCCCCATATATATGTTTCACCCGATTTGACATGTAAGCACTGTAGAAACCGTATTTTATATCCGACCTGTACGAAATTCGGCAGATAAAGTTCTCTTATTACATGAATAAACACTGACAAATTCGGGGAAAATCGGTTCAGATTTAGGTATAGCCCCCATATATATGTTTCACCCGATTTAAAATTTAAGCGCTGTAGAAATCGTGTTTTATATCCGATCAGAATGAAATTTAACATAGAGAGTCTTGTTATTACATGTATGAACACTGCCAAATTGGGGGAAAATCGGGTCAGATTTAAACATAGTCCCAATACATATGTTACACCCGATTTGACATGTAAGCGCTGTAGAAACCGTATTTTATATCCGATCAGTACGAAAATCGGCAGAGAGAGTTTGCTTATTACATGTATGAACACTGTGAAATTCTTATCGCAATGCCCATTTTCGCATTGGTAGGTAGGTGTAGGGTATTATATAGCCGGCCCCGCCCGACTTTCTGTCTTTCCTTACTGGTTTTAAATTGAGATATCTTGCACAATTTGTTAGCGAGAGGGCTGTTATTTCATATATTTCGTCACATAATTACTACAGATCCAACTTTACGAGGTAAATTATGGAGCGGCATGCCAGGCAAATCCAAAGGGTTAATGAATTCAGCGGGATAATTGAGTCTTCATTTTCAACAGTATCGATTAATTTTTATGAATGCAATTCTACCGGAATTTGATTTTGAATCGTCCAATTAAATTCATTCACATTAGCATTTCATTTCATCTTTTGTTGGAGAGAATTGGCAAATGGCCGGTGGAATCGATATTAAACCACTGAGAGTATCTACCGGTATTTGCCCATTTCCCATTCTTATCAGTTCTTTCGAAAAACGCATTCTCTTCTTCTCAATCATTGTTGCTCTTTGTAAACTTCAGTAATGGCTTCTTGATGTCGCGCCCGAGCTGATTTTCGTTCAAGGACCTCTTTCGTGTGATTTTGCGCAACATTTCGGATTAGCGTTGCCTTCTGAGAAAGCCGCCCAATGTTACCAAGACCACTTTTTGGCATCGTAACAAATATCGATCAAAATATCACTCACAAACTTATATTTCACAGATTCACAATAATATATGTATTTCGTAAATGTAATTCTTCATTTGAAACATGGATAAAAATTGCTCAAATTATCACATGAGAATGAAAATATGCTGGTTGTTAAGTGACCAATAGCCTAAATAAATCATGAATCTATTGGCGATTTCTTTTCTGCAAAAAAATGCAATATTTCCGTTGCCCTTTTCCCGAAATCTGGAGTTTTATACCATACATATTTTGAAATAGGAGCCAAGTTTATTTCGAGGGACTGCATATGTTCCACCCAAAAAGTGCAAATATTTTTCAGAATTTCGAGTCGACGGGGCAACATTTTTTTCAGAATCGAAATCACCATAAGTAGCGTGATATTTAAGTCACACTCGTAACAATATGTATGCAAGTTTTCAGCATATTACTTCTAATAGGAGGTCTCAGTGGTCAAGAGGGTACATTTTCGTTGAATAGTTCTACATATTTACAAAGATTTAGGGTTGTTTCATATCGATACCTCCATTTTAAAGCATGCCAAGTCGACTTAGCATGTTTTTAGGGCGATTTATTCCAAATTATATTCAGTCAAAATTTGGTGTTTATTTACAAACCAGTACAAAAATCATGAAACTTTGAAAACTACCTTTTCGCACTTAGCATAGTTTTCATGTTTTTGCTAGCGAGAACTGTCACTGACCAAAATCCAATTGTGTGAAAAGTCAGGGGTATATGAAACACTCGAGTCTATCCACATGCAAAGTTTCAGCATTCTAGCTCTTACAGGAAACTCAGCGACCAAGTGGTCAAAAATCACTTGGTGTAAAATCACATACGTTGGAGATCTGTATGTATGCGCATCCGTTTATAGGCTCATAGTTCCTAAAAGATTTTTGTCAGTACTGAAAGTGCAACAATTGCTTTGGTCACTGCAGTTTGACCTCAGGCTGGACATTGAATTATTTTTGCATCCCCTTTGAGTTATGCAAGTACATTTACATTTTCAGATTGTTAGCTCTTAAATAACTTTTAAAAATCACTAAAATAATTAAAAAATGACGGTACTACCACACTGACCACAGTCAGCGAATTCAAAATTATTTTTCGCTTTTATATATGTCGTGAATAGCACTTCATATTTACAAAGTTTTAGCTTTTGATCTTATAGGTTGCTTCTGAAAGACCAAACACAATACTAAATTTTTTGATAGCGTTATAACTGACCACAGGGCAAAAAATTACTACGTGGGAATTCTGTTGATTATACAATACTCTGGTCTATGCTTGTTCAAAATGTCAGCTTTCTAGATCGTATAGGAGTCTCAGCGGTCAGGTGGTCAGCGCCTCCTGTTGAGAATTTTGCGACCTTTATTTTTCCTAAACCTTCGCGTGGCAATTACGAACAATTCCGCAGAAGGAAGTATCCAATTTGGTCCAGTAGTTTTTATGTTTTAAGCAGTCGAACAAACCACGATTCATTTTTCTTCTATAGTGCTAAAGGGCAAAATCGGAAGAAATATATATTTATATGGCGGCTATATCAAAATTAGTGAATGGTTCTGGAAGCTAGTCGACTATCGACTTTTTCATCAGCCAAATTTCGTTTCAGTAGACTAGGTCGATTAATCGGTATTCGGATTTTTCATAGCCGGTTAAAATAACATTAAGTCATTTTAAAATTTGCTTCGAAATATGTTAAATTGTAGAACATTGGATTGCGATAAAAACTAAATTTAATTATAACACTTTATCCTTTTCCAAAAATGTTGATATATGAGAATATACATGCTACTTAAGTTCATATTTTGTGACTGAAATGAAAATTCTACCCAAGTAAAGCCAAATGGGTTCTAGTTAATGACCGTGTAGATTTAAATCTACCTTACAATTTATTAAAAAATAATCCTTTTTTTGGTTGAGCTATAAATAAAATCCTCATAGAAATCGTGATAATTATAAGTCTGTATAGTAGGATAAAATCAATCAATGTTCCTTCAAAATGAGTTGGTTAGTTTTGGAAATTGGTGATATAAATGGCATGGACCTTAATATTAAGAAATGTAAACGTATGTGTTTTCTAGGTCGAGGGCGATTCCATCTAGATTTAGTCTTCATGGTTCCAATTTAGAAACTGTTGAATCCTATGTGGATCCTGGTATATTAATGGATCCTAAACTCAATTTCAATAACCACATAATTACAATGGCGTGCTTTTGGCGTGCTCGGTTTCATTAAGCGATGGGCTAAAGAATTGGTAGATCTATATGTAACTAGGCAGTTGTATACGTCCCTAGTTAGACCTATTCTAGAATATGAGTCTGTAGTGTGGGACCCCCAATACGGGACTTATGTTGATAAGATTGAATCGTTTCAAAAATAATTTCTATTTTTCGCTTTAAGACATCTTCATTGGAATAGTGATTTTAGTCTTCCACCCTATACGAGCAGGTTCAGTTTGATAAGACCGCCTACTCTTAAGAGTAGACGTATTATGCTGAACACCAACATGGTGCTGAAACATATAAATGGTGAAGTGCCCTCTAATTTTATTCTGTCTAGGATTTGATTGATACCATATACATAGACCTTCCAGATATTACCAGCTATTACATATTGATTTTCAACGTACAAATTATACTTCGGCAGAGCCCATTCGTAGAATGTGCATGGATTGTAACACTGTATATATGTTATAGACATTGATGTAGAAATTGATGCAGTTAGATCTAGAATAATCTATTTTTTAAATGTATTAGTAGAATAATGTTATTTCTGTAGAGGTTCACTAAATGTCTATATACAGAAAAACTTTTGAATTTTTGCATGTGCCGGCTGTTGCAATTTTGCTGTAGCTGATATTTCCACCCTCTACGATTAAAAAAGTCGACCACGAAATAGTCGTTTTTTAGCCACATAATCGATCGTCGACGAAAGTCGATTGCTACTGGTTCACTAATCGGGATCTAAACCGATTTTCTTCAAATTTCGTATTGTCAGCTTGTACATCAATAACTTTTTTCTGCCAAATTTTATACAGATCTGATAGAAAATGTTGCTTATATAGTACATATATGCCAAATCGGAGGTAGATACATGTGGAAGCTTTATCTGAATACGAATTGTCGTTCAATTTCAATACTGATTGTCTTGGCCCAAAATAAATATATATGCAAAATTTCTTTGAGATCGGACTATATTTCCGATCTGCACTTTGATTACAAGAATGCATGCACAAACTGACAAAGATAAATCGATACAGAAAATGATTCTAAGTCGATCGGTATAATAAACGATGGTTTTATATATCTCTTCTCCTTTTGGGTGTCAGAAATAAATGAATAAAATTATAATTACTGAGAATGTTGACCATTTGCAAAAATGTTTTCTAGAAGTTACACTATTTGGACATTCGGTCACACTTTTCAGGAGCCAGCCATTCCATACGGATTACAAACATCTAAAAATGTCCTGAAAAAACATATATATGATCGTCGTTCACTTTGGCAAATAGTAACTTATTTATAAACCTTCCCGTCCATACGTTAGGAATTCTCAACATTTGTATTCCTTTAAAAGAATAGAATTATCTCTGGACCCAAAGATGTTAATAAGAACGACACACATTCATCAAATAAATACAACACCAAAAAAGCAAATCTTACAATGCTTTAAAAGGAGTTGTGCAAATGTGTTGAAAAATAGGTACTTCCCCGGCGCGACAACCCCTTGTTAAATTCATTGGTAAAAATCCAAATTAGAACAACTTCCGGATCATAAGTTGGGCATTTTTATTGCTTCTTTGGATGCTCTTTTTTTTGTTGGGCACCATCTTGCTATGACAGAATAAGCATATATTATTGCTATATTTGAAATGATTACCTTATAAATCCCAAAGTTCGTTTTCAACGAACTAATCTCGTTCAAGTTTCATAAAGATCGGTTGAAAATGTGGATTGTGTATCACATAGCATAAATAATGATATAATATCATAAAAAAGTCCGGAGCCGCTAAAACACTGTCCCCTGGGGACAATTCCGGCGGTGTAGTTTAAAATTGCAGTACAAAATCATTTTTTTTTAAATTTATATAGTCTATTTTTTGACTGGGGAAGCCAATACTGAAATATATTTTTGAGAAAGCGAATGTTCCATATTTGGTTTTTGTGAATGTTCAAAATGAAGCGAATTTTCGTTTCATCCCTGTTACAGAGCACTGTGCAACGCTAGAATGCATATAAAATGTTTCGGGGAAAAAATAGTTAAAACAAAAGTTTCAAAAATTATTAATAATTAAAATGTATTTTCAATATTCGCTATCGCATTGGCAAGAAATATATTTCAATATTCGCTAAACCCCCTTTCGTTACATCCCAGTGAACTTTAGCGGCACGACATTCGCAATGATCAAAAAATTCATAACAAACACAGTTACACAGTGAATTATGGACAACGTGAAATTTATTGATTTTATTAAAAATAGAGTATTCTGTAAGGCCATTGGATACATTTTGCACATCACAAAAATGTGGGTCGTATGTTGACTTTTGTCGGCCACTGTATACCATCTAATTCAAAAATATTTTTTATTTGAAATTTGATTGGAAACAAAACCCCCTTTGTTGATACTGAATCAAGTGTATTAATGTGGTTTGCTACAACATTTGAAACGGTATTATCTAATGTTATGACTTTAGGACTTTCGTACAAATTTACTTCTGTTAGCCTTTTTATAAATTTGTATTCAGTATCAATGTGTTTGGAAGGTTCATCGCAGAACGATACAATCTTTTGAAGACTACTTTCGGTATTTTCTGGGCTGTTAGTTTTCAAGTTAGTAATAATTTTTTTTATTTCATCTCTTATATGGTGAGTTATACGATTTTAAAATTTATTTTCGGATTTGTAAAGCATCCTTCCGAGTTGTTGATGGCTTTGAAAAATTAGAAAGGGTTAGTTGAAAAGAGCCGTTAGATAAAAAAGCTGTGGATATATCAGCCATATTTGTATCTGAGATTGCGCGCCATGAGATTGTAGCCATGTCACTATCAACAACGTCATTAAATATCAAACATGTATTTTTGCTGAGACGCAAATCTCTTCAACGTTACTATCAATGTTAATATCGTTATTGATATTGAAGCGTTCTTCTGTACTTCGTTTTTCATATGTTTTACACTTGATTTGTAAGTTGAAAACTTTTGATTGCAGGAAGGAACACCACATTCATAATTACTAATAGTTCCCAATTGATGAAAATATTTCAAATGTGTGAATAATTGTAGTTGTGTGTACATAAGAAACATTTCAACTTCATTGTTACAATTTATTTATTCATTGATGGAAAAAGTTTTAAATCATTTAGAGCATTAACTACTGTGCTGCATTTTTCTGATTGCTTCAAATTAATTTCTTGTCAATCCAGATATTCTTGCATTGCTCTGGATATTTTAAATGTAAAACATTGAATATTTTAAAATGCACATCAAATGCTGCTACTATAGTAGGTAATATATAAAAAACAGTTCCGTAATATACATAAAAATCCTTTAAATTATCGATTTTAGAACCAACGGCACATATTATAGGCTGCAGAGTCTTTATCTGTTTATACAGTTCATCTACTTTTACCTTAAGTTTTGATTGCAGTTCACAGCTTGTTGGAGCCCAAATCAACAAAGCGTTTCTGGAGTCTGCTTTTGTTGCTTTAGTGAACTTTCGTTTTCCTTGCGCATCTATTACACAAGTTCTACTATTTGGTTTCAGTAGTGAATGCAATAGATGTAAAAGAACACAATTTTTATTTTCTGAAAGAATAGAATATGTTAAACGTGTATTTGCACTGTCTCTTTTGAAAGTTAGTATTAAATGCAAAGATCGGATATATTTGCCAAAAACTTCAAAGTATATTTCATATTTTGGTTTGAATTAACAAGATAATTAATAAAAAATGATAAGGTGGTTAAGAAATATATATACCTGTATTATAAACTGAATCGTTGATTCCCTGTATGAGATCATTATTACTTAAATCTTTCAGTTGATCAACAAGTACTTTAGAAACAATGTTGCAAAAAGCTTTCCATTTAACGTATAAAAGGTTGTCTTTGCCGGGATACAGTGCAGAGAAATCCGAAGTAATCTAAAATTAACATTATTTAATATGAAATCATTTTAAACACATTACAATATTGTTTCCATATGATTGTTTATATGACGGCCATTCTTCGAGTATGTCATTCAGATTGCGTTGTTCCCTTAAAAATGATTTCCTTATGGAAAATGTGTATTCCCATTTAAGAATAAAAATATCATATAGTTCAACGTTATATTTGATCCACTCCTTGAATGTAACTTCATCATTATCTGACAAATTAAAAGGCGACGTGTTTGAATGTTTTTCTATGAAGAATCTCCAGAAAAGATCGCAACAGCTTATAATTGACATTTTTTCTTATTTCTAAGAACAGAAAAACGTATGCAAAAAATTATGTGCGAACATTTTCTGGGATGTGTTCACTATATTAAAAGGGAGCGGAATACCTGGTGACAGTTCTTCTTCGTAATTGTCGGTTGTATCTACAGCTTCGGTTCCTTTACAAAGATTTTTCTCGAAATCTCCGTCTCTCCTAAGTTTCGATATTGCGTTGTGATATTTGTTATACAAGCACCCACCTGTCTTTTTGCCTTTCTGGGGATTGAAATATATTTCCTGATTCACATAAAAAGATAAAAAGGCGGTGCAATAATATACATATATACTCGTAGCATTATTAATTTAAATATAACTCACTTTACATTCTGTTGCAAAGTATACCACAATATTTTCTGCAATTTTTGCAAAATCTTTAGGAGTTGCTGCAATTTGATTTTGAAGCAGATACTCACACACGAAGCGATTAACTTACGGTACTTTGGATCAAGTTTCTTGTTATTTTTGTAAAATTTCAAAATACTTAATCCATTATGAGATTTTTGCAAAATTGTTTCAATGGAATTCTAACAAAACAGATTTACGATTAATTAGGTGTTATTTTTAGAAAGAAAACTTCTATATAGTAACTTTTTAAAGTAATTAAATAAAACGCTGTACCTTCACTTAGAAAATGTTAATAAAATTTAAAGTGCAGCACAATTTGCCAACATGTTGTATGAAATAAAAGTTGTACTCAAGGGATACTCCCTACGGTGTAATATACTGAGACTATGTCGTATCCTTTAATGATCAATTATAATGCTACCATATTTTGTCATTTATATATATAACTTTTAGTACATTGAGAAAAATAGGGGAGGTTCAAAACAGCGAATGTATCTTTGTACCGCATGCTAATAGCCTCACCCGCCACTCGCTCAATGCCCGAATACAAAATTCTGACTTACAACAAAATTTAATAATTTTAAGGATGAACGTTCATACGTATATTACAATTTTACAACATATAGCTTTTTGGGCACTTTTTTGAAGAATGAAAAACATGGAAGTAACTTCCAATTTTCCCGTGATTTATGAGCATGTACGTATTGAAGAAATTGCACTAATATTTCCCGACCAAGTACAAAAGAAATTCATGAAACGAATATAAAACCAGTAATGAAAGGCTAAAGTCGGGCGGGGCCGACTATATAATACCCTACACCACTCTCGTAATATTGAATAACTCTGATATATAAATTTTGTAATTCATGTATAAATTGTTTACATAAATTTACTTTTGGGACATTTTATACTTAAATAATACCCTGTACCACAGTGTGATGTAGGGTATAAAAACGATTGGATCTAAAGAGCCAAATCGGATGAAACATATATATGGGAGCTATAGCTAAATCTTTACCGATTTTCTTCAAATTCGGCAATGTTGGTTGATGAATCAAGAAACTCTACCATTCTAAATTTTAAAACGATTGGATGTAAAATATAGCTTCTATAGAACTAAAGGGCCAAATCGGACGAAACATATATATGGGAGCTATAGCTAAATCTTAACCGATTTTCTTCAAATTCGGTAGTGTTGGTTCATGGATCAAGAAACTCTACCATTCTAAATTTCAAAATGATTGGATCTAAAATACAGCTTCTACAGGACTAAAGGGCCAAATCGGACGAAACATATATATGGGAGCTATAGCTAAATCTTAACCGATTTTCTTCAAATTCGGCAGTGTTGGTTCATGGATCAAGAAACTCTACCATTCTAAATTTCAAAATGATTGGATCTAAAATACAGCTTCTACAGGACTAAAGGGCCAAATCGGACGAAACATGTATATGGGAGCTATAGCTTAATCTTAACCGATTTTCTTCAAATTCGGTAGTGTTGGTTCATGGATCAATAAACTCTACCATTTTAAATTTCAAAACGATTGGATGTAAAATACAGCTTCTATAGAATTAAAGGGCCAAATCGGACGAAACATATATATGGGAGCTATAGCTAAATTTTAACCGATTTTCTTCAAATTCGGCAATGTTGGTTCATGGATCAAGAAACTCTACCATTCTAAATTTCAAAATGATTGGATGTAAAATACAGCTTCTACAGGACTAAAGAGCAAAATCGGACGAAACATATATATGGGAGCTATAGCTAAATCTTAACCGATTTTCTTCAACTTCGGCAATGTTGGTTCATGGATCAAGAAACTCTACCATTCTAAATTTCGAAACGATCGGATGTAAAATACAGCTTCTATAGGACTAAAAGGCCAAATCGGACGAAACATATATATGGGAGCTATAGCTAAATCGTAACCGATTTTGTTCAAATTCGGCAATGTTGGTTCATGGATCAAGAAACTCTACCATTCTAAATTTCAAAACGATTGGATGTAAAATATAGCTTCTATAGGACTAAAGGGCCAAATCGGACGAAAGATATATATGGGAGCTATATCTAAATCTGAACCGATTTCAACCAAATTCAATTGCGATCTTAACATCCGCGAAATACTCTAAACTGCAAAATTTCAGAACGATCGAAGTGAAATTGCGACCTGTAGTCGACGAACAACTTTACATGGACAGACGGACGGACGGACATCGTTAAATCGACTCAGCTAGTGATTCTGAGTCGATCGGTATACTTTTAGGTGGGTCTAGCTGTGTAATTTTAAGGTGTTACAAACATCTGCCGTGAAACAAACTTATAATACCCTGTACCACAGTGTGGTGTAGGGTATAATTACTCCTTCAGAAGGAATGATACGTACACGCTGAAATAATCGCTTCTGTAGTATATTGAAGTATTATGAAACAAACAAATATTATATATTTGGGAAGATCTTATTCTAAACAAATCTGTGTTTCCATCTAAATATTTTTTTATTTGTGACTATCATTTCCTTAACAACGAATTATTTGAATAATAATCGGAAAATATATCGAAAGTTATTTTCTTAGAAAGTATATATAAAATTTCGAAATCGCTGTTCCAAATATATTTTTTTCTATTCAAACGTATCAAAAACGGAGATTTAGTCCCGTGTACGAATATAATTTTGAATACTTTCTCTGCTTGTTTTTTTTTTTCGTTTTTATATTTATACATTAATACATTTGATACATCTGAACATGAAACCAAAATACTTACTGTTATATCTCCTGTTGCCACATCCAGCGAAATTCCTGATGTATGTTCTTCAATTCCGGCACTATTCTACGAGTTCTGAAACATTAAGTGTTAGATTGAAAAATTGAATTGATCATAACTTCAATGGCTATGTACAGTGCAAGGCCTTCGAAGTATCAACTGTTTAGTTTAAAAAAGAATTATTTTTTAAACCGTAATATATATCAATCGCTTTTAAAATTGTGAGTTTGGGTGGGAACATTTAGACAATGGTGTACCTGAAGGGGTCTGACAAATACGGATATTTTTGCCGAATTTTGTATGTTTGGGTTTATTGAAGTTATGATCCAGTCTATTTTTTTGCTGACTTGGACATTTTGTGTGGGAGGTACCACAAGGGACGCGACAATAACATCCACTTTTCATTACAATGTAGAAATTCCACTGCACAAAATTGAAAGTTTTTGTACACACTGGAATCGAATTTATAACCCCTTAACATTTGTGCAAAACTGCCGCTTATGGGAGAGGTACACGAAGGAGCATCTTTGATCTTGGTCAGGGATGGAAAAAAATATAACAACATACGAATTTAGAAGTCAATATGTTACTCCTTTCGAGAGTTACCTTTCGCACCAGCCGGAAAACAGGCGGATGGATGGCAGGACGGTCATTGCTCAAATGACCCAAGACTGATTTCCACAAGACATACCATTGTCTACATACATTATATATATTTTTTTGGACTTACCTTTAAAAACATTATATAGTTGACCACCATTCAGTTTTTCCAGTAAAGCTGCGAAACTAGCGTCTTCATTTTCCTCCATACACATCGATAATTGTTCTTAATTTTTTTCTTCTTCGGAATGAATATGTATTTCAAAAGAAAACACAATTTCAAATGACAGAAAAGAAAAATATTATTGTTTTCAAAATACTTCATGTATGTACATATGTATATACGACCACATGTATATTAGAGAGGCTTCAAAAACTTTTTTATGTTCTATGTTTATGTTTTACATAAACAAATTATACTATTTCTGCGATTGTTCAATTGCGATTGATTCGCATTCAAATTATCTCCAAATATAATGGTTTTCAATAATATTTTTATTTTTTTTTTTAGGAAAACATACCAAATTTTTATACATGTTTTAACATCCACCACCTTTTTTATCCAAACAAATGAAACCACTCTAATGTATATACCAACATACGTGTTCCATTTCAATACTACAATTAATTTTATTATGGATTTATTCAAATGAAGAAAAAAAAGTCAGTATATTTAATTACATGTTGTAATACATTTGAATAAATCGTAGTTAAAAATCATTCCAAATTTTTAAGAAATATTTTCCTTAGGGTGAATAATAATTTCCTTACTGGCATTATGTGATAACCATTAAAGCAATTATAAAATTTACTTGTGATAATAAAAAATGTAGTCAAATAATTTTCACCCAATTTTTATTCCAATTATGTTTGATTTTTCTTAACTGTAAGATGTGTGTACTCAATAGTAACAGGTGGCGCAAAAGTAACCTTTCGATGTTTTTTGTGCCAAAGTCACCGACCGATTATTGGTCAAATAAATAGTCAGCAATATTCCGCGTTCTGGAGCAGTGTAGCGTAACATTGTTTATTAACGTGTATTTCGCATGTGTTTACTATACAAATGTCAACATTAGGCATTAGGGGCCAATCGCAAAATTTATAGCATTTTCTGATAGGAGGATTACTTTTGCGCCACCTGTTAGTTAATTTGACTACGCATTTTACTCAAATTTACGAATAGTATTTTTATGAGTGTGGAGCCTTAAAATATAGATTCCCAAAAAAAAAAAACTCCCCGGACCACGTAAAGTATAAAAATTAATAAATTAAAATATGTTAGGCCTTAAATATTCAAATCCAATTGTTTAATATATGCATTGATTCACTCCATTGGATTGCATATACAAATATTAGGAAATTGGTTCTCTACGGGATTTTTTACGTATTCAAATTTTAAGACCTGGCCACCGCGACTGGATTTGTTCTTCTTTTTGGGAATCCTGTTGACCTTTCCTTTCATTTGAGTACCATTTCACCATCTTTGGGCTTTAGGGTGTTTTTGGAGGCCAGTGCCCGTTGCTCCGCCGGGTATATATTTTGCATTTTGGGAGTCACTTCTGAGGCGCTTGTGTTTTTGTTTTGTTTTGACATCTGCTACAATGCACTTTTGCCTGGAAATTAGACTAAAAATAGCCTAAATACAAAGGACTATAAAACAAAAATTCGAGCTAACATTCTGGTTCTTGTCGATCTGGTTCTTTTCTATATAAACAGTGATAGAAATGTGCAATCTATTGAACGGTTTGTGCGCGAGAATGGAAATTTGAACGATGAAAATGTATCATATATAATTAATCATATTCAGAAGGGTTTAATACCGCATATAAATGATCGATGGCTAAAATCAGGAATGCAAAAAGAGAAATTTTTTAAAAATAACGCAAATTGGTTAAATAAAGAATATTGTGTAAATGTGCCCATCGCTATGAAATCCATTAATCTCTTAAGGAAAAGGGGAAGACATTTACTGCCATACGAAAAATCGGCTGATTCAACGAAAAGACGGAAAAATGTTTTACTTTTGGAAGACAATGGCCTACAACATATTCAGAGTGCATACAGTCACAAACTTCATGCTATTGGAGAAATAGAAGAAGCAAAACTTGTAGAATTAATAAGGTACATGGAGTCGAAGAAGCAGGAACTACTGAAAACCCTAGAGAAGCATGAGGAAGTTAAACCTCTGGATAGCACAGAAGCGTTGAGTGTATTTCTCGATCTCGACTTAACTAAAAGTCAATATACCCATTTAAAAATTATCATGCTCAATAATAATTGCCCACTTATGCCACCATACTATAAAATTCAAAGAGAAAAACTTAATTGTTATCCAAATTCTCTTGAAATTGGGAATACGGTAGCAAAAGTTAAATCTTTGCAAGAACTACTTGACCATACTGCCAAACGAATTTTAATGATTGACAATGTTGAGAACAAAAATATGCGTAAGCTCACTCTATATTGCAAATGGGGATGTGATGGCTCCTCGGGGCAAAGTGAGTATAAGCAATTTCTTCCTGAGGAGTCTGAGAATATATCTGATGGCAATTTGTTTATTACTTCATTGGTTCCTATAAAAATTATTGATAGAGAAGTTGGCTCATTAGTTCGGCAAAATCCTGTTCCTTCTTCAGTGCGTTATTGCAGACCCATTTCGATTGAAATGTGTAAAGAGACTCCTGAAAAAACCAAAGAAGTGGTTCAAAATATCGAGAGCCAAATAAAGTCATTGTTGCCAACATTTATTAACTGCAGAACGCATGAACTCGAAATAAGTCACGAACTCTTACTAACAATGGTTGATTGTAAAGTTGTTAAGACACTAACAAACACGACGTCTTGTTCAGTATGTACTATTTGCAATGCGAGTCCAAAGCAAATGAATGATATACCAAGTACCATAAAAAGAACTGAAAATGAAAACGCCTTGCAATATGCAATGTCAACCTTACATGCATGGATTCGGTGTATGGAAATGATTTTACATCTTTCTTATAACCTGGACTTCCAAAAGCAATGGTCAGCAATTTCTAAAGAACACCAGGTATTAAAAAAATGCAAGAAAAAATTGGTGCAAAAGCGTTTCCGTGAAGAATTAGGATTAATAATTGACAAACCTAGACAGGGAAGTGGAAACAGCAACGACGGGAATACTGCACGAAGATTTTGTTCCAATGCAGAAGTCAGTGCTGAAATAACAGGCATAGATGTACAGCTAATACGAATGTTGTACAATATTCTACATGCTTTATCATGCGGTGTCATGATAGATGGCGAAAATTATAACAAGTATGCTCTCCAAATAGCAAATCTATATGTGGAAAAATATAAGTGGTATTATATGCCATCTTCTGTCCATAAATTATTAATACATGGAAAAAGCATTCTAAATCATTTCTCTATGTTGCCAATGGGTCATTTGTCAGAAGATGCCCAAGAATCGCGTAACAAAGATTATGAAAACTACCGATTGAATCATTCCAGAAAAAATTCAAGGATAGCGACAAATGAGGATGTATTTAAGAGACTTTTATGTACTTCAGATCCTTATATATCTAGCATCAGAAAAGAAACACGCAAAGCCTGTAGAGATCTTGATGAAGACGCGGTGTTGTTATTGAAAATGCCCCACACAGACAATTTTAATTTATAAAAATATTGTGTTTTTTTTACAAAAAATAAAATTGTCTTTCAACTTTATTTTCTCATAATTTTAATTTATCCTTATAAATGAATTGATTTTAATTAACCATTAAAGATGCAAATTGCATACCAAATTCCAGAAAACTAATATTTCAACTTTGACCTTTCAATTCGGTCAAAACTGTGGTACAGTTTCAGAAAAAAATAAAAGTACAGATTTTGCAAGCTTACTACTGGATATGTAGTGGTGCGAAATCCGAAATATTTTCACACTTCCTTTTAAATATTGTCTATATTATGTGTGCAAATTTGTAAAAATATATCTCTCAAATGAACAAAGTTTTTGATTTTCGATCAGAAAATGACGAAAATTTTCCACTGTGCGTCGTAAATACTAACGCTTTATGAGCAGTTAATTTTTTGTTCAAAATGGTACCATTGTGTGGGAGGTAACAAAAGGGGAGTGACAATAACGCCCACTTTTCACTGATCTGTAGGCACTATAATAGCATAACACTGTATACAATTTCAAGAATTTCTATCTGCTGGTATTAATGTTATAAGCTGTTAACTTTGTTTCAAAATAGTGCATTTGTGTAGGAGGTTCTAAAAATGGCGTGGAAAAATGTTCCATTTTTCTTGG
The DNA here is from genome assembly GCA_963930755.1 of Eudasyphora cyanicolor. Lineage (NCBI taxonomy): Eukaryota > Metazoa > Arthropoda > Insecta > Diptera > Muscidae > Eudasyphora > Eudasyphora cyanicolor. The sequence goes on along the minus strand of OZ005736.1, from coordinate 61,509,033 downwards.
GGTGATAGCGACAGATAAACCAGCACTATCCCAGTAAAAAAATACTGTTTATATTTGTAACTGACTCGCCCAGAAATACTTCCAGTTAAGCATTGCTCTCTGCATTCTATTGCAATTATTTCATCCTGAACTAGAAAACAATTACTTAACTGTGATCACGAAAATAAAAAATCTATATGAACGATTTTTAGACTCCAACACGACCTATTTCCAGTAGCTGAAAATTCGTTTGTAAACCGATATTAATAAAAAATATTTACAAACTAAGTCGTGCTACACACGAGGCAATTTTTTCCAAGCAAATGTCAAAGTTTATAGGAGAGATGCAGATAGCTCTTTCCGCCTGCCTCTGTCTCCTACAAACTTTGACACTTGCTTGGAAAAAATTGCAAATGTGTGAATCTCGACTTAGCAAATTTTGAATCAGTCGAACTCGCACATAAAGTCGCATTTTCAATTTGGTATCAGTATAAAGGGTGTTTTTTACACTGGATCATTTCCTTGTTAAGTGATCACAGTATATTTGGCTCAAGTCACGAATTTTAGTTAAACTCGTTATAACGATAATATTTAGTGGTGCAAACAACCCACACAAAGAGTACAAATGTCTCGTATAATTGAAATTTCACAAAAAAATAATCTTTATTTTTTTTTCAAATAATTTCATGTAATGGCTACCAATTGGGCACCAAGATCTCGTGATTTAATCCCATTTGATAATTTTTGTGAAGTCACTCGTCTACACCGTTAAACCAGAGACAATTGAACATCTGGAAGTCAACTTTCGACGACTTACTCGTAACGGCGAAATACGTCCGCATATGCTGTGAAAAATGTGTGAACATTGGAGTTCCAGATTCGCGGCGGTTTATGGGACAAATCATATGAAAGCAATAATGACACAAAATGATCTATCCAATAAAGTCAGTTTAATTGTTAATATTTTCGTTTGCTTTATTTTAGGTTCTGTTATTCTAAAAAAACACCCTTTATATTATTACAAGTCAGTGTTCGGAATGTGTTTATGCTAATTGACGTAACAAAAATCAAGTTAAACACAAAGTAGCCGTGTAAATGTTTGAATAAATTTGTTCTAACGCATGGATATGTTTATTATTTTTTGTTACTCATGAATAAAACAAAAATTCAACTAAGTGAAAAAGTAGTTCAATGTCATTGCATTGTATTTCCATTCTTTAAAATATTTCTAAATATTCTTTATATGTAAGGACGTAAACTACACATTATAAATTTTGTAATCAGAAAATGTAATGTACAATGACAAAATATAAGTTCATATTTTAAAAATCACATATTTGGAATCACATTTTGAAAACATTTTTTCTGAGTTGGTCATACCATCATAAAGGGCTTACACTTATAAAAACATGGACCGATATACACAATTTTCACATTTTTACGAGATAATTTAACATGATGTTAAAAAATGGGTCCCATAGAACGCAAAGAAGTCTAATAAGAAGGACCTTTCTTTAGGATCAAAACATGGACCGATGTTAACCATTTTCAATAGAAATGAGCGTCAAGAAGTGATATCGGTGGGGACCTTTATATGGGGGTTGTATCGAAACATGAACCGATTTACCCCAATTTTTGCTGGGGACTATTAGGTCCAATATAAGTATAAATTCTTAAATTTCAGCCAGATCAATTGAAGAATCCGATTTCTAGAGAATCAAGATGTGGCATCGGTGGGGACTTTTATATTGGGGCTAGATAAACACATGGACGGATGTTCCCCATTTCTACTAGGCACGATTGGGTCAATATAAAATATAAATTCGTAAATTTCAACCAAACCAATTGAAAAATGTGTTTTCTAGAGCGTCAAGAAGTTACATCGGTGGGGACCTTTATATGTGGGCTATACCAAAACACGGACCGATGTGTCCCATTTTTACTATGGATTATAATGTCCAATATAAAGTGTAAATACTTAAATTTCAGCCACATCAATAGAAAAATGTGTTCTCTATGTAGAGTGTCAAGAATTGACATCGGTAGGGAACTTTATATGCGTACAATACCAAGACATGGACTCATACGCCCCAATTTCAACAAGGATCGTTCCTCGCTTCATATTTGCGACATGCACTTTGATCACGGAAATGGCTTAATAGACTCAAAAAGTGATTCTAAAGGGGTTTCCAACAAGATGTGTTATTTTGGTATTCAAAAAAAAATGCAATTTTTTGAGATAAATTATCGGATGTTTATTTCATAATAAAGGGGAAGGTATGCCGTTAGTAATGAAAAACAACATCAGCCAAATGGCCACCACGACCACACTTACAGGACTATATCCTTTTCATGAAATTTTCCCTAACCAAATCGCAAAGTGGCTGCCTGGGCTGTTGGCGTAGACCTTATCTTTCACTTGACCCCAAAGGAAGAAATGGCCAATTGTCATCACCTCTTCGAGATAAGACGGTCCGCAAACTTTTCCCGTAACAGAGCAATGGTTTCGTTGCTTGTGTGGCACGTAGCGCCGTCTTGTTGAATGTATGCGTTGTCCAGATCCGACCATACAAAATTATTAATCATCTCTCTATAACCTCATTTTCGAAAAAGTAAGGTCCACTGACCCCGCTGGACCATAAACCTCACCAAACAGTCACACGTTGAGGATGGAGAGGCTTCTCAACAATAACTCTTGCGTTTTCCGAGCCCCAGATGCGACAATTTTGCTTGTCAAGATGATTTTCGAATTTTAATAATTTCAATGCGTTGTTGAATCGTGTATCGTTCCATTTTTATACCCTACACCACACTGTGGTACAGGGTATTATAAGTTTGTTTCACGGCAGATGTTTGTAACACCTGAAAATAACACAGCTAGACCCACCATAAAGTATACCGATCGACTCAGAATCACTAGCTGAGTCGATTTAAGCATGTCCGTCCGTCCGTCCGTCTGTCCATGTAAAGTTGTTCGTCGACTACATGTCGCAATTTCACTCCGATCGTTCTGAAATTTTGCAGTTTAGAGTATTTCGCAGCTGTTAAGATCGCTATTGAATTTGGTTGAAATCGGTTCAGATATAGATATAGATCCCATATATATCTTTCGTCCGATTTGGCCCTTTAGTCCTATAGAAGCTGTATTTTACATCCAATCGTTTTCAAATTTAGAATGGTAGAGTTTCTTGATCCATGAACCAACATTGCCGAATTTAAAGAAAATCGGTTAAGATTTAGCTATAGCTCCCATATATAAGTTTCGTCCGATTTGGCCCTTTAGTCCTATAGAAGCTGTATTTTACATCCAATCGTTTTGAAATTTAGAATGTTACAGTTTTTTGATCCATGAACCAACATTGCCGAATTTGAAGAAAATCGGTTAAGATTTAGCTATAGCTCCCATATATATGTTTCGTCCGATTTTGCTCTTTAGTCCTGTAGAAGCTGTATTTTACATCCAATCATTTTGAAATTAAGAATTGTAACGACCCACCATTTCAGGCCTATTTCCCATGGAAGTGGCTACCTTCAGTCCCCCAGCTGTGCTCAGTCTTTGGGAGGGTTCTTTTCCATTAGAAATAGGTTCGGGTACGTTGCCATAAATTAAAGTTTAAGGTAGCTCTTCAGAAATCGAGAAGAAGTATTCAGAATGAGATAGAATAGGAAGAAGGAAATACCAAAAAAAAATAATTTTGAAAGAGACGTTAGATGAATTCGGTGATCACAGATGTCAGACGGTCACCAATTATTCTTTACCCTCCCTACCATACTGACAGGATACATAATCCTTCAGCCCATTCCAGTATCCTTACATTGTCGCCTTCACGTTTCGTGAGCCAAAAATTATGAAATTAATGTTCAAAAATCATATTTATTCTAACAAAAATGTAAATATTGAGATAAATCAATTAGGACAAGTGAATGAGAGTGAATGTAACATTTAAATGTATCGATTATCAATTAGTTAGTAGAACGCGATTTATACAGTGATAATATTTAAACAAGTATGATGAAATTGTAAATTAATTGTGAATTAACCTAATTTTAACGATTTAAGTACTAATAGATATATAAAGTAATAATGAGAGTGATAGATTATAAATACCAAGATGTGTATGTGTGTGGTATTAAAATGTCTTTAAGGCGAAACGAGCGCATACAAAATGAACGGATAAGAGCAGTGGAAGACTTACCAGTTATAGATTCTCCTTGTCCTCAGGCCTGATGACGATGAGTTGACGTCGTCCACAATAACAGCTGTTCAAGAGTATTTATCCCATTTGGGTTCATATTATATCGCTCGTAAGAAGTAGTATATTTATGGATATGTTGTCTTCAAATGTGTACTTATTTCATTCGAACAGTGATTTTGATTTAAATCCTCCAGTCAATTCAGTATATTAAAATGCATTCACTCCATCAATTTAACTTTGTCTCCGCATTCGAAATCAACATTGATGCTCAAACGGCAGCAACAGATTTTCTAATAAATTATAAATTCCATGGACTGCAGAACCCTGGATATGCGAATTGCGTGGTGCGGAGATCACGAAATATATAGAATTTGTCCATTAAAGCAACCAATCAATCACGGACAAATGTAATTCTATAGCGTTTTCTGTTTTGCCGATTTTAATTCCACTTAGACCCCATCTGGTCTTATTGTCTGGATACCGTCCTGGAATCCAATAGTTAAAATATGTCCGTTGTTCCAAGATAAGCGTAGGAAAACAGGAGTCGGGAGGATCCAGCTGGATTCACGGTCTTAATATCAAATTATTGTCCAAATCCGTATCCCAGTTTCGGTAGCCAAATTCTAGCGGATAATACAATCGGGTTATTGTATAAGCCAATGGTTCGCAGTAATATCCGTAACAGAAAAGCTGACTTTCTCAATTTGTTTGCAAATTCCGTCTTATTGTTCGACAACACGTCTTTTCTTCCCAACTATTTTTCTATCAATCCCTTTCCTTTGACATATCAATATAAAATTTTTCGAATGAAATTCAAAAGTATACCGAATTGAAATTACACAGTATATTATGTATAAGGTTGAATAAATTCATTCTTGAGAAATCAGGTCGCGAATAAATGCGCCCTTACAAACTATACACCGCTTAAAAAAAAAAAAAAAAAAAAAAAAAAAAATTCCATTAGGTCCATATGTCTTTTAAATGATAAATTCCTGTCTTGAGTGTATCCCTATCCTTTAGTTCATAATAGCAGCTACCAACTTTCCTAATAACCATAGCTTGAATCCCTGTCGGTGCCAATTTTGCATTAAAGTGATTCAAAAGCGAACTTTGTGGGAAATTCCTTCGAATAACTTGCTGTCCAATATAAAGATCCCGTTTACGCGCCCTAAAATTGTACGTCCTTTCGTTCCTGTCATACGCCTCCTTCATCTTCGACTGTATCTTATCCCTTAACAATTGGAATTCATCCCTTCTCTGGATTTGTACATCACAGTCTTCCAGCATCCTCAAATTCCTCAAAATCTTATAATCTCCTCCATGAGCTATCATCGCCTGCCCAAAGACAATCTGGTATGGTGACATTCCTGTCGTCTGATGCACACTATTCCTCAATGCACAATTAATGTCACTTATATAAACATCCCACTGTCTTTGATCCTCCCTAATATAAGCTCGCAATGCCGCATTTATTGAACGGTTAACACGTTCACTTGCATTTGACTGAGGACTATACACCGCAGTGAATTGGTGTTTTATCCCATATTTATCGAGGAGAGACTGAAAATCTTTACATTTGAACTGCGACCCATTATCAGTGACAATTACCTCAGGCACTCCGTAGCAGTTAAATATTTCGTCCTTCATATAGGATACTATCGGGGCAGTCACAAATTTCTTCAAAGGTCGAAGAAATGTGAATTTTGAAAAATGATCCAAAATTATTAGGATTCCAATATGACCCTTTTTTGTTCTCGGAAATGGACCAATTAAATCCATATACAGCCTCTCAAAAGGTCTCTCTGTTGTAACCATTTGTCCCATCGGAGGTTTTAATGACATATTAGGGGCTTTAGAAGTCTTGCAAATAAGACAATCCCTTATATACTCTCTTACATCACAGACAAGTCTTGGCCAGTACAGATATCTCCGGATCCTTTCAACAGTTTTGGCAAATCCACCATGAGCAGCATTGGGTGGATTATGAGCTGCAAATATTACATCCTTACGGAGCTCTGTTGGAACCAAAAGTCTCCACGAATTTAATTCATTCCCTTCGTCATTCGAAAAATTGGCCTTCTTATAAATGTGATTGCCTTCAATTCTATATTCAGGAAATTGGGACTTCTCAAATTCTTCTCTCCATTTTGAATACTCCGCACTATTAAAGGCACTAGAATCCAGATCCACTATTGGCTTTACCTCAATCTCTGAGATTGAATTTCCCGTCTCAAATGCCCGTGACAATGTATCGGGAACTACATTCTCTCTACCTCGTCTATGTTCAATCGTGAAATCAAAAGCCTGCAACTTAAGTGCCCATCTCGCAAGTCTTCCTGACAAATCAGTCTGCTTCATAAGCCATTTAAGACTTGCGTGATCAGTAACCACTTTAAATTCCTGTCCCTCTATATAAGCACGAAATTTTCTCACCGCCAGCACCACCGCCAAGCATTCTAATTCTGTTATTGTATAATTTCTTTGAGCCTTGTTTAATTTTTGCGACATGAATGCAATTGGACGTTCAACACCTTCCTCATCCACTTGAGCTAATACGGCTCCAACGCCAACCATGCTAGCATCACATTGCAACACGAAGGGCTTAGAAAAATTTGCATTAACCAGTACTGGAGCACTACACAACCTCTGCTTCAACAATTCAAAGGACTCCTGCGCCTCCTTAGTCCAGGTGAATGATCGTTTCTTTGACAATAATTCCGTCAATGCGAAGGTACATGTCGAGAAATCCTCAATAAACCTTCTGTACCATCCAATCATCCCAAGGAATTGTCTCAATCCACGCACAGAAGTAGGTACTGGAAACTCCGCTATTGCCCTTACCTTCTCAGGATCAACCCTCACAGAACCTTCACCTACGACATAACCCAAATACCTTACCCTCTTTATAGCAAAACTACTCTTCCTCACATTGATTGTCAATCCCGCCTGTCGAATGCGTGAAGCTACCTCCTGTAAATGTATCAAGTGCTCATCGAATGTGGTCGACACTATCAATAGGTCGTCCAAGTAGACAAATACATGCGATTTCATCGAATAAGGTATTACCATGTCCATGAGACGGCACATAGTCTGTGGTGCGTTGCACAATCCGAATGGCATTCTGACAAATTGATATAAGGGTCGATTAGGAACAGTAAATGCCGTTTTCGGTCTTGCATCTGCCGTCAATCTAATTTGCCAGAATGCATCTTTTAAGTCAACCTTAGAGATATAATGTACCGATGGAAGTCTAGATAATATACCTTCAATGTTAGGAATCGGATAAGAGTCCTTCAGCGTAACCGAATTCAACCTCCGGCTATCCACACAAAATCTAACTTTTCCGGGTTTCACAATCAACACACCCGGAGATGACCACGCAGAGTTCGGACACTCCTCAATCACGCCTAACGACAACATCCTGTCAATCTCCTCGCATAATATCCGTTCTCTGGCCGGTGAAATAGGATAATACCTCTGCTTAATTGGTCTAGCACTTCCTGTATCTATCTCGTGTTCAATCAACGATGTGCACCCTAAGCCATCTCTATCTGAATTTGGAAATAAATCAATAATCGAATCTAACTTCCGTTGTTGTTCATCTGAAAGCGCAATTTTGTCTGATACCTCATCCACATTACTTAATTCGCCCACGATATTCGCAGTCGCTACCGAAATTCCAAACTTCTGCCAAAAATCAATTCCGCATATTATGTCTTGCAAAATGGTGGGGATTACTAAAAACTCAAATGAACAGTTCTTATTCTGGAAAGTGAACTTTAAATTTATAATTCCTGCAATTTCCTGTTTCTGGCCATCTGCCGTCCTAACATTACCATGACATTTAGAGAATTCTGGAAGTACCAGAACCTCTTCAGCTAATTTACCCCCAATTACACTCTTATTTGCCCCACTGTCTAATAAGGCAAAGTACAAATTAGCACAGACGTTTAAGGGAATATATGGTCTATTGTCAAATTTCCGAGTTACAATTGACGAAATAACATATTTTCTAAACGACCGTAGACGCCTCCAAAAATTGTTCATCCTGGTGGCACTCCGTATTGTCCTAGAATTTCTAACCTCTTCATGAATATAAAATCCCTCCTTTCCTTTCGTATGAATATTATATACTTCATTTATTGGTAATTTCGTGCTATCGGATGCCCTCTCTTCCTCCGAAGGACATCCGCTAAGGAGTTTCCCTGTTTGGAACATTTTGAACAACTTGGCCTATATGCGTTCTTCGCCCCGCATCCGTAGCAAAATACAATCTTCTCTTTAGTACAATCCTTGTATACGTGACCTAACCCGTCACAATTCCAACATGTCAACGCTGTTCCAACACCACATATATCGAACTCTGGTTCTACGTTCTCGTCATCTCCCATATCATGTTCAACCTCAGCGATACGTAATATCTCACGATTTCCCCGATTCTTATTACCTATCTGAAGATCCCTTACGAATTTTTCATGTCTTCTGGCCGCCTTCCTCAACTCGCCAACCTGAGTGATTCCCATATGTAACAATTCATGCCTAATCTCTGTTCTTAAATTACGAATCATTATCTCACATAATTCCTCGTCTGATAAGGGATTCTGCAACCTGTCTGACAATGATGTAATAGCGTCGTAAAAGTCATCAAAACTTTCCGCATTCCCCTGTCTACGGCGACGTATATCGTCCCTGATGTCATAATCATTATAACAGGCCATATACTGTCTCTTCAAACACTCAGACAGACTGGACCAATCAACAGTGCGGTGTTGGTGATGATATCGCCAGAACCACTCTAACGCCTTTCCTTCGAACAACATATGAGCATACATGGAAAGCTGTCCAAAATTTCCTTTTAGAGTATTTATAGTCATTTTCTCAACCCTATATATAAACCCTTCTACAGCAATATCCTTAGCACTGCCTGAAAATATCAGCCGCCTGTTCTTTATCACATTCAATATCCTTTCTGAACTATCCATATTGATGTTCGGCCTTGCGGAATTCGACGTGTCCCCATCCGCATGTGGCAATTCTCTAGAATTAGATCCTAAATCCATTCCTCTAAAAGCATTCGCCAATTCTCCAGACACCATAGATGATATTTCCCTGCGAAACTCATCCAAAGATGATGATACTAACCGATGAATGTGTTCGTCCTCTTCCCGCCGCGACGAATCTCCCAAAGGACCAGTATCCCCCCGAGGCAAACCACGACCGCGTCTATTGTCCTGTCTTGTCTGGGACCTAGTAACAATCCTCTCTAGAGTCGAATCAATACCCTCCGCACCATTGGGTACATCAGTGTCACTCATTGTCAAATCCTCCCGACTTCGAGTAACTGGCATAATTACAAAATATTATAAAATTAAACTTCTAAAGTTATATTGATGGAGTAATTAAAACTAATTGACAAAAAAAAATCAAAATATCTCGGTTACTTAATACGCGAAAATCACAAAAATAAAATAAAAGGCTTCACGGTAAGAGTGCTCACTACTCAGTGAAGGATCAACAATCCAAGGATACGCATTATAATTCATCTAACGTCACTGAAAATCAAGATGAAGATGTCACATACGAGAAGTATAATTCCGACAATGCATTCAGAATCACAAATCTCACCCGTTATGACATCTCCACTATCTCCGAAAGAAATCATCTTCGGAAATGGTATGAAATCGACATCGAATCAAATTCAAAATTCCACCTCCTTATGATTAAAAGTAAGAACTTTAAAGTAGTAAACTGGAACCGTGCTTCAAAGGTATAACTCCGAAAATATCCAAAGCAAAAATCTCATTGAAACTCATTTCCTTTAAATAGTATAGAATATCCCTTAGTAGGATCTGGTAACTCTACCGATAATGACGATAATAGAAATATCCAAGATCTCTCCTAAGGAAAAAAAATAAAAGAGAGAAAAATTGTGGTACTCAAACAGTTTAGAAATTAAGATGTCCGACATTCCTTAGATTAACCAAGTAATAACTGATTTTTGTAACTGCTCTCGCCCCACGTTGGGCGCCATTTATTTATGTAACGACCCACCATTTCAGGCCTATTTCCCATGGAAGTGGCTACCTTCAGTCCCCCAGCTGTGCTCAGTCTTTGGGAGGGTTCTTTTCCATTAGAAATAGGTTCGGGTACGTTGCCATAAATTAAAGTTTAAGGTAGCTCTTCAGAAATCGAGAAGAAGTATTCAGAATGAGATAGAATAGGAAGAAGGAAATACCAAAAAAAAATAATTTTGAAAGAGACGTTAGATGAATTCGGTGATCACAGATGTCAGACGGTCACCAATTATTCTTTACCCTCCCTACCATACTGACAGGATACATAATCCTTCAGCCCATTCCAGTATCCTTACATTGTCGCCTTCACGTTTCGTGAGCCAAAAATTATGAAATTAATGTTCAAAAATCATATTTATTCTAACAAAAATGTAAATATTGAGATAAATCAATTAGGACAAGTGAATGAGAGTGAATGTAACATTTAAATGTATCGATTATCAATTAGTTAGTAGAACGCGATTTATACAGTGATAATATTTAAACAAGTATGATGAAATTGTAAATTAATTGTGAATTAACCTAATTTTAACGATTTAAGTACTAATAGATATATAAAGTAATAATGAGAGTGATAGATTATAAATACCAAGATGTGTATGTGTGTGGTATTAAAATGTCTTTAAGGCGAAACGAGCGCATACAAAATGAACGGATAAGAGCAGTGGAAGACTTACCAGTTATAGATTCTCTTTGTCCTCAGGCCTGATGACGATGAGTTGACGTCGTCCACAATAACAGCTGTTCAAGAGTATTTATCCCATTTGGGTTCATATTATATCGCTCGTAAGAAGTAGTATATTTATGGATATGTTGTCTTCAAATGTGTACTTATTTCATTCGAACAGTGATTTTGATTTAAATCCTCCAGTCAATTCAGTATATTAAAATGCATTCACTCCATCAATTTAACTTTGTCTCCGCATTCGAAATCAACATTGATGCTCAAACGGCAGCAACAGATTTTCTAATAAATTATAAATTCCATGGACTGCAGAACCCTGGATATGCGAATTGCGTGGTGCGGAGATCACGAAATATATAGAATTTGTCCATTAAAGCAACCAATCAATCACGGACAAATGTAATTCTATAGCGTTTTCTGTTTTGCCGATTTTAATTCCACTTAGACCCCATCTGGTCTTATTGTCTGGTTACCGTCCTGGAATCCAATAGTTAAAATATGTCCGTTGTTCCAAGATAAGCGTAGGAAAACAGGAGTCGGGAGGATCCAGCTGGATTCACGGTCTTAATATCAAATTATTGTCCAAATCCGTATCCCAGTTTCGGTAGCCAAATTCTAGCGGATAATACAATCGGGTTATTGTATAAGCCAATGGTTCGCAGTAATATCCGTAACAGAAAAGCTGACTTTCTCAATTTGTTTGCAAATTCCGTCTTATTGTTCGACAACACGTCTTTTCTTCCCAACTATTTTTCTATCAATCCCTTTCCTTTGACATATCAATATAAAATTTTTCGAATGAAATTCAAAAGTATACCGAATTGAAATTACACAGTATATTATGTATAAGGTTGAATAAATTCATTCTTGAGAAATCAGGTCGCGAATAAATGCGCCCTTACAGAATGGTAGAGTTTCTTGATCCATGAACCAACACTACCGAATTTGAAGAAAATCGGTTAAGATTTAGCTATACCTCACATATATATGTTTCGTCCAATTTGGCCCTTTAGTCCTATAAAAGCTAGATTTTACATCCAATCGTTTTGAAATTTAGAATGGTAGAGTTTCTTGATCCATGAACCAACATTGCCGAATTTGAAGAAAATCGGTTAAGATTTAGCTATAGCTCCCATATATATGTTTCGTCCGATTTGGCCCTTTAGTCCTATAGAAGCTGTATTTTACATCCAATCGTTTTGAAATTTAGAATGGTAGAGTTTCTTGATACATGAACCAACATTGCCGAATTTGAAGAAAATCGGTTAAGATTTAGCTATAGCTCCCATATATATGTTTCGTCCGATTTTGCTCTTTTGTCCTGTAGAAGCTGTATTTTACATCCAATCATTTTGAAATTAAGAATGGTAGAGTTTCTTGATCCATGAACCAACACTACCGAATTTGAAGAAAATCGGTTAAGATTTAGCTATAGCTCCCATATATATGTTTCGTCCGATTTTGCCCTTTAGTTCTATACACGGGGCAAAATCGCATTTTTTGATTTGTTTGGATCGAAAGAAAATATACTTGGAACACAAATTTTTAATTATTTTATATTTTCGAGCAAATAAATTTTATTTGAAAATCAATAAAATGTATTTAGAACGCATATGTTAATATATTACAATAAAATATATTTGCGAACTAATTTTCTCAAATAAAATATGTGTTTAAATACAAATAAAATTATTGTTTATGAATATTTCCAAATATATTTTATTTAAAAAAAAAGATTTTCAAAACTTTGCTGAATTTTTCGAACTTTAGTTTTAATTTTTTCCATGTTTTCGAATTAAGCTTTCCTATTAAAAATGGCATACTTAGCATTAACTTCTATTTGAAACCACTTATTTTTATTTTCTAACTATTCCCAGTCATTATTTTCAATTATAAAGAAATTTGACTAACATTAAAAATTTCTAAAAATTACCTTTCAATTGGTGAAAACTTAAAACAATTAAAGAATAGATATATATTCACCCAAATAGATCTTTGTTTGGGAAATAATATATGCAAATAAAAAATATTAGGCTGTAAACATAGTTTTGTCTAGAACAACATCATCCCAAACATATAATATTTGTATGTGTCAAATGTTATATATTTGGAGTGCACCCTAAAAATATATATGTTTCAAGCAGAATATGTTTGGGACAATATACTACAGCGGCGATTTTTTTTCAGCGTGTAGAAGCTGTATTTTACATCCAATCGTTTTGAAATTTAGAATAAACAATTTAAACATGAACTACAAAAAATATATTTCAGAGTTATTCAATATTACGAGAGTGGTGTAGGGTATTATATAGTCGGCCCCGCCCGACTTTGGCGTAGTTTCTACCCCAGTTGCGACAATTTTGCTTGTCAAGATGATTTTCGATTTTTCGAATTTTAATAATTTCAATGCGTTGTTGAATCGTGTATCGTTCCATTTTTAATAATGGCGTAGTTTCTACTTGACAAATGTCAAAGATTCGCCCTTATTCCAGTTGGCGTCGTCGACGTCCATTTTTAGTCGACACTATTTAGATTGACGATAAATTTTGAAATTTTTTTAAATATTTTTAAGTTATAAAAAGGGTTTTTGTTAGTTCATGGATACCAAAAACATTTGTGTTGGCGTAAAGATGACAAAGCTAGCGTCATAGATATGACGAAAATGATGGGAAAAATGCTTGCAGCACTCTCGCTAATATATTGTCCAACATAACTCAGTTTCAAAATTTGGCTTGAGCGGGCGGGGCCGCGCCCATAGGACCGATCCCGCCTATTTTTGGACTAATAACGGAGACTGCCACAGGATACATATGCACCAAATTGCAACACTCTCGCGAAAAAAATCGCTTCTGTAGTATATTGTCCCAAACATATTCGGCTTGAAATATATATATGTTTAGGGTGCACTCCAAGTATATAACATTTGACACACACAAATATTATATGTTTGGGAGTATATTGTTCTAGACACAAATATGTTCCCATTCTAATATTTTTTTATATGGAACTAGTATTTCCTCGCTTCTGTAGTATATTGTCCCAAACATATTCGTCTTGAAATATATATATATGTTTAGGGTGCACTCCAAGTATATAATATTTGACACACACAAATATTATATGTTTGGGAGTATATTGTTCTAGACACAAATATGTTCCCATTCTAATATTTTTTTATATGGAACTAGTATTTCCGAAACAAAGATTAATTTGTATTTAGGTATTTTGAAAATGTATCAATGCCTTAATTTAAAGAGAAGTTTTCTGTTTTTCAAATGTTCAAAAAGCAATTTTTTTATAAATTGTATATGTTTGTAAAATTTAATTAAAACTTAAATCGTATACTCGTATAAACTGCATTGATGGATTGACAAAAAGCGATGAATTGGAAAATAATAAATAAAATTCGATTATGTTAGCAAAGATTTAAAAAATATATAAATATTTGGTAAACTTCTTAAACACTAACTTTGTTTGTGTGTAAACATATATTTTATTTGTGAAAGTCCTTTTGCAAATAAATTATTTTCTAATATATTAATATATGCGTTCCAAACAAAATTTTTTGATTTTCAAATAAAATTTATTTGTTACCAAATATAAAATATTTAAAAAAATCTTTATATGTATATATATAAATATATATCGTCGGTGCGCCGACGAAAACTCCTATGTGTTTTTTTACTAGTTTTCAGGAGAGACAAAAAACGTAGCTATTTCGTCAAATCGCGATATTTTTAATATCTCCGATTTTTGAATTTTTCTTTTAATTAGTTACCACCAATATATCATAACAAAAATCTTATATGTGAAAAGCCCATGACGTGGTAAATGGTTTTCATGAAAATCGACACATAGGATGTTTTGTTTGGAGCATTTTAAATATTTTTAGAACAAAAAATTTACACATAGGAGTTTTGATATTTGAATGTTCACAGCGTACCTCAAGCAAACGAAAGTTGGCCTGGATTGTGGCTAAAAACGGCTAATGAGGTTTTGTACAGAATCATCCCCTCTACACAGATAAGAAGAAATCAAAATCTGATCTGCTTCCTTTCGCGAGTTATCGCGATAAATACAATTTTTAACCAAAAAACCGAACTTAATTACATTGAATCGCGGAAATTTAAAACTATAACATAATTTCCCATAAATATGAACACTTGTAAGACGCTTTGTAATGTCCGCGATATTTGCTATATTATTCTATAGCGAAATTTTTGTAATCCAAAAATTCGAATTACACCGCTAAATTTTTACAAAAATATTATTGCGAATTTATTAAAATTAATATATTTACATTCTATGATTTCTGAGGGATAGATTGGCACTTGCATTTCCTCCGTAAACATCCCGCGACGAATACATTTCGAACAAAAACATTTTAGTTCAGAATTATTTAACTATATAATGCTATTATTACGCGAACGGTCAGTCCTAGGAAAAAGTGGTGAAAGAAAGTTTGGTAGATATTAAAAACGACTCCAAGTCTTTCTTTAACAAAAAAAATTATAATAATTTGGTAGGGATTTGCAATGTGTCAAATCAAAATATGCCTCATATAAAGGGAAAAGCATACAAAAGTTTAGACACACTGTAAATCCTTACCAAATTACTATAAATTTTGTTTGTTAAAGAAAGAGTTGTAGGCCTTTCGCTTATCTCCCAAACTGTCCTCCACTACTTTTCTCTAGAACTGGTAATTCGCGAGATAATATCATTATATAGTAAAATAATTCCGAACTAATTTTTTTTGTACAATATTTATTCGTAGATGGATATTTTTCGCGAAAACGCTGATATTAATCTATTCCTCAGAGATTATAGAATGCAAATATATTAATCTTATTAAATTCGGTATAATATTTTTGGATAAATTTGGCGGTGAACGTCGATTTTATGGATTACACAAAATTCGCAATATAAAAACATGGCAAATGTCGCGGACGTTGCAAAGCGTCTTACAAATAATCATATTTAAAGGAAATTGTGTTAGAATTCGAAATTTCAGCGTTTTTCTTTACAAATTAAAGCTATTAAGATTGTTTTGAGTAAAAGTTCTGTTTTCGCGATAACTCGCGAATGGAAGCAGATCCAATTTTGATCTATTCATTGTCGAATAGAGGGGATGATTCTGAACAAAACCTCATTAGCGGTTTTTTGGCGTAAATCGAAGCCAACCTTCTATCCCTTGGGACAGGCTGTGCCTACTACACATAGGAGTTTTTGTCGGAGCATTGCTATAGAGGGATACACATAAGAGTTTTTGGTAACTTCGGAACCGGTCAAGATAGCGCAAAATGCTTTGGTGGGTAGTCGTTTGACCGCTAGGACGTTCTAATTCGACAATAAAAAAAAATTCGAAAAATTACACATAGGAGTTTTTGTCGGCGCACCGACGATATATTTTCTTTCAATTCAAACATATCAAAAATGACGATTTTCCCCCGTGTAGATACTGTAAAAGCATAACACTCCACAAAAGTTAAGTATTTGTATGGACTGGTATCCTAGTTATAAGTAGTTAATTTTTGTATAAAATGGTCCATTTGTGCGTGACAATAACGGCCTTTTTACGGGACTTTAGGTGCAATAAAAGCATTGTACTTCTCAAAAATAGTTCGTTTCTGGAATATGTGCAAAATTTTCTTCCAGAAAACTCCTTACCAAGTACAATTTTTTGTGTTGGATTGCACCTAGAAATGTTACAGTTTCAGAAAAGACTAGCTGAGTTCCATTTAGCCGAGGAGAGTTTACATTAGGGCGAGTCGGCTCTAGATATAAGTACAGCCGAAATATTTCGGGGATATTCACTAAAAAAAGCTTTATTTTTTGGGATGCGGACAACCGCGATATATTTTTTTGAACTGGCTAGTCCACGTGTGGAACCTTGTTCTTCCTAGGAATGATAACAAATTCTGTCTTGTTTGGGTTAACGCTCAAACCAATGCGTCTGGCCTTTTGGGCCAATTTGTTCAGAGCCACCTACATAATGTCTCTGATTGCAACGTCGTCCGCATATGCCACGACTTTGCAGCCATAATGTTCCAGATCATCACCGCTAGTAAAAACGCTCTTTACAACATGTAACTGTTTTTATTACATTGACTTAAGGACGCCTATTGTCTTTAATTTAAGTGCAAAAAATTGACTTAAAGACGACGTATATCTTTAATTAAAAAAAAAACAAAGCATAACTTATTTAAAAAAGTTTTATGTCTTTAACTAAGGTACAAGATGTTCCTAATTTTATGGGCATTGCCTTTGGCGCCAAAACAAAGCCAGGGAAATGTAAGATAATTTAATTGACTTTCAGTAAACTTTTTCAGTGTGGACTTATATGAAGACACTGTGCGAAACAGACCGATTTAATAGAAATATATGAGAGTCATTTCATGCCAAAATGAACGGACAAAAATGTGTTCGGAACCAAATCATAAAATTTTGTTTATCGAGGTATTGACACTTAATGTTTAAACATAAGAATTTCTTGACTGCTTTTTACTGAAAGCTTTTTGGTAAAGTATTTCACACTTACATTTTTTTCAAAATATGTATCCGTATACAATATTCATAATATGGTCTATTATTTATATAATAATTTGTTTTTGTGGAATTTGTATGTTATGTTATTTTAATAATATTTATTGCTGACCTCTACTATACGAGTATTATGAAGCTATTGATGATTTGGCTGGAGGTCAAGTATTACTTAAAACGGCGATTTTGTTGTTTTAAATAGTTCAATTTTTATTTCTTCCAATATTTCGATTGTCTTCTGACTTGTGCTTTCAATGCAGCTATATTTTGCATTGTGCACTGACACCAACTTAAAATTCTGAGAAAAATAAAGTCATGTAGCCGCATTTGTCCTTAACTGACCCTACAAATTTCAAGATGGTGTTCAGCCTCGTTCGTTTTTAAAACAATATTTACTAAAAAATGCCGATGATTTCTCTTTATAAATTAAGAAAAATATTGAAATCACAAAATAGACAAAATCATTCCAATAAAAACAATTTCGATTTATAAAATTTTTAAGTGAAAATGCTATTACATAGCTCAGATTAGATAGGACTACATTCCTATATATTTCAAAAATCTATGTTGGTGTTTTCCATCAAATGAAATATTCACATCTCAGGAATTTTTTAATAAATATTTTTTTAAAAAATAACGGGGCTGAACACCATCTTAAAATTTTCAGCGATCGTTTACAAATTTTTCACAAAATTTTAAGTTGGTGTCATTGATGTATAAAATGCAAATTAAATTTGCAGATGCATTGGATGCATTTAAAACCGTTAAGGACGTGAAAATTAAACCTGCTATATAAAGAACAACTTACGACCTTTAAAATGAGCCTTCATTTGAAAAAAAACCGTCCATGTGTTCCGAAAATACATAACTCGAAACGTATGCCTTTTGAGTATATTTTCCTATTTTCTCAGATTTCAAATGCTAATAACATCTGGAAAAACATTTTTGTATTTTTTCGATGCCGATGCTGCAGCCAATCTTCTGTCAGATTTGGATAGACAACGTCATTCCCAGGGAATGGACAGAAGGTGTAATTATTAACGAAACCATACGGCAAGAGCAAAACGACTTCAGACCGAACAGATCGTGCGTCGATCATATAAACACTCTTCGTATCATCAAAGAACAGTGTGCATAATGTCGTCATCCTCTATATCTCCTGTTTTTTTAATTTCGCTCGAGCTTTTGATACCGTCAACAGGGAACCTATATGGTACTTCCTAAGCGAAAAATGCATACCGGAGAAGTTAGTCCATACGATCCGCGAATTATATGCTAATGCCGAGTGTATAGTCCGCTTTAAAGGAAAGAATAGCAGGACATTTAATTTCTACAGAGGTGTAAGAAAGGGCTGCGTTTTATCACATCTTCTGTTTATTATTGTGTTGGATTAGCATTCTTCCGAAAACGGATGCCGAATTATCTGTTTGCATACAATGGCGTCCCCATCAAAAAATAGGTGATTTAGATTATTTAGACGATATCTGTTTCATGTCACATGCAGTAAATGGAATAACGAATAAGCTGGAAAAATTAATAGAAAATGCCGGAATGGCTGGCCTACGCATAAACTTTAAGAAAACAAAGCTGTTGCGAATGGAAACACCAACCAAACATCCCTCAGCATAACTACAGATGGAAAGGTTGTTACCATAGAAGACAATGACGAATTCTCTTATCTTGGCAGTGTATTATCGAAATATGGTGGAGCAGATAAAGATGTAGTGGTGCGAATAAACATCCCAGCGGCGGAATGCATGGCTAAGAAGGCCTTATACCAGGCCTTCCTAGTCATGCTGGAGGCCTTCCTTACACATTACCTCCCCCTTTCCGTTTAACATTGCGTGAGATTGGGAGGCAAGGCCTTCCCTTGTCTTTGCTATAAGAATGTATGAAGGAAAGTTTCCCCAATCAGGCATTCCACATGAATGAAAAAATGAAACCATACCTACAAAATGCAGACATGGAAGAAAGATTACCGATGTAGGTATTACGGATGAATGAATAAATGAAACATTTTAGGATATTTCAGAAGAAAGACCTGTATAAGCTCTGCAAAATTCAGGTATGAAAGAACGATTCTCGAGACAAGCATTACGCACGAGTGAACAAAAGAAACATTATTTAATGTTTCGAAAAAAGACCTGAATATTCTCAGCAAAATAATATCTGTTGTTCGTATTCGAAATATAAAGGGCATTAAACCCCTTACAAATAAGTCCTGTTTCACCTATTCACGATATTTGCAATATAATAAAAAAACTCGATTAACAAGAAAAAATAGAGTTTAATCATTTGTATAAGTATTTTTATTAAAGGGTACATTGTTATGAAACAATTTTGAGAATATATAATTTGAATCAGTTCATTTCTCGTGCAAAACTAAAATTAACAATTTATAAAGCTTTGAAAATATATAATTTAAATCAGTTCATTTCTCGTGCAAAAAAAAAATTACAATTCATAAAGCTTTTAAAATAGGAATCATTGGTTATGATATATTTTATAATAATAAAAAGTAATTCTCAAGGAAATCGAACCACTCGCATCAATTTTCCGAAAGCAACTGATATCAGCTAGCTTCAACATTTCTTGCAATCGTTCATGCATGAAATAGAAATCGGTGGTTGCTCTGCAGAAACAAGTTTATGCCGTTATTTTTTCTGCCTAGCATATTTTTGATTCACCTTCTATAAAGCTTACAAATAGAAGCGAAGTGGAATGCAACTAACTTATTCATGCAAGTTCTTGAAATTGTATTTGCTCTGCAGACAAAATTTTTTTCACGACTTTTTTCTGGCTGACGTATTTTTGATAAACATTATATATAGCTTACAGCTAGAAGCGAAGGGGAATGCAAATAACTTCTTCTAGCACAAGTTATACCTTCCACGCGACTTCCATAAAGGAACGTGTTAGCATTTTTCTTTGAAAATGTTGCTTCTTTATAACTTATTTTGAACACATATTTGGCAGGCCTTCTTTAGGGAAATGGCGTGCAATTAATGTATCTTCGCCATACCTTCTCTAAAAGAACGGAAAGAACATGTACTTGCTTCTACATTCTACATTTTTGAAAAGCCTGCCATGTAGACTACTGATGACGGGGGTCACGCCCCAGAAATCATGATATAGTCTGTGGGCACGCAATGAAATACTTGCAATATATTTTGCCATGTAAAATACTTGCTTTCCATCACTGTATAGAAGCAGGTTGGTCTATAGCCGAGAGAGTATCTCAGTTTAAATCATAACGATTACAGACCGAAATAATAACGGGCAACCGAAAAGGAGAATAACGTCACTCTCCTCTTAAAAGTTAACAACCTCATAACTTCGTGCTAACATGTCTTTAGCAGACCTTCTTTAAAGAAGTGAAATGCAATGAATTGATCTTCTACGTAACTTCTCTAATGGAAGGAAATGGGAATGGGATTTCACTTTCTTTGCAAAGTAATGTCTTCAGCATGCTTTCTTGAGGAAGGTGATGCAAATCTAAATCGGCGAATCAAAATGGAAAGCATAGTAAAGACCTGCAAGCAGGCCTGCTAATATAAGGCCTACTTTGTGTCAAATATCATGTATTTCGCGGGCCTTTTAAATGGAAGAAATTGCCAAATAAGGCCTTCTACATGTCATAAATTTGGAAGACATTGCAAATTTTTGTAAATTTCGCCGCTGAGATAGCCCGTAATGCCTATCACAAACTTAAAAAAGTTTGGTCCGCCCGAAATATCTCTCAGCGAACAAAAATGCGAATCTTACAACCTGTACTCTTTTACGGCTCGGAAACATTGAAAGTAACAGATGCTATGAATAACAAACTACAGGTATTCATAAACAAATGCCTGCCTCGTGTGTAGAATATTCTGGCCGGACACTATATCCAATATGGATCCACATAGAATATCTAGCAATAATCCAATAACCACGGAGATAAAACGAAGAAA
The DNA here is from genome assembly GCA_963930755.1 of Eudasyphora cyanicolor. NCBI lineage: Eukaryota > Metazoa > Arthropoda > Insecta > Diptera > Muscidae > Eudasyphora > Eudasyphora cyanicolor. Next base: position 61,487,609 of record OZ005736.1, on the reverse strand, counting down.
ATGGCGTTGGATAGGCCACACAACTGGCATGTGAGTTGAACTCGCAAGGCTCACGTCGTCGAGGAAGGCCCAAGATTACGGGGATCCATTCGGTCCATGCAGAGAGCAGATGCACAAGACAGCCAACAATGGAAATCGTTTGTTTCCGCCCTATGCTCCGACTAGGAGCAGTAATTTACGTCACGATAACTGTTATATTATATAATAAACTACACAAAGGAATTAAAAATAATAAGATGTTTTATTTTGAGCAGAGAATCGAAATGCAAATTTATTTTGAAATCGGGATGGTGCCCAAAAAAGGTGTGCGATTTGACATGGAATGACGATATACGTGTAAGTAGTTATTATTTATTGCCAAGATTGTTCGTTCATTCCATGTCAAACCGAACGATTTTCGAAAAAATCTGGTCGACTTTCCCGATTGTCATGACAATTTGTATATGCGTTTTACTACGGAAATGAATCATCTTGTAGTTGGCGAGAGAAAAACCAAATGATGTTTGCAGATGTTAGAAGCTCCAGAAATATGTATGACGTTTGACATATGATACAATTTGGCGAGTAATTGGTGCCTCAAAATATCCAATCCAAAACAGAAACAGCCGGGATAGCGGCTTCAAAGTGGCAGACCCACTACCATCCTAGGATGGGGTGTACCAATCATCCGCCTATCCGAATTACAATCGATTTATGAAAGTTCTACAAGAGAAAACACAACATCACCCACTTCAACGATGACGATCCTTGGCACACGGAAAAGGACAAAAATAGGACAATGGAATGTGAGAACACTTAGTGACCCTACAAGGTTGGCCCAGCTAGAGGCTCAAATGGAAAAATTCAAAATAGAGATATTGGGTATATGGGTGAGATACGTTGGCGTGGAAGTGGAGAATTTACAACATCTACTGGAAACGTAGTCCTGTACAGCGGGAAAGAAGACAGACGCGAAAGTGGTGTAGCCATCGTGGTCCCAAAGAACACAAAGAAAGCGATCAACTCATGGGAACCTATCAACGATCGCATAATAGTAGTTCGGTTTTGTTGTCAAATAAAGAAAATTGTAACCATTATCCAATGTTACGCCCCCCACTGAACATGTCGATGAAAATATCACGAATGCCTCTTACGACCAACTAACTGCAACTTTAAACAAAGTTTCTTTGCGCGATGTTTTAATCCTATCTGGGGACTTTAATGCCAAAATTGGCTCCAATAACACGAATGCGAGTAGTATGGGAGCTAGGAATGACAACGGAGAATGGTTCGTTTGACTATACCAGGCTTTTAATCTCGTTATCGGCGGTTAAATATTCCCCCACAAAGGCATACATAAATACACGTGCACATCTCCAGATGGCAACACTAAAAACCAAATAGATCACATTTGCATCTGGCAAAGATGGAGATCTTCACTGATGGATATACATATGTACCAAGTGGCCTCCATAAAACTAAAATTAAGTAGAAACTACAACCAACGCTGTAGTCGGAAAACACTAAAGCGGTTTGCTCTGAACAAGCTTAGTGACGAAAGAAAACGTAATGAAGTATCAACCGTAATGAGAGACAGACTGATGGCCAGCAACAACACATGGGAAGAAACATGTACTCAACTAAACAATATAGCGGAGGCAACCTTAGGATATGTAGACAATGATACCAGGAAAGTATGGATATCAGATAACACCTGGAGCCTTATTCGACAGAAGAACAATCTGAAACTACAGCTCCTCACAGACAGCAGATTAAAAGTGCAATATAGTGCTATAGCTAAAGCAGTCAAAAGATCGGCTCGTACAGACAAAAGAATCTACTTCAATTCACTGGCCAGCGAAGCAGAGAATGCCGCTGGAACAAACAATATGCGCCAGTTATACAATATTATTGGGCGACTCTCCAAGCAAAATTTTAATCACAGTAAAGCCGTGAAAGATAATAATGGACAACTATTAACTGTGGTAGAAGAACAAACCAGAAGATGGGAGGACCATTTTGAAAGAATCAGCAACATCGAAGATGACAATGACGAAAATCCTGCCCCCGCGGATCAACCATCGACACTGCTCGGAAACATTAATATAGACACCCCTTGTATGGAAGAGGTTATAACTTATAACAAAAGCCGTTGGCCTAGAAATAAATATCAAGAAAACCAAAGCGATGAGTATCCATAGTAACAACAGCAATTAATTTAAATTAAATGCCCATTCCAATATGTGGACACTTTCTGCTATCTTGGCTGTATGATGTCTGTGACTGGCGGTATCGAAGAAAATGTACACTATAAACTAGGCAAAGCCAGGTCCGAATTTGGAAGATTACAGCATATATGGCGATTACCGCAAATATCTCTCCAAACCAAGATACGCATTTTCAATGCCTGTGTAAAATCACCGTTACTATATGGAAGTGGAACATGGCTCACAACGGTTACAGTATTGAAGAAGATCCAGTCACAAATAAATAAATTCATACGTCACATTTTTTGGCCGAATACAATTTCAAACACTGAATTGTGGAACAAAACTAACAAGATTCCAATGAGAGTCCAAATAAGAAGAAGGAAATGGAAGTGGATTGGACATACGCTCCGAAAATCGCACAGAAGTATATGTAGAAAGGCACTAGAATGGAACTCGCAAGGCTGCAGACGACGTGGACGACCAAAGAGCACATGGCGTCGAACAACTCTAATGGAAATACGGAAACTTAACAAGTCATGGGATGAAATCAAGACTTTTTGTTATGATAGAAATATGTGGAATAATCTTCTAGAAGCCCTATGTTCCCTAGAGGAATGAATAAAGGAAAAAAAGGGATGAGAATCGTGGATTACTGTTTTTACAGGGTGGCTGATATGTATTACAACCAACTTCAGGTTGCTATCATTTATAAACCGCTAGTCTGTTAGCTGACAGATTTATTTCAGTGACAGTTCATTTTATCTGTTTCTAAAATTGTATGTTATTTCCGACATTTTTTGCTTTTGAACCATAAAATTTAAAAAAATTTAAAAAATAGAGAAATAATTATTCAAGGATACCCTTTAGTTAAAACACTTCAAAATCACCTCCGAGATAACTATCCTCTCTGATTTCCTTGCAAACTTTGTGGTTAAATATCGTGAAAACAAGAGCTAACCTAGAAAAACGGCTACCTGGATTCACAATGGATATGTACAGGATATGCACAGGGTCTCCTTTCTGTTGCATTTTTGGACTAGCACAGTTCATTTTTATGAGCGACCTGTGATCAAACTGGGAAAAGTATTTGAGAACCAAAACATCTGTTACACTTGCAATTCTTAGTTCTGAATTGGAGCAGCTTCAAAATTGTACTGTGTTGGTGTTGTCTTTTAAACGGAGTTCTATTAGAAGCGACAATAATTTCGCATGATTGGTGTCGTTTCAGTTAACAAAGTACTAAGCTCCTCCTCCTATTCAAGGCCTATTCCAAGGAGGAGTTGATAATATTGGTCATAATAAACTAGCATTGAAAATATAACCTTAAAATGAGCAGTAAATAGATGGGACCATACATAATCTAAGCAGATTTTCATCAACTTCAATCAAAAACATAATTTCTGCCAAATTATATATAGATCGGACGTAAAATACAGTTTTAATAGCGCTTAAATACTAAATAGGCAGGAACATTTATATGTGTCTATATCTAAATCTGGACCGATTAACCCCTAATTAAGCAGTATTCGTTCCTAAATTAAGAAACTTCTTTCGGTCAAATTTTGTAAAGATAGGAAGTACAACTTCTATAGAGCTTTGATACCAAATCAGTTAAAACATATATATGAGGGCTATATATAAATCTGAACCGATTTTCCCCAAATTTGGCTGTGCTCATTTATGTAATTTGAAACCTCTTTCTGTCTAATTTCGCACTTATCGAATATAAAAAAATACCTACAGCGCTTTCATGTCAAATCGGGGGTAACGTATATATGAGGGCGATATCTTAATCAAAAACTATTTTTCCCAAATTAGGCAGTGTTCGTTTATGAAATATGAAACCTCTTTCTGTCGAATTTTGTAGTGATGGGATATAAAATACAGTTTCTACAGCGCAGACATGTCAAATCGGGGGTATCATAGTTTCCCCAAATTTGGCAGTGTTCATTCCTGAAATAAGTAACCTCTTTTTGTCGAATTTCGTACCGATCGGGTATAAAATACTGACTCTGCAGCGCTTACATATCAAATCGGGGGTAACATATATATGGGGATTATATATAAATCTGAACCGATTTTCCTCAAATTTAGTACTGTCTCTAAATGCATCAAGAGATTTCTCTTTGTAAATTTTTTTAAAGATCGTTTAAAAAATGTTGTTTATACAGTACATACATGCCAAATCAGAGGTACATATACTCGTATATGGGAGCTTTATGCAAATCGGAACCGATTTCAATCAATATCAATAGGGATCGTCCTTGGGCCAAAAAAAAATATGTGCTAAGTTTCGTGGAGATCGGACCATAATTGAAACCTGAATTTTGATTGCAAGAATATATGCACAGACGGACGGACGCACGGACGGACAGACAGACATAGCTAAATCAGCTCGGAAAGTGATTCGAAGTCGATCGATATAATAAACGATGGTTCTATTTCTTCTCATTTTATGTATTACAAACAAATACACAAAGTTTTTTTATTTATTTATTAATATGAATTACAATACAAAGTAAATTTATATTCTAATTGTACGGTCCAAGGAAATGCCGGGTTACAAAGACCATGTCACTAGGGTTTGCAGCGACAGACCAGAGCCTCATAGACGAGCACGCTGCCAACTCACCTACTGGGCCGTTCTGCACAAAGTTATAATACCCTGTACCACAAAGTGGTGTAGCGTATACAATTTCAGAGGAAATAACAAAAATGTGTTACTTTAATATACTAATAGCACAGTGGTACAAATGCATCAAGGATGGCAATGGAGGCATAGATGTGCGTTTACTCCGCCTACCGATGTATTACTTACAGCGTCCCAAAATAGGCTGTATTATTTTCTACAATACATGCTTGATGATATCTTGAAGTTTCAGCTCTGAAATTGCATAAATTGTTTAAAAGAATGACATTGCAAACAAAATATCATAAAATTAGTTTTATATTATTTTTTTAATACATGGGTATACTTTGCTTTAAACCGTCTTATTAGATTTTCAATAGCATCTCCGAATAAATGTGTAACCTAAAACATTTTGTATTAATTTCCACGTTTAAAGTAAAGAAGTAAAGACGGATTAAGTTGGGCCATGCAGAATCTTATATACCCTCTACCATGGATCACATGTGAATGGCTGCGGGTACAAATAAATTCTTTATAACAAATTTCAGCTTGTTCTTGCGTTAAGAAATCAAATCTAGATTGACCTTTGTATAGGAGATATATCAATATATGGACCTATTACTACCGTTGTTCGTGTAAAATCTCCCTAGTTATCAATTTTCGGTCCGATCAGCTGGAATTTGTGGTCTCTATGGCGTTAAGAAGTCAAATCGAGAGGGACTCTTTTATGGGGGCTATATGAAAACTTGTACCTATGACTACTGTTGTTCGTGTGAAATGATCCGGGAAAAATCTTTGGATATGGAGCAAATCATGAAACGATCCTTTTTTTAAGAAAATTATTAAAAATCGAACGCCGCAATTTTTAGGCCGCAAATTCTTTAGCCAAACTCTTCTTCTGAAAAATGCGGTATTTATGGCTTAAAATAGCTTTTGAGAGGGGGGACTTTGCAATCCCATACATCCTGCAACTATAAGAAATATTTCTACAAAATTCAATCGTGTGATTCAAAATAACACATCTTGTTGGAAACCCCTGTATTATCAAGATAATCGTTCGCTAATTGCGCTAAGTCCATTTTTTAAATCCAAAAAAAAAAAACACTTTCCAGTCGACCCACGACCTTGACACCCATTAGCAATATTTTAGCTCTCGTTAAGAGCTATCATTTTGCCATTGACCGATTCCCGATCCGACGTACCGGAATCATCGGTCCATATTTCTTCAAAAATGATGCCGGTGAGAACGTAATGGCGACCGTTGTCGTGCCATAAGAACCGACTATTTGATGCCTGAACATTTGGTTTCAACAAGATGGCGCCACTTCCCACACATCGGAACAATCAATGGATTTATTGAGAGAACACTTCGGTGAGCAGATAATTTCACGTGTTGGATATCACACCGTTAGACTTTTTCCTGTTGGGATATGTAAAGTCTAAAGTTTATGCGGAAAAACCCGCTTCGATTCAGGCCTTGAAGCCTGACGTAGCCGCGGCCAACATTTAAAAAAAATAAATGCCAAAGAAAGTTCTTTCAAATGATAATAAACATTCCCCATTCAATTTGAATTTTCTGTGTTTTTATACCCTACACCACACTGTGGTACAGGGTATTATGACTTTGTGCATTTGTTTGTAACGCCCGAAAAGAGAAGAAATAGAACCATAGTTTATTATACCTGTCCATGTATTCTTGTAATCAAAGTGCAGGTCGTATTTATGGTCCGATTGTGATGAAATTTAGCACAGTGCTCTTTTTTGGCCCAAGGACGATCCCTGTTGAAATTGGTCAAAACCGGTTCAGATTTAGATATAGCCCCCATATATATGTTACCCCCGATTTGACATGTAAGCGCTGTAGAAACTGTATTTTATATCAGATCAGTACGAAATTTGGCAGAAAGAGGTTTCCTATTATATGAATGAACACTTTTAAATTTGGAAGAAATCGGTTCAGATTTATATATAACCTCCATATATATGTTCCTCCTGATTTGGTATCAAATCGCTATAGAAGTTGTACTTTACTTCCGATCATTAAAATTTTCCAGAAAGAAGTTTCTCAATTTAGGAACGAATATTGCTTAATTTTGTGATTATCGGTTCAGAATTAGATAATATGTTCCTACCCATTTACCAATTATTCCAAATTCTTATCGCAGTGACCCTTATCGCATTGTTAGGGAGGTGTAGGGTATTATATAGTCGGCCCCACCCGATCTATAATATCCTCGAAATGGATCACCCATTATACGAGTATGTAGATGTTTTGGAAAAATGTTAAGGATGTAATAATCTACCAAAATTAAAAAAGTCATAAAAACTATAAAAAGTTTGACCTTCAGAGAACGGCTTACCATTTTATTCGATAGTCTTGAAGCACTATCAACGACCTTTAAATCTATATATCAAGCATCAAAATCGGCCAATGTAATCCAGAGATACAAGCAATTGAATATTGATCGAATTTAATTGAATACACACATTTACTGACATTCCTATATGTGTAAGTGTCTATATCTTGATAACCAGGAATTTTATAATTTTTTTCGAACATTAAAATTTTTTGTCGAATATCGTACGGTGTGATACGGAATGACTCATATAACTTTTCAGCACACATTGTTTTTTGTTTTATTTAAATTTATTGTTCGTTTTCTAGTGCAGTTGGTTGTTTTTATTAGTTCTTACGCAAACGACTCATGAAAATATAATCGTGCGTACACGGGGCAAAATTGCCTTTTTTGATATGTTTGAATCGAAAGCAAATATATTTGGAACACAAATTTTTAAATATTTTATATTTCTGAGTAAATAAATTTTATTTGTAAATCAATAAAATTTACTTGGAACGCATATATCAATATATTACAACAAAATATATTTCCAAACTAATTTTCTCAAAAAAATATGAGTTTATCTATATATATAAAATTGTTGCGTGACTGGCTGACTGATTGACTGACTGATCATCGCCCAGGCCAAACGGCTGAAGCTAGAATCATGAAATTTGGTGGGAGGGTAGACCTTGGGACGTAGACGAGCAATAAGGCGGGATTTTTCGAAATTCGTACTATTAGCCGCACAATAGGGCAAAAAGGGATAAATATGGTACCACCGCCAAATCTAAACGAAATGAGCTAGAATCTTGAAATTTGGTATGAGGGTAGCCCTTAGGACGTAGACTCAGAAATTGGCAGGATTTTTTGAAATTCGAACATTTACGCACACAGTGGGGTAAAAAGTGATAAATGTGGTACATCAGCCAAATCCAAATGGCAAGAGCTAGAATCGTAAAATATTGTGGAACATAAACTGGAGATTGGAAGTGATTTTTAGTAATTCTAAATTTAAGGGGCACAGTGGGACACGACGGGTTAATTATGGAGCATGGGGAAAAAAGGGAACAATCTGCCAAAATTGGAACTTAAACATAAGATATGAAGAGTTTATATGGTTTTAGGAGCACTGCGGTCAAAAACGGTTAAATAGTGGAGTGGAGAAAATATGATTAAATATGTTACAGTCGGGAAAAAAGGTTTAAGTACGCTAGCGTGTAGACACATTTTAAATACGAGTACGGTAATGGGTTAAAAATGGTACAGTGGGGCAAAAAGCGTTAACTATGGAACAGTGGGGCAAACATTTATTTACTATGATACAGTGGGGCAAAAAAGGTTAAATATGGTATAGTGTGACAAAAATGGTTAACTATACAGTACAGTGGGGCATAACTGTGTTAAATATTGTACAGTGGAGCAAAGAGGGTTAAATATGGTACTGTGGCAAAAACTGTTGAACATGGTACAGTGAAACAAAGGGTATAATATGACACAGTGGGGCAAAAAGGGTTAACTATAGTACAGTGGGGCACAATTAGTTGAATATGGTAACGTGGGACAAAATGGGTTAAATATGGTACAGTGGGGCAAAAAGCTTTAACTATGGAACAGTGTGGGAAAAATGTTTTAGAATGGTACAGTGGGACACAAATGGTTAATAATGGTACAGTATGACAAAAATGGTTACAGTGGGCACAAATAGTAAAATATGGTAACGTGGAACAAAATGGGTTAAGTATGGTACAGTGGGGCAAAAATGTGTTAACTATGGTACAGTGGGGCAAAAATGGTTAAATATAGTGGACAAAATATAGTAGGACAAAAAGGTGTCAAATTTGATTCAGTGGACCCAAAAGGTTAAATATAGCACAGTGGGTCAAAAAGCGTACATTTAGTTCAGCGGGTAGAAAATATGGGACCAGCATGGTTTTATATTGTACCAGGGTGTGAATGTAAGTATTGGAACATAAACAAGGGGAAAGTTGCTAACGTATGTATGAACCAAAAAACATAGTTTATCAACGTCCAGAGGTACTGTGGGAAAAGGGATAAATATTGTACCATGATGTCAGGGTAACTCTTGGAACATAAACTAGAAATGAAAGGAGGGTTCGTATTTTATATATAAAAGTAATCAAATCTTCTTCATTTTGCACCATATGTAATTATCATGTCATTTTGAAAGAACGAGGTATAACTATTTTACAGTACCCTACACAGAAAATAAATAAAAGATGGGGGCTGCGAAGCGCACCGGGTTAAAGCTAGTATGCAAATAAAATTATTGTTTAGGAATATCTTCAAATATATTTTACTTAAAAAAGAATTTCAAAACTTTGCTGATTTTTTCTAATTTGAGTTTTAATTTTTCCTTGTTTTCGAATTGTACCTCCCAGTTATGATACCTTATTAACTTCCGTTTTAAATCAATCATTTTTTAGTATTCCAAGCCATCATTAGTTGTCAATCCTCCCAAGTAATTTATTTCGATCCAAGATTACACGATTTCAATTATTATTATTTATTATTTTACGAACATTTAACATTTCTAAAAAAATTACTTTGAATTACTGAAAAATTTAACACAATTTATGTATTTTCGAATACTTAAATTAATAAAAATATTGGTTCGTGTATAATAGTCCCAAATGAAAACATATTGGGATGTAAACAAAGATTTCTTTAGAACAAAATCTTCCCAAATATATAATTTTTGTATGTACCAAATATTATATATTTATAGTGTACCCTAAACATATATATGTTTCAAGCAGAATATGTTTGGGACAATATACTACAGAAGCGATTTTTTTTCAGCGTGTACATTGGTATAAATATTCAAATATTTTTTCCCGGCAAAAATGGTAAAGCAAGGCCATGATCGGTTCATGTTCAAAAATGACAACATAAATACTAAAATTTAATATATGTCAGTGTTCAGTTAAAGGCCAGCACTAGATCGGTAATATACTTTTGCCAGAAAGATTAGGAATAAGTCATGTTGAAAACTTTATACAGTGAAATAAAGGAACATTTCCTGACCACAGGCGGAAGAGGTAACTAAGGACCGCATTGTGAGAACAAAAATAATTTAGATAATATATATGCAATTATGTCTTTATAGATCCCCGCACCAGACATTTGCCAATTAGTAACAGTTATTTGATAATCACAATAATTGTAGTTGTCTATGTATTACTCGTCAAAAAGATAGGCCCTGCCTTCATGGCAAATCGGAAGCCATACAATATACGACGGATAATAGCCGTATACAATGCTCTCCAAATTATATACAATTTATATATGTTTATAGTGGTAAGTGCGAAAAATTTATAAATTTTGAGATAACTAAAACTATGTCCAAAATTTCGAAGTTTTTGTAAAAAAAATATGTACGAGTAATGTTGAACTTTAAAAATAGATCTTCTATGAAACCAAGTGATTTTGCAATATTTCGATGCCCCGTATTGTTTTGCCAGAAGAATTTGGGGCAAAATCGCCAAAACGAAGGTCCAAAAATCGTCAAAATCCCTTTTCGAAATCGTCATTCCAAAAATCTACAATTTACGTACAGATTTGGAGCCATTTAGGCCATTACTCGTAATAACAACTTACAATACATGAAATATTGAGAACCGTTCTCATCATGAAGTATGCGTATAAGTGAACTTAACGATTAGCATTTATAGTTGCAGTGTTCGGAAAAAAGAATACGTTATACAAACGGATCGTTCAGTGAATACAAATGTTATTTCTTTTTTCAGTGTTTGTGTTCGCGAACGCTACCACTACATTGTATGGAGGTTATTTGAAAATATGGACCGATATGCCTCATTTTTACTAGGCATGATTAAAAGTAATATAAAGCACACATATTTAATTTTCGGCATGATCGGCTAAAAAATTCGCCATCTAGAGCGTGAATATATCGTACCGGAAGAGACTTTTGTATGGGGGCTATATTAAATTATGGACCGATATGCCCCATTTAAAATGTGGGTCGTCCCTAGTTTAAGAAATGCAGCTGTACCCATTTTAATTAAGATTGCTTCATATTTGAGAACGTATTGTATTCTGTTAGAGTACCTCCCGCAAAGGGACCTATGCGCATACCAGCGCATACAAATTCTTAAAATTTTATGCAGTCGATAACAAAGTGGGCGTTATTTCCACGTATTTGTACAAAAAATGCAATGCTTATAACATTAATACCAGCGCATACAAATGCTTAAAATTTTATGCAGTCCATAACAAAGAGGGCGTTATTTCCACGTAGGTAAAAAATATGTGGGTAATTTTTAAACATTAAACGAAAAAAATTTCCTTTTATACAAAACTTAATTACTTAATTTAAAATTCTTAGAGAGGATGTTAAATTCTTTTATGTGGCACTTATATCATTCAACTCTAATATTCCGTTCACAAGTTATGTAGACTTCAAAAAGGCAAAATTTTTAAAAAAATGTTGTAGGTTACCAACTTGGCGCCCTTTAAAATCTAAACCATTATGAAATATTAAAAGTACAATTTCATTGAAATCTAAATCAATAAATATTCGGAGTGCGTCAGTTTCCTTTGGAATTACCCGAATATATACCTTTTAGTCTTCATACATTTTTTATATATGTTCCTACGTCGTACTATCTCCGTTTTAGTGCAAAATTGGAATATGCATTTTGTATATAATGGGATTTTCCAATAGGGGTGTTATGATTTTGAAGTGACGTTTCGGCCATTTGTAATATGTCATGATCTGTCATTTGTTTTTCATTTTATTCAGTAGTGTTTACAATTTCATCATGGAGAGATATACCCAAGAACAACGTTTGTAAATTATTCAGTTTTATTATCAAAATAATCGTTCTCCAATTGTAACTTTTCGTGCGCTAAGTAAATTTTTTTAAATCCAAAAACACTTTCCGGTCGACATACGACCTTGACCATGACCCATGAGCAATATTTTAGCTCTCGTTAAGAGCGTTTTTTTTTGACCATTGACCGATTGTGGCTACGAGCCACACAGCAAATGAAACAATTGAATTGTTGCGAGAAAAGTTTGGAGATTCGATTATTTCAAGAAATTGTGATATTGAATGGCCTCCGAAAAGTTGTGATTTAACACCATTAGACTATTTCTTGTGGGGTTATTTGAAGTCATTGGTCTTTCGAAATTAACCAGACTCTCTTCAAGCTTTACAAGTCAATATTGAACGTGCCATTCATGACATACGACTTGATTTAGTGGAAAAAGTGCTCGAAAATTGGGTTCATCGAATTCGTTCCTGCAGAAGAAGTCGTGGAGGCCATTTGAATGACGTTTTATTTATAACTTAGTTGTATCGACTGTACTTCACATTAAATAAAAAAACTTTTGAATTTCCTTGAATTTAAAGAAATCATATCACTCTTATTGGAAAACCCTGTATATAAGAGGAATTTTTCGGGGGCAGAAATTCAAGCGGGGCCGACTATATAACACCCTACACCTCCCCAACAATGCGAAAATGGACGTTGCGATAATAATTTGGAATAATTTGTTTTCTTTCGGTGAACAAAGTACTTAGATCAACCTCCTGATCAAGACTTATTCCAAGAAAGAGTTGATGATGTTGATCATAATAAACTACATCTGAAACGATAATCTTAAAATGTGCAGAATTCATTCATAGATCATGAATCGGAAGGAACTAATTGATGAGCCTATAATTAATCTAAACAGATTTTTATCAACTTGGAACAAAAACTTTATTTCTGCCAAATAATATAAAGATCGGACGCAAAATACAGTTTGAATATCGCTTAAATACTAAATAGGCTGGAACATAGTATATATACATGGCTATATCTAAATCTTAACGATTATCCCCAATTTAAGCAGTATTAGTTCCTAAATTAAGAAACTTATTTCTGTCAAATGTTACAATAACGAAAGTAAAGTAAAACTTCTAAAGCGCTTTGATACAAAATAGGGGGAACATATATATGGGGGCTATATCTAAATCTGAACCGATTTTCTCCGAATTAAGCAATTCCTTTGATAAGAAACCTCTTTCTGACGAATATTGTACCGATCGTATAAACAATTCGGTTTCTAAAGCGCTTACATGTCGAACCGGGTGTAACATATATATTGGGTCAATATGTAAATCTGAACCGATTTTCCCAGATTTCTTAACGATCGGATATAAAATGCGGTTTCTACTGCGCTTATATGTCAAATCGGGTGTAACATATATATGGGGACTATATCTAAATCTGAACCGATTTTCCACGAATTTGGCAGAGTTCATTCATGTATTACGAAAATTCTCTCTGCCGAATTTCTTAATGCGGTTTCTACATCGCTTATATGTCAAACCGGAGGTAAATATATATGGGGGCTATATGTAAATCTAAAACCTATTTTTACCAATTTCAATAGGAATCGTTAAAAGAATTATAAAGGGTGTCCCAAGAAGAACGCAATTTTTAAATCTCGCAACATTCGAAGTGTCATTATTTGACATTTGAATAATTGTTATTGTTTGTTAGTAGAAGGTACGAGGTTAGTAAAAATGGAGAAGGACAGCGAAGGGAGTTCGTTAATTGGGTATTGGAGAGACAACATGAAAATGCTGATTTTGCCGATAAAATCATCTTCAGTGACGAGGCCCATTTTCATCTTGATGGCTTCGTCAATAGCCAGAATTGTCGCATTTGGGGTGCGGAAAATCCTCGAGTGATTCACGAGAAGCAAATGCATCCTCAACGTGTCACTGTGTGGTGTGGTTTTTGGGCTGGAGGAATCATTGGACCTTTGAGGCAGGTCAAGCGCAAACAGTCAATGGTGTTCGGTATCGTGAAATGATAACCAGTTTTTTCTTGCCTAGAATTGAAGAAATGAATGTGGAGGGCATGTGGTTCCAACAAGACGGCGCCACATGTCATACAGCCAGAGAAACAATTCAATTGCTGCATCAGTAATTAAAAAATTGCGCTCTTCTTGGGACACCCTTTATTTTGTTTACAGTCAGTGCAAAATTTGTCTAAAATACAAAATATGAAAACTTTTAGATGATTCATACAGAAGTTATGTTGAAATTGTATTCGAATAGATCGGTCAATTTGTATGGGTATAGCAGATGGGGCTTGAAAATGCCGATCGGTAGATACTTCACAGACATTGCACTGTACCGAATTATATGTGTTTAGGTGCACTGGTATTAAAATTATGAGCTATTACATTTTGGTATGATTTGGCCATAGTGCTTCCACAGCTACATTTATGGGACTTAAAACACATATAATTTGCTTTAGCAAACAAAATTCTCACTGCCGGATGACGATAAACTTGGAATTTATACATTTAAATGATATCTACCGATTTGAGAATGAGTGGATAATGCGATGTAAATTAGATAACTATTCATTATACAAATATAGCGCCACTCTACAGAAACATCGGGATTTCCCGGGATTGATATTCATAAATCCCCGGATTAGGGATCGGGAAATATCGTTATTTACGGGACCGTAATTTCCCGATCGACATCCTTACTTCACTCTTTCTAGTACCTCCCCTCAAAAGGTTTCACATTTAGCGAAAAATGTAGATTCTTTAATAATTTCAATACTACAGGGATATTCACAAATCCGGGGATCGGGAAATCCCGGTATTTACGTGTGGTTTATCAAGAAAAAATTAAACGCATATAATTTAATGTTATGGCCAAGAACTTAGCTTTGTTATAAATATAAGGGTTTGCCATTACGTTTTAAAAATTATTTCGGGCAAGTGGCCGCCACGGCTGGCTTGAATAAATTTCAGCCGAGGCCCAATTTTCGGCTGTATGTTAGCAATAACGCGCCGAAAACTCTCTTCCAAGCTGTCAATCGTGTCGGGCTTATTTATGGAGACAAGCCACTTCACATAACCCCACAAAAAAGTCCAGCTGTGTTAAATCGCACGATCTTGGCGGCCACGCCAAATGCCCACGACGCAAATTTATTGTTTCGTTGGATGTATGACATGTAGCGCCGTCTTGTTGAAACCAAAGGTCGTCCACATCAACATCCTCTAATTCAGGTACGCAAAAATCATTAATCATGGCTATATAGCATTCCCCATTGACTGTAACATTTCGGCCGGCTTAATTTTTGAAGAAACACACCAAACATTGACCTTTTGTGGATGTTACGGAGTCTGAACAATGCCTTGTGGATTACACTACGCAACAAAAAAAATTTTTTTGTGTCCTAGATTGTGGCATACTGTTATATAAAATCAAAACCAAAAAATTTTTTATGGATAAATTTTTTATTAAAAATTCTATTATCGTCGAAGGTATTTGCACCTTAGTATTTCCACTATAATTTTTGGAGTATATGCCCGATCAGGTCGACTTATGCGTTGAATTGAAGCTATTAATGTGGGCTACCAATGTTGGAAATATCTCTTTCACTTAGAAACAGTGGTTTAGTAACAGTCATTAAACAAAAGAAAAAGTAGATTTAAAAAAAAGAAAATACTGGGACAAAAAAAACATAAAAATATGAAAAAAATATTTTTTCTATTTTTTAAAAGTTTGCATCTTAGCGAAGAAAATAACGCCTATTTGAAAAAATCTATGGATAATTGTAGAAATTATAGCCTTTTTGGTAGAGGTTTTTAAGTTTTACATCTATCCATAGATTTTTTCAAATAGACAGCGTTTTATTTTTTAGCATGCTGGCTTTTTAGAAATGTAATAAAATAATTTTTTCGATTATTTTGTCTATTTTTTATGGTTTTTTTGTACCAGGAAAAGGAGTTTTTTTTCAAAAAAAAAATATTTTTTCTCATATTTTTGACGACTGTTTCTAAACTAAAGATTCTACGTGAAAGCGATATTTGCAGCATATGTGGCCCTCATAATTCCCTTTAATTTGAGGCATAACACGGCTCAATCAGGCTTATACTTGAAATGGTCCAAATACTGAATGTATTTTCCATGAAAGCTGGAATTTAAAAAAAAAAATTAAAAAAAATGTACCATAAAAATTTTTTTCATATTTTTTCGTGTTTTTGACACCTTGTTGTACCAGAAACTGTTATCCACTTTCCTTGGACAAAAATTTTGTTGCATAGTGTTATCATTACTCCAAATGCGACAATGTTGTTAATTAACGTACTCATTCATCCAAAAGTATGCTTCATCGCTGAACAAAATTTTCTTGTGAAAATCTGGTTCGGTGGTCATCTCGTTTTGTGTCTATTCAATGAACGTGCGAAGCGCTTTATGGTCGTTCGGCTTCAATTCTTGCACGAGTTGGATTTTGTAAGCCCGCCAACCAAGATCCTTCCGCAATATCTTCCATAACTTGGATGGGCGCAGCTCCAGTTGGTGCGCGCAATGCGGATGGACTCATTCAGGTCTTCTTCGCTACTCTGCCCCACATCAGCAATTGCGCCTTCGGTGAGCATTGTACGGCGTCTCTAAGAATGCGCATGATTCACTAGAGTAATAGTGGTGCGAAACCGGGCGATTATAACGACCGAATCTTGAACGCAGCGCGCGGACCGAACCATTATTTTGGTAATAAATTTGCATGATTTACAAACGTTGTTGCGGAGTAAGTCTATTCATTATGAAATGACACACCAAACTGAGAATAAATTAATCGACAGCTATAAAAAGACCAACTCTGAAAAAAGTATTGCCAGATTGAAAACCCCACACTACAAAACAACACCCTATATTTATTTGAATCTTCTGAAATTTCATACAAAGTATTAGTTTATTATTGGCTATCAATCAACCCGAGAAAACTTTTAACTTGTATACCACTGCATACTTCAATGTTATTAAATGTAATTTAAATTGATAATGATTTTGCCTGAATTTACTAAACATATCTAAAAGACCTCCAGCTTATATTAAAAGCAAAAACAAGAATAATTAGAAATGTTTAAATATTTAAATTAATATTTTTTTAAATCCTAGTTTGGGTAAAGTCCTAATATTTACATTTCACTTAAAAATATATGTTGAACAAGAACATATTAAATGTAAACAGTAATATGCACTTGTTTTGAATATATACATCTGAATAGCAATTTAATGAGCAATAATGCCCATGTACATTCTGAAGTCCTCAAAGGCAATTAAAAAACAAACAAATACAAAAGTCTCAGACAGAAGCAATGTCGTCGAAACCGATTGTGGCTCAGGGTGTATAACTCCGAAGCATAGAGGTCAAGTACGAGTTAAGGCAAAAGCAACAAAATATTCGTAATATAAAATTAAACTTGTGAAAAGACTGACAATAAAAACAAATAAGCGTATAAAGGAAAACTTAAAAATCAACAAGGGCAAAATCGACTTTTTCGATATACATACATATTTAAATCGAAAGAGAATATTTTTGGAACACACATATTTAAATATTTTATACTTGTGAACTAATAAATTTTATTTGATTGATTGTAATAAATTACAACAAAATATATTTGCATTTCTCAAATTAATTTTCTCAAATAAAAAATGTTTCTATATACAAATAAAATTATTGTTTAGGAATTTCTCGAAATATATATTGTTCAAAATTGATTTTCAAAATGTTGCAGATTATTCGAATTTTATTTTTAATTTTTCTTTGATTTCGAGCTATACCTTACAAATTCTAAATGACATATTAAAAATAACTTTGGTTTTAATACACTAATTTTTAATTTCTATTTATTCCAATTCATCATTTGTTGTCAACCCATCAAACAATGTATTATTATGCAATATTATACCATTTCAATTATAAAGGAATTTTACGAACATTTACAATTTCTGAAATTTGAATTAATGTTGTTGATATATTTCCTGAACACTTAAATGCAAATAAATATATGTTTCTTATTTGTTTTATAAATAAATATCCCAAATATATAAATAGGACGGAAGCAAAGATTTGTTTAGAACCACATCTTCCCAAATATGCAAAAATTATTTTTTCCATTTCGAGTCCCTGAACATTTTAAAAACTTAGCATCTTTCGAATATTTTTGACATATGGAAAGTTGCAGATCTTTAAAAAATCTATGTTATTGATCTTACTGGATTTGGTTTAAGGCATTACGTTATATAAACAAAACAAAATCCAGTTCGGAGATAACGAAATTTCCCTACAGTATTTGGTAGGATGGAACTTCGGCAAAATGCAGTTAAACTCTTTATGTAACCTCGAACTTTTTCCTTAATAATAAGAACAAGTTAGAGATTCTAAATACATCAAACGCCGATTTAAAAAATCCAAAATATTTTTTTAATTTCTGTGATGTCCCGGACAAATACTACGGACGTTACAAAATTTCTTTACTAAAAAATATTTTGTAAAATAACACGTTATGTGAACTAATTTAATTGTATCCAAAAAAACCAACAAAATTTGAATATTACAGATAAACCAGTAACCGATTACCCTTCAAATTTGGTATGTGGTAGTATTTTTGTCTCTCGCAGACTGTGTACAAGGATGGGCCCGACAAAGGGTAAAATATAGTGACATTTTGATTTCCTAATAACTTCTATGCTACTAATCCGTATCTGTAATTTCTCACATAATAATAGTCTGTCACTAACATTTTGAGAAAAACGGGCAAAGTTGCCCTGCCCTTTTGGTACCTCCCACACAAATTAACCCTTTTTGTAGACAATTTTGACAGCTTATATCTTTGATTCCAGTACTTAAAAATACTTGGAATTTCGTGCAGTGTAATGCTTTTACAGTACCTACAATCAAGCGAAAAAGGGCGATATTACAACGCCTGTCTTTGTACATTCCACACAATGGGACGATTTCGTAAAAAAATTTAAAGAGCTTATAAGTCCAATACTAGGGTATACAAATACTTTAAATTTTGTGCATTGTCCTGCTTTTGGAGAACCTTCAGTTCAGTAAAAATTAGGCGTTATTGCCACACTCCGTTTAGTAACATCCACACAAAATGGCCAAATCATACCAAGTTTGAATGGCACATAGCGTTAACACCAGTGCCCATCAACATTTCGTTAAATATTTCGCTGCATTTAGATTTATTTTTATCCATTTTATACGAGGAATTGTAAAACATCATAAATTCAAACCTATATTTGTGTCTAATAAAAACGTACTGTCCCGAACAAGATAAAATGTAACAGCGTTTTTTATGAAAATTCAAAGTTGACTTAGTTCGGCAAAATACGGGTTTGTTCAGTAGTACTTGTTACATACAATTTACTACTTCCATAAGTATTTCAGCTGATTCAAGTTAAAGACATACATTATTATACCCTACACCACACTGTGGTACAGGGTATTATAAGTTTGTTTCACGGCAGATGTTTGTAACACCTGAAAATAACACAGCTAGACCCGTCCGTCTGTCCATGTAAAGTTGTTCGTCGACTGAAGTTGTTCGTCGGTTCAGATTTAGATATAGCTCCCATATATATCTTTCGTCCGATTTGGCCCTTTAGTCCTATAGAAGCTGTATTTTACATCCAATCGTCTTGAAATTTATAATGGTAGAGTTTCTTGATCCACGAACCAACACTACCGAATTTGAAGAAAATCGGTTAAGATTTAGCTATAGCTCCCATATATATGTTTCGTCCGATTTGGCCCTTTAGTCCTATAGAAGCTGTATTTTACATCCGATCGTTTTGAAATTTAGAATGGTAGAGTTTCTTGATCCATGAACCAACATTGCCGAATTTGAAGAAAATCGGTTAAGATTTAGCTACAGCTCCCATATATATGTTTCGTCTGATTTTGCTCTTTATTCCTGTAGAAGCTGTATTTTACATCCAATCATTTTGAGTAGAGTTTCTTGATCCATGAACCAACACTACCGAATTTGAAGAAAATCGGTTAAGATTTAGCTATAGCTCCCATATATATGTTTCGTCCGATTTGGCCCTTTAGTTCTATAGAAGCTGTATTTTACATCCAATCGTTTTGAAATTTAGAATGGTAGAGTTTATTGATCCATGAACTAACACTACCGAATTTGAAGAAAATCGGTTAAGATTTAGCTAGAGCTCCCATATATATGTTTCGTCCGATTTGACCCTTTAGTCCTGTAGAAGCTGTATTTTACATCCAATCATTTTGAAATATAGAATGGTAGAGTTTCTTGATCCATGAACCAACTCTGCCGAATTTGAAGAAAATCGGTTAGGATTTAGCTATAGCTCCCATATATAAGTATATTTTGTCCGATTTGGCCCTTTAGTTCTATAGAAGCTATATTTAACATCCAATCGTTTTGAAATTTAGAATAGTAGAGTTTCTTGATCCATGAACCAACATTGCCGAATTTGAAGAAAATCGGTAAAGATTTAGCTATAGCTCCCATATATATTTTTCATCCGATTTGGCTCTTTAGATCCAATCGTAATTATACCCTACACCTCACTGTGGTACAGGGTATTATTTAAGTATAAAATGTCCCAAAAGTAAATTTATGTAAACAATTTATACATGAATTACAAAATTTATATATCAGAGTTATTCAATATTACGAGAGTGGTGTAGGGTATTATATAGTCGCACCGCCCGACTTTAGCCTTTCCTTACTGGTTACTTTTGAATTCGGGAGACGATAGAGTAGTGTCTATTGAAACTGCACTCAATTCTACCAGACGATTAAAACTCGCTACCAATTTTTGTATTTGTTTCTATTACATTTTTGCAATAGACAGAAAGTAACTGAAACATATGGTCTTAGCCCTGATCTGAAAACCTCGAGAAAATAAACAATAATAAATTGTTTTACTCAGCAAAATTTGTTTAATGGTCTTTGTTCCTGATGAAAATACAAAATATCGATTCGATTTTCTTTACTTTTTAATGTTATATTTCACAGTACAACGCAATTAGCATTTTGCAGCTCATAGATTTTGGGACTCGTTTCTGAGAATTGGACGTGAAAGTAGCATTTGTTTAATCCAGTTGGCCAATTAATAATTTAATGGCATATGAAAACCTCGAGAAAATGGTTAATGGTTTTTCTTCCAGATGAACGGAAAAAAATAAAAAACCAGTAAGGCAAGGCTAAAGTCGGGCGGGGCCGACTATATAATACCCTACACCACTCTCGTAATATTGAATAACTCTGAAATATAAATTTTGTAATTCATTTATGTAAACAATTTATTTACATAAATTTACTTTTAGGACATTTTATACTTAAATAATACCCTGTTCCGGCAATGTTCGTCCATGGATGAAGAAACTCTACCATTCTAAATTTCAAAACGATTGGATGTAAAATACAGGTTTTACAGGACTAAAGGCCCAAATCGGACGAAACATATAATTGGGATCTATAGCTAAATCTTAACCGATTTTCTTCAAATTCGGTAGTGTTGGTTCATCGATCAAGAAACTGTACCATTCTAAATTTCAAAACGATTGGATGTAAAATACAGCTTCTATAGGACTAAAGGGCCAAATCGGACGAAATATATATAGGGGAGCTATAAATAAATATTAACCGATTTTCTCCAAATTCGGCAATGTAGGTTCATGGATCAATAAACTCTACCATTCTAAATTTCAAAACGATTGGATGTAAAATACAGCTTCTATAGAACTAAAGGGCCAAATCGGACGAAACATATATATGGGAGCTATTGCTAAATCTTAACCGATTTTCTTCAAATTCGGTAGTGTTGGTTCATGGATCAAGAAACTCTACCATTCTAAATTTCAAAATGATTGGATGTAAAATACAGCTTCTTCAGGACTATAGAGAAAAATCGGACGAAACATATATATGGGAGCTATAGCTAAATCTTAACCGATTTGCTTCAAATTCGGCAATGTTGGTTCATAGATCAAGAAACTCTACCATTCAAAATTTCAAAACGATTGGATGTAAAATACAGCTTCTATAGGACTAAAGGGCCAAATCGGACGAAACATATATATGGGAGCTATAGCTAAATCTTAACCGATTTTCTTCAAATTCGGCAATGTTGGTTCATGGATCAAGAAACTCTACCATTCTAAATTTCAAAAGGATTGGGTGTAAAATAAAGCTTCTATAGGACTAAAGGGCCAAATCGGACGAAATATATATATGGGAGCTATATCTAAATCTGAAACGATTTCATACTCTAAACTGCAAAATTTCAGAACGATCGGAGTGAAATTACGACCTGTAGTCGACGAACAACTTTACATGGACAGACGGACGGACAGACATGCTTAAATCGACTCAGCTAGTGATTCTGAGTCGATCGGTATACTTTAAGGTGGGTCTAGCTTTGTTATTTTCAGGTGTTACAAACATCTGCCGTGAAACAAACTTATAATACCCTGTACCACAGTGTGGTGTAGGGTATAAAATTCGATTCCATTTTCTTTACCTTTTAATGCTATATTTCACAGTACAACACAATTAGTACAGGACAGCATTTTTCAGCACGATAACTCTCGAAAGGAGTAACCGATTGACTTCAAATTTGGTATGCGGTAATATTTTGGTCTATCACCGGATGAGTTCGAAGATGGGCTATTTTGGTCCACCCCTTCTAGTACCTCCCACACAAATGGTTAACTTTTAGTGAAATATTGATTCTTTAATAACTTCTAAACTACTTATTCGCATCTTTTGAAATTCTACACATAATATTAGTATATTAGTCACTATTACGTCGAGAAAAATGGGCGAAGTTGCCGCACCCCTTTTGGTACCTCCCACACAAATGGACCATTTAACACCAAAAGTTAACTGCTTATATCTATAATATCACTTCATGCAAATACTTGAAATTTTGTACAGTGTAATACTTTTATAGTACCTATAGTCCAGTGAAAATTGGGCGTAGTTGACACGCCCCTTTTGGTACCTCCCACACAAATGTACTATTTTGCACTAAAAGTAACAAGCTTATAACTTAAATACCAGTGCATAAATATACTTGACATTTTGTGCAGTGTTATGCTTTTATAGTGCCTACAGTCCTGTGAAAAGCGGTGGTTATTGCCACGCCCCTTTTGGTACCTCTCACACAAATGTAAAATTTTTTACAAAAAGTTAAGGGCTTATAGCGTAAGTACCAATGCACGAAAATACAACAAAATTTTGCACACAAATTTTTGAAAATACAACAAAATATTTTTAAAGAACTTATAGCCCTTTGAAAAATTCGCGTTATCAACACGCTCCTTTTGGTACCTCCCACACAAACGACCAAATCATACCAAAATTTAATATATTATAACTTTAATATACCAGTTCACATAAACGCTTACAATTCGGTACAGTGCAATATATTTGAACTTTCTACTGTTTAGCTAAAAATAGGAGTATTTGTTAAACACCCTCTGGTACCTCCCATACAAATTGACAGATTAGCTCGTGTAATATATCATATTACAGTACTCACAAAGTGAGGGTATACCTTAGTCGTTTTACACGACTGAAACTTTCTTACTTGGTTTTTAAGTGCCTCGTTACAATACCTTACGGATGTTTCGTCGATGTTCTATAGGAAAAGATATAATCAAAACGCAGAACATACAAACACAGGTGCATAAACGCTCATAAATGTGCGTGGACGAGGAATTGATCTTCTTGTTATTAAAGGGAGAAAATGGAAGTGGACTTTTTGATTGATGTATGTTTTTCCGTTGGCTCCCTGTAATGAATGAGTTTTGTACAGAAATTCCACTCGCATTTATGAGTACTAATTTTTTTGGATGTTTTTTAAACGCACACGTGCGTGAACAGATTCATAAATGACGATAAGTACTTGTCAGCAAAATATTGAAACATGGGTAGTATTTATAGGTGTTCATTGATCGATTTTTGTCATTCAACATGTGCACAAAGTACAATTTTTGCACAAAGTACAATTTATGTAGAATTTCAGAGGATTCAAATAAGTAGTATAGAAGTAATTTTATAATCAATAATTTACTAAATAGTAGCCCTTTGTGGGGGAGGTACTAGAAGGAGTGGACCAAATTTTAAGTTAATCGGTTAATCCTTTCGAGAGTTATCGTGCGCACCAGCCAGCAGACAGACAGACGGACGGACGGACATTGCTCATTTGAATTAAAACGACCTAAAACAGACACTTGGGGTCTTATGTCACTCCTCCGATGTGTTACACTTTTGGCCCGTAGCAAATGATATATACCCTCGTATCACTAAAGTGAGGATATAATTAAGGAACCATATTTTGCATCTGAAGGTAAAATTTTTAAATTTTTTTTCAATAAGATGTGTTAAACATCGATTCTCTTTTAAAATGCATACATATGTATATACATATATATTTTCCCAGAAGTCTAATTTCACACGAACTTCAAATGTGATTTTTTCGAAAAGTTCAAAAAAATATACACCTTTTTTATTTAGGCGACGATATAATATGTATTTAAAACATTTGTTTCCAAACAAAGATTCTTTCAATTCAATCAATTGAATGGTGATTTCCCCCGTGTACGAGTCTGACTTTTAGTTTAGTACATATAGGGGAAAATCGACCTATTTATGACGATTTTCGTAATTAATTTGAATTATGTCCGATTTTTGGTGTCAATAACTACAAACTACAAAATTAATTGAAATATATGAATTTTAAAATATCTTTCATTTGAAAATTATTTTATTCTGACCTTGTCTTATTTTTTTGAATTGGCAACAAAATTTGGTATTTAATGAAAAAACAAGTAAGAAAGTTTCAGTCGGGTAAACCGAATATTGAATATTACTCGAATTATTCTGTCAATTTGTGTGGAAGGTACCAGAAGGGGTTTATCAAATACACCTTTTTTGCTGAACATTAGAAACTTTAAATTCATTGCACTGTGCCGACTTATAAGCATTTATGTGCACTGGTATAAACGTTATGAGACATTAAATTGTGGTATGATTTGGGCATTTTGTGTGGGAGGTACAAAGAGGGGCGTGGCAATAACGCCCATTTTTAACAGGGCTATAGATACTATAAAAACATTACACTGTACAAAATTTCAAGTATTTTTATACACTGGTTTTAATGTTATAAGCTGTTAACTTTTGGTGCAAAAAGGTACCTTTGTGTGGGAGGTACCAAAAGGGGCGTGACAACAACACCCATTTTTCCCTGGACTGTAGGCAATATAAAAGCACTGTACAAAATTTCAAGTATTTTTATACACTGTTATTAATGTTATAAGCTGTTAACTTTTGGTGCAAAATGGTGCATTTGTGTGGGAGGTACCAAAAGCGACGTGGCGACTTCGCCCATTTTTCTCGAGTTGATAACGACTAATAAGCTAATACTATGTGTGGAATTTCAAAAGATTCGAATAAGTAGTATAGCAGTTATTAAAGAATCAAAATTTCACAACATTTTATCCCTTTGTGGGGGAGGTACTAGAAGGAGTGGACCAATATGGCCCATCTTCGAACTTAGCCGGAGATAGAAAAAAATATTACCACATTCCAAATTTGAGGTCAATCGGTTACTCCTTTCCAGAGTTATCGTGCGCACCAGCCAGCAGACAGACAGACGGACATTGCTCATTCGACTTAAAATGACCGAAAACGGATTTCCTCCGAACATACTTGGGGTCTTAGGTCACTCCTTCGACGTGTTACACTTTTTTCCGTAGCAAATGATATATACCCTCGTCACACTAAAGTGAGGGTATAAATATCGGTAAGATATACTCACTTTTCAACAAATATTTTACTAAATTAGCTATAGTTTTTAATTGTTTGCTACGATTTTCAGAAGAATCGGCTCATTCATGATCGATTAGACTTTACGATAAAATAAAAAAAACATAATAATTAAGAAATTTTCCGACTGTTTTATGACGATGAATTATAATAATTTTTTTCCAAAATTAGGATTTTTTTCAATTTCTTGCAAGATAGCTTTGAAATCGCTGAACGGAAACCTGAACCATTTCGGAGAAATGGTTTGTGAGTTATAAAGCAAATAAAAATTGTATCGCGAATCTAATCAGAGAAACCACCTTTTTGGGCTCAGAACTGTATTATCCAATATATCTAAATTATTTGAAAAATGTCATGTCGCAAAAATATTGTTGCATATATACTCACAATATTGAATAACATTTAAATTTTCTTGTATTCTTCTAGTTGACCAGATACTACCTGTTTCACCCAAAATACAACTGGAACTGTTTACGTATCGATGAGTCAGATCGAGGTCCCGAAAATACATGGCTTGTGTTTGTGGGATATTTATATTTCGTAAACAAAATCGCCGATTGTCTTGACACAGTAAGCAAACACATTTCAGATAGTTGCTGTCGCTTAAGCAGATAACATACGAGTATATATACATATATATATTTATTTTATTTATTTAGGTATTCTTCGTGCTGACCAAAAAGTACAGTCACATTTCATTTCTTCACGTGTATCACCATGCCACAATGGTTTGGGGAAGTTTTATCTATATGAACGTAATTTTTGGTAAGCTATAATGTGTATTACATATATAAGATCTAAAGTTTTAAGCCCGCTAACTTATCAAAGAAATTAGAGCCTAGGGATGAATTCCGCTTTCTACAGAGAGCGGGGCTTAGACATAGAAGGTGTTCTATTGACTCCCTTTCCTCTCCGTCTTCATATCCACTAAAAAGTCGTTATGGAATACCATCAATTTCCCTGCGTGCCGTCCAATAAGGCAGTAACCCGTCGCGACAGACAAGTGAGACATCCTAGGCAGTAGTTCCACGGATTTACAGTTCCCCGGGATATCCCTATGACCAGGCAGCCATACGAGGTGTATGTTAAACTGCTATCTCGTTAAGAGATCTGCGGCAGTCGAGGGCTGTTTGATAACCAGCGGCTTGATAGACACTACAGGTGCCCGGTAGTCTGTGTGCTTTATCAAGACTTAGTTCTTTACAATGTACTCCGAAGCCAATACCTTATGATCAAGCTATGAGTCATCCGTATATAAGTGGAGATGGTTTATATTACCTGGTATTCTGTCAACCCATTAGATGTCCTATGACGACAGCAATTTGTTGGTGCGTTTGTAGTTTAGGCAGGTCCACGTCGGCCTGGAAAAGGTTGCAGGCCGCTAGAGGCATGTCCACATATTTTAGTCCCGGGTAAAGTTGTTTCTAGTCTTCCAAGTCTATCTGCTTTGCAGATTCCTGTAATGTTGCTATGGCCCGGCACCCATATCAGGCGAATATTGAACTGCCCAACCAACGCGTTAAGAGATCTGCAACAGTCGACGGCAGTTATTGAATTCAGGTACATAGTTTCCAGGCACTTGATGGCAGCCTGACGTAACATTCATACTGTAGCCATTCTGCTACATTTTTAGCTAAGATTTCTGCCTGGTGAACATTCATCAGATAGTTTTTGCAATGAATGATAGCTCTAGTTCCTCAGAAAAGACACCAAAGCTCACATTGTTGTGGAGTCTGTATAAAAATTAACAAATATCCTATGTCCTGTGATATGATCATTCCATTCTGATATGTTAGGTATACTCGTAAGAGTGCGATAATTCTTGTCAAAGAGTGAAATACTTCTTGGTTCAGTCATAGTGCAATCAACAATTCCCAGAGGTTCAGGAATTGTGTCTAGAATGATACTATGTCCATAGCCATTTCCTGTCCATAGTAACAGTTCCTTATGTAATTCTAATAGTAGTATATGCGGCATATTGCCTGGCTAGAATATCTAGCGGCATTAGATGCAGTTAACAATTAGTGCCTCAGTTTGTATAGTCCTCAACGACACCAGTGATACAAATTAGCTTCAGAGAAGGGAATTTCAATAACACCAAGAAGACTGGCGCAACTATTGGAACCTTATATATTCTGCTCAAAATAATTAGGTTTGTCTTGGTCAGGTTCACCCCAAGACCATTGTCGAAAAAGCCCATCTCATGCGATTGTTGTTGTAGCATATTTCTTAGAGTTCTTGAAAACTTCCTTCTAACAGCTATTGCCACGTCACATGTTTAGGCAACAAACTTAAACTCATCTGCTCCAGAGACAGCAGAATATTGGTCATGCAGAGATTCCATAACAGAGGAGACATAATAGGCCCTTGTGGGGTTGCCCTGCTGACAGGTTTTTAGATATCAGCTGACACAAAGATTGCTGAAATGCCCCTCTTATTCAGAAGGTTATGACTTAACCTACGTATACTGCTATCAACTCCCAGGGTTGCTAGAGCCGGAATTGTAGTGGCTTGATTTATGTTATTGAAGAGCTACTCTATTTATATATATAAGGAAGATACCATAGTATATTCCTTAACAGAGAGAGAGAGTTGCTTCAATAAAGCTGACATACACGGTGGCTGATGAATATTGCTACATTAAGAAACTCAAATAACTTTTTCAGTGTATGGAATTCAGTTTTCTTTTATTCATGTTAAAGCTCATTAAATTTAATTAAATATTGCTTAATTAGTTTTAAAAATAATGGGATTTAAATGCCCCCCCTGCTCGTTGATTCATGTGCGGCATCTTACCAAAAAGTTGTTCATTACTGCTTGGAGAGTTGAGACGGGAATAGTCGCAATTGTTTCTCGAATGGATTGCTTTAGTTCATTCAAATTCATTCTGTGGGTTGGAAGCACGCCATATTCGACAATTTTGTTAGTTTATGTTGCTTTTTAAATCGAAATGGGCCTCGTTAGACATGAAAAGACAGTTCAACATGTTTCCGTCTTCTTCCACCATTTGAAGCATCTTCTGGCAAAATTCCAAGCGAATCGGGAAGTCTGCTGAGTTCACTTTGTTGGCCATTTGAATTTTATATGGGAATAACTCCAAATCGTTGTGCATAATTGACTGCAATGACTGTCTGCTTATACCCATTTGAGCAGATAAAGTTCTTGTCGAAAATCTTGGATTGTTTTGTATGGCATCAGCTACAGCAGCGATTGTTTCCTCCGTCCGAACTGAAAGGTTTCGATGGTAAAGTTTTCTGTTGACTGTCCCATGCTCGGAAAAATTGTTAACAAGTCTCTTTATGGTCCATCTGCTCGGAGGATTGCCGCCAAACGTGCCCCTATACTCTCTTTGAACCGAAACTACGGACTTCAGTGCGTAATAGCGGCGGACAATCCAAATTCTTGTTTCAGTGTCCCAGTTATCCATTTTTGTTAAATCTAAAAATCAATCTGCAAAATATTAAATTAAACAGATTCATTAAATAGAAAACAAGTTATTAAATTTTTTTTGGTAGCAGCTTTCATCAGCCACCCTGTACTTATTGTGCAGAGCGGATTAGGTGGATTTGCCCCTGCTGTATGTATGCTGGTCATTGGAGAGTATCCGGTAATTAATTTTGGTCTTACGAGTTTTTTAATGAGAAGTTTTAATTTTAAATGATGATTTAATCGGACGGAAATCAGCCTTCGTTTTTTTTCAATTTTATTGGTATATATATGATATTTAGTTGTGTGTGATATTAGAAGTACAGATATCTAAGAGCCGGGAACAATTGTATCAATTACTGCCTGTAGATCTGCCGGCGACACAATGTCTGGTCAGGTAGTACAATTCGTTGAAGCTTAAATTGTCTGCAACCTTGAGGCTTCGTACGAGCTTTCTGAGCCAGTACATAAAACTATCCAGTGGTAACACAACTCTGCCAGCAACAAATGACTAATGCATTCTACAATGATCTGTCTAACAACATATTTTATTGGGGTTACTGAAGATAATTCTTAAGATATTGTAACATAAATTTTTTTCTCATTCCATATCATTTTTTTTTATTTAAATCTCATTCTCTCCTCATTTCAGCTTCACATTTTGCGATCATTGGTTATCTGAATACATTGGTTCACGCCGTAATGTACTTCTACTATCTGGTGGCCTCTTTGAAACTCGACATCGATCTGAGTGTTTGGAAGCGTCGTCTGACGCAGTTCCAAATAGTGCAATTTATCTATAACATCTTTAAATTGGGCATTGCGCTTAGTAACAACTGGTGCGGCCTCTCCACGTTCTGGCTGTGGACGGGCTTTATTGAAAATTTTACCATGCTCGTTTTATTTTCGAATTTTTATTATAAGGCATATATTGTAAAACGACCAAATTTTTCAAAACGATCTGTAAAAACAAAATAAAAATATTGAAAATATTATATTAATATTAATATTAGCAATATATTTGAATGTAGAATAAAATATTTTAAAGTATTACATAGCTAATATATAGCGCTTTGAGCACACCACAGTAATGTCATTATTTTGCAGTCCATTTTCACTAGTTTTCATAAATTTATGTAAATGTTATTTTTTTACTGTTATAGGAATTTAGAAATGTGTGTATAGCAAATTAAGAAGCACATTTCTCATTTATATTTTTGGACCCGATACCACACTGTGGCACAAAGAAAATATAGACCTATTGTTTATTACACCTGTCGGCAAAGAATCACTTTTTGAGTCAATTTTCGCGAAAATGAGTATAGGGACAATTTCTATTAAAAATGGGGCACATCGGTTCATGTTTTGATATATGTTCCATATAAAGGTCCATTAAATATTCGGCCGTTTCTTAACCAGACATCGGATTTCGACAAAATTTGACATGCTTATAGAAGATGTAGTAGAGAAGTTAAGTTTTAAATGTGGGACTCTACGGTAGACTGCGGCGGAGCTTCAGGGCCTTAAAGTTAGCCACCTGGTGAACAAAATATTTAAGCATGTCTAAATTTCGTCTTATTCGCTTAAGACCTAATTTACACGTTGCGACTTATTCCTGCGACTTTTTTAATTCTCCTTTGAAATCCCTACGTAAAATCATGCTCCTTTAGATGGTGATTCTTACGCTTCAGCAACCAGGGACATAAAACGGGTTTTCCAATAGGGATGATATGATTTAGAAGTGACGATTCGGCCATTTGTAATATGTCATGATCTGTCATTTGTTTTTCATTGTATTTAGTAGTGTTTACAATTTCATCATGGAGAGATATACGCAAGAACAACGTTTACAAATTATTCATAGCCTGTTTCTCTATCTCTATCGAAAACCTAAGCGAAAGAAAACCAGTCACTCACTTTCGTCAGGAATTTGGTTTCTCTAAGGTTCGTTCGTTCGTTCGCCTAACCTTACGTCTATAGCGTAAGCAATTTACGAATTGGAAAATAATTTGCCAGTTACACAATTTTGCAACTTCCGGCCAAAGAAAGCATATTTTTGTTAGACGTTGCGATGGCCACAACCGACAAAAAAATTCACCCAAAACAATAACCAATTTCCGGTTTTGGTTGAGAAAACCGCTACACATGCGCGACTGGCGGTCGCATTGTGCATCAGCGACATGCAGAGCTGCTGATATTATCACTTCTGTATGATGATATGTAGATACATATTTTTGATTATTTAATTGGCTTATTAGATTTTAATATAATGCAAAATAGTACATTTGTGTGGGAGGTATCAAATGGAGCGTGCCAATTACGCCCACTTTTTACTGGGCTATAGATACTATAAAAGCATTACACTGTACCAAATTTCAAGTATTTCCATGAAGTGATATTACTGTTATAAGCAGTTAACATTTGGTGCAAAATGGTCCATTTGTGTGGGAGGTACCAATGGGGTGATAGAGACTAATAAACTAATATTATGTGTAGAAATTCAGAAGATTCGAATAAGTAGTACAGAAGATATAAAATAATCAATAACACAGTGCGACAGTCAAAAAACCAAAAACCGCGATACTATTTTTCTTGTAGGTCTTGCCGAGTAGACCAACGTTTGTTCTACGAAATTTGCCGGACACCCCCAAAATCCGGATTTACGGGTAACAAAACCGATTTTCTTGCCTTTTTTCACTTGAACGCCTATAACTTTTTTAATTATCACTCCTTCGATGTGTTACACTTTTGGCCCGTAGAAAATGATATATACCCTCGTATCACTAAGGTGAGGGTATAATAATATAAAACAAATTTTATGATATTTTTTTTTGCAATGTCTTTCAACATCGTTCTTTTAAACTATTTATGCGTTTTCAAAGCTGAAACTTCATGTTATCCTCAAGCATGCATTTTAGAATGAAATTATAAAGTTTATTTTGGGTCGTTGTCAGTAATACATCGGTAGGCGGAGTAAACGCACATCTATGCCTCCATTGCCATCCTTGATACATTTATACCACTGTGCTGTTAGTACATTAAAGTAACAGATCTTTGTTATTTCCTCTCTATTTGTATACGCTACACCACACTGTGGTACAGGGTATTATAACTTTGTACATTGGTTTAAAAAACACATAAAAGGAGAAGAAATCTGTGGTCACAAGGCATAACAGCATAACTCGAGTTATGCTCAAACTGAGTTATTAATGCCATAATGTTCCCCATCTTCGATTACATATTGTGACACATTTTGGTGATATATCTATATAAGGCAGCATATCTCACTGTGTCACTAAATTACAAATGGATTATTATATCGCTACAAAACTTTAAAGTTCTCTCATGAAAAGTTTTAAAAACAGACATATGCTGTTATGCCTTGTGACCACAGAAAAAGACCCATCGTTTATTATATCGATCGACTTAGAATCACTTTCTGAGTTGATTTAGCTATATCCGTCTGGTCGTCTGTACTAGGGATGTAACGAAAGTGACTTGAGCGAAAGCGAATATTGAAATATATTTCTTGCGAATGCGAAAGCGAATAGTGAAATATGCATATTTGCGAAAGCGAAAGCGAATGCGAATAATAGATTTACCCCTTAGTACAACCAAATTTAAGGAACTGAATTGAAACTTTTCCAGGATATTTAAATATTAAGAATGTTTTCCATAGTTTTACCTCCGGTTACCACAAGGACAAACATATTTCTTCAACTGTTTTGAAGAGAAGTGGTAGAGATTTTCATTGGTATTAATATCTTCAAATTGTGTGAAGGGAATAAGGAGATTTAACACTTTTAACAAATGGAAGCGAATACTGAAATATATTTTTGCGAAAGCGAATAATGCAAAGATGGTTTTTGCACAAGCGAATGTTAAAATGATGCGAATAATTTGCGTTCGCATATGCGAATGCGAATATTCGTTACATCCCTAGTCTGTACATGTATTCTTGTAATCAAAGTACAGGTCGCAATAATGGTCCGATCGCAACAAAACTTAGCACATTTTTTCTTTTGGCCCAAGGACGACCCCTATTGCATTTGATTAAAATCGGTTCCGATTTGCATATAGCTCCCATATATATGTACCTCTGATTTGGCATATATGTACTGTATAAACAACATTTTTTAACCGATCTTTGAAAAAATTTACAGATAGAAGTCTCTTGATACATTTAGAGATAGTACTAAATTTGAGGAAAATCGGTTCAGATTTATATATAGTCCCCATACGAAATTCCGCAAAAAGAGGTTACTTACTTTAGGAATGAACACTGCCAAATTTGGGGAAACTCGGTTCAGATTTAGACATAGCCCATATATATAAGGGTGGTTAAATTTTAAGGGCCGATGTTGATTTTGAATAAAACACAAATTATTTAGGAAATTATTGTAATTTCTTTTTATTATGATAATATTGGTATGGTTCAATTATGTATGGAACAAAATATCGGCCAAATGGCCGCCGCGACCTCGGCGGCACACCTCCATCCACACATTTTCCACATTTCGATGACGCTGAGGCATAATTGAGGTTCTATGCCGTTAATGTGCCGAATTATCTCATCCTTAAGCTCTTGAATTGTTGCTGGTTTATCGACGTACACCTTTTCTTTCAAATAACCCCAAAGAAAGAAGTCCTACGGTGTCAAATCACATGATCTTAGCGGCCAATTGACATCGTCACGACGTGTGATAACACGGCCATTGAATTTGTTGCGCAAAAGAGCCATTGTCTTGTTGAAACCACATATTGTCCACATCCATATCTTCCAATTCGGGCCATAAAAAGTTCGTTATCATCTAACGATAGCGAACACCATTCACAGTAACTGCCTGACCGGCCTCCTTTCGAATAGTATGGCCCGATGACGTCGCATGCCCATAAGCCGCACCAAATGAGCTGGGCGAGCATGCACAGGTGTTTTCACATCTCCTACAGACCCGGTTTGCTGAAATTTGCGCACAATTCTCCAGATTGTGGACAGATTTGGTGTATTATGCTGATCAAAAAAACATCGCGAAGTGCACGAAATGAATTTTGATTTGAACGCCCATTTTCGTAAAAGGCTTAAAATATTTTAACGCGTTGCTCGATTGTGTATCTTTCCATGGTTCAAATTGAATTAGTCTGAAATTGAGAAATGTCGAATGAAATGCAGAAAAAACTTGATGTTTAGGTGTGGTTCACATTCAACATCGGCCCTTACAATTTAACCAACCTTCTTAGCATTTTCAGTACTTTTTTCCACTTTTTGAAGTATTCGACAATCAATAAAATTTATTTTTTCTTTGAGTCACACACAAAGCAACAAGTGACTGATTTTGACGTTTCGTTCGTACAGTTGGCAGTTCCTTCGAGTTTGAGAAACCAAAATTTGTGTGAAAAGGCTTACGTTTTATTTCGGCTTGCCGTGTGCGTTGATTTTCGCATTTAGAGAAACCCAAATTGATTTTCATTCGCTTAGAAAGCGAACGAAATTGTTCGTTCGAGATAGAGAAACAGGCTATCAGTTTTATTATCAAAATAATGGTTCTCCACTTGGGCTATGTCCATTTTTTTTAAATCAAAAAAAAAAACACTTTCCAGTCGACCTACGACCTTGACATCCATGAGCAAAATTTTAGCTCTCGTTAAGAGCTATCTTTTTGCCATTGACCGATTGTGGCTACGTGTCACGCAGCAAATGAAACAATTGAATTGTTCCGAGAAAAGTTTAGAGATTCGATTATTTCAAGAAATTGTTATATTGAAT
Source organism: Eudasyphora cyanicolor (assembly GCA_963930755.1). Lineage (NCBI taxonomy): Eukaryota > Metazoa > Arthropoda > Insecta > Diptera > Muscidae > Eudasyphora > Eudasyphora cyanicolor. The sequence continues at coordinate 61,452,580 of OZ005736.1, read as the reverse complement.
GGCCTCCAAGAAGTTGTGATTTAACACCATTAGACTATATCTTGTGGGTTTATTTGAAGTCATTGGACTTTCGATATAAACCAGAATCTCTTCAAGCTTTGAACGTCAATATTGAACGTGCCATTCATGAGATACGACTTGATTTAGTGAAAAAAGTGCTCGTAAATTGGGTTCATCGAATTCGTTCCTGCAGAAGAAGTGGTGGAGGTCATTTGAATGACGTTTTATTTAGAACATAATTGTATCGATTTTACTTCACATTAAATAAAAAACTTTTGAATTTCCTTAACAATGAGTGTGTTTTTATTCGTGTTTTTCATGTTTTTATTCGTTCACTCACATGTATTTTATTGAATATATTTGTCGTATCACTCATAAAAGAAAATGTCAACTTTTCCCTTGTATTTTCTTTTCGAGCAACTTTTTCTACCCCGAAAGCTTCTCTACACACTAATGTCACAAGCCGCATGTGGGATGTCGCAGGGACAAGTTGGACCGTATAATTTCGCCATTTTCGCCTATTGATATTGAGCACATTTTACAAACCGAGGTCTACAAAGAGATATCTGCTATTGAAAATCGAGTTTTTATTTTTTTCCCGACCCTGCCTAGTATTTTGAGAAAATCGGAGCAGAATTTGCACCGATTTATTTCACATTAACTTTTCTCAATTTGAAACAAAATTGTAATTTTTTGGGAGAAAATTATATTGGCAAACCCAAAAAGCTGTATACCAAAATGTAAAAAATGGCAAGTGTATAATGAAATCATTATTTTGCATATTATAAATTATGAAATATATACATTTTGGGAAAAATATCGTCGTTTTAACGGGTTGAAATTGTTGCGTAACTTCCGCAACGAACGAATTTCTAGTTTTTGGATGAACCACAAATTGTTTTAATCTATCAAGAGCTATTTTAATTTCCTTAAATATTCCTCTTACTTTAATGTATTTCGATTTTTCTGATTAATATGCAACCTTAGCTAAAAAACATGCAATTTCACTTTAACCTAAAAACCTACTTCCATTTTTGCAACCTCCGCAACGGAACATTCGCAGCAAATATCGCATTCAACAAAAGTATTTAGGTAAATATTTAAATGTCATTTCAAAGAAGTCTGAAATAATTGTTGTTGCTGAATGAAATAAAAAAGTTATGAACCTTAGAAAAGATTATTTTATATTTTAATTATATTGAACAGTAAGGGCTTTTTTAAATTACATAGTTTTAAATAGTGTATCTGGCAAATGTCGACCTTCCCTATCCACACACTGCTGCATACGTTTACTGAAGTTTTTCCTGACACTGGCCTGGCATTTTGTTAATATCAGTGCAGAATATAAACCGATTTCGTTCACTTTTTCTAAAGTGACAATAAAATTTGCTATGCGATGTAAGAAATTTCGGTCAGATGTATTCACTGAAACAAAAGTTTTGGCCATTGAAATTTATATTTTAAAAAAATAGGTAATTATAATGCGTTTTCAAAGGAATGTACGTAACATTCTCTGTGTGGGAGTTACTAGAAGGGGTTCAACAAAGACATCTGTTATTCGCTGAACATTAGATACTTCAAAATAATAGCACTGTACCGAATCGTAAGCGTTTCTGTGCCTTGGAATATTAATGTTCTGATCTATTCAATTTTGGTATAGTTTTTCCATTTTGGGTGGGAGGATATTGCACTGTGCCAAATTATGTTGTATTTTCGTCCATTAGTACTCACGCTATAAGCAGTAACTTTAGGGGCGTGGCAATAACCCCATTTTTCAATGGACTGTAGGCACTTTAAAAGCATTACATCATACAACATTTCAAGTATTTTTATACACTGGTATTAAAATTAAATGGTCGATTTGTGTGGGAGGTACCAAAAGGGGCGTGGCTACTACGCCCATTTTTCTTGTGGTGTTAGCGACTAATAAACAAAAACTATGTGTGGAATTTCAGAACTTTCGAATAAGTAGTATAGAAGTCTTAAGAGAATCAATAATTCATTTAATTTTAACCCTTTGTGGGGGAGGTACTAGAAGGAGTAGACCAATATGGTCCATCTTCGAACTTATCCTGAGATAGGCAAAAATATTACCAAATACCAAATTTGGAGTAAATCGGTTACTCGTTATCGTGCGCACAAGCCAGCAGACAGACAGACTCATAGACAGACATCGAATTTCCGCCAAACGTACATGGGGTCTTAGGTCACTCCTACGATGTGTAACACTTTTGTCGTAGCAAATGATATATACCCTCCTCTCTAAAATGAGAGGATACAAATTATGCTAGAGTATTTGTTTATACCCTCACTTTAGTGTGACGAGGGTAAATATCATTTGCTACGAACCAAAAGTGTAATACTTCGAAGGAGTGACCTATGACCCCAAGTATGTTCAGCGGAAATCCACTTTAGAAAATTGTAAGTCATTTGAGCAATGTCCGTTCGTCTGTCTCACTGTCCGTCTGTCTGAAGCGCACAATAACTCTCAAGTGAGTAACGGATTGACTTCAAATTTGGTATGTGACAATATTTTTTTCTATCTCCGGCTAAGTTCGAAGATGGCCCATATTGGTGTACTGCTTCTTGTACCTCCCTCACAAAGGGTTACAATTTAGTTAAATATTGATTCTCTAATAACTTCTTTAAATACTTCTTATTCGAATAATCTGCAATTTCGTCGGCGAAGTGTCGCCACCCCTTTTGGTACCTCAACACAATGGGACTATTTTGTACAAAAATCTAACAGTTTATACCAGTGTATATACCGGGTTTTCCATTATAAAATAATATGCATAAATTCATAAACAGTGAATACATTCAAGTTATTAAATGCAAAGATTTACCGGACTAAACTTTCTTACTTGTTTTTTATAGGTTTATCTTTATTTTGATAGAATAACAGTTCCCATCCCACTAATGGATTACAAAGCTCTTAAAGGAAATGACCTAGGCCTTATTTTGAGCAAAATATGAGTTTTTACAAAAATTGATTTTGCCAAAAAATCAACAAAAATATTTTTGATATTTTTTTTATTTTCTTAAAAAGATTGAAGAAATATCTATCAAAAACACTTTGGGAGACATTTTCGAAATACAACAGGTAATTAGATATATGGATGGGATAAAATTGCAAAATTTAACACCCTCCAGCTCGAAAAGTCATTAACCCATCTCGCTGATATATCGTGTCATAACTACTATCCAATAGGACTATGCATGGTGCAAGTTCCATCACGACCAGCAGACATGGCTTAAACAAATAATTTTGAAATTTCTCGAACTACAGTTGACTCGAACATATGAACTTACAGGGTGGCTGATATGTAATGCAACAAAGTAAAGCGCTATATTTTTTTAATTTTTTTTAAATTGTATTGTTCAAAAGCGAAAAATGTCGAAAATAACATAAAATTTTAGAAAAAGTTTAGATTTGTTGGAATTGGCCACCTTTGGCACGAATTATGGCCTTCAAATGGCCGACAAAGCCATCCCACGCTGCACGAAAGTGGCTCTGCGGTATTTTGGCCCATTCCCGGAAGCGCCGTCTTGAGATGATCGATACTTTGGTATTTTTTAGTGCGAACCTTACTCTCTAAAATGCCCCAGGCGCAAAAGTCCAACGGATTGAGATCCGGAGATCTTGGTGGCCATTGTGTGGTAGAAATGAAGCGAGGAACCTCCTTTTGAAGCCATTCTTGGTTGACGCGTGCTGAGTGCGATGGTGCTGAGTCCTGTTGGAATGTCCATGGTCTGCGGCCGAAATATTTGTCTGCCCAGGGCTTCAATACTGTCTTTAGGACATTTTCCTGATAATATTCGGCATTTATTTTGGTCGATGAATACGAGCGGAGAGCGACCATCGGCCGTTACGGCGGCCCACACCATTACCATCGGCGGCGCTTGAGTTCTGGTGGCCAATCGAAGGTGTACATTTTCAGCTGACCTCTTTGGCTTGTTTCATTTTGTTTGTTCACAAACTGCTCAATTTGGAATGGCTTCTCATCGGAGAAAACCAAATTCGGTAACTGGTCACTTTCGTGCAAGCGAAGCAACTCCTTGGCTCTTTCCATAACATTTAGACGTGTTTAGCTTGTTCGGAAATTTTCTGCTGTGGAAAAAAATGGATCAAAGAATTTGCATCAAATTGTGTGTAAAAAATGGAATTTAGTTCTCAAAAGCACTTGAAATGTGGAGAGTGACGTATGGTGATTGTACTCTAAGTCAGTAAAATGTTTACAAGTGTTACAAGCTTTTAAAAGAAGGTCGAGAAGCTGTGAATGACGACACTCATACTGAAAGATTCATCACATCAAAAACCGATGAAAATATTGAGAATGTGAAGAAAATTTTTATGGAGAATCGTCAGATCGCTATTAGAAAAAATTGCAGAGGATGATTGGCTCATGTCATATAATTTTTTCGGAAAATTTGGCCAAGAGTGTGGGTGCGAAGTTCGTTCCAAAATTACAGAATTTTTAACAAAAAAAAAGTCGCATGGGAATCACTCAGGAAATGTTGAATGACATTACCGACCAGATCCAGATTGCCTTAAAAGGGTCATAACTGGTGAAGAATCTTGGATATGTGGGATATGAAATCGAAACCAAAGTCCAATCGTCCCAATGGAAGAGCCAAAACCAAAACCAAAAAAATAGAACCCCAAGTAAGATCAAATGTCAAGGTTTTGCGCAATGTTTTCATCGATTACCATGGTGTTGTGCATCATGAGTTCTTGCCTATAAACTCTTTTTGGATCATATTTTACCCTCCACCATGGATAGCATGTGAACTCACAAAATAACTCAAACCTAAAGAAAATCACACCGATAAACACAACAAAATATAGTAGATGAGAACAGTAGGAATCACAACAAGTTAGATGCTATATATGGGAGCTATATCTAAATATGGACCAATATCCCAATCAACCTGCAAACAAACAACCTGCAACTATAAGAAGTATTTGTGCCAAATTTGATCAACCTAGCTCTATTATTGCGGACTGTAGCGTGATTACCACAGACGGACGGACGGATGAACGGACAGACGGACATGGCTAAATCGTCTTAGAATTTTACGACGATTAAGAATATATATACTTTATGGGGTCTCAGATCAATATTTAGAGGTGTTACAAACGGAGTGACAAAATGAATATATCCCCCATCCTATGGTGGAGGGTATAAAAAAAATAAAAAATGATTGCCTAGTTTAAGATGTAAGACTTACAATCGCCTTTGGGATAATATTTAATCATTTTCGCTCCATTGTACCACATTTAACACAATGTATTATAATAACCCATTTTTCACCACAGCACAACATTGGATAATTTTGCCCTCACTCTGCCACTAAAAATTTGCATTTAGAGAAAATCATAGTGTCTATTCCAAGAGCCAAATTCGCAACCTTAGGACGTATTTTACCCTTTTTGTCCCGCATATTTGCCACGTTTAACTTTTTACCATACAGTACCTTATTAACTTATGTTACCCCACCGTTTACATAGAAGCTTCGAACTCTGGTTATGCACCGCTGTACTACTTAACTTTATTTAATATTTAATTATACCACTGTGCTTCTAAAGTACGAAATAGTATACATATGTGGGACTGTATATAACCATTTTACCCCACTTACCACATTTAACCATTTTAGCACACTTTACCGTATTTAACACTTTTTTGCCGTACTGTACCATATTTAACCCATATTGCTTCACTGTACCTTATTTAACCCTTTTCTCCGGTCAACCCCAATTAACACATTTTCGCTCCTCTGTAACATATTTACAAATTTTTGCTTGCACTCACCGCACCATAACTTTTAACCTTTTTACACCACAGTACTACTAAAAGCATAAATTTTGAAAAAATCACTTGTTATCTCATTGTTATGTTCCACGTGTTACCCTCTCTACCTACATCCCTATTTTTTCCACTGTACTAAATGTAACGCGTTTTGCCACTAAATATGAATAACAGTATTTTGTTCTACTGTACCATATTTAACCATTTTTGCCCAACTATAACATATTTTACGCTTTTCGATCCACTGTACCATATTTAACCCTTTTTGACCCACTGTATGGTCAACCATTTTCGTCACATTGTACATATTTAACATTTTTGTCGCACTTTACCATAGTAAACCCTTTTTGCCCCACTGTGCCATATTTAACCCTTTGTCTCACTGTACCACTTTTTGTCTCACCGTACCATATTTAAACAATTTATGCCCACTACACATTACTTAATGTTTTTGACCCACTGTGTTCCAAAAGGCATAACAACTCTTCATATCTCAAGTTTAAGTTCAAATTTTTTAAGATTTTCCCACAGTGCCTCTCAAAGTTTGAATTTCTAAAAATCACTTTTGATCTTTAGTTTATGTTATAAAACCTACCCTAGCACCATGGGACCATGTTTAAAATTTTTAAACCACTGTACCATATTTTACACTTTTTGGTCCACTATGCCCCGAAAAATAGAAATATCAAAAAAAAAATGCTACCCCGATTCGTTTCTGATTCTAAATGTAAGCGTTAAATTCTGCAATGGTACCATATTTATCCATTTCTGTCCCACTGTGCCCCTAAAATTTTCAAAAAATTGCTGCTTGTTCTTGTTAACGTCTCAGGAGCTACCCTCACACCAAATTTCACAATTCCAGCTCATTCCGTTTAGATTTTCCGGTGGTACCTTATTTATCCCTTATTGCCCCATTGTGGGGCTAATAGTAAGAATTTCAAAAATCCCGCCTAATTACGTGTTTACGGCCCAAGAACTACCATATCCCAAATGTCGTGATTCTAGCTTCAGCCGCTTGAGCTTTGCGACGATCAGTCGGTCAGTCAGTAACGCAACAATTGTATACGAGTACAGTACTACCTTTAACCCGGTGAGCTTCGCAGTCCCCACCTTTTATTTATTTTGTGTTTAGGGTACTGTTAAATAGTTATACCTTTTTCTTTCAAAATGACATGATTATTATATTTGGTGCAAAATTAAGAAGATTTGATTACCTTTATACTATAATATTCGAACCCTCGTGAGATTTCTAGTTTGTGTTCCAAGGGTTACCCTGACATCATGGTACAATATTTATCCCTTTCCACACTGTACCTCTGAACGTTGAAAAACTATTTTTTTTTGGATCATACGTTAGCAACTTTGCCCTAGTTTATGTAGCTACATTCACACTCTGGTACAATATAAAACCATGTTTGTCCCACTGTGTCTATAAACGTACGAATTTAAAAAGCTAAAGTTAATCGCTCCATTGTGCCACATTGGCATTGACATTGTGACATTGTGTGTCATAATTAACCAATTTTGCACAATTGTACTATATTTAAATCATAATTGATATTTCAAGATCCAAATTCGCAGCCTTAGGTCGTATTTCAACATTTTTGTCCCATATATGTGCCATTTATTTAACTTGTTTTTCCCCACGGTTTATGTAGAAGAACCTATTTGGAAAAATAATTTCTTAGCTTTGGTTTATGCTGTAAGAGCTACCTTTGCGCTCTTGGACCACATTCAACACTTTATGCACCACTGTTCCATATTAAACACTTTTTATTACACTGTGCTTCTAAAGTACGAATTTTTATACATATCTGGGAGTATTGTTTCCCTTTTTCCGCCACTTACAACATTTAACCATTTTCCCGTATTTAGCTTTTTTGGTTTCACCGTACCATATTTAACCCTTTTTGGTCTATTAAACCATTTTAACACATTTTCGCCTCTGTAACATATTCAACAAAAAATGTTTGCCCCACTGAACCATATTTAACAAACGGTAGCATAGTTAACCCTTTTTACCCGACTGTCCCAAATTTAATCATATTTTCTCCACTGTGCATTACTTAACCGTGTTTGACCATTGTGCTCCTAAAACCAAATAAACTCTTCATACCACATGTTTAAGTTCCAATTTTGGCAGATTGTTCCATTTTTTCCCCATGCTCTATAATTAACCCGTCTTGTCCCACTGTGTCTCCTAAAGTTAGAATTACTAAAAATCACTTCCGATCTCTAGTTTATGCTCCAAAAGTTACCCTGGAAACATTGATCCATGTTTGAAATTTTTAAGCCATATTTTACACTTTTTGCCCCACTGTGCCCCGAAAACTAATAAAAAAACTGACTATTCCATTCCGTTGTGTTAAAGACATCCCTCGCTTCAATTTTCACCATTCTAATTTTAGGCTTCAAATTTGGCGGTAGTACCATGTTTATCCCTTTCTGTCCCACTGTGCCCCTAATTTTTTCAAAAAATCGATCCTTGTTCTAGTTTACTTCCCAAGAGCTTCTCTCACACCAAATTTCACGATTCTAGGTCTTGCCATTTGAATATAGCTGTTGTACCATATTTTTCCCTTTTTACCCTACTGTGTACGTAAATGTTCGAATTTCAAAAAATCCTGTTAATTTCTGAGTCTACCTCATTCTAGCTCTTGCCATTTGGACTTGGCTGTTGTACCACATTTATGCCTTTTTGGCCCACTGTGCGGGTAAATGTTCGGATTTAAAAAAAAATCAGTCAATTTCTGTGTCGACCTCATAGAGGCTACCCTTACACCAAATTTTACGATTCTAGCTCATTCCGTTTAGATTTGGCGGATTTTCGAACGATTTTCGAAAAATCCCGTCTTATTGCTCGTCTACAAAGCAAGGGCTACCCTCCAACCAAATTTTATGATTCTAGCTTCAGCCGTTTGGTCTGGGCGATGATCAGTCAGGCAATCAGTCAGTCAGTCAGCCAGTCACGCAAAAATTTTATATATATAGATAGATAGATGGATAAAATATTGATAACTTGACGATTTGGAGAATAAATTGTCCAACCGATAGGAATGAGTTTTATGACTTAATGTTTCATTTATTCAATACAACGCTTTGTAATAAAGGGCTTCATTGATTCACGTTTTCATATGCAGCACCACATGAAGGTCCCAGTCGATCCAATTTATTGACGGTATAGATGCCATGATTTTTAACCGATCTGCTAGATCTGAAAAATAGTGTCGTGATATTAAAGAATATAACATTGATTTGGTCCCAAAGACAACAACACATTAAAATAAGGACAACCTATACATAGGTTCCTTATTATTTAAAATCGATTATAATCCTCCATTTCAAAGTAATCTAATTCGTCTTAGCTTGTTTTTAAGGGACATTTCATTTTTAATTCTTAAACATTCAAAATTTTACGATATTATTATGTGGTGTTTATTCGTAAATGAAGCCAACTTTATCTACAAACCAGTAAGGAAATGCTAAAGTCGGGCGGGGCCGACTATATAATACCCTACACCACTCTCGTAATATTGAATAACTCTGATATATAAATTCATAATTCATGTATAAATTGTTTACATAAATTTACTTATAATTAAATAATACCCTGTACCACAGTGTGGTGTAGGGTATAAAAACGATTGGATCTAAAGAGCAAAATCGGACGAAACATATATATGGGAGCTATAGCTAAATCTTAACCGATTTTCTTCAAATTCGGCAATGTTGGTTCATGGATCAAGAAACTCTACCATTCTAAATTTCAAAATGATTGGATGTATAATACAGCTTCTATAGAACTAAAGGGCCAAATCGGACAAAACATATATATGGGAGCTATAGCTAAATCTCAACCGATTTTCTTCAAATTCGGTAGTGTTGGTTCATGGATCAAGAAACTCTACCATTCTAAATTTCAAAATGATTGGATGTAAAATACAGCTTCTACAGGACTAAATAGCAAAATCGGACGAAACATATATATGGGAGCTAAAGCTAAATCTTAACCGATTTGCTTCAAATTCGGTAGTGGTGGTTCATGGATCAAGAAACTCTACCATTCTAAATTTCAAAACGACTGGATGTAAAATACAGCTTCTATAGAACTAAAGGGACAAATCGGACGAAACATGTATATGGGAGCTATAGCTAAATCTTAACCGATTTTGTTCAAATTCGGTAGTGTTGGTTCATGGATCAAGAAACTCTACCATTCTAAATTTCAAAATGATTGGATGTAAAATACAGCTTCTACAGGACTAAAGAGCAAAATCGGACGAAACATATATAGGGGAGTTATAGCTAAATCTTAACCGATTTTCTTCAAATTCAATAGGGATCTTAACAGCTGCGAAATACTCTAAACTGCAAAATTTCAGAACGATCGGGGTGAAATTGCGACCTGTAGTCAACGAACAACTTTACATGGACAGACGGACGGACGGACAGACATGGTTAAATCGACTCAGCTAGTGATTCTGAGTCGATCGGTATACTTTAAGGTGGGTATAGCTGTGTTATTTTCAGGTGTTACAGCACATCTGCCGTGAAATAAACTTATAATACCCTGTACCACAGTGTGGTGTAGGGTATAAATAGCAGAAGTCATTCAATTTACATTATTAAAATTGGAATTAAATTAAAACAAAATAATCGTACTTCGATGAAAAACTCTCTGCCTCAACTCAGCAGACCTTGAAATGTAGACATACAAGTATCTACGAAGTGTCCTTGGGGTCTATTAATATTTATGTTTAATGCAATTTGTTCTATAATTTCAGCTATGTCTGTCTTTTGACCGCCATGATAATGTTCGAAAGCAGTGAACGAATAGCTCAGTACCTTGCACGTGATATATTTGTTTTATATACAATTTAATTTTGCTTCGAATACGACATATACATATTGTCTTAAACACCTTGTAAAAGCTCTTTCCCGGAAATGCTAATGTTACAGCCAACTGTAATATACTTTGTTGTGTCCCTTATTATACGGATTTTAATGAGTAGCATTTTTGTGCAAGTCACCCAAAAATCCATAGATGACTTTATATATGAAGTAAAATGTGAAAACACCGCAGTCGAGTAGACCGACTAATATATATCCTCACTTTGTAGGTAGGAGCCAGAAATTTGGCAACATTTTGCTCGGCTCATATCAATTTGTGTTGGGGACCTCATTTCCTCCGAACGGTAGGAACTTCAAAGACATTGCACGAATTGCAAATGTTTGTATGCACTCGAATTTTAATTATGTTACGAATTGACAATTTTTTGTGGGATCTACCGTAGGTATATAAATCTGAACAAATATTCCCCAAATTTAATATCATTCGTCCATAGTGCAAAAAAGATGCATGTGCCAAAGTTCGTGAGAATTGGTTTAGAAATGCGACATTGATTACAAAGTTTACACGGACATCAGATGGATGGACGGACATCGCTAGGTCGAATCGGCTTTCGACTAAATCCATTCACTTTAAGATTGGTTTAGCTCCAGTATTCTTAGGCGTTACAAATATCTGGACCAATACAAACTTATAATACCCTGAACCACAATGTGGTGCAGGGTATAAATATTCTTGAGGATATTGACTTTAGAAACATGCCTACTTTTTAAACACTTTGTAATTGTTCGCATTTGTCTGCTCAATTCATGAATAGCATTTACGTATATAATTTCTAAAACTGAGTTTTCTTTAGGCATTTACCAAACACATGTGCCAATTCATAACAAAATAATTACAATATACTCAATTCAGTGGCACATTACACTCAAATATATGAACGTTGAAAGCAATACTGAACTTAACATACAAGATTCAATGAATATCGCTCATTAATTTTAATTAATGTAAACATTTATACAATGAATACGGACATTAAACCAATGAACTCTTACATCAATTTTGATGTATGAATACATTGAACCGATGAACGCGTACATTATCCCAAAGTAATTTAACATTAACTCAATGAATAGATTCATTAATTTCAATGTATGAATACATTGATTCAATGATCGCGTTCATAACCCAATGAATGCGTATATTAATTTAATGTATGAATACGTTTACCCAATGAACCAGATCATTAACTCAATTATTCTTAAAATGTGTGCCTTTAATTTTCAATTCAAAGAATAAATTCCAAAAATCTGTGTTATTTATATATTTATTTAGAAATCCAAAAAAATAAGTGAAACATTTGTATCCAAAAAATTAGTTCTAAGATTATATGAATTTGCTAGAATTTATTTCGAAAATTGCATTATATTAAGTACTTACAATAATTTGACATTTTAATAATTTTTGTGTTGTTGAAAGTTGATTTTATCTGTTTTAGTTAACAATCTCACCAATTTGCCTTTGACGAGCACATGTGCTCGTCTGTCTGTAGGTGATTTTTATACCCTCCACCGTAGGAAGAGGGTATATTAATTTTGTCACTCCGTTTGTAACACCTCTAAATATAATAATGTGAGATCCCATAAAGTATATTTCTGTGTGTCCGTCCGTCCGTCTGAGGTAATCACGCTACAGTCTACAATAATTGAGGTAGACGACTGCAATTTAGTATATATATTTCTCATAGCTGCAGAGATAGCTCCCATATATAGCATTTCCTCGATTTGACTTCTTAACGTCATAGAGACCATAAATGTCAACTGATCGGGCTGAACATTGGTAAATGGGTTTTATTTATACCCGGAATCCTTCACACGAACAACGTTAGTCATAGGTCCATGTTCTGATATAGACCTCATAAAAAAGAACCTCTAGATTTGACTTCGTAACGCCACAAAAACCTAAAAATTTCAACAAATTGCGCTAAAATTTGGTATAGTGGAGGGTATATAAGATTCGGCATGGCCGAACTTAATCCTTCTTTACTTGTTTGCAATAGAACAGGCAAAGCTTGCAATTATGCTAGGATCAGTATGTACTATTAAAGCTAAGGTTTTAAACAATTTATATGAAATTGTAGACAAAGAGAATATCAAGAAGAACAACTCTGGTTATTTCCTTTTCTGAAGTAATTTTAAGGGGTAACAAAGCGAATCGATTTTATCTATTAGACCGTGCGACAAAATTTAACTAAAATGAATTGTTATGGAAATGTCTATATAATTCTGAAAGCTGACAGGAAACAAACCAAAACTGTGTACTCAGTTTTTATACCCTCCACCATAGGAGGGGGGTATACTAACTTTGTCACTCCGATTGCAACACCTTGAAACATTGATCTGCGACCTCATACCCCCGTATATATATTCGTGATCGTCGTGAAATTCTACGTCGATTTAGCCATGTCCAACTGTTTGTCTGTCTGTCCGTCTATCTGTCTGTCTATTGAAATCACGCCACAATCCGTAATAATAGAGCTAGGCTGATCACATTTGATAGAAATACTTCTTATAGTTTCAAGGATTGCAAATGGGCAATATCGGTCAATGTTTTCGCTCCAAAATACGGGTTTTGAAGCATAAATACCCGATTTTTAAAGCAATTTTGCTGAAACTTTGTAGCATGTATTCTATTTTGACTAGAATTCATCACAGGCATTATTTTGCAAATCGGTTCATACACTGAGAAAAAAAGTGAGCTTTAAAATTAAATGAGAACACTTTCAAATTTTATTTAAAGTGCCTCAGCCTATAGGTTCTTATGGGGGCACAAAAAAAAATATTTTGTAAAAGTGGTAATTTTAAGTTTTTAAAGCGTTTACTATTAATTTAAAAGTTAAAAATTTTGTTTTTAATGTAAAATTCTTAAATTTAAAAATGTTGACTTTATTTTATAATGACAAACTTTATATTTTAAAGTAAAATGTATTATTTATAAAGTAATCACTTTTAAAATTGTATTAAAAGTGAATCCATTTAAATTAAAATTTTTAAACTTTAAAAAATAAAATTAAAACGTTTATTTTCAAAATGTTAACTTTAAAATGTAAAGTGATCAATTTGCAGAAAAGTGTTAACGTTTACATTTAAAGTGTTCACTTTATAAATCAAAGTGTCACTTTCTAATTTAAAGTGTTCACTTTAATATTGAAAGTTTTAGTTTTGAGTAAAAAGTGTTAACTTTAATTTTAAAGTTTTCACTTTAATATATAAAGCGTCAGTTTATTATTAAAAGTGTTCACTTTGACATTTAAAGTGTACTTTTGTATTAAAAGTGTTAACTTTTAAACTCAAAGTGTCTTTGTTGGAACTAAACGTAAACACTTTAAAACGCAACGCAAACATTTTTATTTTCAAAGTGTTTAAGTTTATTTTAAAAGTCCGACTTTAAATTGTACCGTTAGCGGCATTTGTGTGATTTCGTTATAGTAAAGTGAATTTAGAAGTGTGAACAAGATACAAGAATGACCAGTCAGGGTAAAATTATACAAGAAAGTGACTTGCTGCGAATTCTTAGCACCGATATCCAAATTAATGAGCAGGGTGATTTAACGTACACGTGTGTTGAGGAAGATACGGATCTCCTTAATCTGCTAAAGGAGTTTGAAACACTTTTTCTTGAAAGTAAGTAAAAATTCTTAGGCAATATTAACACTTATGCAATATTATTAATGTTCCTTAGATGCTGGAATAACTTTTCGAAGCTTAAAATTTTTGTCAAAAGAAGACATTGCGGAAGCAGTAAGAAATATTGGTCTTCGAGCGGAGTATAGAGAAAAGTTGTTTTTCTGGCGCAAGTCAAAGGTAAATATAACATTAATTTTGAAGATTATTTGCGATGTTACGCACGTACATAGATACAATTCCCATATTACTACGTTTATAATTTAGCAAGATTATTTTTTCAGTTTAGAATAGAAGACGAAACGTTGAGCCAGACTTCGAAGGTTGTTGGTTGGCTAGAAAAAAACCTTCACAACGATTCACCTTGGTCTTCAAATAATTCAATAAGAAACGCATTTGGATCACAGGTAAGAATATACAGCAAAAAGTTTTGTATTAAATCTAATGATACACTGCATTGCAGCCCCTTTCAACAGTTTTAAAGAATAACTCAGCCAAAAAACAACTTAGTCAATATTATGAGGAAAGGCCATGTTTTACGAATAATCAACGCGATGACCTCATTAAAATAATTTTAGAAGATGTCATGTTAACAAAGGCAATGCTTAGACCGGAACAATTTGCTAGTGTTGTGGAAGCAATAATTCGCTTCAAAAAGATGTCAGCAATTGGGATGAGGTTATTGACAAATGGCAAAAAACATTTACATTTCGGAAGATGGATTTGGCAAAGCGCTCAAATTCTGATTTTAGCAGGAGTGGCCAATTTTAAAAGACTCCAGAGCACCATTTCTGTTATTTAAAAATAACTTTAACACAAAATTCAAGGATATACAAATTTTTATATTTTTTTAGATTAATCTAGATTTCAATTTGATTTGTCCACAAAAAGATAATCTTTTAAAAACAAAGTGGGATTATTTTAAAACCAAGATAGTGAACTACTACGAAGTCAACATACGGAATCAGCAAGCAAAAACGACGAAAAAAATTGGTGAGTAAAAATTATGGGCTTTTTGTTAAATTAATAAAATAACACTAAATATTTTTTTTTTCAGATTGTCAAGACTACATTTTTACAACTCTTCTCAATTCAGTTCTGCTGCCTTCAGCAAGATTTAGTGCAGATGGAAATACAAACAAGAAAGCCACCATTAAATATGCTAATGAAAGCTTCGTATTGCAGTTAACAACAATTAGCGATTACTCAAGACGAATAAAAGAACTTATCGGTAAATACTATTATAATAAATTGAATGTACAGCCGTTTATAATTGTGGTATGAAACTCTATGGGCGATCTTAAAACCTTTTATATTTACTTTGACGAAACTTTGTACAAACTAAATTCTTTTAGTTTAAAATCTTTCACGTATATAATCTTAAATATCCTATTGAAATTATTAAATTTGATGTACATTTTCAATCTTACGAGACTGGTATAAAACAAAATTGCCTAAAACTGATTAACATTTCACATTTCACAAACCTGCCTATGAATTTACATCAAATTAACAATGGAATGACATATGCAAGATTAAACCAGTAAGGAAAGGCTAAAGTCGGGCGTTGCCGACTATATAATACCCTACACCACTCTATTAATAATATTGAATAACTCTGATATATAAATTTTGTAATTCATGTATAAATTGTTTACATAAATTTACTTTTGGGACATTTTATACTTAAATAATACGCTGTACCACAGTGTGGTGTAGGGTATAAAAACGATTGGATCTAAAGAGCCAAATGGTTCATGAATCAAGAAACTCTACCATTCTAAATTTCAAAACGATTGGATGTAAAATATAGATTCTATAGAACTAAAGGGCCAAATCGGACGAAACATATACATGGGAGCTACAGCTAAATATTAACCGATTTTCTTCAAATTCGGTAGTGTTGGTTCATGGATCAAGAAACTCTACCATTCTAAATTTCAAAAAGATTGGATGTAAAATACAGCTTTTATAGGACTAAAGGGCCAAATCGGACGAAACATATATATGGGAGCTATAGCTAAATCTTAACCGATTTTCTTCAAATTCGGTAGTGTTGGTTCATGGATCAATAAACTCTACCATTCTAAATTTCAAAACGATTGGATGTAAAATACAGCTTCTATAGAACTAAAGGGCTAAATCGGACGAAACATATATATGGGAGCTATAGCTAAATCTTAACCGATTTTCTTCAAATTCGGTAGTGTTGGTTCATGGATCAAGAAACTCTACCATTCTAAATTTCAAAATGATTTGATGTAAAATACAGCTTCTTCAGGACTAAAGTGCAAAATCGGACGAAACATATATATGGGAGCTATAGCTAAATCTTAACCGATTTTCTTCAAATTCGGCAATGTTGGTTCATGGATCAAGAAACTCTACCATTCTAAATTTCAAAACGATTGGATGTAAAATACAGCTTTTATAGGACTAAATGGCCAAATCGGACGAAACATATATATGGGAGCTATAGCTAAATCTTAACCGATTTTCCTCAAATTCGGTAGTGTTGGTTCATGGGTCAAGAAACTCTACTATTCTAAATTTCAAAACCAGTAAGGAAAGGCTAAAGTCGGGCGGTGCCGACTATGTAATACCCTACACAACTCTCGTAATATTGAATAACTCTGATATATACATTTTGTAATTCATGTATTAATTGTTTACATAAATTGACTTTTGGGACATTTTATACTTAAATAATACGCTGTACCACAGTGTGGTGTAGGGTATAAAAACGATTGGATCTAAAGAGCCAAATCGGATGAAACATATATATGGGAGCTATAGCTAAATCTTTACCGATTTTCTTCAAATTCGGCTATGTTGGTTGATGAATCAAGAAACTCTACCATTCTAAATTTCAAAACGATTGGATGTAAAATATAGCTTCTATAGAACTAAAGGGCCAAATCGGACGAAACATATATATGGGAGCTGTAGCTAAATCTTAACCGATTTTCTTCAAATTCGGTAGTGTTGGTTCATGGATCAAGAAACTCTACCATTCTAAATTTCAAAATGATTGGATGTAAAATACAGCTTGTTCAGGACTAAAGAGCAAAATCGACGAAACATATATATGGGAGCTATAGCTAAATCTTCACCGATTTTCTTCAAATTCGGCAATGTTGGTTCATGGATCAAGAAACTCTACCATTCTAAATTTCAAAACGATTGGATGTAAAATACAGCTTTTATAGGACTAAATGGCCAAATCGGACGAAACATATATATGGGAGCTATAGCTAAATCTTAACCGATTTTCTTCAAATTCGGTAGTGTTGGTTCATGGATCAAGAAACTCTACCATTCTAAATTTCAAAATGATTGGATGTAAAATACAGCTTCTACAAGACTAAAGAGCAAAATCGGACGAAACATATATATGGGAGCTACAGCTAAATCTTAACCGATTTTCTTCAACTTCGGCAATGTTGGTTCATGGATCAAGAAACTCTACCATTCTAAATTTCAAAACGATCGGATGTAAAATACAGCTTCTATAGGACTAAAGGGCCAAATCGGACGAAACATATATATGGGAGCTATAGCTATATCTTAACCGATTTTCTTCAAATTCGGCAATGTTGGTTCATGGATCAAGAAACTCTACCATTCTAAATTTCAAAACGATTGGATGTAAAATACAGCTTCTATAGGACTAAAAGGCCAAATCGGACGAAAGATATATATGGGAGCTATATCTAAATCTGAACCGATTTCAACCAAATTCAATAGCGATCTTAACAGCCGCGAAATACTCTAAACTGCAAAATTTCAGAACGATCGGAGTGAAATTGCGACCTGTAGTCGACGAACAACTTTACATGGACAGACGGACGGACATCGTTAAATCGACTCAGCTAGTGATTCTGAGTCGATCGGTATACTTTAAGTTGGGTCTAGCTGTGTTATTTTCAGGTGTTACAAACATCTGTCGTGAAACAAACTTATAATACCCTGTACCACAGTGTGGTGTAGGGTATAAAAAGAATGCGCATATTAAAATGTAAAGATTTCACTTTAATATTTACATTTTAAAGTGTAAACTTTAAAATTAAGTATTTTTCAATACGGCTGGTTTTCATAATTGAAAATTTTTAATTTTAAAGTCCCTTGTATTTAATTTGGCTAAAAAATGCAGCGTTTTTTTTTCAATGTTTGCTTCAACCAAATGGTTTCTCCCTATTCAACGATTTTCCAGTAATAGAATTGAATGAAATCTATGGTGG
This sequence comes from Eudasyphora cyanicolor, assembly GCA_963930755.1. Taxonomy (NCBI): domain Eukaryota; kingdom Metazoa; phylum Arthropoda; class Insecta; order Diptera; family Muscidae; genus Eudasyphora; species Eudasyphora cyanicolor. The sequence continues at coordinate 61,433,994 of OZ005736.1, read as the reverse complement.
AGGGTATATAAGAACTTAATATTTTTTTTACTTGTTTAGATATATTATTATTATAATAATTATTTTTATTATAATTATATTATTATAGTAAGACGATATGGGTGTCGAATGAAAGGGCACATTTTGGGCTATCTAAATACTATTTTTGTTTTTAGAAAGTAGAACTAAAAAGTTGCAGATATTGCCTTGCAAAAGTTAGTTCTCCATTATCCTTTAAGATCCAATGTAGAAAAATTCGAAAAAAATTTATTTTGCTAATCTTAATGTTCAGTTATTTTGAATAATTATATCCTTTAAAAATGTTATATCCTGTTAAACACGAACTCGACCAGAAAATAAAAATCTGAAAAACACGGTGTTATGTACTCATGAAATAACACTTTCAGAGCACTTATAGTTTTAATGTAATCGTTGCAAATTAAATGAACTACGCATATGCTTATCCTGCTCTGACAGTGCTTTCTTTATTTGTTTATTTTTCTTTACTTTAATGATATGAGGGTGTATATCATTTGCTACGGCCAAAAGTGTAACACTTTGAAGGAGTGTCCTAAGACCCTAAATAAGTTCGGCGGATATCTGTTGTGGGTCATTTTAAGTCAAATGAGCAATGTCCGTCCGTTTGCTTGTTTGTCTGCTGGCTGGTGCGCACGATAACTCTCCAAAGGAGCAACCGATTGACTTCAACTTTGGTATGCGGTAATATTTTTCTCTATCTCCGACTAGGTTCGAAGATGGGCCATATTGGTCCACTACTTCTAATACCTCCCTCACATAGGGTTAAAATTTTGTGAAATATTGATTCGCTAATAACTTCTATACTACTTATCTTCGAATCTTCTGAAATTCCACACATAGTATTACTTTATTAGTAGCTTTCACCTCGAGAAAAATGGGCGAAGTGGCCCCGCCCTTTTCGGCACCTCCCACACAAAATGACAATTTTGCACCAAAATTTAAGAGCTTATTACTTTAATACAAGTGCATTAAAATACTTGAAATTTGGTACAGTGTAATGTTTTTATAGTGCCTATGGTCCGGTATAGAATGGCCATTATTGTACCGCCCCTTTAGGTACCTCCCACACAAATGGACCGTTTGGCACCAAAAGTTATAACTTTTTAGCTTATAACTTTCATAACAGTACATACAAATACTTGAAATTTTGTACAGTGTAATGCTGTTTTAGCGCCAACAGTCGTATGAAATGGTCGTTATTACCACGTCCCACATTCACTATTGCGATGGCCAAAATCAATGAATTAAAGTAGAAATATCTTCGCCACGCACCTTAAAAATTCACAAAAATATTTTTTTCTTTGAGAAAATTTTATATTTTTTAATAAAAATCTTAAAAACATCGAAAAAATCAAATTTTTTCAAAAAGTATTTATTTATTCATGAATATCTATTTTGTCCCCTTCAAAGCAACTTCTCTAATGGTAATTCGTCGATTGGCCAATATTATTTTATTAACTTTATCAATGTTTTCGTCTGTTGTTGACGTGCTCGGGCATCCGGCACGCTGTTCGTCCTTCGCATCTTCTCGGCCCTCTAAGAACATTTTGTACCACCGATAAACGTGCTATGGTCCAAGGAAGCTTCACCATATACCACAGTCAACATTCGGAATGCGTCAGCGCACTTTATTTTGTTTTTCACACAAAATTTGATGGATCTGCATTTGATCCATTTTCTGAAATAGATGAAAATCGAAGACAAGTCAAAACACATCCAAGCACAACAGCTGTCAAAAATTAACTAAACATTCAAAATCACCGGCCTGGTCAGAATAAGTAAGGGACATGAGTACCAACATAACGCTACAAAAATATCAAAAATTCAAATACACGTAGCCCGCGGAAATTAAAAATTCGCGATATTTTTCGTACATACTACGTATTATATTCTTATTATTTTGTCGTTAAGTCTGAAATGTTGTGTCACAACTACTATCCAATAGGTCTAAGCTTGGTGAAGTTTCATCGCGATCAGAATACATCGGCTTTAACAATTCACTCATTTGAACTGAAAGCCTCTTATAATATATATATATATATATATATATATAGCATATATGTGGGAGCTACATATAAATCTGAGCCGATTTTCTTCACTTTTGAAAGTATTTCACAGTTATCAAGATAGATATATACAAGATAAAAAAAATTGAAAGTATCTGCTACTTTTTAAATGTTTGTTACGAATTTTTTACCATTTTAATTTTGTCGTTTACAACGTCATTCGCGATTATGCTTCAACTCTCGAAACGATTAATCGGTTGACTTGAAATTTGAAGTGCTGTAATATTTTTCTCAATCTCCGGCTAAGTTCAAAGATGGACCATATTGGCATTCTTCCAGTACCGCCTTAACAAAGGATTACCATTTAGTTAAATATTTATTCTTTAATAACTTCTATACTACTCACTTGAATCTTCTGAAATTCCAGACATAGTATTAGTTTATTAGTCGCTATCACATCGGGAGAAATGGCCGAAATTGCCACGCCGCTTCTGGTACCTCCCACAAAAAAGGGACTATTTTGCACCAAAACTTAACGGATTATAGCTTTAATATCATTGCATACAAATACTTGACATTTTGTACAGTGTAATGTTTTTATAGTGGCTACAGTCCAATTAAAAATGGGCGTCGTTGACATGTCCCACAAATGGACTATTTTGCACCAAAAGTTAACAGCATAGACTTTAATACCAGTACATACATTGGATATATTAAATGCAATTTAAATTGATAATTATATAATTACAACAAAAATTTACGAATATTTATTTGGGACTCAAGGTGAGGGAATTCTTAAGTCAGTTTACTCGACTGACTTTTCTTACTTGTTTCTACATCAAGCTATGTTCGAAAATTCGACATATTTGTCCACTTCTTCTGATACCCCCTCAACGAAGAGTTCAAATTTAGTGAAATATTAAATCTGTAATACTTACATAATTCATAGCAAGATTTTTCCATCGTTCTGGCGTCACCCACTAAACTTAACGCAACGAAATCCTTAGTCGATTTACTCGACTCAAATTTTCTTATTCGTTGTGGTTAGGATTTGGTAAAAAAAAACAATTACACCAAGTTAATTTACCCTCACACAATGTAAGGTAAAATTAAAGTAGTTCTTTGTAAGTAATTTAATTTTTTGCGATTTAAGCCGTTGTTATCCTCAAAGTTCTTATGTACTATGGATTTTCTCCATTTTTGATTTCGGCTTGAATATTAAATATACTATATTCATCGATCAGTCGCATAAACAGTGCAAAGTGAACACAAAGTAAATTTCTGTTGTAACGGTTGCCTATTTCTCCTTTATTTAAAGTGAATCGCAGAGTTCCCCGAATCAAAAATGCTGATAGTAAAATATTTTCTTCGCGAATTGCAATCACATTTATCTGAGGCGGGAAATGGTGAGTTGCCACCGCGGAATAGAAACAAACTGAATATTGTTAATAACGATAAGATCGAAAACTCTATTCCAGATGCACGAATGAAACATTTACCATTGGTCAACAATTATTCAAGCATAATATTACTGATGGCGGGATATGTGGCCTTTGTGACAAAAATTGGACCGAAATATATGTCAAACCGAAAGCCATATAATGTTAAATTTGTATTAAGGGTTTATAACATTTTTCAAATTTGTCTGAATATATATATGTTTACGATGGTAAGTAGGAGATATATATTATTTTGTATTTGAGTAAGGACAAGGACAGTGACTCGGAAGAATGGTCAATGATACGTATTAAATTACCCCTACCTTTTTGTATACCAATTTGGAGAAATCCCCTTTTATGAATGTTTTAGGAGTTAAGTTATGTCTGTCCGACCGCCTGTCTGTCAGTTTGGTGCAAAAGCTCTCGCTGAATGACTTCAAAATTTATATGTGGTAATATGTGCCTTTACAACGCACAGTGCAGGGTATCATGACTTTGTGTATTTGTCTGTAACACCCAAAAGGAGAAGAGATCGACTACTTGTTTACTAAATCTATCGATTTGAAATCGTTTTCTGAGTAGGCTTAGCTATGTTCGCCTGTATATACATACATAGATGTATTATTTGTAATCAAAGTACAGGTCGCAATTATGCTACGATAACTACGCAATTTGATAGAAAATAGACTCAAGGATAATCCCTATTTAAATTAAACTATGCAACGACAAAATTTTGTGCCCGAGACATAAAAACTTGTTTTTGTATAGATTAAGGCATACTATTCCATAAAATTAAAACCAGAAGATCGGGTGTAAAATACGGCGCTTACATGTAAAATCGGGTGTAACATATATATGGGGGCAATATCTAAATCTGAACGGATTTTCTCCGAATTTGGTAGTGTTTATTCACGTTATAAGAAAACTCTCTCTGCTGAGTTTCGTACTGATCGGATATAAATTACGGGTTCTACAGCGCTTACATGTCAAATCGGGTGAAACATATATATGGGGGATATATCTAAATCTGAACGGATTTTCTTCGAATTTGGAACAGATCGGGTGTAAAATACGGTTTCTACAGCGCTTACGTAACAAATCGAGTGTAACATATAACATATATGGGGACTTTATCTAAATCTGAACTGATTTCCCCCGAATTTGGCAGTAATCATTCATTTAATATAAGAACACTCTCTGCAAGATTTCGTACTGATCTGATATAACATACAGTTTCTACAGCGCTTACATGTCAAATCGGAGGTACATACATATGGGAGCTATATGAAATCTGAACCGAGTTTAGCCAAATTATAAATCGACTCAGAAAGTGATTACAAGTCGATCGGTATAATAAACAATGGGTCTATCTCCACTTCTTTTGGGTGTTACAAACAAATGCACAAAGTCATAATAACTTGTACCACAGTGTGGCGTAGGGTATAAACATTTATATTTTATTTTTTTAATTCCGATTGTTATTGTTACCTTATTTTTATTTTCAAAAAGGGGCTTTTGAAAAAAAAGCATAAAAATAAAATAAATAAACAATAATGGAAAAATGTCGAAATTATAACCCCTTTGGGCAAAATGAAGAGAATTAAAAAATCACATTTTTTATACTCTCACTGTTGTATATATGGAACCTATATCTAAATCTGAACTGATTTCTCCCAAATTTAGCAGTATTCGTTCACAAATTAAGAACCTTTTTCCTTTGTAATTTTTTAATTATCGGAAGTAAAGTACAACTGCTATAGCGCTTTGATACCAAATCAGGAGGAACATATATATGTGGGGGTTACATCTAAATCAGAACCGATTTTTTCCGAATTTGATAGAGTTAATTCAAATAATAAGAAACCTCTTTCCGCTCAATTTCGCACTGGTCGGATATTAAAAACAGTTTCTACATTGCTTACATATCAAATCGTGTGTATCATATATATGGTGGCTATATCTAAATCTGAACCAATTTTACTCAAATTTGGGAGTCTTTATTCGTACATAATAAGGAACCCCTTTCAGCCAAATTTCGTACTTATTAGAAATAAAATGCGGTTTCTACAGTGCTTACATGTTAAATCGGGTGTAACATAAATATGAAGATTATATCATAAACTGAACCGATTTTCCTCGATTTTGGTAGTGTTCATTCATGTAATAAGAGAACTTTCTCTGCAGAAAAAAAATTATCGGATATAAAGTACGGTTTCTGCAGCGCTTACATGCCAAATCGGGTGTAACATATACAGGGTTTTCCAACAAGAGGTGTTTCGGTAGCTGTTACTTTTGAAGCTTTTATTCTTTGACATTTGACAAGTAGAATCAACGCCATTACTAAAAATGGAACGATACACGATTCAACAACGCATTGAAATTATTAAAATTCATTACAAAAATGGTGAAAATCTTGCAGTCACAGTTCGCAAAACTAAAGCATTTTTGGGCCGTCGGGAAGCACCTTGTCGGACCGCAATACAGAAATTGGTGGAAAAATTAGGGCTGTTGGGACAAGTTAGTGATGTGAAGAATAAAACCCATGCACGTCGCTCAGGAACAACTGAGAATATTGCTGCTGTAGCCCAACGTGTTGAAGAAAACCCAAGTTTGTCCATTCCTCGTCGTTCTTTGGAATTGGGCATTCCACAAACGTCATTACACCGTGTCTTGCATAAAGACTTGGGTCTTAAGGCTTATAAAGTTCAGTTAACACAAGAACTCAAGCCGGCCGATTATCAACAACGTCGTGTCTTTCGAAAAATCATCTTGACTGATGAGGCCCATTTCCACTTCGGTGGCTACGTCAACAAGCAAAATTGTCGCATCTGGGGCTCGGAAAAAACAAGAGTTATTGTTGAGAAGCCTCTCCATACTCAACGTGTGACTGTTTGGTGCGGTTTATGGTCCGGCGGGGTCATTTGACCTTACTTTTTCGAAAATGAGGTTGGATTAACAGTTACGGTGAATGGATAGCACTATCGAGAGATGATTAATGATTTTTTATGGTCGGAGTTGGATGGTATTGATCTGGACAACGCTTACTTTCAACAAGACGGCGCTACGTGCCACACAAGCAACGAAACCATTGCTCTGTTACGGGAAAAGTTTCCGGACCGTGTTATCTCTCGAAGAGGTGATCAAAATTGGACACCGAGATCTTTTGATTTAACACCTTGCGACTTCTTCTTTTGGGGCCACGTGAAAGATAAGGTCTACGCCAACATAAGTTCTACGCCCAGAGTCGATTCAAGACCTTAAAGATAGAATTCGTGAGGCTATCGAGGACATAGGGCAGCCACTTTCCGATTTGGTTATGGAAAATTTATGAAAAGGATATGGTCCTGTATTTGCTGGGTACCAGGACACAACGGAGTGATTGGAAATGAACGGGCAAACAACTTGGCTTCAAAGGGCAGAGAACTTCGAGTAATAAACTTGAAAAATTGGAAACCTTTCGAAGCCACGAAAAATGAGTTGAAGCACTGGGCAGTGATGGCTCATAAAACTATGTGGAATAGCGCAACAGTAGGAGCAACTTCAAAGATACTGTGGGGTGACCCAAATGAAAAGAAAACAAGAAGTCTTCTGAAACTAAACAAGATCGATATTAGTAAGATGATGAGTGTTCTAACGGGACACTCAAGCTTACAAGCACATCTTCATCGCATAGGACTATCAGGAAACGACGAATGCAGGGCATGCAGAGAAAACATCGAAACGATGGAACATTTTCTGTGTCACTGCCCGGCTTTCACCCATGCAAGATCCCAACATTTCGGGTCCGACATATTACCAGACTTGACTCATCTCAGAGAATATGACTGGAAGATACTGTGAAAATTCGTGTCTAGTACCGATTTTCTGTAACTCGTGAGGTATAAAAAGATCATAAATAAGGAGCGCACAACAGGCCGAACCACTGGCTTAAGTGTATGTCCATGGACATGAGACGTTTAAACGTCTCCTCTCTTCAACCTAACCTAACCTAACCTATATGGTCCTGTAAGCGTGGTCGTGGTGGCCATTTGGCTGATATTGTTTTTCATTATTAACGGCATACGTTCCTCTTTATTATGAAATAAACATCCGATCATTTATCTCAAAAAATTGCATTTTTCTTTGAATACCAAAATAACACCTCTTGTTGGAAAATCCTATATCTAAATCTGAACCGATTTTGACCAATTTCAATACGGATCGTCCTTGGGCCAAAAAGAGTACTGTGCGACCTGCACTTTGATCACAAGAATACATGGACAGACGGACATGGCTAAATCGACTCAAAAGGTGATTCTATGTCGATCGGTATAATAAACTACGGTTCTATTTCTTCACTTTTTGGGCGTCACAAACAAATGCACAAAGTCTGCCGAATTTCGTACTGATCGGATATAAAATAAGGTTTCTACAGCGCTTACATGCCAGATCGGATGTAACATATATATGGGGACTATATCTGAATTTGAACCGATTTTTCCCGAATTTGGCAGTGTTCATTCATGTAATAAGAAAACTCTCTGTTTATACTGATCGGATATAAAATGCGGTTTCTACAATGATTACATGTGAAATCGGAGTAACATGTAATTATTAATGGGGGAAATATCTAAATCTGAACCGATTTTCCTCAAATTTATTTTTAAAGACAACATGTCCTTAATTTTGTTGACCTAATAGTTCTTCCTCTTTGCTGGGTTTGAATTAATTATCAGTTGTCTCTGAAATAATGCTATTTTTGAACATTGTACAGGATGACCAAAACTGACCGAAGGGGTTTGAATTCCTTATAAAACAAAAACAAAACAGTATGTCCTTAATTTTAGGGCCTTCATTGTTGGTCGGCTTTGCTGGCTTTAAATAAAAGATCAAATGTCTTTGAAGTAATGCTATTACATTGTACATAATATAAGTATTATAAAGGGTTTTCCAACAAGAGGCCAATTGTGATCACCTTTTCGAGAGATAACACTGTCCAGAAACTTTCCCCGTAACAGAGCAATGGTTTCGTTGCTTGTGTGGCACGTAGCGCCGTCTTGTTGAAAGTAAACGTTGTCCAGATCAATACCATCCAACACCGACCATAAAAAATTATTAATCATCTCTCGATAGCGCAATCCATTCACCGTAACTGTTGATCCAACCTCATTTTCGAAAAAGTAAGGTCCAATGACCCCGCCGGACTTTAAACGGCACCAAACAGTCACACGTTGAGGATGGAGAGACTTCTCAACAATAACTCTTGGGTTTTCAGAGCCCCAGATGCGACAATTTTGCTTGTTGACGTAGCCACCGAAGTGCAAATGGGCCTCATCAGTCAAGATGATTTTCGATTTTTCGAATTTTAATAATTTCAGTGCATTGTTGAATCATGTATCGTTCCATTTTTAGTAATGGCGTAGTTTCTACTTGTCAAATGTCAAAGAATAAAAGCTTCAAAAGTGACAGCTACCGAAATACCGGGTGATTCAGAATAACATCTCTTGTTGGAAAACCCTGTAGATGTGGTATTATTTTATAGGATTAGCTTATTTTAATTTGCGATAGCCCAATTGATAGTCTTGTTAATCTTCAAAATGAGATTATCAGAGAAGTATATTCGAGTTTTATAAATCGGTTCTGGTTAATCGGTAGTAGAGGACGGTTGTGTTCTGTCGCATGTGGAAAAAAATTAAGATAGTGTAAAGCCAAATATGGATAATGTGTGCAGGAATCGAACAATGTGTGCAGAGTGAGTGGGTCTGAAACTTGTATTACTAAAATAAAATACGGCTATGAACGATGCATTTGTTGCTTCTTTGTTTATTGCTTTTGGCTGCTAATAGGAAGTACTCGTACACTAGACTAAAAACAAAGGCTTTATATACTTTAAGCTACATATGTATCTTATGTAGCTTGATAAATGCTTACAACATTTTCATAAACCTATGTATATGTATATAAAGGGTGTTTAAATTGTAAGGACCGATGTTGAATGTGAACCACACCTAAACGTCAAGTTTTTTTCTGCATTTCATTTGACATTTCTCTATTTCAGTCTAACTCAATTTAAAACATGGAAAGATACACAATCGAGCTACGCGTTAAAGTTTTGTAAGCCTTTTACGAAAATGGGCGTTCAAATCAAAATGCATTTCGTGCACTTCGTGATGATTTTTTGATCAGCATAATCGACCAAATGTGTCCACAATCGGGAGAATTGTGCGCAAATTTCAACAAACCGGGTCTGTATGAGATTTGAAAACACCTGTGCATGCTCGCCCAGTTCATTTGGTGCGGCTTGTAGGCTGGCGACGTTATCGGGCCAAACTTCTTCGAAATGAGGCCGGTCAGGCAGTTACTGCGAATGGTGTTCGCTATCGTGAGATGATAACGAACTTTTTATGGCCCTAATGCGGTTTCAACAGAACGGTACCACTTGCCACACCGCTAACGAAACAATGGTTTTTTGGTGCAACAAATTCAATGGCCGTGTAATCTCACATCGTGGCGATGTCAATTGGCCGCCAAGATCATGTGATTAGACACCTTTGGACTTCTTTCTTTGGAGTTATTTTTAAGAAACGGGGTACGTCGATAAACCAACAACAATTCAAGAGATAATTCGGCACATTAACGGCACATAGAACCTCAATTATGCATTAGCGTCATCGAAAATTTTAACCGCCGAGTGTGCCGCCGAGGTCGCGGCGGCCATTTGCCCGATATTTTGTACCATACATAATTGAACCATACCAATATTATCATAATAAAAAGAACTGACAATAATTTCCTAAATAATTTGCGTTTTATTCAAAATCAACATCGGCCCTTAAAATTTAACCACCCTTTATATAAACTGACCAAGTCCACTTTCGATACATCGTTTATCGAAACTCAAAGCCATGATTACACGGAAAATCGATGGACATCTTTCACAAATTAGTAATGAAAAAGTTAATAAAAATGTCCAGGAACATGTAAAAGTTCAAATTTAAATAAAACAAGTATGAAAGTTTCAGTCGGATAAACCGACTAAGGTATACCCTCACTTTGTGAGTAATGTAATATGGAATATTAAACGAATTATTCTGTCAATTTTTGTGGGAGCTACCAGAAGTTTTTTAACAAATACACCTATTTTTCGCTGAATAGTAAATACTTTAAATACATTGCACTGTGTAAATTTAAAAAAGTTTATGAGCTCTGGTATATTAACGTTATGAGATATTACATTTTGGTATGATTTGGCCATTTTGTGTGGGAGGTACAAAAAGGGGCGTGGTGATAACGCCCATTTTTTACAGGACTATAGGCACTTCAAAAGCGTTGCACTGTACAAAATTTCAAGTATTTTTATACACTGGTATTAAGCTGTTAACTTTTGGTGCAAAATGGTGCATTTGTGTGGGAGGTACCGAAAGGGGCGTAGCAACATTTTTCGAGTAAGTAGTATAGCAGTTATTAAAGATTCAATATTTCACAACATTTTAACCCTTTGTGGGGGAGGTACTAGAAGGAGTGGACCAATATGGCCCATCTTCGAATTTAGCCGGAGATAGTAAAAATATTACCACGTACCAAATTTGAAGTCATACGGTTACTCCTTTCGAGAGTTATCGTGCGCACCAGCCAGCAGACAGACAGACGGACGGACATTGCTCAGTCGACTTAAAGTGGCCCAAAACGGATTTCCGCCGAACATACTTGGGGTCTTAGGTCAATCCTTCGATGTGTTACCCTTTTATTCGTAGCAATTGATATATACCCTCGTCACACTAATATAGGGGTATAAAAATATCGAAATTTAATTATTTGATGCCTTAATACGTATACGTGATGATAAATGCAACATGTACTTGACTTAATTACAATGATTTAAGGACGTTCCATGTCTTTAATTAAAGTACAAGATGTAATTGATTTAAAGTCGTCCCATGTTAAAGTACATGGTGTACTTATTTTAATGATCATTGTATTTGGTGCCAAATCAAAGCCAAAATCATAAAAGATGGGATAATTTCATTGATTCTCAGTACGCTGCCTTCAGTGCGTGATAAGTCCGAAGATGGGACATCTTAGACCACTACTTCGAGTATCTCCCTCACAAAGGGTTAATAATAGTGAAATATTGATTATCTCATAATTTCTGTACAACCTATACTAATCCGCTGTCACCATGAGAATAATGGGCGAGGCTACCACACATATGTATGACATTTTGTGCATACACTCCCTCGATGTTATACTTTTAGTCTGTAGCAAGTGAAATATCTGACCTTTGTAGAAAATATTGACCTACTCGATTTTCTTCAAATTTTCACAGAATATTCGTCGCACTCTTTTTATTTAAGGCTGTGAATATATCTTAACGGGCCAGTTGCAAAGGTCACAATATTTATAATAACAATCTCATAGGGGGTAAATAATCTCATCTATCTATCTGAGTATATACCATAAAAACAATAAATAAAGCATTCATACTCGTAAACGTTGGTGATATTATTTTTTTGGCGTATGTGTTATAAATGTATATGTCGTATTAATCACATACATATATGTGCATATCAAATGGGTGTTTCGTTTGAATATTAAATATATTTCGTAATAAATTCTTGTCATATTTGCAGAATGCTCCTCTTCATTACAAATATATATTATAAATACTTAAACATACTATACATTTTGTAGACTTTTGATACACACAACATTTTGTAATATACATTTCTTTCATAAGACATACACGGTGATTAAAATAAACAAGTAAAAGCGTTAAGTTCGGCCAGGCCGAATCTTATATACCCTCCACCGTGGATAGCATGTGGCCTCACAAAATAACTCAAACCTAAAGAAAATAACACCGAAAAACACAAAAAAATATAGTAGATGAGAACAGTAGGAACCACAATAAGTAAGATGCTATATGTATATGGGAGCTATATCCAAACATTGACCGATATGGCCCATTTGCAATCCCAAACAACCTGCAACTATAAGAAGTATCTGTACCAAATTTGATCAACCTAGCTCTATTATTGCGGACTGTAGCGTGATTACCACAGACGGACGGATGGACAGGGCTAAATCGTCTTAGAATTTTACGACGATTAAGAATATATACTTTATGGGGTCTCAGATCAATATTTAGATGTGTTACAAACGGAGTGACAAAATGAATATACCCCCATCCTATAGTGGAGGGTATAAAAATAATAATGAAAGTGGTCATGGTCATTGTGCGATTTTTAATTTTAATCCAAAGTTATCGCCATTAAATCCGACGACATTAAATACGACGACATAGAACATTTGAAACCCTATACTTATAATAACACTTATGATATAATAAATTAATCAATTTAGCAAAACTTGAAAAAATAAGAACTATGAAGTTAGAAAGGAAGGAAATTATATTATGAACCTTTACATTGTCATACCCTCCCTTTTGCAGGAGGAGGACATACATTTCGCTAATTCCGGTAATAGAACTACTAATGTCAGTTGGACTGGGTCAACCTGCCTGCCGAATTATATAAGTGAAACCATTACATATAAACTCCCAGTGTTCGAAACTACAATCGTGAAAATCGAATTAAAAATATTCCTTTTTTAAACCACGATCCATCGATGGTGAGCCTTTCCGGTTACGGATAAGATCAGCAGTAGGCAGCCACCGTCTTATCCTAAAATGCTAGGGATGTAGATTAGTAAGAATCGGCCCCATAAAAAAGTTTCGCCAGTCACCCCCTAGTTTTGAAGATTATCTAGAGACACTTCCGGGGAAACAAACAAATGCTTTTCTGCGCACCCTACATGCCGCCCTTTTAATTTTGTTATCCTGTGTTGGCATTTGATGTCCGATCGTAACGATACGCACATAGTTGTTCGAGCTTTGGCAAGGGCTATATTTCGTCCATTTGTCACATATGACTCCGAAGTCAAATTCGATAAGTGATCTCTGTCATCTCGTTTCCTACCCCCCTAAGGGAAGTATATTTTGAAACGCTTAAAAAGGACTTAAAAAAGATACATTTGCTTTTGAAGTACGCACTATTATTAATAAACAAAAATACATGCAGGGATCAAATTACACAATCTACTTTTGATGTAGTTTTCTGTCTCTCTCTCACACACATACACAAATACACGCTGAAATCGATTCTGTAGTATATTGCCCCAAACATATTCGGCTTGAAACATATATATGTTTAGGCTACACTCTAAACATATAATATTTGGTACACACAAAAATTGTGTATTTGGGAAGTTGTTGTTCTAAACAAATATTTGTTTACATCCCAATGCTACTGTTATTTCCGAAACAAATATTTATTTGCATTTAAGTATTCATAAAATACATAAATTGTGTTAAATTTTTCAGTAGTTGTTATATTTTTAGAAATTTTTAATGTTCGTAAAAATAATAAATAATAATAATTGAAATCGTATAATCTTGGATCAATATAAAGTACTTAGAGGATTAACAAGTACTTTATACGATGGCTTCGAATTCTCAAAAATTTGAAATAATTGATTTAAAACAGAGTTAATGCTGCATATGGTATCATAACTGGGAGGTACAATTCGAATCCAAGGAAAAACTTAAACTGAAATTCGAAAAAGTCAGCAAAAGTTTTGGAAATTTTTTTTAAATAAAATTGATTTGGAAACATCCCTAAATAATAATTTTAGTTGTATTTAAACACATATTTTATTTGACAAAATTAGTTTGCAAATATAATTTGTTGTAATATATTAATATATGCTTTCCAAATATATTTTATTGATTTTCAAATAAAATTGATTTGCTAAGAAATATATAATATTTGAAAATTAGTGTTCCAAATATATTTTCTTTCGATTCATACATATCAAAAAAGGCGATTTTGCCCCGTGTAGATAAACCCCATTCCCACAAATGCACATCCACTATGACCAGGGTTACCATAAACTTTTTTCGGAAAGGAGTACTTTTGTGAGAGAAAAGGAGGACATTTGTGACATTTACAAAGAGAGTTTGGTATTTTCGGAGGACATTTTAAAAACTCCTGTACCTCTAAAAGACTGGAAAGAAAATATTTACATATCTAAATCTGAACCGATTTTGATCAATTTCTTCCCAGGTGTGAAAAGTCCTTATGCCAAATTTCAGCAAGATCGGGGTGAAAATGCGACTTTTACTTAACGAACAACTTTGAATGGACAACCCATCTAGCGATACTGAGTCAATCGGTGTACTTTAAAGTGGGTATAGCTCCAGTATTTTTTGGCGTTACAAACATCTGCTCGAAACAAATTTATGGTGATTTCGATTCTGAAAGAAATGTTACCCCGTCGACGTGAAAAGCTAAAATATATTTGCCCTTTTTATGTTAAACTGGTGTTGTCCCTCGAATTAAACATATCTAATTTTTTAAAATTCCTAAATGTGGTATAAAAGTCCAGTTTTAGGGAACATGTTGCAGGAAAAAATATTATAATAAACAAGTGAAAGCATTGTTAAGTTCGGCCATGCCGAGTATAAAAGTCCAGTTTTAGGGAACATGTTGCAGGAAAAAATATTATAATAAACAAGTGAAAGCATTGTTAAGTTCGGCCATGCCGAATCTTATATACCGTCGAATGCATATAAATTGTTTTGGGGACAAATAAACTCATTTTATCAAATTTCAGCCCAATTCGTTGAAATTTTTGGTTTTTGTAGGGTTATGAAGTCAAATTCAGTGGGACCTTTGTATGGGGGCTATATCAAAACATGGACCTATAACTACCATTGTTCGTGTGATCAGGGAGATTCTATATATGGGGGCTATATCAAAAAGTGAACCGATATTGCCCATTTTCAATTCCAACCCGCAACTATAAGAGGTATCTGTACCATATTTCAGTCATCTTGCTAATTTTTTGTAGATTGTAGTTTGATTACAACGGACGGACTGTAATGTTCATGTAGCTTTTCAGATGTTATTTTGGATGCCATATTTAATTTTAGTTTTTCTTTGAACTCAAGTTTGGTTCACCGATGCTAAGACGAGCTATCCAAAGACATTTGATTGAAAGGAGGACTGCGGGAGCTATTTAGCACTAGCTTCAGTCGGGTGGGGGTTCTCGTCCTCTTCCCTCAAATGGTTTCATTACTTTCGCTGTTTGGAGAAATTGTGCTAATGAAATTTAAAGTAAATTTTGTATATATTAGATTTCATGAAGAATTTTGAAGAAGTTTACATTATAATAATAACGTTTTTTTATAATGACGTTTAAACCAATTTCCATGCTTATGAGTTATTTTAAATGAGATTCCTTCCCTTATTATGGATGTTTCTATTTTGTTGCAATTTCTATTTCTGAATGATGATAACGCAAAAAGAAGTAAAAACAAACCATTCATAAAACTTGCTTGACATCTTCTTGTTACTTTTGTTTTACTATACTCTATTCATCGATTTCATTCATTACATCATTTACTCACCCTCGCAGTCGATTATCATTGAAGGCCTTCAGCGTCTCGAACCAGGCGGTGTGATGACGTTGCTGCTAGCGCTGTCGATGATGTTTTAAGTTCGACCTAATGTTTTATGACTTATTAAAAAATACTTATTAAAAAAATTACTTATTAAAAGTAATCCAATGATCATTATCCAACCATACACAACGATCATTAATGTATACAATGTTGTACCTTAGGGTGGGGTTAATGATCATTGGAACTTACTGTGATTTAGTTAATTCGCTTGCATGGGATGTTTTATACGTATTTGAATTACTCTTCAAAATTATGGATAGGACTTAAGTAGTTATCGAATTTAGTACAATGACAATTTTAATTCCAGATATCT
Organism: Eudasyphora cyanicolor; assembly: GCA_963930755.1. Taxonomy (NCBI): domain Eukaryota; kingdom Metazoa; phylum Arthropoda; class Insecta; order Diptera; family Muscidae; genus Eudasyphora; species Eudasyphora cyanicolor. The sequence continues at coordinate 61,417,716 of OZ005736.1, read as the reverse complement.
AAATGTACAGATGATTCTTCCATGAGTTTCACCCGATTTTCATATAAGTATCGATCCAATTCAAAAGGTTTGGGTGGAATGGATTGCGTTGAGGGAGAAGTTTCAAGACTTTGGTGCTTGATATGATTTTATTTGTTTTCTAAAAAAGTAGTTGATGGTAACAACACTCGGCTTTGAATATATCCACGTGAAGAACGCTTCCCCTTAGCATAGATGACTGGTTTTTTATGTAAGCAGATCATATACGCCAAGCAGGGCAAGTACAGCCTATGGCTGCTGCCTCGGGTACCATGTTGAAGTCAATCGCAGAATTCTATTAGAATAAAGAAACTTGTATGTCACTTTGCTCACATTTTAACATTTTATTGCACACAATTACCTTCTTTGTGTTAATTTGCACCCAAATTCTCACAATAAGTAATACTAAGTGGCTGAGATTTCGCCCATAAAGGAAATTTAAGAGGATTTTGATACCAGAGTTTAGGATTTTTTTATATCCGAATTTCTAGATTTAAATGATTTTCTCCTTCAAATTTAGAGTATTGAAAGGATTCCTTTTTTACCTCAGTCTTTACTTTAATCAACATAAATATTAATCGGAAACTGTACTTGGACACAACATTTTAATTGGCAATTTTCACAATTAATGAGGTCTTATCAGGTCGAATGGACGATAGGAAAGAAAGTAGCATCATTCATTTCCATCAATCGAAGGCTTGAGTGCAAACTTGGTTTAGTCAAGTACCGATTACCGATTGAGTTAACAGATGATTATGACGTTGCCACTACTAGTATTCACATAAGTTGTTCGATTTATCAATTTTCGTTACATTTAATCATATTAAATAAGAAATGTTTTTTTTTCCTATCGAAATATTACAGGACGGACATATTATATATATATATATATACATATTATATACATATTACAGGACGGACACACGGAAATGGCTAAATCGTCTTAGAATTTTACGACGATTAAGAATATATACACTTTATGAGGTCTCAGATCAATATTTATGGGTGTTACAAACGGAGTGACATAATTTATATCATATCTTCCTAGTGCGGAGGGTATAAAAAGGGGTAAACTCACTAACTTTGTACTAAAAGTTGTTGTGAGAATGCGGTTTACAGTCTGTGTAAAAGTTGAATTTATAAAAAAGGAGGACAAAACCAAAAAAAGGAGGGAGGGCTCTAGTTAAAAAGGAGGACATGTCCTCCCAAAGGAGGACGTATGGTAACACTGACTATGACGATTCGGTTCAGTACGAACTAACTAAATTTGCGAGATTCGTTACCAAGTGTTAAAGCGTTCTAAAGCTAAGTACACACCCTGTGAACGTACAACCGTGTGAACATTTTTGTCTTGCAGCGTTGGCAGAAAAGTCATTGTGAGAAAATTTGCAGATTGTTAGATGTGCTATGTTTATGCATGTGACAACGGCGCCATTGGCAGAAAAACATTTTATTGGCAAGTCTGTCTATAAATATTTTTATTGGCAATCCTGCATATAAATATTTCCAAAATATATGAAAATGTAAGGTTTTCTTGCAATCGTCTGAACTGTCAATTCACCTTTGGCTAACAATCTATCATTGTCCGTACATTTGCAGCACTTTAACCCTTTCAGGACAATAAGCTTCTGGGGACTTTCCCTTTATCATTTTGATATGAAATAAGCTTGTCAGAATCCATAAAGCAAAACCATTCAAAAATGTGAAAAAAAATTTGGCGTATACGAGTTTTGTTATGGGACACATGTGTCCCTGTGGTCCTTTAGGGAGCCAAAATGTCTTTTTATTATATACAGGTTTTTCAATAAAAGTTACATTTTTAATGTTTTAATACGCTTTTAATAAAAATTAACAATAGTTATTAGTGCGATTTTCTACATTAATTTTTGCGCATTGAACACATCTCTTTCTTACGTTGGCTTTGAGCATAGAGTGCGAAGAAGCTGGTCTCTTGCTGACAGTGATTTTTGATGACTGGAATATTGGAAATTCTCTCTGACGCGAAGAATAGCCAGCGATTAAATTTCTGGCCACCAATCGTCTAAACTCAAGGGAGTTAAGTTGAGTGTAAATAACGTAGGAATTGTTTACGCTTATATCAAGTAAGTCAAAAAATAACCGGAAGTAAGATTTTATTTTCGATTTGTGGTCTATTTCATAAAAGGACTTGCGCTGATCCATTAAATCTACTCCACCCATATTTTTGTTGTAATGCATAATAGCTTTCGGGCATTTTACGTTGATTTTCTCAGCACTACCAGCTATGCAACGTCTGACGGTGTCTGTCTCCACTGGCGAAAGAAAATTTGTGAGAAGAGTCACAGCTCTGTTGTCCATCCACTTCACAAAGGATATGCCCCCAAAGCTTGATGTGTAAATGTCTCCTCGCTTCATATTCTTATCGAGAGGCATATTTTTTGGAATATTTTTTCAGTTGCTTCTTACTGTTCCACAGGACTTTATTTGACGTTTTTTCACAGTCACACTCGTTTTTCAGAGTCACATCTACACCACATCTTAAATCCCCATTTTATTGGTTTGTTCTTGAAATACAGTTTCATAGCATTATGACCTTTGAATTTGATCATGTGTTCATCGACAGCATGTTTGTATGTGTTGTTCATTGCATTTTGAAATGCTTTGTTGAAATGACTTATGACAGGTCTGATCTTAAAAGCCCGATCATTCCTGTTTCCTTCTTCACCGTTATTGCCGAAGTGCAAATTTTGACGGATATCTTCAAATCTTTTTCTTGTCATTACATTACTTATGAAGGGTACACACTAGGCCGGGTCGATTTGTGGGGAGGCAAAAAAAGTCGCCATTGCTCAGTGAAAATCGTATTCTAGGGATCAAAATAAGAAACTTTGCCGAAGGAACCATACCTCTAAAACGAATTCTGATGTCCCGGAAAAAATCCCACTTTGACCCATTTAGAGTGCTCCAATCGAGTCCAAATGTATGACCGACCCCCACTCAGTGAAGTGCCCAGTCAAAATCGTATTCAATTTTCAATCTCTAAAAGAATTTGGAAAGAAGATATTTAGACCTTTCGAACGATGTATATCTTGTTTATTTGAAGCTGTAGAAATATAGGTTTATTTGTCCTAAAAAAAAATATTTTTTTTAATTTTTGTCCGTCATTTTCTAGTTTCGGCAATGTTTTTACCAATTATATTGTGAGATGACCGTACGATCAATTAGTTTACATATATAGTATATTTTATAAGGAAAAAAATGCAACTAATAATTTTAAAATTTTTTATAAATTTTAAAAACCCATCATTTAACTTTGCATTAAGCTAAAAATATCAATACTTGTAGTATTAGTTTATTTTTAACGCATATTTTTATTTTTGGGACACATATGTCCCCTGGTCGTCAAAGGGTTAACAGGGTTGATAACGTTGTCCGATCTGGCAATCGTGTGTACTTAGCTTAAGGAAAAAAAATCAGAATAAAATCACTTTGTATTCCAATGCAACCTACACCACACTAAAATAGTAATTTTGTCACTGTGTGCTTATTTAACGAATTGTCTTAACGTACGATACGTCGTCGATGAACTCTTGACAATTGCTACACGCCTTCTCTATGACAGTCAGTAATCCGAGATCAATTTTTGCTAGTGACTTTATTTACCCGATTTTCTACCCTGTAAATGGTACATATTTTGTAACAAGTAAAGCCATTTTAAAACCAGTAAGGAAAGGCTAAAGTCGGGCGATGCCGACTATATAATACCCTACACCACTCTCGTAATATTGAATAACTCTGATATATAAATTTTGTAATCTATACATATATATAAAATTGTTGCGTGACTGGCTGACTGACTGATAGACTGACTGATCATCGCCCAGGCCATACGGCTGAAGCTAGAATCATGAAATTTGGTGGGGATGTAGACGAGCAATAAGACGGGATTTTTCGAAATTCGTACTATTACCGGCACAATGGGGCAAAAAGGGATAAAGATGGTACCACCGGAAAATCTAAACGGAATGAGCTAGAATCGTAAAATTTGGTGCGTGGGTAGCCCTTATGGGGTCGACCTAGAAATTGACTGAATTTTTTTAAAATCCGAACATTTACGCGCACAGTGGGACAAAAAGGGATAAATGTGGTACAACAGCCAAATCCAAATGGCAAGAGCTAGAATCGTGAAATTTTGTGTGGGGGTAGCCCTTATGAGGTAGACTCAGAATTTTACAGGATTTTTCGAAATTCGTACATAGTGGGGTAAAAAGGGAAAAATTGGATAAATGTAGCACAACAGCCAAATTCAAATGGCAAGATCTAGAATCGTGAAATTTGGTGTGAGTACCACAGTGTGGTGTAGGGTATAAAAACGATTGGATCTAAAGAGCCAAATCGGATGAAACATACACTGAGTCAAAAATTAACCTCATATAAGGTTAACTTAACCATAAATAAACATGATTTGGAGTCTACGTTATATAAGGTTAATTTGAACATTTTCTTGTTGACTGGTATTTAACAATAATAATATTTAATTTAACTATTCCATGGTTGAATTTTTTAACCATGAAAATTGTTAATATTATAATAATAATTGTTACTTTAACAATGCATTTTTGAATTTTTTAACCATGAAAATTGTTAATATTAACATTTCATAGTTAATTTATTGAAACAATGCATGTTCAATTTTACAATGAAATTGTTAATATTATTAACTATGAAGATTGTTATTGAAACCTTTTTTATTGTTAATTTAACTATTTAGTGGTTACTTCATGTAACCAGAAACATAGTTGTTTCATTGAAACCTTTTTTATTGTTAATTTAACTATTTAGTGGTTACTTCATGTAACCAGAAACATAGTTGTTTCAATAATTTTTAATATTTATATCAAATAAAACAAGAAAAATTTAACTTTCGCATTTTTATTTTTTATTTTATTTACAAAATATATGTTAATATATATATATGTATAAGAAACACCTGAAAAGAAAAAAAAAACAAAAAGGTTAGAAAATATAAGTATAAATGTAAAAAAGGGTGCAATTCTAAGAAGATCTTTTGACTTTTTACCTAAATTCTGTAGTTCAAAGAGCATAAGCATTTACCGATGGGCTGATCTGATGGAAAAATCTGCTCTGTGACTATAAGTTAAGTGCCTACGTTTCTGTGCTTGACCAACATGTGATCAGTCCCCGCTCAAAAGGTGCCGTCCACGTAAACTCCCTGAATCGTTCGATTATTAAGGGCCCAGGACGGTTAGGCACTTAGTTTGGGGTACTGAGCTTAGTCCGATCTTACGGCAAACTTATAGGAGAGAGGAGATTAATAACAAAGGCAATCTGATAGAAAGCCGATGTCCCACCAAAATCATAATCGGAATAGATATAAAAATCAAGGATTGGGTAAGTAAATGGATGATACTTCAAGGAAGTGCACTGAATTGTATATTAAAAACAAGTAAGAAAGTTTCAGTCGGGTAAACCGACCAAGGTATAGTTGTTATTAAAGAATCAATATTTCACTAAATGTTAACCCTTTGTGTGGGAGGTACCAGAAGGAATGGACCAATATGGCCCATCTTTGAACTTAACCGGAGATAGAAAAAAATATTACCGTATACCAAATTTGAAGTGAATTGGTTACTCTTTTCGAGAGTTATCGTGCGCACTAGCCAGACAGACGGACGGACATATCTCATTCGACTTAAAATGACCCAAAACTAATATGCGCTGAACATACTTAGGGTCTTAGATCACTCCTTAAATATGTTACACTTTTGGCCCGTTGCAAATGATATATACCCTCGTATTACTAAAGTGAGGGTATAAAAAACCAAATGTAGGCATGCATACCATTTTTCCTGTAATTATTTCGCACACTACAACTAGTAGTGATACAGCTTATCAACAGTTTCTAGTATTGGCACAACTTACCAACAGATTCAAAGCCGGACTCCCAGCACAAGCAGCCGCAAGCCACAGAAAAAGAAACAACTGAAAAGAAAAAACAAAAACATCGTTTATATGTATGTATGTAGGTATTACGAAAGCACTTCTAACAACATATGTATGTATGTACATTTAACAGTATCAACATCGCACAACAACAAAAACTAACGTATGTATGTACGGCGTAGCAGCCACAAGTGTTCAAACGAAAAGACAAGATGAACACATACCCACACGTACACATCACTTCTCTCCGTATGTTTGCTTGCTGCTGCATATACTTACGTACATACATTGTTGTTTTTTCATGCTCAGTTAATGCGACAGCGTGTACATATTTTTTTCCACTCTTAACCACTGAATTTCACAATTGTAATGGCATAATCACAAAAAATAATATTAATATTACATTCGCCTTTACTATACTTAAACAGCCACAAAACACTATTAACATTTTTAACAAACATATTTTATTATTTCACTTTTTAAATACACATATGTACATACATACTTATGAATGTAGTTCTTTACAAAATGTTTTACTACTTACCTCTATACCAACAGCTTCCGACAACAGCACTAGTCCCATCGACTATTCAACACCAACTGAACTCCCGCACTCGACCAAGCACCGAAGCTGGCATTTGGTGGTGTTTTCAATGAGCGAGATAAATTCTCTTATGACGACAGTCGCATTCATTTCAACTTCGTTTAACTTAATACTCAACTTCGTCTAACACAAAGCAGTTGAAAAACGTCGACCACAACAGAGCCGAATTGTTGTTTATCTCGCACATTTTTCTGCCTCTCTTTCAAAAAAACCAACCATATATAATGTTAACTTAACCATTTTTTATGTACATTTGAACTTATATAAGGTTATTTTTGTCTTCGTAATCAAACATTTACCATGAAAAATTTAACCAGACACATGGTTAAAAAAATCATTGTATTTTCGGCTCTGTGTATATATGGGAGCTATAGCTAAATCTTTACCGATTTTCTTCAAATTCGGCTATGTTGGTTCATGAATCAAGAAACTCTACCATTCTAAATTTCAAAACGATTGGATATAAAATATAGATTCTATAGAACTAAAGGGCCAAATCGGACGAAACATATATATGGGAGCTATAGCTAAATCTTAACCGATTTTCTTCAAATTCGGTAGTGTTGGTTCATGAATCAAGAAGCTCTACCATTCTAAATTTCAAAACGATTGGATGTAAAATACAGCTTTTATAGGACTAAAGGGCCAAATCGGACGAAACATATATATGGGAGCTATAGCTAAATCTTAACCGATTTTCTTCAAATTCGGCAATGTTGGTTCATAGATCAAGAAACTCTACCATTCTAAATTTCAAAATGATTGGATGTAAAATACAGCTTCTACAGGACTAAAGGGCCAAATCGGACGAAACATGTATATGGGAGCTATAGCTAAATCTTAACCGATTTTCTTCAAATTCGGTAGTGTTGGTTCATGGATCAATAAACTCTACCATTCTAAATTTCAAAACGATTGGATGTAAAATACAGCTTCTATAGAACTAAAGGGCCAAATCGGACGAAACATATATATGGGAGCTATAACTAAATCTTAACCGATTTTCTTCAAATTCCGTAGTGTTGGTTCACGATTCCAGAAACTCTACCATTCTAAATTTAAAAACGATTGGATGTAAAATACAGCTTCTATAGAACTAAATGGCCAAATCGGACGAAACATATATATATATAGCTAAATCTTAACCGATTTTCCTCAAATTCGGTAGTGTTGGTTCATGGATCAAGAAACTCTACCATTTTAAATTTCAAAATGATTGGATGTAAAATACAGCTTCTACAGGACTAAAGCAAAATCGGACGAAACATATATATTGGAGCTATAGCTAAATCTTAACCGATTTTCTTCAAATTCGGCAGTGTTGGTTCATGGATCAAGAAACTCTACCATTCTAAATTTCAAAACGATCGGATTTAAAATACAGCTTCTATAGGACTAAAGGGCCAAATCGGACGAAACATATATATGGGAGCTATAGCTAAATCTAAACAGATTTTCTTCAAATTCGGCAATGTTGGTTCATGGATTAAAAAATTCTACCATTCTAAATTTCAAAACGATTGGATGTAAAATACAGCTTCTATAGGACTAAAGGGCCAAATCGGACGAAAGATATATATGGGAGCTATATCTTAATCTGAACCGATTTCAACCAAATTGAATAGCTAGACCCACCTTAAAGTATACCGATCGACTCAGAATCACTAGCTGAGTCGATTTAACGATGTCCGTCCGTCTGTCCATGTAAAGTTGTTCGTCGACTACAGGTCGCAATTTCACTCCGATCGTTCTGAAATTTTGCAGTTTAGAGTATTTCGCTGCTGTAAAGATCCCTATTGAATTTGGTTGAAATCGGTTCAGATTTAGATATAGCTCACATAGGTGGCGCAAAAGTAATCCTCCTATCAGAAAATGCTATAAATTTTGCGATTGGCCCCTAATGTCAGTTCTGTTTTGACATTTGTGTAGTAAACACATGCGAAATACACGTCAATAAACAATGTTACGCTACACTGCTCCAGAACGCGGAATATTGCTGACTATTTATTTGACCAATAATCGATCGGTGAATTTGGTACAGATTTCCTGGCCGTCCAACGACTACTGGTGAAACACTGCGACGTTTAGCCGCTCGCCTCGAAGAGACTGGCACAACACGAGATGCTGCCAGGCGTGGCAGACCCCGGAGTAGCCGTTCTGCAGAGAATATTGCAGCTGTAGCCGAGGATGTCATGGAAGCGCCGTCGACATCGACCAGACGACGTGCCACGCAAATGGGTATCAGTCGACGGTCTCTACAGCGAATTTTGGTACAAGATTTGAAGATGTTTCCGTACAAAGTCCAGACGGTGCATCAGCTGTTAGCTGCTGACCGCCAATCGCGTCTAACATAACATCGAAAGGTTACTTTTGCGCCACCTGTTATAAGGCAGAGACAATTTTCAGTTCAGAAATCAGTCCAGATTTAGATATAACCCCCATATACATATATGTTCACCCGATGTAAAAACCGTGTTTAACATCCGATCAGTACGAAATTCGGCAGAGAGAGTTTTCCTATTACATGTATGAACACTGCAAAATTCTTATCGCAATGCCCATTTTTGCATTGTAATGGAGGTGTATTATATAGTCGGCCCCGCCCGACTTTCTGTCTTTCCTTACTGGTTTTATATTGCGAATTTTGTGTAATCCATAAAATCGACTTCCACCGCCAAATTTTTTCTAAAACTACCGTATTTAATTAGATTAATATATTTGCATTCTATGATCTCTGAGGAATTGATTGATATCAGCATTTCCGCGAATAAATTTTGACCAAAGAAATTAAGTTCGAAATTATTTTACTATATAATGCTATTATAAACCGTACGTTCGCGAGGAATATATTTCTGAAAGACACCAAGTAAAAATGTCGTCGATTTGTATGAAGTTTGACATATGATAAGATTTGTTGCAATTTTATGGAGGTAAAGATGTGCGAAGCGTGGTTGACTGTTTTTGAGAGAAATACTTCTCCAAGGGTTCCCCTCCTCCGAGATAATAACCTCTCTGATTTCCTGGCAAACTTTGTGGTCAAATATCGAGAAAACAAAAGCTAACCTAGAAAAACGGCTAGCACCACTGGATTCAGCAAGGTCGATATTCGATCTGTTATGACTTTTCATAGTTTTTATTTTTATGGCTATTGAGTTCGAGATCGTTGTTTTTGTTTTCTGTAAAACAGAAAAACAAACCTTCTTTGAAAAAGGAGAACAAGAAATGTGTGAAATGTATCAGAGTTTATATGGACCCAGAACCTGTAGTGTGTGACCTTAGCAATAGTTTGACGCCAAAATTGGTAACATTTATATATATATTTATATGTTCTTTGTTCGTCGATACGATTCATTATTATCTATAATCCGGGCCAGTACCTGGTCCAACAGCATCGTATTTAGAGATGTAGTCGACGTTTGCAACTATTTCATCGTAGTGCATTTTGATGGATAATTGCTGAAATATGAACAACAGAAATTTATTTTCGGGGCGACCTCGGTCGGGAATGTCCGTCTGTCTGTCTCGTTGGAGCGCTCGTAAACTTTCGACAGGATTAACCGACTGATTTCAAATTTAGTATGTGTCTATATTTTTTACCTCAGGCTAAGATCAATGATGTACTATGTTGGTCCACTCCTTCGGGTACCTCCCTCACGAAGGGTAAACATTTAGATAAATATAAGTATTGATTACCTCATAATTTCAATACTACTACTCAGAATCTTTCACAATTCCACACATAGTATTAGTTTCTTAGTCCCTATCTTCTTGAGAAAAATGGCCGAAGTTGTCACACTATTTTGGTACCCCGATACAAAAAGAAATTGCATATTAAACAAGTAAAAGCGTTAAGTTCGGCCATGCTGAATCTTATATAACCTCCACCATGGATTAAATCATGATTTGGTTTAGGTAAATTATTTAAAAAAGGAATTCTGCAATTTTTAGCTAAATTATAGACCAATACTCTTCTTAAGCCATACTCTTCACCTGAAAAATTTGGTATTTATGGCTTAAAATAGCATTTTCGAGAGCTACTTCTACACGGGGACTACAACAAAATAAAATTTGATCTGTATAAATTTTATTGAAATGAATTCTGGCCAAAATAAAAAATAAACAGCAAAGTTTAAATTTCTTAGAAAATGTGTTTATGAAACAAATAAGCCTTTTTGGGAGCGACATCTGTAGGTGGACTATAACAAAATATGAACTGATTTAAAAAATATGTACTACGATGAATTCTTGTCTTAATTAAATACAAACTGCAAAGATTCTGTTAAAATACTTAGAAAATGTGGTATTTATGGCATAGATTCGTATATTTTGGAGCGGCCTCTATAGGGCCACTATAAAAAAATATGAACCGATTTGTTAAATTTTTGCTGTCAATTCTTGTCAAAATAGAATACAAACTGCAAAGTTTCAGCTAAATTGCTTTAAAAATATGGTAACTATGGCTCAAACCCCGTATTTTGGAGCGACATCTATAAGGGAGCTATATGAAAACATTGACCGATATGGCCCATTTAATCTGCAACTACAAGAAATATTTCTACCAAATTTGATCAACCTAGCTCTATTATTACGGTCTGTAGCGTGATTACAACAGACGGACGGGCGGACTGGTGGACATGGCTAAATCCTCTTACAATTTTACGACGACTAAGAATATATATACTTTATGGGGTCTCAGATCAATATTTAGAGGTGTTACAAACGGAGTGACAAATTGAACATACCCCCCATCCTATGGAGGAGGGTATAAAAATGAGTGTTATAACAACATACCGTGGTCGTTATAACCACGTTCCCTTCCAAACAATTTGCAAAATAAAAAGTATTAAAAATTGTCCTATTTTTTTACAGTATAGGTCATAATTTATACATTTATCCATAGACTTTTCAAATAGACATTATTTGCTGCATTAGGATGGTATCTTTCCATTTTGCACAAAAAGTTAACTGCAGATAACTTTGATGGCGGGCGGGGCCGACCATGTAATACCTTACACCTCCCTAACAATGCGAAAAGGGGCTTTCAGATAATAATTTGGAATAATTGGTTTCGTTTCACTTAACAAAGTACTTAGCTCCACCTGCTCATCAATGCTTATTGCAAGGGGAAGCTGAATATGTTGACCATAATAAACTAGATTTGAATCTATAACCTTTAAATGAGCAGTATTCTTTCATAGATCAAGAATCGAAAGGAACAAATAGATGGGACTACACATAATCTAAACAGATTTTCATCAAATTCAATCAAAAACTGAATTTCTACCAAATTATACATATCGCACCACAACTAAAAATATTACTCTTTAGATGATAAATCAACGGTCCCATTTGCTTAAACACTTGGAGACAATTCAAAATGTAACTCTTTAGTTTAATCTAAAGATGTTATTCTGAAAACACAGAGAGAGTCATAACGGTTTTTTATTATGAAAAAGAAGAAAAATAAATGGAATTTTTTGCCGTGGGTAGAAATTGCCATTGTACGTTGTTTTCTTGCAAAAAATCAAAATTTATAAATTTTGAGTTGTTACCCTTTTGTGGAACAGGTGCGATATAAAGATCGGACGTAAAATACTGTTTTAATAGCACTTAAATTTTAAATAGGCAGGAACATTTATATTTGGATATAGCTAAATCTGAATCGATTATCCCCAAATTAAGCAGTATTCCTTATTAAATTTAGAAACTTATTTCTGTCAATTTTTGTAATGATCGGATGTAAAGTACAACTTAGTAGAGTTTTGATACTAAATCAGTGGTAACATATATATGGGGGTGATATCTAAATCTGAACCGATTTTTCCCAAATTAGGCAGTGTTCATTTATGTAATAAGAAACCTCTTTCTGCCGAATTTCGCACTTATGGCATATAAAATACAGTATATACAGCGCCTACATGTCAAATCGGGAGTAACATATATATGGGGGCGATATCTAGATCTGAACCGTTTTTTCCTAAATTATGCCGAGTTCATTTGTGTAATATGAAACCTCCTTCTGCCGAATTTCGTACTTATGGGATATAAAATACAGATTCTACAGCGCTGACATGTCAAATAGGATGAAACATATAAATGGGGGCTATATCTAAATCTGAACAGATTTTGACCAACTTCAATAGGATCCTTGGGCCAAAAATGAGCACTGTGCCAAATTTCATCACAATCGGACCATAAATACGACCTGCACTTTGATCACAAGAATACATGGACAGACATGGCTAATTCGATTCAAAAAGTGATTCTATGTCGATCGGTAAAATAAACTATTGTTATATTTTTTCTCTTTTTGGGCGTTACAAACAAATGCACAAAGTCATAGTACCACAGTGTGGTGTAGGGTATAATAGTATGAAAAATTTTCCTACTATTTTCTTCGTTAGGATGCTATTTTTTCAAAAATGGAACAAACAAAATTTTTGGGATTTTTTTCTATTTCTTATCGATTTTTTCGTGCCAACAACAAACGTTTTGTTTGGAAAAAAATCAAATTTTTGAATAGTTTTAACGACAGTTACTAAACTTCTGCTTCCACGCGGAAGTGCGATGATTGAAATTTGTAGGAACTGTAATTTTAAATTTTCTAAACCACCAAACGTGACAAATTCTCCTAAATGATACTTAATAACCTCAAATCGATATATCTCGACTCCTAGACGTGACCCAGCGAATCGCCGGGACACGAATAACTTTATTTTTGAACGATATAACTTTTTTTGACCGATGTAACTTTTTTCTTTATTTATTGAATACGATTTCATTCATAAGGCTTCCCCGGCTGATTCCGCAGTTGCACATCCTGTCAGTTAAATTTTTCAAGACCTTGGTGATCGTTAATGCATCGTTGGATTGTTCGCATTACAACGGTCCTTCACGGTACCCCCCAAATTCTAATTTTGAAATAGATCAGATGTTAAATCAGCTATATTTTATTGTGGACCGGTAAGGTCAGAGAAAAGCCTTACAAGGTTGTATGTAACATCAATATATTCGAGACACGTGGCCATTTTCTTTATTTTTGAGAGAGGAAAACATTTATTGTTATGACGCGGTGTTGTATAATTTTCTTCTTAATTTCAGTTTATGAAACATTACATTACACATCCCCGGTACAATTGGCTATGCATGCACATCGATAAGACTGACAATTCCCCGGAGACACTTACTTTGATACGGCTCACACATATTTGTTACATGAGCAAAGTATTGGATACTCTAGATACTGTAAGTACTCTTATAATACACATTTTTTTGTTATTAATTTCGTTTTCTTTTTCAATTGCAGATATTTTCCGTTTTGCGCAAGAAAAACAATCAAATATCATTTTTACATGTGTATCACCACACTTCGATGATATGGGCCAGTTTTCTCTATCATATTAAATTTTTCGGTAATTATAAAATGACAAAGGTCAAAAAGTCATGAAATATGCATATCCACAACTCTTATTCTTACTCTTGTTCTTAAATACTATACCAGTATGTCGATATGCGAATTTATATTATGTTAACATTCTGTGTACTTCGCCAATCGAAGCTAAATGAATACGTAAGCACTCACACGATTTAGTTATATATTGCTTATCATCGAACTTAGCCTGAAATAGAAAAAAATTCCTCATTCCAAATTTGAAGTCAGTGGGTTACCTTTCGAGAGATAACATTGCCTGAATAACTAAAAATGGGTTTCGTCCAAATATACATGAGGTATTAGGTCACTCCTTTAATGTGTTACACTTTTGGCCTGCAACAAATGATATATGTATACTCGTACCCCAGTTCAAAATAGTGAGATTATATGGAGGAATATGATTTTTTGAAATTCTCCTATTTCTACCAAATGGGTTAGAATTTCGAAATGTATCCATAAATTGTTTATACCCTACATGATACTGTGGTACAGGGTATTATGAATTTGTACAGTTGTTTGTAAAACCCAAAATGGGAAGGATAGCCCCGTGTTTCCAGGCGAATTTGACCCAAAATCGGGGCACAGAAATCGTCGTTACAAAAATGTATGTGCAACATAAAGCTCCTGTGATTTTTCCGGTACTCTCAAGTGATATTTGAGTTCCTCAAAGTGAATTTAAAAATAAAAATTTTGTTGGCCGTCCTCAATATGAAATATGTACATTCTTGAACCGCAATTATAATGAAATATGATGGATACATATCTTATACACATCAGTGTCTGAGGTTTGATATTGGTCCATATTTTAACACATTCGACATAGAAGGTACACAATCGATTTTATTTACCCCCATATAAAGGTTCCACAGGATTCCACTTTTTGACACTGGGCTGAAAATTTGTAATTTCTGTTAAGTTCTACCCGTTATCATTTAAACAAGAAATTACCTCATTGGTCAACATTTCGATATAGCCCCCACCTGATTTGAATTCTAGCGCCTCAGAAAGTAAAAAAATCAATTTGTCTTAAATTCGGAAATATTGTTTTTATACCCTCCACCATAGGATGGGGATATATTCATTTTGTCACTACGTTAACACCTTTAAATGTTGATCTGAGACCCCATAAAGTATATATATTTTTAGTCGCCGAAAAATTCTAAGGCGATTTAGCCATGTCCGTCTGTCCGTTCGACCGGCTGTTGTCATCTACAGTCCGTAATAATAGAGCTACGTTCATCAAATTTGGTAGAAATATTTTTTATAGTTGCAGGTTGTTTGGGATTGCAAATGGACCATATCGGTCCATGTTTTGATATAGCTCCCCTATTGAGGTGTCTCCAAAATACTGTTTTGAGCCATGGGGCTTAGACACATGGGGCCCTAAAACCCCAAAAATCTAAAGGAAATGACGAGGAGAACCGAAATGCTGGAAAAATAATACAGATCCTATGACCCAAATATAATACAGACCCAAAAGGACCATATGATACCATAAGTTAGGGGTCCTGGCTCATATATTAAATATACATATATACTCAATATACATATTATTTTATTGTTATCGTTGGCGTTAACAAGGGATTACCCCGTGGAGGTGATAGTCAAATTTTAATCCCCATCGGGATTAGCGATTTCTTTTTTGGAAAACATGTTTGTCTGTGCTTTTTGGGTTTGGATCAATAATTTTTTTTTTGTAGGCGCCACTGGCTAAATTTTTTTTTCAAAATTTGGGTTTTGGTAACCGCCAGGACACTTCAGTGCAAACTTTTCTAAATTTATTTCCACTTTTCGGTTCTCCTCGCCATTTCCTTTCGTCTGTGTATAATATTGACTATGTGGGGTAAATTTTTTGGGTTTTGAGGACCCCCAGGACCCTTCAGTGCAAACTTATCCAAATTAGTTTCCACTTTTCAGTTCTCCTCACCATTTCCTTTCCTTTGAGTATAATATTGACTATGTGGGGACCGGGTCCATTTTTGGAGTTTTGAGGGCATATCCAGCATAAAAGACAGTTTTAATAGCGCTAAAATACTAAATACGCAGGATCTGTATTCGATCCTTAATTATGAAAATTATTTCTGCCAAATTTAGTAATGATCGGAAGTAAAGTACAACTTTCATATACAGCGCTTACATGTCAAAGGACGGGTAACATATACATATATGGGGACTATACGAGGTATGTTCAAAGAATATCGCGAATTGTTAATTTCCGCGGGCTACGTGTATTTGATATTTTTGTAGAGTTATGTTGGTAGTCATGTCCCTTACTTATGCTTACAAGGTCGGCCATTTTGAATGTTTAGTTAATTTTTGACAGCTGTTGTGCTTGGATGTCTTTTAACTAGTCTTCGATTTTTATCTATTTCAGGAAACAATCAAAGAATCTGCATCAAATTTTGTGTGAAAAAGAAAATAAAGTGCGCTGACGCATTCCGAATGTTGACTGTGGCATATAGTGAAGCTACCATGGACCAAAGCAACGTTTATCGGTGGTACAAAATGTTTTTAGAGCGCCGAGAAGATGCGAAAGACACAGCGTGCCGGACGTCCGAGCACTTCAACAACAGACGAAAACATTGATAAAGTGAATAAAATAATATTGGCCAATCGACGAATTACCATTAGAGAAGTTGCTGAGGATCTAAACATATCGATTTTGCCATTCGATTTTAACCAATGATTTGGGCATGAGTCGGGTCGCTTTTGCACCATGATAACGCCCCTGCACACACATCGTTGCTTGTGCGCGAATATTTGGAAAAAACAACACAGTAATGGTGCCGCAGACACCGTATTCCCCTGACCTAGCCCTGTGACTATTTTTTGTTCCCAAAACTGAAACTGTAAAGATCCCTATTGAATTTGGTTGAAATCGGTTCAGATTTAGCTATAGCTCCCATATATATCTTTCGTCCGATTTGGCCCTTTAGTCCTATAGAAGCTGTATTTTACATCTAATCGTTTTGAAATTTAGAATGGTAGAGTTTCTTGATCCATGAACCAACATTGCCGAATTTGAAGAAAATCGGTTAAGATTTAGATATAGCTCCCATACATATATTTCGTCCGATTTGACCCTTTAGTCCTATAGAAGCTGTAGTTTACATCCAATCGTTTTGATATTTAGAATGGTAGAGTTTCTTGATCCATGAACCAACATTGCCGAATTTGAAGAAAATCGGTTAAGATTTAGATATAGCTCCCATACATATATTTCGTCCGATTTGACCCTTTAGTCCTGTAGAAGCTGTATTTTACATCCAATCATTTTGAAATTTAGAATGGTAGAGTTTTTGATCCATGAACCAAACACTACCGAATTTGAAGAAAATCGGTAAAGATTTAACTATAGCTCCCATATATATGTTTCGTCCGATTTGGCCCTTTAGTCCTATAGAAGCTGTATTTTACATCCAATCGTTTTGAAATTTAGAATGGTAGAGTTTCTTGATCCATGAACCAACATTGCCGAATTTGAAGAAAATCGGTTAATATTTAGATATAGCTCCCATACATATATTTCGTCCGATTTGACCCTTTAGTCCTATAGATGCTGTAGTTTACATCCAATCGTTTTGATATTTAGAATGGTAGAGTTTCTTGATCCATGGACTAACATTGCCGAATTTGAAGAAAATCGGTTAAGATTTAGCTATAGATAGCTCCCATATATATGTTTCATCCGATTTGGCTCTTTAGTCCTGTAGATGCTGAATTTTACATCCAATCGTTTTTATACCCTACACCTCACAGTGGTACAGAAACCATTTGTTCCAACTTAATACGACACTTTTATTATACCCTATACCACACTATGGTACAGGGTCTTATTTAAGTATAAAATGTCCCAAAAGTAAATTTATGTAAACAATTTATACATGAATTACAAAATTTATATTTCAGAGTTATTCAGTATTACGAGAGTGGTGTAGGGTATTATATAGTCGGCCCGCCGGACTTTAGCCTTTCCTTACCGGTTTTTTATATTTTTTCATGTTTACGTATTATTACATATTACACAAGAAAACTTTATGCACAGCCCTTCGAAAAAATGTTGTTGCATAGCGTTTCCCAACAAAGTTTATGGTCGAATATGGCGAAAACAAGAGCTAACTTAGAAAAACGACTATTGCAACTGTCATTAGCCGTTTGGACGTGAAGTTACGTGTTTTTTAAATGCCACCGTATTACAGTAAGCCGCAAAGGTCCGATACACAAACTTTTTGCTAACACATAAATTTTTTTGCTGATTAACAATGGCTGGGGGTGATTTGCCAGCCAAACTTTTGCGTTTCCCATTTCGACAAGTAAACCAGTACTCTTCTTAAGGTTTGTTAACAACATTACAGACTGACGGTCAATAAACGAATTTTTTGTCATTCTCCATTTGGACGTGAAGATGTTAACACTTCGAGTGGCAACATCTATATGTGGTTATATTTTTCTGAGTCATGGTTTCTCTTTGATTACCGTGAAATAAAAATTAAGTAAATCATGTGCAATACTCGCACAATTTGCTTGGAACAACTCTCAAACAAGTAAAAAAATTTCAGTTGGGTAAACCGACTAAGGTATACCCTCACTTTGTGAGCAATGTAAATATGCACTGGTATATGTACTAATATTATGAGCTTTTTAATTTTGCTATGTATTGTCTCTTTTTGTATGGGAGGTACTAAAACATGTGTGAACATAACTTCCATTTTTGACAGGACTTTAGGAATTTTAAAAACTATACACTGTGCACGAATTTTGAGTATTTATATGCATTGTCATTCACGATATTAGCTGTTAACCATTTTCCATTTTGTGTGGGAGGTACCAAAAGGGACGAGCCAATAACGCCCACTGGGCTCTAGGTACTATTAAAGCATTACACTATACAAAATTTCAAGCATTTGTATGCACTTGTAATAAAGATATAAACTTTTAAATTTGGGGCAAAATAATCTATTTATGTGAGAGGTACCAAACGGAGAATGGCAACTTCTCCAATTTTTGTCGCGGTGAAAGCGATTAATAAACTAATACTATGGGTGGAATTTCAGAAGAATAAGTAGTATCTAAGTTAATAAAAATATATTTCATTAAATCTTAAACCTTTGTGGGGTAGGTACTAGAAGGTGTGGACGAATATTGCCCATCTTCGAACTTAACCTGAGATAGAAAAAACCAGTAAGGAAAGGCAGAAATGCGATAAGGGTCATTGCCATAATAATTTGGAATAATTGAATAAAAAGACCTCCTTCTGTCGAATTTCGTACTGATCGGATATAAAATGCAGTCTCTACAGCGCTTACATGTCAAATCGGGGGTAATATATATATGGGAACTATAAATCTGAACCGATTTTCTCCAAATTTGGCAGTATTCCTTCATGTAATAAGAAACCTCTTTCTGCCGAATTTCGCACTGATCGGATATAAAATACAGTTTTTACAGCGCTTACAGGTCAAATCGGGGGTAACATATATATGGGGGCTATATCTAAATCTAAACCGATTTCTTCCAAATTTAATAGTGTTCATCCATATAATAAGAAACCTCTTTCTGACGAATTTCATACTGATCGGATATAAAATAAAGTTTTTCAGCGCTTACATGTCAAATCGGGGGTAACGTATATATGGGGGCTATATCTAAATCTGAACCGATTTCTTCCAAATTTAATAGTGTTCATCCATATAATAAGAAACTTCTTTCTGCCGAATTTCATACTGATCGGATATAAAATAAAGTTTTTACAGCGCTTACATGTCAAATCGGGGGTAACGTATATATGGGGGCTATATCTAAATCTGAACCGATTTCTTCCAAATTTAATAGTGTTCATCCATATAATAAGAAACCTCTTTCTGCCGAATTTCATACTGATCGGATATAAAATAAAGTTTTTACAGCGCTTACATGTCAAATCGGGGCTAACATATATATGGGGGCTATATCTAAATCTGAACCGATTTTAACCAAATTCAATAGGGATCGTCCTTGGGCCAAAAAAAAGATGTGTGTAACGTTTCGTCGAGATCGGACCATAATTGCGACCTGTACTTTGATTACAAGAATACATGCACAGACGGACAGACAGACAGACGGACAGACAGACAGACAGACAGACGGACAGACGGACAGACGGACAGACGGACAGACAGACAGACAGACGGACAGACAGACAGACAGACGGACATAGCTAAATCAACTCAGAAAGTGATTCTAAGTCGATCGGTATAATAAACGATGGGTCTATTTCTTCTCCTTTTGGGTGTTACAAACAAATGCACAAAGTTATAATACCCTGTACCACAGTGTAGTGTAGGGTATAAATATTACCACATACCAAATTTTAAGTCAATCGGTTACTCCTTTCGGGAGTTTTCGTGCGCACAAGCAAGCATACAGACAGACAGACGGACGGACATTGTTCATTCAGCTTAGAATGACCCAAAACGAATACCTGCTGAACATACTTAGGGTCTTAGGTCACTCCTTCGATCGGTAATTCTTTTGGTCCGTAGCAAATGATATATTCCCTCCTCGTATCAATAAAGTAGAGCGTATTAATATATTAATATAAATTAAACGAGAAATAGTAACTATAAAATATTCGCTTTATGTAACGACCAATAACAGTATATTTCCACTTCTTATACTTTTTTCTCTTTCCATTACAGGTTCAGTCTACACTGCCATTGGACATGTTAATTCATTTGTCCATATCTTGATGTACTCCTATTATCTGCTCTCCTCGATGGATCTAAAACTGAACTTGGAATCGTGGAAGCCGCGACTCACAGAAATACAAATTATACAGTTTGGTTACTATACCATTAAGTTTGGCTCTACGCTTATGAACAATACCTGTGGCATGTCCATGGGTTGGTTGATAGTGCTATTTATGCAAAATCTGTTTGTATCCTGGATGTTTTGTGCTTTCTACTATAAAACATATATTGTGAAAGATAGAAAAATAAAAAAATGCAAATGAGAATGAGAATATGGATTGTTAATAATCTCATCAATAATTGTTAATAATCTTAATATAAACCAATTATAAATTGTTATTTTTGGAACTGATTTAAGAAAAAAGAAAAAACCATATTGAAACAATAAAATTATATTTATTAAAATATTGAAAGTATATTTATCAAAAAATACTCGTATACTCGAAATTTGAAATTCCTTTATATTGATTTATATTACACTGTGCTTGTAACACCTCGGAATATTGATCAGGGATCCCATAACATATGTATAAGTATATATATTATTAATCGTTGTGGAATTCTAAGACTATTTACCAATGTCACTGTGTCCGTCTGTACGCTAAAAAAAGTGTACTATAAATCAAAGAATTTGTCGTAATGTTTAAGATTTCGGCAATGATTTAAAGCCACAGATATTCGCTATAAAATTAACAATGTTTTAGATATAATTTTTGTTTTTATTTTTCGACCTTTTGTATTTATTAATATTTTGATTATTTAGTTAATTGGCCATAAAGTTGTTATTTTATAGAATTTTATTTATTTTTTTCAATATTTCGATCCTCATCGTGGATCATCTTCACGAAATTGAAATAAACAAAAAGCTTAATAAATATTCACCGACATGTCAGCCTTCTTTCATCAAGTGTCAAACAAGATTTGATCAAAGAAGGTTGATTTTCAGAAAATTTAAATAAACAAAAAGCTTAAAAAATATTCAACGACATGTCAACCTTCTTTCATCAAATCTTGTTTGACAATTGATGCGCCGGTATTAAAGTTACAAGCTGTTAACTTTTGGTACAAAATGGTGCATTTGTGAGGGATGTACCAAAAGGGGAAGTGCACATGACGCCCATTTTTCACTCACTAATGAAATTAAGTTGTTGTTTGACATGTTATTTTTTGCGGCACATATTCATAAAAATATTGGGGTATATTTTCCTGGGGCCCATCTTCATTCCGCCTTACAATACCTCTCAATCTTATTTTGTTCGTCCAATTAGTTTTTAGTGTTCGCGCATAAATCTCTTCAGAGAACTTACTAACAAGTTCATCTTCTTCATAATTGTGTGTACATCACCATAAATGACATACAGCCAAAATAACCCTGCAACCAAAATTAATAGTGTATATATAGAAATATACTAGTTGCTTTTTACTTCAAACTAGTAACATATCTGTCCTTTTACATATAACGAACTATTGATTTTAACATTACCTTGTCATAGGCGCCTAACTAGTTAGTTTTGTATACCATTGCGTACAAGTTGTAATACTAGTTATTAACGAAACTAGTTAATATGTAGTTCGTTGTTCACAGTCTAGTCAATTTCATAGTAGCTTTATACTAGTTATTATTCAGCTTCTTTTAATTTATTAAAAAATATAAACTCATAAACAATTTAGCCACTTAAAAGAATAAAATTCAGTATTAAATAAGGTACATTTAAAATTGTTTTCAAATTAACTTTAAATAATTAATTTAATTTGTATCTGCTCCGAATCTTTTTGTCCTAGGGCTGGTAGGGTTATGGTGGAATCTTATTTTTTTATTTTTTTGTTTTACTTTACTTTTGTTT
The DNA here is from genome assembly GCA_963930755.1 of Eudasyphora cyanicolor. Taxonomy (NCBI): domain Eukaryota; kingdom Metazoa; phylum Arthropoda; class Insecta; order Diptera; family Muscidae; genus Eudasyphora; species Eudasyphora cyanicolor. The sequence continues at coordinate 61,395,147 of OZ005736.1, read as the reverse complement.
TGTTACTGTGTAATTGTAATTTCACTTTTATTTTTTTTCGACAACGAACACACTTTCACTTCTTGAAAAAACACACGCTTATTGAAAAAAGAAGATTTGCAGAAAATCATAATTTGTCAACTCCGCAATTGATTACAAAATTCCAGATTTTTAGAGCCCAAAAGTAGGACATGACGATTTTTGCCTCGAAATGACGATTTTTAATGACATGGAAAAATAAGGAAAACTAAATTTTTTTTTATTCCTACGGGATGTAATTTAGGCTCCCATTTATATTTTTGTAATTAAATTTAGAAATGTTAGACAAATTCTCAAATGATTATTGCAACAAAATAAATTTGTGGTAGATTCGCAGCATTCAATGGCATAATAGCACAAATCTCTGAAATTATGCTAAATTTGCAAAATTGGTGGAGGAAATTCCAGTGGACGTTCCTAAAAAATGTAAGGGCTATGTTAAAACTTGGACCTAGAAGGTAATTATTCCAAATTATCATTTTCATTGTATTTTCTTTGTTGCCAAGAAGTAAAATTGGATGGGGATTGGATCAACATAAAAAGTTGATCTACGCTGGACATTGTTTATGTAAATGGTTCTATGCATCTTGCCAAATTTCTTCAAAATCTTTTGAAAATTTGTCGCTTCTATGACGTAAAGAAATAAAATCGATTGGGATCCTACAAAGGAAAGTGTGGACCATTTTCAATTCTATGAAACTGATATGTATAACATTTGGGCATTTCCAACGAGATGTCAACCGCAGCCAAAAAAAATAAAATCTATAGAAGTATGTTGTTTTACTATTTTTTTATATATCAAATTTAACTAATCTTCCCAAAAACTACATTTATTCATAACATATTTTAAAATATTTGAGTGCAAATACGAATATTTGCAAAATTTATGTTTTAAACATTTGAATTGCATGTTATTTTCTGATCAATGGTATCTCTTTTAAATCTTGATTTATATTTAAGGGATATAAGAAAAATAATTTTTGTTGTGAAAATAAATACATATATTGAATATATTAAAAATCATTTAGAATCAACCTTTGAATGTCTAGTTGCATGAAAAGTAAAAAATAAACATAAAAAGAACGATGGAATTAAATGTCGCATGCGAAATGTCGCGTGCGAATGTGATTAAAAATAACTAAAAAGTTAACTACTTAATATTTTTGAATAAAATAAAGAACATTATTAAGATACATGAATCCATGACATTTTAAGATTAGTCGCACTAAAATATTCCTTCAGGTTTCCCTGAAATCAGTGTTTGATTGGTTTGCTTTGAAAGCGTTTTCTGTTTTTGTCGCGTGCGAATGGCTTGGTTTTTTATAATTATCTTGAAAACGAACAATTGGGCAAAATCAACCTTAGCACCAATTATAGTGCTAATCAAGAGCTATAAGTTTCGCCTTTTTATACCCTACACCACACAGTGGTACAGGGTATTACAAGTTTGTTTCGCGGCAGATGTTTGTAACACCTGAAAATAACACAGCTAGACCCACCTTAAAGTATACCGATCGACTCAGAATCACTAGCTGAGTAGTTTTGACGATGTCTGTCCGTCCGTCTGTCCATGTAAAGTTGGTCGTCGACTACAGGTCGCAATTTCACTCCGATCGTTCTGAAATTTTGCAGTTTAGAGTATTTCGCGGCTGTTAAGATCGCTATTAAATTTGGTTGAAATCGGTTCAGATTTAGATATAGCTCCTATATATATGTTTCGTCCGATTTTGCTCTTTAGTCCTATAGAAGCTGTATTTTACATCCAATCATTGTGAAATTTAGAATGGTAAAGTTTCTTGATCCGTGAACCAACATTGCCGAATTTGAAGAAAATCGGTTAAGATTTAGCTATAGCTCCCATATATATGTTTCGTCCGATTTGGCCCTTTAGTTCTATAGAAGCTGTAATTTACATCCAATAGTTTTGAAATTTAGAATGGTAGAGTTTCTTGATCCGTGAACCAACATTGCCGAATTTGAAGAAAATCGGTTAAGATTTAGCTATAGCTCCCATATATATGTTTCGTCCGATTTGGCCCTTTAGTTCTATAGAAGCTGTACTTTACATCCAATCGTTTTGAAATTTAGAATGGTAGAGTTTCTTGATCCATGAACCAACATTGCTGAATTTGAAGAAAATCGGTTAAGATTTAACTATAGCTCCCATATATATGTTTCGTCCGATTTTGCTCTTTAGTCCTGTAGAAGCTGTATTTTACATCCAATCATTTTGAAATTTAGAATGGTAGAGTTTCTTGATCCATGAACCAACATTGCCGTATTTGAAGAAAATCCGTTAAGATTTAGCTATAGCTCCCATATATATATGTTTCGTCCGATTTGGCCCTTTAGTTCTATAGAAGCTATATTTTACATCCAATCGTTTTGAAATTTAGAATGGTAGAGTTTCTTGATTCATGAACCAACATTGCCGAATTTGAAGAAAATCGGTAAAGAGTTAGCTATAGCTCCCATCCGATTTGGCTCTTTAGATCCAATCGTTTTTATACCCTACACCACACTGTGGCACAGGGTATTATTTAAGTATAAAATGTCCCAAAAGTAAATTTATGTAAACAATTTATACATGAATTACAAAATTTATATATCAGAGTTATTCAATATTACGAGAGTGGTGTATGGTATTATATAGTCGGCCCCGCCCGACTTTAGCCTTTCCTTATTGGTCTAGTTTTAATTTATATTTTATAGAACACGCTGAACGTGTCATTTCAATGGTGAGGTCATTACAATGTACCGTAAAATAATGATTTCATTACACACCTGGCATTTTTTTTACTTTGATCATATTTGTTCATAAATATATAATATTTAAAATTTTTCACATTCATAAAAATACTGATGTATATTTTCATGGGGCCCATTTTCTTTCCGTACCTCAAAGTGGGCAAACTCGTGTATTAGAAGGTTAAAGAGCGTGTAACTTTTGTTTTTGTCGTATATTTATAATAATTAATATGCGAATACGTTTTGAAATTTGCGCAAAAAATAGCGTAAGTGTGTCAACAATGCCCACCATATGATGGGTGGTATATTCTTTTTGTCACTCCGTTTGTAACACCACGAAATATTGATTAGAGACCAAATAACGACCACGATTTAGGCATATCCGTCTGCCGTCTGTTGTAAACACGCTACAATCTACAATAATTGAGCTAGATGACAGACATTTGGTACAAATTCTTCTTATAGCTGCAGTTAAATTAGGATTGACGAAGAATAGTGTATAATTTTGTAGTTTCGAGAAAATCACTTTTGAAGTTTTTGTGAAATTAGACTTCTTGGAAGATAAATATGTATATTTTAGAAGATAAGCGATGTTTTCAATTTGTTGTCGTTTTCAAGAAAAATTTGTAAAAAAATTTCTTTAAGAGTTATGAGCAATTTAAAGTTGACGAAATTACGTTTTTTTCTAAAAAGTGTGTTTATCCTTTAGCTTGTATCTCCTAAAATACGTCACCGATTTTAATATGCTATACCTTGTTTTGAAGGTAATTTCAACTACTACAACTAACTTCTTACTGTTTTTATAAACTAATGACTAAAAATTATCATTCTGTTAATTATTTAAGGCACATTCACAGAAATTATGCAAATGGTTTTTTTTTATAAAAAATCGTAAAAAATAGTTCCCATCAATTCACCACTTCCAAATTCATACAGTAGCTAACAATGACATCTCAGAACACGACATTAAAATTTCAAAAAAAATCGAAGGGTGTAATCATTTTGAAAATCCCAATAGAAAGTATAAAAGGGCAAAAAAAATAAAAATTAGTATATTTGTTGCAGTGCTTAATCCAGTTAGTTGTAGTAGTTGAAATTACCTTCAAAACAAGGTATATCACATTAAAATCGGTCACGTATTTCAGGAGATACAAGCAAAAGAATGAACTCACCTTTTAGAAAAAAACGTTATTTCGGCAACTTTAAATTGCTCATAAATCTTAAAGAAATGTTTTTAAAATTTTTTCTTGAACTACGTATAAGATATTTTTAGGTAAATCATGCATACACAAAATTTCGAAGAATCAAAAATAGTGATGTCAAAAGTCGTCCCGTTTGGCATGGAATGACTCATATACCTGATTTATTTACACTTTAAGTAGATAACAATCCAAAGGAAAATATTCTAAAAAAAACTTTGCTTCGAATTTTTATTTAGTGTAATTTTAAGTATCTAGGATTGAAGATATCAAAGCATTATCCGAAATTTCACATGAAACCTTAAATTTGGTGCTGATAGTGGTTATTCTATATATTATTTTAGATGTATTTCACAATTCATGAAACAAATCTGTAGGGTAGCGTCGAGGAAGTTTAAGCATAATTTTTAGAACTTTGTTCTGACAAATTTGTTGTTTTTTAAATGGGAGATTGCAGATTTTCCCCATACTGGACATCCATATAACACGATGGATTAAAATATAACTTTAAGGATAATTAATTTGTTAGAATTGCTTAGTGTTGATTTTCTGTTAATTAAAGGATAGAGAATTTTAATCTAAATGTTAACTTTTTTTAATATTATTTATATGACACTGAAAATAAGTTTTTTGTCGAGGAAAATGTACAGATATTTCACATTTTTTGACATATTAAATAATTAGATTGGAAGGTAGGAGGAAACAATTCTTTCTTTTTCTTGTGAAAAAGATAGATTGATTTTTTTCATAGTTCAATTTCATCTTCCATTTATCATAGTATTGAACCAACTTATTAAGCGCATATTGTATATTGCTCACTAATTCATGTGAATAAAAGACGCCAACATCGTCTGCATATGCAGCATATTTGCATGGTGCTAATGAAGGAAAGTCAGACATGTATATTTTCAATTATATCGGCCCCAAAACGGTGCCTAGTGGAACTCCGGATGGCATTTATGTTGAGTCAGATAAATCATTATAACTTTTAATAATTTTTATTAAGTAAGGTGGAAATTCATAGGTTATCATTTTGAATATTAAAGCACTATGCCAAATGGAGTCAAATGCTTTAGCAACGTCAATTAGAACTAGAGCTGTTGATAAACCGTTTACAAAATTGACTATAATATGGTTGCATATTCTTTTAATTTGATGAGTAGTGCTGTGATATCTTCTGAATCCAAATTGTTGTAACGGAATTACATTATTAGTATTTATATGGTTACCCATCTTAGCTTTTATAACTTTTTCAAATAATTTACCTATACTACTTAATAAACTGATGATAAATAAACGGATAAATAACTATTACGGTTGTCAAATTGGTTTCCTGGTTTTTGAATAAGAATAACTTTGCCGATTTTCCAAGACTTAGGGAAATACTGCAGGTTAAGGCAGGCATTGTAAATAGATACTAGGTACACCAATCCATTCGGTTGTTTATCATATCAAAACCTGTTGCTTTTCTTTGTTTTAAGTTTTTTGTTAAGGATCGAACCAAGTCTGTAGTGATAATTTCTCTGGGTGGATTGGGATGGGATTGCTGCTTAGACTGAGATACTGCAGTATCTACAGCATTAATGTGATCATTTGTACTCAGTTCATCAGATATATGATGATTTTTTAAAAAGGTCTCGGCAAGGCACTTTGACTTTTGTTTGTTGGTGTATTTAATATTTGAACCATCTTTAAGAGGAGGCATATTTTATTTCTTTTTTCTCAGTATTTTCGTAGTGTTCCAGAATGGTTTGGAAGATTTATGTAGAGTTTTGAGTTTTAGTGACAATTGTCTGTTTCGAAAATTTTTTATCTCATTTTTGACTGTTTTGTTAAATTTACTTCGCGATCTGTCTATATCAGGACCACTCTTTTCTATAGAAATTTCTAATTCTTATGAGAATAAGAACATAAATTGGTAATATAAAATTGTTGATTACTGTTGTGTCTGCACGCTATTGTTGATGACCAGTGAGGTTTAATTAAAAGAGTTACGATGGAAGTTGTTTTTATGTATTTATTTGATAATGTTTTAATTAGTAATCACAGCGATATCGAATAGTGTTTGTATACAAGATGGTTGCTTTTTACGAATTGTAACTAAAAAGCAATATCATAATATTATTGTTGTTATGATATGACAACTGTCATTTCAATATCTGATGTTGCCAGATCATCACGATTTGAAGTATAGAATTTAAAAGCAGGTACAGGTAACTTAAGATATAATAGTTCTCGCACACTTAAAAAGAACTAGTATTTTTTTTTTATTTATAAGCTAATGTGATATGTAATCACTTAAATACTGTGGTGGATTCCGTTGCCTTTTTGATGACCGAATTGGCTGTTGACTAGGTGTTGAAGGATCCTGTCTTAATGACACAGGTTCGATTGATTCTGGCGCTAGTCCTTGTGTTGTGGATGAACTTGGAGATGGAGTTTCATTGAGGGGCACATCCGCTGGTAGGTGTGGTGTAACCATTGGTTGATATACAATTTGGTGATCTGATTCTTGGCCTCCTTCTGGTGCTTTTGACTGAGGCTGTTGACACGATCTTCCATCTTGATTTTTTACGTTAGTTGAACGCAATTGGTCAATGTGACATTTCCTTAAAACACCATCGTCAAGTTTCACGATGTAGTGAAGCCGGCCCAGTTTTTGAAGGATGATACCATATTTCCAGAATGGCTTATTTGATGCGAAGCTTCTGGCTTGAACACGCTCTCCCTCGCTTAACTGTCTGGAAGGTATTTCTGGCGTTGAAGACTTTTCCATTTTTAACGGTTTTAAAACATCTAATTTAGTCTTTATTTGTCTTCCTAGGTACTGTTCCGAAGGTGTCTTGCCATTTTGAAGCGGTGTTGCTCTGTATTTAAATAATATTTCCCTAATCTTCTTTGGCATTGGCGAAGAGTCATCTGACATTGATGCTAATCGTTGTTTCAACGTCTGCACGTTCCTCTCGGCTAAGCCGTTTGTGGCTGGATGACCAGGAGCAATAAATTTCTGGAATATTCCTGCATTTACACTGAAAGTTGAAAATTCTCCACTTTTAAAAATAGTGGCATTATCCGAGACCATCACATCGGGGTATCCATTCCTTGCGAACATATTTAAAAGTATTTCTATAGTCGAGGAAGATGTTGGAGCAGACGAGCACATGCCAACTTCCGCCCACTTTGACTTTGAGTCGACTACTATCAAGAAATTGTATCCTTGATATGGACCAGCATAGTCGATGTGTATTCGCTGCCAATTATTTTCTGGTTCCTCCCATGGGTGCAAAGTCGCTTTTGGGGGATTCTTCTTCACGGCTGCACAAGCAGCACAAGAACGTACGAATAGTTCAATATCCTTATCAATGGAGGGCCAATAAACATATCTTCTAGCTAGCTGCTTCATTTTTGTCATGCCGATATGCGTATGATGCAATTCTTCCAACACAACATTTTGAAGAGACGATGGTACGACAACCCTGGACCCTTTGAATAAAATTTCGGAATCGATGGTAAAATCTGATTCTATTGAGCTATTTTTACGTAGGTTTTTTAAAAATTCAGAAAGTGTGGCATCTTTCTCTGTCTCCTCTCGAATAGAATCAAATGTAAGTTTCAACGAATTAATTTGATTTATGGTTGAATCACATATATAATGCACTTCCATATCTATAAAGTTTGATTGATTCATACCTGAAGAAATTGATGCCCTCGATAGACAATCTGCATTTATGTTTTCTTCACTCTTCTTTGTCGCAACTTCATAGTTGTATCCCGTTAGGAAGGCTGCATAACGCTGGAGTCTCGATGACGTCATCTGAGGTAGCTTAGAGTTCTGATGAAAAATCCGGGATAATGGCTGATTATCCGTAATGAGCTTGAAAAACCTGCCATATAAGTACTCATGGTAGTGTTGAATGGCGTAAACTATTGCCAAAGCCTCTCGGTCCAATTGCGAATAGTTTTGTTCTGCAGGTGTCAAGGATCTTGACGCATATGCAATGGGCCTTTCTTCTCCATTCACAACATGTGACAAAACCCCTGCTATTCCCGTTGGACTTGCATCGCACGCGAGTTGTACGGGTAATTCCGGGTTAAATGGCATGAGCACACGGTCGCTTATTATCTCCCTTTTCAGTGCAGTGAAAGAGTGTTGACATTCTTTTGTCCATTTGAATGTTGCTTTTTTCTGCAGTAACCGTCGTAAGGGCGTTGTAATTGTTGACGCATTTGGTATGAATCTGGCGTAATATGTTACCATACCAAGGAAACGTCGGACATCATCTGCAGACTCGGGAATTGGCATATCCGTGATTGCCTTTATTATACCCTCACTTTAGTGTGACGAGGGTATATATCATTTGCTACGGAAAAAAGTGTAACACATCGAAGGAGTGATCTAAGACCCTAAGTATGTTCGGAGGAAATCCGTTTTGGGTCATTTTAAGTCGAATGAGCAATGTCCGTCCGTCTGTCTGTCTGTCTGTCTGTCTGTCTGTCTGTCTGTCTGTGTGTCTGCTGGCTGGTGCGCACGATAACTCTCGAAAGGAGTAACCGATTGACTTCAAATTTGGTATGTGGTAATATTTTGATCTATCTCCGGATGAGTTCGAAGATGGGCCATATTGGTCTACTCCTTCTGGTACCTCCCACACAAAGGGTTAAAATTTAGTGAAATATTGATTCTTTAATAACTTCTATACTACTTATTCGAATCTTTTGAAATTCTGCACATAATATTAGTATATTAGTCGCTATTAACTCTAGAAAAATGGGTGAAGTTGGCATGCCCCTTTTGGTACCTCCCACACAAATGGACCATTTTGCATCAAAATTTAACTGCTTATAACTTTAATACAAGTGCATAAAAATGCTTGAAATCATCTACAGTATAATGTTTTTGTAGCGCCTATAGTCCGGTAAAAAATGGGCATTATTGTACAGCCCCTTTTGGTACCTCCCACACAAATGGACCGTTTCGTACCAAAAGTAAACGGCTTGTAACTTTAATACCAGTGCATACAAATACTTGAAATTTTGTACAGTGTAATGCTGTTATAGTGCCTATAGTCCTGTAAAAAGTGGGCGTTATCACCCCGCCCCTTTTTGTACCTCCCACACAAAATGACCAAATCATACCAAAATTGAATTGCTTGTAACGTTAATATACCAGTGCACATAACCGCTTATAGTTCAGCACAATGCAATGTATTTAAGAATGTACTGTTTACCGAAAAATATGTGTATTTGGAAAACCTCTTCTGGTACCTCCCACACAAATTGACAGATTTATTGGTGTAATGTTATATATTACATTACTCACAAAGTGAGGGTATACCTTAGTCGGTTTACCCGACTGAAACTTTCTTACTTGTTTTTGAAGACATTTTCCTAATTTTATTAAATTGAATTGTATGGCCCAAAAATTCTATTTGGTTTTCGAAAAACGTACATTTTGAAACATTTAAATGTAGATCGTACTGCTGTAGCTTGCTTAAACACTGCCTTAGATTTGTTTTACACTCGGACAAAGAAGCCCCATGTACTACAATGTCATCAAAATACGACTCTGTTTTTGGAACATCTCGAAGAATTTGGTCTATTATTCTGTTGAATTCGGCTGGAGCTGTTTTTATGCCAAATGATAGACGGTTCATGCGGAAAGTGCCTTTGTGTGTGGAAATGGTTTGAATTTCACTTGATGCTTCATCGACTGGTACATGTAAATATGCCTTGTACAAATCAAGGCGACAAAAATATTTGGAGTCCCTCAGACTGTTAAAAATTTGATCAATTTTCCTGATGGGGTAGTGTGCATTAACAAGCCGTTGGTTTACGCCGACTTTATAATCGACGCACAAGCGCACTCCGCCATCAGCTTTCGGAATCACAACTAGAGGCGAGCCCCAATCGCTGTTTGCTGTTTTTGTAATAATACCAGCCTTTTCTAAAACATCCAGCTCAGTATTGACACGTTCCGTTAAGGCATAAGGGATTTGACGTTCCTTTGTATACACTGGAGACGCATTTTCACGCAATTCAAGAGAAATTTTGTAACTCGGGACGCACCCTATCCTCTGCTCGAAAACCATTTCAAATTCCGACATTAATTGACGAATATCATCAGAAGTGTTGACTGAATTGGTTGCTGAATCTGAATTTAATTCATCCAATTCACAAAGATTTATGCCAAGGCGTCTTATCCACGTTCGGCCCATAAGCGCTGTACATCCGTCTGGAACCACATATATATCTTCACTGATAGTTTTGTCGTTAAATTTCACATTGACCTTGACTTTCCCCTCTGGAATAAATGTGTTTTGCGTGTATGAGCGGAAAACAATGTGCGTTGGTGTCAATGGTTTCGATAATTTTAGGGATTCGAATTGACTTAGTGGCAGAAATGAGTAACCGGATCCAGAGTCCACCTCGAATTGTACAGGCTTCCCCTCTATAAAAATGTTTGCATAGTATCGTTCCGAATTTGATTGTGAGTAGTCGTTTTTGTATACGTCCACAATTCGGTAAACTCCATATTGATCGCTGTCATCTTGTACCCGAATTGTATGGGTTCTTCTCGTCTCAGGATTACTCCCAGGTCCGGCATTAGGACTATCCGCCAAAAGAGTGGAAATGCAGACTTTAGCTACATGACCTGTTTTGTTACAAGATGTACATTTTAACTTGTTTTTGTTTGTTTTACATTCTTTGGCAAAATGGTTATTTCTGCCACACCGCATACATAACCCCGCAATACCCAATTCATCGTAATCAATGCTTGGCTTTTGTCGATACGATGATCGGTTTTGAAACTGTTTGTTAGGATAAACCTTGTTGATGTCCATATTCGTTCCGCTTGTTGAGGGTTGTGCTAATTCCCTGGCATCCACTTTTGCCGCTTCCAAAACTAAAGCTTTCGATACGATTTCATCGAATGTTGATGTGCTTGACATAAGGAGTTGTTCCCTGATGCTGCTGTCGTTGATTCCCCGTATGAATTGTGCTCTGAGGAAAACATTCGCTATTGAGGCCTTACACTTACATGGACAGACAAATTCACAATCATTTATATCGGCACGAAGTACCGCCACGAATTGAGCCAAAGACTGCCCTTCGGCCTGATTTTTTGACAGAAATTTATGTTGTGCTACTAACACATTTCTCTTTGGTGCTAAATGTGCCTCCAAGAGTGACAACAATTCGTCATAGCTCAGCTCTGTGGTAACCTTTGGTGCTGCCAATGCCGTTACCATGCTGAAAGTCTCTGCTCCAATTGAGTTTAACAAAAGCTTTGCACAGTATTCCTTATCGGTGTTGATTTTGTTCAATTCCACGTAATTTTTAAAACGTTGAATATAGTTCCGATAAGTTTCCTTCGTTGAATCGAAGCTATCGAATTTTTGCACTACGTTACTTGCAGATGTTGTTGTTGTTGCTGCTGAGGCACCTGCGGCTATTTTAGTAAGTTCCGCCATCATTTTTTGTTGCATTTTCATGAATTCGGTGAATTGTGGAGAATCCATTTTGTTGAAATTTCAATTCCCAGTTGAAAAAAAGGAAAAACAAAATATGTATTAATAATAGACACTTCTACTTAATTTCAACTCAGCTTTATCCTCGTCGCCAATTGTTGTGTCTGCACGCTATTGTTGATGACCAGTGAGGTTTAATTAAAAGAGTTACGATGGAAGTTGTTTTTATGTATTTATTTGATAATGTTTTAATTAGTAATCACAGCGATATCGAATAGTGTTTGTATACAAGATGGTTGCTTTTTACGAATTGTAACTAAAAAGCAATATCATAATATTATTGTTGTTATGATATGACAACTGTCATTTCAATATCTGATGTTGCCAGATCATCACGATTTGAAGTATAGAATTTAAAAGCAGGTACAGGTAACTTAAGATATAATCTGAACGTGGGACAGACTGTCTCACAGAATCATGAAGAGTGGATGAGAATGTTTCAAAGTCTAAATCAATTTGTTCTGTTTGTTCAATATTAGAATCTAGATTTTCAATATGGTTAAATCAACTTCGCAAATCTGATTTATATTTCATCCAGTCTACCTTATTGAAGTTGTAGCGTCATTGCAATTCTCTACTTACATCAGAATTTAGACTGAACAGAAATGGTAAATGGTCAGATTGTAAATCATTTAGTGCCGTTAATGGAGACAAAAGATTTGTCTTCCAGCTCATGTCGAACATTTTGGCTTAACGTTACATCCACGCTCTCCAAGTCCATACATTTGACAATTGAGGCATTGGACAGGTTTATTCTTAGTTATCGTCTGGAAATCCCATTTAATAATAGTGTGAAATAAAGCCTTTGTATTTTTACACAAATCGTGCATCCTTACAGTTGATCTTTCGAAGTATACTATGTATATATAATCAGAGTACAATTTAAATTTTCGTGTAACTTTTTTTAGATCGATGCATTTATACCCGAGGCGCAACAATTCAGTTTTGACTTCACTTTCAGTCTTTCCATATAAACCGTGTATTACGGCCTTGAAAGGTTTTTCGTCTTTCCGATCATGTGTAAAGAACTGTAGATTATTTTGTTTTAGGAGTTTTGTAATAGATTTGAAAGATTCCATGTTTTCAGAAACTATTTTTAGTCCAATGAATATGTTTTTAACTAAGTAGTTATTAACACTGTTGTCTTTTAACAGTTTGAAAATATTGTCTCTATTGTCGGTTAGAACCTTAATAGGAGATATTGAGATCTTTTTTGGGATGTTATCACCACCGCTTTCTTCATCTTCGTCTTCATCATTAAGTTGAAGTGGCGAATAGAAATTAATTCGCGAAATAGTTTTATGTTTTTTAGATGAAGACATTTCTTCATCGTTGCCAATACGTTGACGTTTCAGAATTTTGAGAGCAATAGCATGAAAACGGCAAAGCAAAATTGTCAGAACACGTGCGATTATACGTACAAAACATTCACTGTCGACAATCAATGCAAGACTGATCTGTCCGATATGATTTCATAACGCCATAGAAATTTCAACTGATCGGAAATTAGTATTTAGGGTGTATTTATAGCCGGAGCCTTCATACGAACAACAGTCGCCATAGGTTAATGTTTTTATATAGAAGATGGAACATGGTACTATATAAAAACATGGACCTCCATTCACATGCGATCCATGGTGGATAGTATATAAGATTCGGAATGGGCGAATTTAATACCGTATCTACATACTTGTTTATATATGACCGGGTGTAAAATATAGCTTGAATGGAGCGTAGATGCCTAATCGGCAAGAAAATATATATAGTAATAATTTAAATCTGAACCGATTTTCCACGATCATAGTAAAGATTGTTTTTTTGTAACAAGGGACATCCTTTTGATAAATTTAATTTATTTATCAAAATGCATATATATATGCCAAATCGGAAGTACAAATGTATGGGGGCTATATCAAATCATGAACCGGTCATCAAATTTTCAATTTAAATACGTACATATTTCTCTTTAAATACGTATACGTTAACTCTGTGCCAAATGTCATCAAAATCGGACTATAAATGCGACCTTCACTTTGCTTACAAGGATGCATCTACAGACAGACGGACGGACATGGTTAAACAGACTGCGGAAGTGATTCCAAGTCGATCGGTAAAATAAACGATTAACAAAATAAACAAATGCACAAACTCATAATGCCCTGACCCAAGGCAATCGGTGCTTAATTGTCAATTAGAAAATTTGTATGCACGCTTCTAAAAACAGAAGAAACAATAAACAAATACGTTGTTATTAGAGATTTGCGTTTCCCGGACTCTTTCGTTCCCCGCAAAGTCGGGATTTTTTATTAAATTTCCAGGGTTAAATTGTTCGATGTTTTTAAGAGGTTTTAATAAAAAAAATTATTTCATAATTTGTGTATATTATTCGACCTTTTTTATTATTAATTAGAATAAATGATTTTTCAAGGTCGAGGTCATTTCATTAGTGATTTATTTATTTATATTTTCACATCGATATTTCGCAATTTTCATGAATTGCATCATCGGGATGTTTACGTAAAAAACATAAAATGAATAATACTTAAAGCTAAGGTAGCATCACTACCATCGTCTTCTGTTGTAAATATTGCACTCAAAATTTTATTTGTTCACAGTACCTGGTAAAAAGAGTTTATGGGATGAGGAAATATATTATATTGTTTATATATTATTCGACCTTTTTTATTATTAATTAGAATAAATGATTTTTCAAGGTCGAGGTCATTTCATTAGTGATTTATTTATTTATATTTTCACATCGATATTTCACAATTTTCATGAATTGCATCATCGGGATGTTTACGTAAAAAACATAAAATGAATAATACTTAAAGCTAAGGTAGCATCACTACCATCGTCTTCTGTTGTAAATATTGCACTCAAAATTTTATTTGTTCACAGTACCTGGTAAAAAGAGTTTATGGGATGAGGAAATTATATTACAAGAATATGAATGCCACTTAATTTAAGATTATTTAAAGCTTTCTTGAACCAATTACGGTAAATAATTCTCAAGTTATGCTAAAATGATGGCTAAACCTAGTTTTTTTAGAGGTTTATCTTTATTTTTTATATAAACAGGTCCCATCCAACTAATCCAGCACAAAGCTCTTAAAGGAAATGACATAAGCATTCTTTTGAGCACAAAAATCAAAAATCAAAATTTTGGTTTATACAAAAACACCAAAACAAGTTATAATTTCGCAAAAAAAATTAATATGTTTTTATTTCCTCTGAGTCGGATTTGTGTTTTGCTTTGTTCTTGTAGTGTTCGGAAATTAGTTTTTGTATTAAATTACAAGGAAAATTGTTGTTGTCTAATATGATTCTGCTTTTAATTTTGTTATACTTATATGCGATTAATTAGATTTTTCGCTGTTTATTATTACTCTTTTGGGATGTTTTGAGAAGAAGTTTATAATTCTGCCATAAGCTGTGGGTTTTTGGTACCAATCAATTTGTTTATGGTTATCTTGTCTTATTACTACTGTGTCGAGATATGGGGAACTGGATGTTTTTGTGATAACCACTGAGAGATTTTTATGTATCCCCAATTGAACTATCCTTAATTATATCAAATAGATCGTCAACGTATTTAGTCAATAAAGCCGGTTTTGTTGTCATGTTATCCATACAGGTGTCAAGTAGTTTCTCCATTACAATATCTGCAACAATCAGAGAAGCCGGTGAACCCATTGGCAGGCCTCGTTTTTGTTTGTATATCTTGTCCTCATATTTAAAGTATCTGTTATCGTTTATGCAGAATTTTAGAATACGTACGAATAGGCTCTTGGTCATATTTGTGTATTCCTATATTTTTTCCCATCTTTCCTCTATAATGTTTATCGCTAGGTGTACTAGGATTGGTACCAAAACCCCACAGCTTCTGGCAGAATTATAAACTTCTTCTCAAAACATCCCAACAGAATAATAATAAACGCAGCGAAAAATCTAATTATTGGCATATTAAGTATCAGTGATGAAGATTTCCACAACCGTAACAAATTTCAAATCAGAAACATATTAAACAATTTTCCATGTAATTTAATAAAAAAATTAACAATAAAATATTTCTGCATTTTTTTATTTTCTTAAAAAAATTTAAGAAAGATCTATCGAAAACACAAAATTTTCTAAATACAATAGGTAATTAGTAGGGATGTAACGAAAGTGGCTTTAGCGAAAGCGAATATTGAAATATATTTCTTGCGAATGCGAAAGCGAATAGTGAAATATGCATTTTTGCGAAAACGAATGCGAATGCAAATAATAGTTAGAGCCTTTAGTACCAACAAATTTAAGGAACTGAATTGATACTTTTCCAGGATATTCAAGTATTAAGACTGTTTTCCATAGTCTTACCTCCTGTTACCACAAGCACACACATATCTTCACATTGTGTGAAGGGAATAAGGAGATTTAACACTTTTATAATTGGAAGCGAATACAGAAATATATGCGAATTTTAAAATGATGCGAATATTCGTTACATCCCAAGTAATTAGTTATATGGATGGGAAAAAAGACCGTTTGACCACAATTTCAAAATTCAACACACTCCAACTCGGACATTTTTAAACCGATTTCGTTGAAATTTTGTGGCACAGCTTCTATCCAATAGAACTAAGTTCCAAGTGCAAGTTTCATACCGATCAGAAGACATCGTTTTTAAAAATGTTCTCACATATTTTCCCGTAGTTCCCGGTTTAAAAGTACACTAAAAAAAAGCGTACTGAAAATCAAAGAATTTGTCGTAAAGTTTAAGATTTCGGCAATGATTGCGAGCCAAACAATCGCTATAAAAATAAGAATGTTTTATTGTTAAATTATATGCCTAAAATGAACTTGTTTTGAGGATGCATTTCATACAATAAAATACTTTCAGTAATCAGACTAATTATATTTCGTCTTAAAATATGCTTAATTTTAAGTATTAAAATTCAAAATGTCTGTTTTCGATATAAGCATATATTGGTAATTAATTTAAGGCAGACATGGATTTAAATACAGTTCATAAAATATGTATGGAAAATTCCTTATTCTGTAGTATATTGTCCCAAACATATTCTGCTTGAAATAAATATATAATTAGGTTACACTCCAAATATATAATATTTGACACATACAAATATTATATGTTTGGGAGGATATTGTTCTAAACAAAAATATGTTCACAATCTAATATTTTTTTATTTGGAACTAGTATTTCCGAAACAAAGATTATTTTTTTTATGTATTTTGGCAATGTATCAATGCCTTAATTTAAAGACAAGTTCAAAGAGCAATTTTTTTATAAATTGTATATGTTTGTAAAATTTAATTAAAATGACAAAAGGTGATGAATTGGAAAAAATGAATAAAATTCGAATAAGTCAGCAAAGTTTAAAAAAAATATATTTGGAAAACTTCTTAAACACTAACTTTGTTTTTGTGTAAACACATATTTGTGAAAGTCATTTTACAAATAAATGATTTTCTAATATATCACTACATGCGTTCCAAACAAAATTTCTTGGTTTTCAAATAAAATTTATTTGTTACCATATATATATTTAAAAAAATGTTTTCAAGTATATTTTCTTTCAATTCAAACATATCAAAAACGATATGTGTAACTCTTAATGAATCATTTTCATTTCATAGAAAATATGCTTCATGCAATTTATTATGGTAACTTATAAATTCAAAACACAACGCTCTATCTTTGTAAAGATTGGATTTGTTATATTCATACCCTACACTACACTGTGGTACAGGGTTTTATGACTTTGTGCATTTGATTGTAAAACCCAAAGGAGAAGAGATAGATCCATTGTTTATTATACCGATCGACTTGTAATCACTTTCTGAGTCGATTTAGCTATGTCCGTCTGTCCGTCTGTCTGTAGATGTATTCATATAATCAAAGTACAGGTCGCATTTATGGCCCGATCTTGACGAAACTTTACACATATATTTTTTTTCCCAAGGACGATCCCTATTTAATTTGGTTAAAATCGGTTCAGATTTGGATATAGCCCCCATATATATGTTAGCCCCGATTTGACATGTAAGCGGTGTAAAAACTTTATTTTATATCCGATCAGTATGAAATTCAGCAGAAAGAGGTCTCTTATTATATGAATGAACACTGCCAAATTCGGAGAAAATCGGTTCAGATTTACATATAGCCCCCATATATATATTACCCCCGATTTTACATGTAAGCGCTGTAAAAAGTGTATTTTTAATCCGATCAGTACAAAATGCGACAGAAAGAGGTTTCTTATTACATGAATTAATACTGCCAAATTTGAGGGAAATCGGTTGAGATTTAGATATAGCCCACATATACATGTTGCCCCCGATTTGACATGTAAGCGCTGTAGAGACTGTATTTTATATCCGATCAGTACGAATTTCTACAGAAAGAGGTCTTTTTACATGAATGAGTATTCAGGGAAAATTGGTTCAGATTTATATATAACCTCCATATATATGTTCCTCCTGATTTGGTATCAACGCGCTATAGAAGTTGTACTTTACTTTCGATCATTAATATTTTCCGGAAAGATGTTTCTCAATTTAGGAACGAATATTGCTTAATTTAGCGATTTTCGGCTCAGAATTACATAATATGTTCCTGCCTACTTACCAATTATTCCAAATTATTTTCGATATGACCTTTATCACATTGTAAGGGAGGTGTAGGGTATTATATAGTCGGCCCCGCCCTACTTTCTGCCTTTCCTTACTGGTTTATATTTGAAAATATAAAAAATGTATAATACATTTTACGGATAACTTTGAACATTTTATAATTTAAAACAATACTTTAGATGTATAAAGACAAACCGGACAACACACTATCGAACTATTTGAAGTTTGACCTTGTTCGAATATTTGATAATGATTATTAAAATTATAGTGAATTCATCTTTCTATAAGTTGCCCGGGTTTTCTAATAAAAACATACAAATTTCGTATCTTTATGTCAACGCTCCTTCAAACATGTTTAATGATCTTTCAGTGTCAAGACGTTAGTCGGAGTCAACATTTTCATCATGGTAAAGTTCATTTACGTGCAACGTTTGGAAATCATTAAAAATTACTAACGAAATTCGGAGTCGGTGGTCGCAAATTTAAGAGCGTTCATTCCTGTTTTCCAATCTTTAGCGATGAAGCTCATTTCTGACTAAACAAAATATGCGTTATTGGACAGCAACAAACCCTCATATGCTTCAAGAGACACAATTGCATCCGCAAAAAAATACTGTGTGGCGTGGTTTTCATGCGGGAGGTGTGATAGTTCCGGTTTTTTCGTCTATGAAAACAATCGTCATGTTACCGTCAATGGAGAGCGCTATCGTGCCATGTTAGAAAATTATTTTTCATAAGTTTTTCTCAGTGTATGCCCGATTAACTTCCATTTACAACGCCGGATTTCTAGGTGGTTGGAGTTTGTTTTCGGCCAAAATATACCGATTATACATATACATATATGTGTGGTTTCGACATTACGGGATAATTTCGAAATATTTTTAGCATTGAAGTTTTTTGCAGAATTCTGTATTTCAGATACGAAGATATAATGTATTTAAGACCCTATTATCATTTTATAAATTTTAAGCCGAGTGATACGAATTTTTTGAAAACTTAGCCCCCAGAGAGTTTGGTATCCGAGGTCCTTCGATCTGATGACATATTTGTATAGAGCACCTCAGAATAAGAAGAAAAAATAAGGTGGTTTTTTCAAACATTATCGTTCGATAACTAGGCAAGATATCGATAAAATGTCCGTTAATTTTTCCGTCTAACTTCGAGGTGCTCGATACGGCATCAAATCGAGGATTCTTGTTTTCGCCTTTCCCTCTTTAACCCTTCTGTGACAATCTTCCCCATACCCCTTTTAATGACATTGCATTTAATATTTATATTATAGTCCAGGAAGTATGATGAAATAGTAAATCATGAAATAGTAATCAATGCATATATTCAATATCTAATGGTATTTCTTCTTGTTGCACCTCCACCTGAGCCCAGAAATCGATAAGGATAAAAAATAAGTAAACTCGTAATAAGCAATCGTATGTAAACAAACTCACTATTTGAAATAAATTGGAAAACCACAATAGTATTACACTGCGTTTATAACACTGACGTAATAAAAGCGTGAATTTAGAAAAATTACCAAGGACGGCAATGGAGGCATAGATGTGCGTTTACTCCGCCCACCGATGTATAACTGACAACCACCCAAAATAAACTTTGTAGTTTCATTCTTAAAACTTACTTGAGGATATCATGAAGTTTCAGATCTGAAAATTCATAAATAGTAATAAAGAATGATGTTAAAAGTCAAAATTGGTACACCTGTACCAAGGATGGCGCTGATCTTTGACAAGGGAATGTAAGTGACGCAAGGTACAGGGTGGCGCAGAATCAGCTATATGGTTTGAATTCTTTATAACTTTTTTAATTATTATTCTTTCTTTATTTTTTCGGCATTTAGTGAAGGAGACTTGGGGAATTAATTATGAATCGAACAACGTACAAAAATAATTGAATTTTTCCGAAACTTTGCGAAAAGTTATGGAAAATATTCTAAAACGAGCACGAAGCAGAAAATGGACATCAAAGTTAATTGCAAAAAATTCCCCAATAATATACTGTATTTAAAAAAAAATTATAATAATCGCACAAATAAAAAAGTTATAAACCATTTAAACCATATAGCTCTTTCTGCGCCATCCTGTAGTTATCGAAAAAATTTATTGATTTTTTCGGTTTTTTCTTTCATTGATTTTTTACATAGATCTGATGTCATTTTAACAGAAAAATTAACGTTTTTTGACGACTTTTTTAAACTTTTTAAACTGATGTCATTTTAACAGAAAAATTAATGTTTTTTGACGATTTTTTCAAACTTTATTGTCCGATAACTAAGCATATTATCCATGAAATGTCAGTTAATTTTTCTTCTTATCTCGAGGTTAAAAGAAATTTTAAAAATTAAGTGAAAGTAGAGTTGGGAACATCCAGGGGAATGACAATTGAGCACTTTGGTAGACATTTTTTTCATAAAAAATAAATTTTTCAAAAAATTATTTTTGTGCCGCAAAAGTCCTATAAAGCTTTATATAAAGTAAGTACCAAAGTGGAATATATTTTATTTCTCCTAATTTAAATACACAAAGACATCAAATTATCTGGTAATGTCGAAATCACCCATATACATATGTATATGAGGGATACATACAGCTAAATTTATATACCAAATAAAATACTACTCCTTCAGCGCATGAACTTCAATTCAATGTAGAAACAGAACTAGTAACTGAAAAATTGATTTTTTCAATAACATAGTTTTTTGGTGGCATGAAAAAAACAATAAGAAAAGAGAAGACAAAATGGAAAAAAAGTTTGTTCCATTTTTCCAAAGCTAGCGTCCTAACGAAAAGAACTGTGCCTATTTTAAAAAAAATTGTTTAGATAAATGTATAAATTATTGCAAAAATAGAGAAATCCAAAAAAAATATTTTTCATTTTTAATCTTGGCAATTTTGTTTAGGATATACCGAAAGGGGTGTGGCAATAACGCCCATTTTTTAATATACTATGTGTACTATGGACTGGAATCAATGGTATAAGCCGTTATTTTTTCTCAAAAGCGCTATAATTTCTGCATATACGAGTATGCATCGATTTTCTTCAAATAGTCATTGTTTTCTTCGTTAGCTTTGCTAGACTTCAATATATGGAACAATAATTTTTGTGACGATTTTTTTCTATTTGTATGAGTTTTTACATGCGAAAAAAATACGATTTTTTTTAAAAAAAATCTAATTTTTTCTAATTGTTTTAACGACAGTTAATAAACTTCTGTTTCCACGTGAAAGTGCAATTCCTAACATGTGTAGTCCTCATAATTTCCTTTAATTGTGTATCTCGGTATTATCGGGCATATATATTCCAAGAGAATAGGAATTTGAAAGAATATTTTTTTTTAAATTACCATAAACTAATTACTCTTCGACAAAAATGTTGCATATTGTTATAGGAATTTATAGGCAGACTAAATCGACTCGGAAAATTATTCTATGTCGATTGGAATAATAAACAAGTAAAAGCGTTAAGTTCGGCCATGCCGAATCTTATATACCCTCCACCATGGATAGCATGTGACCTCACAAAATAACTCAAACCTAAAGAAAATAACACCGATAAACACAAAAAAATATAGTACAGAACAGTATTAATCACAACATGTTACATGTTATATCTAAATATGGACCGATATGGCCCATTTGCAATCCCAAACAACCTGCAACTATAAGAAGTATTTGTACCAAATTTGATCAACCTAGCTCTATTATTGCGGACTGTAGCGTGATTACCACAGACGGACGGACAGACGGACATGGCTAAATCGTCTTAGAATCTTACGACGATTAAGAATATATATACTTTATGGGGTCTCAGATCAATATTTAGAGGTGTTACAAACGGAGTGACAAAATGAATATACCCCCCAACCTATGGTGGAGGGTATAAAAATAGGTCTATCTCATTTTATTTTGTGTGTGTCAAACAAATGCGCAAAGTTATAATAATTTGTACAACAGCATATAGACGCTCTGGGATCACGTGTGGAATTCAGTATCTAATTTGCCGGGACTTTCCGAAGCAGAAACCCTAGCTATGAAAACCTATTGTAAATGCTAATGACCCTAAGTGTATGAATGAAAGCTGCATTTCGTTGAATTTTTTTTGAACCAACAGTCACAAATAGTTTCTCTAGCGAATAAGAACATTCTTGAAAATAAAAAAAAATTGGAACAATAGAGAAAATGCTGATATTAAACCTGCTTTATAATGGAACTCTGGAATTCGCCAAAAGATATCAAATAGGCAAGTATATACAAGTAAACAGTTTGTTATTGATTAACTCACAAAAATTAGTAACTTCCTCGTACTGTGAATAGTTCAAAATATAAAATATGAGACAATTTGAGTTGTAAATAATGAAAAAGCATCAAGACAAGAATAAAGTTTGTCTCTTACAAAAATGTATCAAATCGGGAAGGATTTGTAAAGCCGGATTATTAAACAATGAAACTATTACGTCATTGTTGTCAAATCTGATGAATAATATACATATATATGGGGGATATCATATTAAGTGAGCGAATTTTTAAAATCGATGTCTTCTGATTGGGATGAAACTTGCACCGACTTTAGTCCTATTGGATTTTAGTTATGACCCACATTTTAAACAGATCGGTTAAGGACTGTCCGAGTTGGAGTGTGTTAAAATTTGATATTTTTGTCAAACGGCCCTTTTGTCCCATCCAAATAACTTTTTACCTATAGTATTTTGAAAATTTTGCCCAAAATGTTTTCGATAGCATTTTCTTTAATTTTTTCGAAAATAAAAAAAAAATCGCAAAAATACTTTTTTGGGATTTTTTTACGAAATTAAAAATTGTTTTTGCATTTTTGTCAAAAACTACTCTTTTATTTTTAATTTGTTTTTGCTCAAGCGAAAGCTTATGCTATTTGCTTTGACAGCCTAAAAGGTATTTATGGGCAGGTCCCAAATATATCAAAATAAAGGTTTGGTATTTCGAAATCACGTTTTTTAATATTTTTGGCAATTTATTTGGTATTACTGCGTAAGTGGCTAACGTGTTTGTGAATTTTTCAATTGATACTCATACCCAAAAACTACATAAATTTACCTTTCCAACAGTATATAACATGGCTAACTAAAGTTAAATACACTCGATACTATAATACGCACAATATGTACCCCTCAAAAATAAAATCTCTGTTCTGGTGTTGTTTTCACTCTGCCATTTTTTTCATATTGAAGGTAGTTTCAAGCGCACAGTTTGTGAATGTGATTATTATTGGTGAACTATCGAAAGTCCCAATGACAAGTTTTTGAAACAGGTACAAATATTGTTGAGGTTTATATCGAATCCGAATTCCACATCCGTTTGTTGTCAAGCGCTAATTTTTTGTCATATTTATAGGATAGGTGTTTCAAGCGCACATTTTATGAAGGCCATTTTTATTGTTGAACTATGGGAAATCCAAGGCACAAGTTCTTGAATCAAGTATTATGATACCTGAATTTAAAAAGTGTGTGTTGAGGTAGGTTTTTCGGTCAACCCACATCTAAGCCATACAAGCGCACATTTTATTAATGTAATGTTTATTGATGAACTATGGGAAGTCCAAGGGACAAGTTCTTGAATCAGGTATTGTGACACCTGACTTCAAAAAATCTGTGGAGAGGTAGGTTTTTCGGTCAACCCAAATCTAAGCCCTTGTTGACCCTAATAAAAATTTAAATATAAATTTTATTCCTTAAAATGCACTTCATATAAGTTCATACAAAACTGTGTATGGAAATCAGTTTTATAGAAACAGTGTTATATCAAAGACGTGCGTTATTCATACAATCAATTTTCACAATGGATATGCCTCCTAAAGAGGCAAACTTGATAAACAAAATTACAATATGTTTTGTTTTAATCCTTTTAACAAAGAGAACCACAACTCTTCAGATACTGTACATATTTCTGACGGAATAATATCAAAATTCCCTACGCTATCAAAACGTTTGCTAATTTGTCGATCGTGCAGAAAAAATATTAACAAATTGAAAGAACTACCGAGTTTGTAAAGTAATGAAGGAGGCTATCATGATTCGGAGAATGATGACATAATTTTTGATACTTATTCCAACTTTTCACAAGAAGATGTGAATGAGTGCCAAAACGTATGCCATAAGGATGCAGTTAAAGTTCTTGAACATCTAAAGGATAAATACAAATCATCAACGCGTAGAGCTGAGAGAATTCAACTTCTCGCGCTTGTCCCATCGACATGGATTTGCGCAAAGTTTGGAAGTTTGAGTTTGGAACATCTATGCGAAAAGCCACAATTGCTAAAAACTTAGCTGCATGGAATTCTCGCACTCCCAAACATAAAGAAAGGAAACCCCATAGATTGCAAGACTGAAGCTCTTGTGACTCAGTTTTACCAGCGCGATGATATGAGTCGACTGCTGCCAGTGATGAAAGACTATGCGTCAGTGAGAGTTGGCGGTAATAAAGTTCAAATGCAACTTGAATGAGTTATACGCACACTCAAAAAAAAGTGAACCCTGGAGCAAGTTAAAATGAACTAAACTGTAGGAATATTGAACTTCGTATGGTGCTTACCTAATTCTAGTTAACTCGTACTTCCTTTAAGTAACTATTGAAATTAAAATAGGGAAAATGAACTCAATACTAACAAATTCTGACATGAAATTAAGCAAATTCAGTATATTTTTGTCCTTATTGCAAGTAAATTTTTACTCAAATTTAGGAAAATTTAATTAAATTTATGCAAAAAGAAAAATTTAAATTTTTCTTGGACTTTTTTAGTCCCCTTCTCCATCACTTTCCTCCATTTATATGTTAGAATCTCTTACCACTTGCTCTAGGATTAAATCTCTTATTCTTTGTTTTAGGAATTGAAATTGATTACTACACACGAAATGTTCAATAATCATGAACCAAAAATATTTTCAAAAAGGTAGTGTCCGTAAATTTGCTGTAACTTTTTACAAAGCGCGATCTACCAAAATGTTTTTTCCGATTCTGGTGGACGTCAAAATCGGACGCATTCTAAATATAAAATATTTCAAATCACTGCTCCAGAAAGTGAAATTATTCACATATGCAAAAAATATTTTGCAATATTTTTCAAATGGTCAGTTGGTAATTAAAGTTCATGATATATTTAGATTTTAGGAAATGTTTCGGACTTAACTGCAAAAATTTCAGTCGAATCCGTTCAATATTTCCAGAGAAAATTGCAGTTTTCTAAACACACTCGGAAAAATTTAATAGGTCATATCTCGCGAAAAAAATCAACATTTTGCTAGACGGTTCAAATTGAATTGAAATTGATTACTACAAACGAAATGTTCAATAATCATGAACCAAAAATATTTTAAATATAAAATATTTCAAATCACTGCTCCAGAAAGTGATAGTATTTGCATATGCAAAAAATATTTTTATAGATTTTAGGAAATGTTTCGGACCTAACTGCAAAAATTTCAGTCGAATCCGTTCAATATTTCCAGAGAAAATTGCAGTTTTCTAAACACACTCGTAAAAATTTAATAGGTCATATCTCGCGAAAAAAATCAACATTTTGCTAGACCGTTCACATTGTTTTATTTACAAATGATTCGCCAGAACAACAATTGAATAATTACCGAGATTGCCTTAAATTTACTATATTTTCTAATCCAACAACTTCTTGCCACTTAAGCGAATGTGCAAATTGCCCGGGAACCACATTCATCAAACAGAACCTGATCGATTCATTTGATCGATAACGTATTAAGGATGCACATTGAAAACATTGATCTTAAATGTGGATGATTTTGTGGATGAAATGTGTACCGAACTATTAAACTTGAGAATCCACGACTTTCTAGTCAGAGAGCAATGGTCATTCTTCAATGACTTGAAAACACATTTATAGACTGGTGAATTCGTTTTTTCTTATGATTTCGCGGAGAACTATAAGTATGTTTTACAGGATACTATACAATTTTCCATTTCAATAAAGACCAAGCAACTGTATTCACAATAGTAATCTACTACATGCAAGATGGAAAACTGGAACACAAAAGTATGGCAATGTTTCAGTTTACGGGTACCAGAAGATAATACTAAATTATCTAACACCTCAATTCACAGTAGAGAAAGAATAGCTTCGCAAATCGTATTGCTTATGAAACCGATTTTTGAATTCCAGCAGAGTGGCATTTTCATTCTACTGCTGATTGTAAAGGTGCTTGTGGTGGTACAGGAGCGAACCTCAAAAGAAATGCAGAGAAATGCAAAAGAAATCATAAAGATCGGATCTTAGATGCGAAAGCTTTATTTCAGTGGGCAAAAAATTATTGTAAAGAAACAATAATAATTTTTAGTAGCAAAAAGGATCATGAGGAAACTGTGATGACCAGATTTGATTCTGCTGTAGCAATCGTTGGCACCTCTCAATATTATGCGTTTATACCGATTGGCGATGAAAAACTCAAATTGAAGAAGTATTCTGCCTCTACTCAAGTTAATTAAAAAAACCGAAAAATCGGAAAGTAAGCAAATATTCGAATATTATATTATTTATTTATTTATTATTATTACTACTTTCTGTTAATAATGTATCTATTTTTATATATTTAATAGCTGGACCCGGTCCACTTCGTTGCCCCAGATTGAGATTTCCGATCCCGTCCATTGTTGAACCGATCACGAATCCTGGCACCAAATACATATACATAAAATAACACACTCTGGCTAACAAATTGTGCAAGATATCTTAATTTCAAATTGTGGCGTACATGGGCGGGACCACGCCCATTAGTCTGTTCCGCCCATTTTGAACTAATCATATAGACTGCCACCAGATACATATATACAGTATCACGGTACTATCGCTACTAAATTGTGCAAGATAGCTCAAATTTGGATTATATGGGTGGGGCCACGCCCTTTGGTCTGATCCCGCTAATTTTTAGACCAATCACGTAGGCACATCCACACCACACATATACACAAAATTACAGCATTCTCGCAAACAGATTGTGGAAGATACCTCAATTTGAAAAGGTTGCTTATATAGGCGAGGCCACGCCCATTGATATATATGCACAAAATTACAGCACTTTCGCTAACAAACTGTGCAAGATATCTTAATTTCCTGATTTGACTTGGCGGGGCCACGCCCATTAGTCCCATCCCGCCCAATTACGCGGACTGCTACCAGATACATATTCGCAAAATTTTAGCAGTCTCTTTCACAAATTGTGTAAAATATCTCAATTTCAATATTTGGCTTACATGGGCAGGGACAAGCCCTTTGGTCAGATCCCGGCTATTATTAGAACAATCACGTAGAATACTATAGATACATATGTACAAAATTACAGCACTCTCGCTAACAAAATTTTCAAGATATGTATCTCTATTTCAAAATTTGACTTATATGGGCGGGGCCACTCCCATTGGTCCGATCCCGCACATTTTTAAACCAATCAGGTAGACTACCACCAGATACATATACACAGAATTACAACACTCTCTCTAACATATTGTGATAAATATCTAAATTTCAAAATATTGCTTATATGGGCGGTGCCACGCCCATTGGTCCGTTTCCGCCCATTTTTGGGCCAATCACGTAGACTACCACCGGATACATATACACAATATTTCAGCACTCTCGCTAACAAAGTGCAAGATATATCATTTTTTAAATTTGGCTTTTATGAGCGGTGCCACGCCCATTCCTCCGATCCCGCCCATTTTTGGACCAATCACGTAGACTGCCACCAGATACATAGGTACAAAATTACAGCACTCTCGCTAGCAAATTGTGCAAGATATCTCATTTCCAAAAAGTGGCTTACATGGACGGAGCTACGCCCATTAGTCTGATCCCGCCCATTTTTTAACTAATCACGTATACTGCCACCAGATACATATACACAAAATTACAGCATTCTCGCTACTAAAGTGTGCAAGATAGCTAAATTTTGGGTTATATGGGCGGGGACACGCCCTTTGGTCAGATCCCGCTCATTATTAGACCAATCACGTCGGCTTCCACCAGACACATATACACAAAATTACAGCACTCTCGCTAATAAATTGTGCAAGATATCTAAATTTCAAAATTTGGCTTATATGGGCGGGGCCACGCCCATTGGTCCTATCCCGCCCATTTTTGGACCAATAGCGTAGATCGCCAACGGATATATATGCACAAAATTCCAGCTCTCTCGATAACAAATTGTGCAAGATATCACATTTTTAAAATTTGGCTTATATTGACGGTGCCACGCCCATTGGTCCGATCCCGCCAATTTTTGACCACTCACGTAGACTGCCACCATATACATATACACAAAATTCCAGCACTCTCGCTAACATATTGTGCAAGATATATCAATCTCAAAATTTGGCTTATATGGGCGGAGCCAATCCCATTGGTCCGATCCCGCCCATTTTTTGACCAATTACGAAGAATGCCACCAGACACATATACGCAACACTGCAGCACTCCCGCTAGCAAATTGTGCAAGATATCAACATTTAAAAATTTGGTCTATGTGGGCGGGGCCACGCCCATTGGGTCGATCCCGCCCATTTTTGGACCAATCACGTAGACTGCCACCAGATACATATACACAAAATTACAGCACTCTCTCTACTAAATTGTGCAAGATATCTAAATTTCAAAATTTGGCTTATATGGGCGGGGCCACGCCCATTGGTCCGAACCCGCCCATTTTTGGACCAATCACGTAGATCGCCAACGGATATATATACACAAAATTCCAGCTCTCTCGATAACAAATTGTGCAGGATATCACATTTTTAAAATTTGGCTTATAATGGAGGTGCCACGCCCATTGGTCCGATCCCGCCCGTTTTTGGACAACTCACGTAGACTGCCACCATATACATATACACAAAATTCCACCAATCTCGCTAACAAATTGTGCAAAATATCTCAATTTCAAAATTTAGCTTATATGGGCGGGGCAACGCTCAGTGGTCCGATTCCGCCCATTTTTTGAAAATTCACATAATCTGACACTAAATGCATACACAAAAAATTTCAGCACTCTAGTTAAAAATTGTTCTCAATACCAAATTTGACCCATATGGGCGGGTCCACGCCCACTTGATATATCGAAAATTCAAGTACCCTATTTTCACCACGCCCCACACATGTACATTCTGTGAAAATTTCAAGAAGATCGGTCCAGCCGTTTAGACATCTATAAGGAAGAAACAAACAAACCCACAAACAGACACTCTCTTTTATATATATAGACTAGCTGAGCCCGGTGCGCTTGGCTGCCCATGTCAAAATTAGCGCTGTAGAAACTGTATTTTATATCCGATCAGTACGAAATTCGGCAGAAAGAAGTTTGTTATTACATGAAGGAATACTACCAAATTCAGAGAAAATCGGTTCAGATTTAGATATAGCCCCCATATATATGTTACCCCCGATTTGACATGTAAGCGCTGTAGAAACTGTATTATGTGATATCCGATCAGTACGAAATTCGGCAGAAAGAGGTTTGTTATTACATGAAGGAATACTACCAAATTCGGAGAAAATCGGTTCAGATTTAGATATAGTCCCCATATATATGATACCCCCGATTTGAAATTCAAGCGCTGTAGAAACTGTATTTTATATCCGATCAGTAAGAAATTCGGCAGAAAGAGGTTTCTTATTACATGAAGGAATACCGCAAAATTCGGAACAAATCGGTTCCGATTTAGATATAGCCCCCATATATATGTAACCCCCAATTTGACATGTAAGCGCTGTAGAGACAGTATTTTATATCCGATCAGTAGTCGACAGAAACAGGTTTCTATTGTACATGAATGAGTATTCAAGGAAAATCGACTCAGATTTATATATAACCTCCATATATATGTTCCTCGAGATTTGGTTACAAAGCGCTATAGAAGTTGTACTTTACTTCCGATCATTACAAAGTTCTCCAGAAAAATATTTCTCAATTTAGGAACGAATATTGCTTAATTTAGCGATTATCGGTCAAAATACATTTACCAATTATTCCAAATTATTATCGCAATGACCCTTATCGCATTGTTAGGGAGGTGTAGGTTATTATATAGTCGGCCCCGCCCGACTTTCTGCCTTTCCTTACTGGTATTAGTAATAAATTCACTGAATGAAAAAATACCGAATTCAGTGGAAAGTCCAGAAAATAGAAATGTATACTTATAAAATTTCCAAATTCTTGTTTCATTGGTCATGCATCACATTATCATATTGCGATTGTATTGGAGTGAGCAGCTGTAATTATCGCATACCGAGCATTTTTGTTCATGCATTTCCTATGTAATACTTGCAAGATATATCAAAATATGGGCTGTGCCACGCCCACTGGTCCTATTTCGCCCATTTGTAAGCCAATCACGTAGACTGCTACCCGATACATGTACGCAAAATTTCAACACTCTCGCTAACAAAATGAGCAATATAATTCAATTTCAAAATTTGGCTTATATGGGCGGTGGCACGCCCATTGGTCAGATCCCGCCAATTTTTGGACCAATCACGTGGACTGTCACCAGATACATATGTACAACATTACAGCACTCTAGATAAAAAATTGTGCAAGATATATCAATTTCGAAATTTGGGCCGATCCCGTCCATTTTTGAACCAATCACGCAGACTGTCACCATATACATATACACAAAATTCCAGCACTCTCGCTAACATATTGTGCAAGTTATATCAATTTCAAAATTTGGCTTATATGGGCGGGGCCAAGCCCATAGGTCCGATCCCGCCCATTTTTTGACCAATTACAAGCAAGATATCAAAATTTCAAAATTTGGTCAATGTGGGCGGGGCCACGCCTATTGGTCCGAACCCGCCCATTTTTGGACCAATCACGTAGATCGCCAACGGATATATATACACAAAATTCCAGGTCTGTCGCTAAAAAATTGTGCAAGATATCACATTTTTAAAATTTCGCTTATATAGGCGGTGCCACGCACATTGGTTCGATCCCGCCCGTTTTTGGATCAATCATGTGGACTGCCATCAGATACATATGTACAACATTACAACACTCTAACTAACAAATCGTACAAGATATATCAATTTCAAAATTTGGCTTATATGGGTCCACGCCCATTGGTCCGTTCCCGCCCATTTTTGGAAAATTCACATAATCTGACACTAAATGCATACACAAAAAATTTCAGCACTCTAGTTAAAAATTTTTCTCAATACCAAAATTTTACCCATATGGGCGGGTCCACGCCCACTTGATTAATCGAAAATTCAAGTACCCTATTTTCAGCACCCCCTACACATGTACATTCTGTGAAAATTTCAAAATGATCGGCCTAGCCGTTTAGACGTCTATACGGAACAAACAAACAAACCCACAAACAGACACTCTCTTTTATATATATAGACTAGCTGGACCCGGTCCACTTCGTTGCCCCAGACTTCAGATTTCCGATTCCGTCAATTTTTTAACCAATTATGTAGACTGCCATCAAATGCATATTTACAAAATTACAACACTCTCGCTAATAAATTGTTCAAGGTATTTCAATTAGCTTACAAGAGTGGGACCACGCCCATTGGTCCGATCCCAACCCTTTTGGACCATTCACGTAGACTATCACCAGATCGATATGCAAAAAATTACAGCACTCTCGATAAAAAATTGTGCAAGATATGACTCTCAATTTCAAAATTTGGCTTATACTCGCATAGGCGGGGCAACGTCCATTGGTCTGATCCTGCCTGTTTTTCATCGAATCACGCAGACTGTCATCAGATATATATACCCAAAACTGCAGCGCTCACTTAAACAAATTGTGCAAGATATCTCAATTTAAAAATTAGGCTCCTATGGGCGGTGCCGCCTTTTTTTGTGTAATCACGTAGAATGCGTGAGATGCACAAAATCACAGCACTCTCGCTAACAAATTGTGCATGATATCTCAATTTCAAAATTTGGTTTATATGGGCGGGGCCAGGCCCATTGATCCGAACTTTTAGAACATTCACGTAGGCTATCATCAGATACATATGCACAAAATTACAGAACTATCGCTAAACCATTGTGTAAGACATCTCATTTCAAAATTTAGTTTATATGGGCAGGGCCACGGCCATTGATCCGATCCCGACCCTTTTTGGACCAATAACGTAGATTACCACCAGATATCACTCTCGCTAAAAATTGTGCAAGATATGTGTCTCAATTTCAAAATTTGGCTTATATAGGCGGGGCCACGTCCATTGGTCTGATCCTGCCAATTTTTGGGCGAATCGCGTAGACTGTCATCAGATACATATGTGCAAAACTGCAGCACTCTCGATAATAAATTGTGCAAGATATATAAAATTCCAGGTCTCTCGGTAATAAATTGTGCAAGATATCACATTTTTAAAATTTGGCTTATATGGGCGGTGCCATGCCCAATGGTCCGATCCGTCCTATTTTTAGAAAAATCACGTGGACTGCTACCAGATACATTCGTACAACATTACAGCACTCTAGCTAACAAATTGTGCAAGATATCTCAATTTAAAAATTTGGCTTATATGGGCGGGGCCACGCCCATTAGACCGATTCGCCAATTTTTGGACCAATTACGAAGATTGCCACCGTATACATATACACAAAATTCCAGCACTCTCGCTATCAAATTGTGCAAAATATCTCAATTTCAAAATTTGTCTTATATGGGCTGGGCCACGCCTATTGGTCCGAACCCGCCCATTTTTGGACCAATCATGTAGGTCGCCAACGGATATATATATACAAAATTTCAGGTCTCTCGGTTACAAATTGTGCAAGATATCACATTTTTAAAATTTGGCTTATATGGGCGGTGCCACGCCCACGTGGACTGCTACCAGATACATATACACAACATTGCAGCACTCTCGTTAGCAAATTGTGCAAGATATCGAAATTTCAAAATTTGGTCTATGTGGGCGGGGCCACGCCCATTGAGCCGATCCCGCCCATTTTTGGACCAATCACCAGTAAGGAAAGACAGAAAGTCGGGCGGGGCCGACTATATAATACCCTACACCTACCTACCAATGCGAAAATGGGCATGTAATAAGCAAACTCTCTGCCGATTTTCGTACTGATCGGATATATAAACACGGTTTCTACAGCGCTTACATGTCAAATCGGGTGCAACATATATATGTTAAAATCTGAACCGATTGTTCCCGAATTTGGCAGTGTTCATACATGTAATAAGAAAACTCTCTCTGTTAAATTTCGTACGGATCGGATATAAAACACGATTTATACAGCGCTTAATTGTTAAATCGGGTGAAACATTCATGTAATAAGAGAACTTTCTCTGCCGAATTTCGTACAGGTCGGATGTAAAATACGGTTTCTATAGCGCTTTCATGTCAAATCGGGTGAAACATATATATGGGGACTATATCTAAATCTGAACCGATTTTCCCCGAATTTGGCAGTGTTTATTCATGTAATAAGAGAACTCTCTCTGCCAAATTGCGTACTGATCTGATTTAAAATACAGTTCCTACAGCGTTTACATGTCAAATCGGGTGAAACATATATATGGGGGCTATATCTAAATCTAAACGGATTTTCTCCGAATTTGGTAGTGTTCATTCACGTAATAATAAAACTCTCTCTGCCGAATTTCATAAAGATCGGATGTAAAATGTGGTTTCTACAGCGCTAACATGTCAAATCGGGTGAAACATATATATGGGGACTATATCCAAATCTGAACCGATTTTAACCAATTTCAATAGGGATCGTCCTTGGGCCAAAAAGGAGCTAAATTTCATCACAATCGGACCATAAATACGACCTGCACTTTGATTACAAGAATACATGGACAGACAGACGGACATGGCTAAAAAATCGGTATAGTAAGCAATGGGTCTATCTCTTCTCCTTTTAGGTGTTACAAACAAATGTACAAAGTCATAATACCCTGTACAACAGTGTGGTGTAGGGTATAAAAATTAAAAAAACCTGATTTCGAGATACCAAACCTTTATTTTGATATATTTACATGTGCAATCCCTTAAATTCATTTTAGGCTGTCAAATCAAATGGCATAAGCTTTCGCTTGAGCAGAAAAAATTAAAAAAAAAAAAAGTAGTTTTTTGACAAAAATGCAAAAACAATTTTTAATTTCGTAAAAAAATCGCAAAAAAAATATTTTTGCGAATTTTTTTTAAAAAAGATTGAAGAAAAAGTTATCGAAAACAATTTGGGTAAAATTTTTAAAATTTAGTTATTTAGATGGGACAAAAGGACCGTTTGACCTAAATGTCAAAATTCAACACCCTCCACCTCGGACAGTCCTTAAACGATATGGTTTAAAATTTGTGTCATAACTACTATCCAATCCAATAACTACTATCCAAAAAATCCCGAAATCAAATAGGATTAAATACGTTCTAGGCAAGTTGACAATCAATTTTATGTTTAATTTTTTTTTACCAAAATCTTAAAAGCTTATATGAACATTGTTTACGCCGAATGCGTAAAAATGTTTTAATATTTTCTAATAATAAAATGGCCAAGTGCCAATCGGTTTTATTGATGTTTTTTTAGGTTGTTGATGGTGACGAAGTTTACCTTTAGACAAATGGTACAGCGAGATGTACTTAATCGAGCGAGGTTAAGATAGCGATTGAAAATAATGGATTCAGCTAAGATGGTGAAAGGTGGCGACGTCGTCGCAAAAGCTACTAGTTAGTCGTTAAAATCTGACAATCACAATTACAAGGATGGAGTAATTGGGAGCCAACAGATTTAAACGAGTATATTTGTTAGGACATTATGTACACCGAAAGAAATTAAAGGGACAATTCATGTTTGTACTTAAACATTGCCGGCCACCTTGCAACATCAAAATGATGTGTAACTTAACTAAATAAATTCAAGTAGTACTATAGTGTAATTGCATATGTGAGCATTTCATTATTATTCAATTTAATTATGAATGGGCCATTAGGGACTATACGAATAAGATGGGCCATTAGGGACCCCGCGGATTAGCCACTAGGACCTTACGAATATATGGAACATTAGGGACACCGCGAATTATAGGCCATTAGGGACTCCGTGAATTATAGGCCATTATGGACCTGACGAATGTATGGCCATTATGGACCCGTGATAGGACAGAGCCATTATGGACCCTGTAACGGATCCATTAGAGACTCCGAGTGAGCATTCAAATAAAGCGAGTTAGTTTATGTAGATTCCGACGAAAGATGTAGGCGATATCAATTTGTTTTATTTAAGTGCGTATAAACCCGATCAATACAAGTTCTAGTAATATTTCGAATTCAAATAAGATAAGTGCAATGCGAATTCACGAAATGTAAATTTTTATAAATCAAACTTGAGTTAAAATTCCAAACAAATTTAAATGACGAGGTGGGACTGAAAATTCCGTCGAAAGTCGCAAGTAATTCAAGTGATATTGACATTTGACGAAAATGCACAAACTTGATAGTTAGTAAGGGAACCAGTAATTATACAAACCAATTATAGGTTCTTTCGATAAATTCTACTATTCTAAGGACTTTTTCCTCAAAAGTGTGAAATGGGAAATAGTGAAGAGTTCTTAAATGTTAACGCCATACTTGCAAAATTGGTAATGATATACATTCTTGAAGATGCTACATATATATAAAAACAATAATATACCTGACATTTGTACCTGAAACATATAATATGGGAAATTGCAAAAATCATATATGAATGAATATTATTAACTATATGAATGATCATTACAACAAATATTTTTATACCTGTCAATGATTAAGGGTTTCCTAGAAATAGTGCCATAAAACAATATTTTCTGAAAAATAAATCTTACTAAATTTTATTATTGTTTGATAAAAACATGTGATCTACAAAAAATGAGTGCATATTGACTGATATAAATACCAATAAGTACAATATATAAATACGGCATAAAATTAATAAAAATGTATATATTTCGAGGATTTTTTTAATTTCTTTATTTTGATATTAGAAATACTACAACATCTGGAAATTTCTAATGGAAAATCCATCAATTCCCAAAAAATCCCCAAAAATGGTTTTTTTTTACTTTTAGTCCTGTATCTTCGATATGAAAAGCCGCGCTCGGGAATCCCTTTGCAGTGGATTTTGTTACACTCTAATACAAATAAATAAAAAAAAATTTTACAATTTAGCTTTGCGATTGGAGAAAATCGATCAAACTTTTGAAATTTATGTAAAAAAAGGTACTAATCGGAGAAGGGTGGCAACCACACCAATTAAAATTTTGGCTTCGGATTTTCTCACAGATTCTGTGAAACGGCTCCTGTAAAATTATTATAATATTGATATACTTTGTGTAAGAAACTTTTTCTACAAGACCTAAATACTTTTTTTTTTGCCAAAAACGAAAAGATCCCGAAGACGCTGCATTAGTATAAGCATGAATCTTCTTCCAATTAGAGTGGTTTGGAGATTCATCTCCCCTCATAACATGAAGGCACATAAGCGTACGAATTCTCTCTGTTAGGAAGTCATCCAATTCTTTCAACGTGAAAAGGGAGGATTTATCCTTCACGCTTTGCTCCCATAATGTCTGGGTAACCTTTGTAAGCAAATAAGCACCAAGATCGGATCCCAATTGTCCGTGGAGACTTCGTAGATGGACATCGCCGAGAGACATACATTTATACCACGATTTACGGATTTAAGTCCCGTACTACTTTCGCTTTCAATTTTTGGGAGCGCGAACAAAACCTTCAGTTGGTGGTGGACTAAGAGACGTGGATTGTCATAAGTATCCCTTAAAGCTTCCCACGCCAAGACAAAACTGCGATTAGTAGCCGAAACTTTGAAACAATCTCACGCGCCTCTCCACTTGTTTTTCGCACGAGGTGACATAAACGCTCAATATAGCTCAAATGAGATTTGTTGATGTAGACCGCCGTGAACAGGTCCCTAAAAGTGGGCCACGATAGGAAATCGCCCCCAAAAATGACGTTGTCACACGGAGGCAACGAAAGCTTATTCACACTATCACTCGTTAGGTGATCGGTATTCATGCGCGAAATCGAGATGTTATTTTCAGAATTTGAGGGAGGCGAACAATCAGCTTGTGTGCTCATGAGTCGACGCACTCATATTATGTAGGTTGTTAGAATTTTGCGTCTCCTCGAGATCTGATGAAGCCGAATCACTGACCGAAGAAGTCAAGGACGATCGACGAGACCGTTTGAACTGCAAAGTTTTCGATTAGTTACTGTTAGGCAATTCATATATGTTTGATACGATTCGTCGTATTTGCTATCTGCCGCGCATCGAATTTTACCAGAGCATCCGAAGTCCTGATAAAGAAATCAAGAGGAGTGATCGGCATTTTAAAGTATAAAAAGTAGGACTGTATTCAAAATTCGAACTGAAATCGCAAGAGAGATACCACGTTACACCGAAATTCTAAATATTTACTTTATTAACTATTTTCTTTCGAAAATAACGAAATTTACAGGCCGAATGCGGAACGCAACGACCAGTACTTTTTGTCGAATTATTCACAAAGGTAACGACCGTTCACGAAAATGTCAAAACAAAAGATATATTTAAAAACATCGAGCCATATAATTGATCAATCAACGGGTGAACGTCGATTAAGTGCCGAAAACTCGTTAAAAAACTATATTATTTGAATCGAAGACGGAAAAAAATCAAAAAATCGCACTTTTAATTTAAAAAAAGTCGTATTGACTTTGCTTAGGGTGCACACGAATTTAATTTTCTTTAAAAAAAACTATGTTTAAAATTCACAGAATTAATTGTTTTCAACAAAATTGATTATTTAGACGCGTAACGTGCGCGATGTACGTATGACGTGCGTAAACGTGTAACAATAATCGAACTTGACAGCTGTCGTTGCACGATCAATATCGAAACAATCCAAAAACTGATGTTCAATAAATCAATAAAGAACAACGACACTGCTTTAATGTAAATGAAGACCGAATATATGCGCGAATTTATGTGTTTTTTATATACATATATACCGCGGAGGAACCGACACTATGTACTGAAATTGTATTTACGTTGAGGTGTGTTAGTGCGTGTGCTTTCCTTTTGGAAAAATAAACAAATCAGTGGAAAAAAACCAGTGGGAAATTGAAACAAATGTGTGTGCAAATGAGTTCAATTTCGAGAGGAATCACATCATACTGAACAAAAACACAATCAATTCCCAGCAAATCTTTGTGCAACAACACTTCACTTCCAAAAAAAAATATTTTTTGATTTAAGTAGATATTTATGTTGCTGCATACGACAGGCGGAGGGACGTATGTATGCAGATGTACACGAATGATAGGCACTAGATAGCTACACGAGAGGGGGTTATGTCGTTTAGTTATAAGACGACCGAATAGAGCGAACCGAACACAATTATTTTTATTATTTTTTTTGTTTAGAAAAATTAAATCCCGCACTCACAATATTAAACTATACTACTACGGACCTGAAATCTTATTGGTGAAGCAAATTAATGAGATCAATAGGGATGATTGTGAGGATGCCGATGTAGGATGTTGAGGATGATGGTTATGTGCTGTAGGATGAAGAGGAAACCGATTGGTCAGGCCAATCCAAATTTCTCTGAGCATAGGCTCCCGGTTGAAGTGACCAATGTCTACGCCAAATGCGTGAAAATAAAGCGAACAAGTAAGAGAGTTTCAGTCGGGTAAACCGACTGAGGTATACCCTCACTTTGTGAGTCAAGTGATATGGAATATTAAACGAATTATTCTGTCAATTTGTGTGGGAGATACAAGAAGATTTTCAACAAATACACCTATTTTTCGCTGTATAGTAGAGACTTTAAATACATTGCACTGTGCCTTTGTGTGGGAGGTACCAAAAGGGGGGTGGCAATAACTCCCATTTTTCTGGACTGTAGGCACTATAAAAGCATTACACTGTACAAAATTTCAAGTATTTATATACACTGGTATTAATGTTATAAGCTGTTAGCTTTTGGTGCAAAATGGAGCATTTGTGTGGAAGGTACCAAAAGTGGAGTAGCAACTTCGCCCATTTTTCTCATGTTCATAACGACTTATAAACAAATACTATGTGTGGAATTTCAGAAGATTCGAATAAGTAGTATAGCTGTTATTAAAGATTCAGTACTTCACAACATTTTAACCCTTTGTGGGGGAGGTACTAGAAGGAGTGGACCAATATGGCTCATCTTCGAACTTAGCCGGAGATGGAAGAAAATATTAGCACATACCAAATTTGAAGTCAATCGGAAACTCCTTTCGAGAGTTATCGTGCGCACCACATACTTGGGGTGTTAGGTCTCTCCTTCGATGTGTTACACTTTTTTTCGTAGCAAATGATATATACCCTCGTCACACTAAAGTGAGGTTATAAAAAGGAAATAAAATCACAAGAAGGCTTTAATATGTTCTAATAATAAAATGGCCAAGGGCCAATCTGTTTTATTGAGTTTTTTTAGATTGTTGATGGTAACGAAGTTTACCTTTAGATATATGGTACATCGAGATGTACTTTATCGAGCGAGGTTAATATAGCGATTAAATATTAAGGATTAAGCTAAGATGGAGAAAGGTGGCGGCGTCGGATTCACAATTACAAGGATGGAGTAATGTTGTATAATAAGAAACCTCTTTCTGCCGAATTTCGTACTGATCGGATATAAAATATAGTTTCTACAGCGCTTTCATATCACCCGGTATATATAGTGTGATCCATTTCGAGGTTCCCTACTTTTTTAAAGAAAAAAACACAGAAAATTCAAATTGAATGGGGAATGTTTATTATCATTTGAAAAAACATTCTTTGGCATTTATTTTTTAAAGATTATGACTCGTTCGAGCATTTCGACTCCAATGCCTGAATCGAAGCGGGTTTGTCCGCATAAACTTTAGACTTTACATATCCCCACAGGAAAAAGTCTAACGGTGTGATATCACACGATCTTGGTGGCCAATTGACCGGCCCAAAACGTGAAATTATCTGCTCACCGAAGTGTTCTCTCAATAAATCCATTGATTGATGCGATGTGTGGGAAAAAGACGACGCTTTTTGAAACCAAATGTCGCCGAGATCACGAGCTTCAATTTCAGGCATCAAATAGTCGGTTATCACGGCACAATAATGGTCGCCATTGACGGTAACGTTCTCACCGGCATCATTTTTGAAGAAATATGGACCGATGATTCCAGCGGCCCACAAACCACACCAAACCCTTGTTTTTCTGGATGAAGTGGCAGCTCTTGAATCTCTTCAGGGTGTTCTTCGTCCTAAATGCGGCATTTTTGCTTGTTTACATACCCATTGAGCCAGAAATGGGCCTCATCGCTGAACAAAATTTGGCTCGTTGGATCTTCTTGGAACTTTTCAAGAGCCCATAGAGCGAATCGATATCGAAGGTCGGGCGGCTTCAGTTCTTGCACAAGCTGTATTTTGTATGCTTTCAATTATGATCTCGACGTAAAATGCGCCAAGTTGTTCCATACGTCAATCCAAGTTGCGAACGGCGCCGAATCGACTCTCCACGGTCTTCGTGTACACTCTCAACTACGGCCGCTACATTTTCTTCACTGCGTGCTGGACGTGGTCTATTCTGTCGAACATTATCCAATAATGAATGCTGGGTCTCAAGATGGGTGATGGTGTTGCGAATAGTACGGTCAGTAGGCCGATTATGTTGACCATAAGTTGAGCGAAGTGCACGATACACATTCCTCACAGAACGTGAATTATCGTAATAAAGTTGAACGATTTGTAAACGTTGTTCAGGCGTAAGTCTTTCCATGATGAAATTCCAAACAATACTTAACAAAAATAACATGACAGTGAAAAAAGTATCTCTACTTGGATCACCCGTTATATGGGGGCTATATCTAAATTTAAATGTTGCTTATATATGAGCTCTAAGTAAATCTGAATCGATTTCAGCCAAATTCGACAGGGTCCGTCCTTGGGCCAAAAGGAAGATATGTGCCAAGATTCGTTGAGGTCGGAGCGTAATTGCGACCTGTAGTTTGATTACAAGAATACATGCACAGACGGACGTACGGAGAGACGGACATTTCTAAATCAACTCAGAAAGTAATTCTGAGTCGATCGGTATAATAAACAATGGGTCTATCTCATCTCCATTTGGGTGTTACAAAAAAATTTACAATGATATAATACCCTGTACCGCAGTGGGTGTAGGGTATAAAAAATAAATAAATATAAATTGAGAAACATCTTTCTGCCAAATATTGTAATGATCGGAACTAACGTACAACTTCTATAAGGCTTTTATACCAAATCAGGAGGAACTTATACATGGGGTTATATCTTAATTTGAACCGATTTTCCCTGAATGCTCATTTATGTAATAAGAAACCTGTTTTTGTCGATTTTGGTACTGATCGGATATAAAATAACATATGTATGGGCTGTATCTAAATATGAACCTATTTTCCCCGAATTTGGCAGTATTGCTTAATGTAATAATAAACCTCTTCCTGCCGAATTTCGCACTGATCGGATATAAAATAAAGTTTCTACCGCGCTTAGATGTCAAATCGGGGGTAACATATATATGGGGGCTATATATACATCTGATCCGATTTCCCTCAATTTTGGCAGTGTTAATTGATGTAATAAGAAACCTCTTTCTGCCAAATGTCGTACTGATCGGATATAAAATACAGTTTCTACAGCGCTTACATGTCAAATCGGGGGTAACATATATATTGTTGCTATATCTTAATCTGAACCGATTTTCCAAATTTTGTATTGGTTCTAAGTGTATCAAGAGATTGCCCTCTGTTGATTTTTGTTCAAATCGGTTCAAAAATGTTGCTTATACAGTACATATACGCCAAATCGGAGATACATACATATATATTGGAGCTTTATGTAAATCTGAACGGATTTTAATTCAAATTCAATAGGGATCGTCCTTGTGCAAAAAAAAGATATGTGTAAAGTTTTGCCGAGATCGGACAATAATTGCGACCTGTACGCTGATTACAAGAATACATGCACAGACGGACGGACCTTTTGGGTGTTACAAACAAATGCACAAGGTTATATTACCCTGTACCACAGTAGGATGTAGGGTATACAAATGTATAAGCTGTTAACTTTTGGTGCATTTATGTGGGAGGTACTAAAGGACTGTAGGTCATATAAAACCATTACAATTTACAAAATATCAAGTGTCTGTGTGCACTGGTATTCATGTTATAACCACTTAACTTCTGGTGCAAAATGCTCCCTTTGTGTGGGAGGTACCAAACGGGGTGGCGACACCTCGCCAATTTTATAGTAGTTATTAGAGCATCATTTAATACCTTTTGTGGGGAGGTACTATAGGGTGATCCAATAGGGCGAATCATTTTTTTTTGGCAACGGCCGTTCCCGCCATGACTTAGGGGGAGTTTACAAGAAATCATGGTTTAATGTAGTTCACGCTAAAAATGCAATTATTGAGGCTCAAAATCACATCAAATATGGTAAAAAAAATTCAAAGTTTGTAATTTATTTTGAAATTCGCCATTTGTTACAGCATTTCTTACGCAGATTTCAAATATATGATTTGATATGCGATATGTCATTTAGTTTTCAAGATATAGCGTTTTTAAAAAGTGCATCTAAATACACTTTGCAGAAAATCTTCTTGGCAGTAAGTTTTGTAACTGATTGTGGTACGCTAATCACGAATTTATTATTTGATCCAAAATGAAATTTTGTAAAGTGTAATGCTTTTATAGTACCTAGAGTCCAGAGAAAAATGGGCGCATTGGCACGCCCCTTTTGGACCTTTACGAAAAGTTAACAGCTTTTAACTTTAATATCAGTACATACTTTAAAGTTATTAAATGCAATTTAAATTGATAATAATTTAATTAAAACAAAAAATAAATACATTTTCCAATATTTTTTTGGGTCTCAAGGTGTTTATTATCAAATTACTAACTTTTTCTTTTATGTTTTTTAGCCGTATTGCATCTTTATTTAGTTTGTCCACAAGTAATTTAATTCCTTTGCTATAACTTCAATGGTATTTTTCTTGATTTTAAATTGTCCGATAATGCAATATATCTTCCAATAACATCAGCTTCTTTTGGAATTTCGTGGCCATAAAAGAGTGGAATTACATATTTAGGAACTGCGGTATTTTTCTCTTGAAAATTATTCGACCACTTATCGCGGTTTTTGTGAACACTAGTCGCACTTTTTTTGAACATGACTATATTGTTAACAACAATAGAAACAATAAAACAATTCTGAACTGGAAAAGTCACAAATTAAATTTTGAAATCAAGAAAAAATAGA
This sequence comes from Eudasyphora cyanicolor, assembly GCA_963930755.1. Taxonomy (NCBI): domain Eukaryota; kingdom Metazoa; phylum Arthropoda; class Insecta; order Diptera; family Muscidae; genus Eudasyphora; species Eudasyphora cyanicolor. The sequence goes on along the minus strand of OZ005736.1, from coordinate 61,351,666 downwards.
ATCTAAAAATATGATTTGAGCATCAGTAAATGCATTTGGTGCGGAACTTTTTTGACGACTAAAAATCAGTAAGGGTACGTTTCTATATAATTGTTTCATGATCTACACGATGGAGTTAACGGCTTTTTGATATTCAAAAATTTTTAAAAAAGTGACTCACCCTAGTGATCCACGTTAAGATACATTTTTCAGTAGCCTTTTTTTGACAGATCACGTGTGAGTCGTGTCATGCTGTCATGTTCTTTTTTTTAAAGTGTTGTTTGGCATTTCGTCATGGAAAGACGCCTGAACAACGTTTACGCGTGTCATTCGCCAGTTTCCAGTCGAATTGCTCGAACGAGTCATCGAAAATTGGACTCAACGGATGGACCATCTGAGACGTAGCCTCGGCCAACATTTGATAGACATAATCTTCAAAAAATAAATGCCAAAGGCTGTTCATTCAAATGATTATAAACATTCCCCATTCAATTTGAATTTTCTGTGTTTTTTTCTTTAAAAAAGTAGGGAACCTCGAAATGGATCACCCAATATAAGCCCAATATAGCCGTTTTCAGCCTGAGATAGGAAAAAATATGATCACATACCAAATTTCAAGACAATCCGTTACTCTTTTCGACAGTTATCGTGCGCTCCAGACGGACAGACAGACTGACATTTCTAAAATGACTTAAATGCAAATATCCATAAATAAATCTCAAGGAAATATAGTTTATAAGTAAACAATCATATTTCGGATTATTCCACCTTTTAAACTGTATACCATCACTGTTCTGCTGTCCGTCCGTCCGCCGTGTATCAGTCTGGCTGGAGCGCACGATAACTCTCACTAGGAGTAACCGACTGGTTTGTGGATTTTTATACCCTCCACCACAGGATAGGGGTATACTAATTTTGTCATTCTGGTTGCAACATCTTGAAATATTCATCTGCGACCCCATAAAGTACATTCTTGATCGTCGTGAAATTTAGCCATGTCCGTCTCTCTGTTGAAATCAAGCTGCAGTCCGTAATAAATTTGGTAGAAATACTTCTTATATTTGCAGGTCGTTTGGGATTGCAAATAACCATATCGGTCAATGTTTTGATATAGGTCACCTATAGAGGTCTCTTCAAAATACGGGTTTTGGGCCATAGATACCAAATTTTTAAAGCAATTCTGCTGAAACTTTGCAGTTTGTATTCTATTTAAAAAAGAATTCATCACGAAAAAATGTTCCAAGCCGGTTCATATTTTGTTATAGACACCCTATACAGGTCGCTCCAAAATTGGATCACGAATCTTTGCAGTTTTTATTTAATTTAGAAAAGAATTCATCACAGTAAAAATTTTTAAAATCATTTCATTTCATCGCTCCCAAAGTCATAAACACCACATTTTCTAAGCAATTTAGCTGAAACTTTGCAGTTTGTAATAAACTTTGCAGTTTCTAAATAATATTTATACAAGTCAGTTTATAGCCCTCAAATATACTAATTAAGCCACATATAAAAACATTTTCGGATGAAGATTTTGGCTTAAGAATTTCAGACCTAAAATTTGGCTAAAAATTGCAGCGTTCGTTTTTAATATTTTGCTTAAGCAAAAAAGGTGGTTCCAAGATTTGCTTCACATCCAAAGATTTTTCCAGTAAAAGAATTTAATGCAATCCATTGTGGAGGGTATATAAGATTCGTCATGACCGAACTTAACGTTTTTACTTGTTTCTATCTCAGACTAATTTCGATGATGGACCAAAGTGTTAGCATTTAGGGAGATATTCATTATTTAATAATGTTGCAAGTTGACGTTGTTTTCCTTTTTGCAGTTTTTATTTAATTTAGAAAAGAATTCATCACAGTAAAAATTTTTAAAATCATTTCATTTCATCGCTCCCAAAGTCATAAACACCACATTTTCTAAGCAATTTAGCTGAAACTTTGCAGTTTGTAATAAACTTTGCAGTTTCTAAATAATATTTATACACGTCAGTTTATAGCCCTCAAATATACTAATTAAGCCACATATAAAAACATTTTCGGATGAAGATTTTGGCTTAAGAATTTCAGACCTAAAATTTGGCTAAAAATTGCAGCGTTCGTTTTTAATATTTTGCTTAAGCAAAAAAGGTGGTTCCAAGATTTGCTTCACATCCAAAGATTTTTCCAGTAAAAGAATTTAATGCAATCCATTGTGGAGGGTATATAAGATTCGTCATGACCGAACTTAACGTTTTTACTTGTTTCTATCTCAGACTAATTTCGATGATGGACCAAAGTGTTAGCATTTAGGGAGATATTCATTATTTAATAATGTTGCAAGTTGACGTTGCTTTCCTTTTTGCAGTTTTTATTTAATTTAGAAAAGAATTCATCACAGTAAAAATTTTTAAAATCATTTCATTTCATCGCTCCCAAAGTCATAAACACCACATTTTCTAAGCAATTTAGCTGAAACTTTGCAGTTTGTAATAAACTTTGCAGTTTCTAAATAATATTTATACAAATCAGTTTATAGCCCTCAAATATACTAATTAAGCTACACATAAAAACATTTTCGGATGAAGATTTTGGCTTAAGAATTTCAGACCTAAAATTTGGCTAAAAATTGCAGCGTTCGTTTTTATACCCTACACCACACTGTGGTACAGGGTATTATAACTTTGTGCATTTGTTTGTAACACCCAAAAGGAGAAGAAATAGACCCATCGTTTATTAAACCGATCGACTTAGAATCACTTTCTGAGTTGATTTAGCTATGTCCGTCTGTCTGTCTGTCCGTCTGTCTGTGCATGTATTCTTGCAATCAAAGTACAGGTCGCAATTATGGTCCGATCTCGAACAAACTTTACACATATCTTTTTTTTTGGCCCAAGGACGATCCCTATTGAATTTGGTTAAAATCGGTTCAGATTTAGATATAGCCCCCATATATATGTTAGCCCCGATTTGACATGTAAGCGCTGTAAAAACTTTATTTTATACCCGATCAGTATGAAATTCTGCAGAAAGAGGTTTCTTATTATATGAATGAACATTGTTAAATTTGGAAGAAATCGGTTCAGATTTAGATATAGCCCCCATATATATGTTAGCCCCGATTTGACATGTAAGCGCTGTAAAAACTTTATTTTATATCCGATCAGTATGAAAGTCGGCAGAAAGAGGTTTCTTATTATATGGATGAACACTATTAAATTTGGAAGAAATCGGTTCAGATTTAGATATAGCCCCCATATATACGTTACCCCGATTTGACATGTAAGCGCTGTAAAAACTTTATTTTATATCCGATCAGTATGGAATTCTGCAGAAAGAGGTTTCTTATTATATGGATGAACACTATTAAATTTGGAAGACATCGGTTCAGATTTAGATATAGCACCCATATATACGTTACCCCCGATTTGACATGTAAGCGCTGTAAAAACTTTATTTTATATCCGATCAGTATGAAATTCGGCAGAAAGAGGTTTCTTATTATATGGATGAACACTATTAAATTTGGAAGAAATCGGTTCAGATTTAGATATAGCCCCCATATATATGTTACCCCCGATTTGACCTGTAAGCGCTGTAAAAACTGTATTTTATATCCGATCACTACGAAGTTCGACAGAAGTAGGTCTTTTTACATGAATAAGTATTCAGGGAAGATCGGTTCAGATTTACATTAAAGCTCCATATATATGTTCCTCCTGATTTGGTATCAAACCGCTATAGAAGTTGTATTTTACTTGCGATCATTAAAATTTTTCAGAAAGATGCTTCTCACTTTAAGAAAGAATATTGCTTAATTTAGCGATTATCGTTTCAGAATTAGATAATACGTGTCTACCCATTTACCAATTATTCCAAATTATTATGGCAATGACCCTTATCGCATTGTTAGGGAGGTGTAGGGTATTATATAGTCGGCCCCGCCCGACTTTCTGCCTTTCCTTACTGGTTAATATTTTGCTTAAGCAAAAAAGGTGGTTCCAAGATTTGCTTCACATCCAAAGATTTTTCCAGTAAAAGAATTTAATGCAATCCATTGTGGAGGGTATATAAGATTCGTCATGACCGAACTTAACGTTTTTACTTGTTTCTATCTCAGACTAATTTCGATGATTGACCAAAGTGTTAGCATTTAGGGAGATATTCATTATTTAATAATGTTGCAAGTTGACGTTGTTTTCCTTTTTAAGATTTTTTAAAAAATGGAATAAAATAATTGTTTGCGATTTACTTTTTTTCGACTCTTACTAACCCCTGTTTCGACGTGAAAGGGAAATTTCCATCATTTGTAACACTTATAATTTCCTTAAATTTAACGCGAATCCCGAACCTATCGGGCTAATTTAGTCTTACAGAAATTTTTTTTTGCAATCGGAGCCAGTGAAAGACTTTTATTTTATACAATTTTTCATTTATTTTTCCAGATCCACGTGTTACTACACATCCAATTCTGAGGAGTCCCTGGTTAATGGTTACAAACATATGCATATATCTGCTAGTGGTATTAAAGTTGGGACCTCGTTTTATGGCAAATCGTAAACCATATAAAGTTGAAGGTCTAATGAAGATCTACAATGTTATACAAATTTTATTAAATGCATTTATTGTGTATGAAGCCTTACTCTTTTCGTATTTGAGGTCCGATTTCAGTATAGTTTGTGAAGGTTATAATCCAGAGGATAGAAGACCGGAAACAATGCGACTAGTGCGACCTGCAGTACTATATTATATATCAAAATATTTGGATTTTACCGATACGGTAGATATTTATTTATTTACTGTATTGTTTAGGATCTTAATATTGTTTTTTACTTATTTTCAGATTTTCTTTTTGTTGCGGAAAAAATTCAATCAAATAACTTTTTTACATGTGTATCATCATTCTATTATGATATTTTGCATACATATTTATGTTTCACAATTTTTTGGTAAGATCTGCTTAAAGCGAAAAATTGCTAATTACATGATAAAGGTCACACTGGACACACCTCTCACACTACAAAGCAAGAACCCGGCGATTTTTGAAAGTTTTCCTCGTGGTGGTACACTGAAAAAAATTTGTCACAAAATTAAAGAATTGCTCCAAAGACGTCATACATTTTAATAATAAGTACATTTTGTACTTAAAATATAGAAAATTTCAATAATATTAAGTATTTTTCTTAATTTTAAGTAAATTTTCTTAATTTTAAGTACAAAATGTACTTATTTTGAAGACTAAGGACGTCTTTGGAGTAATTCTTTAATTTTATGACAAATTTTTTTTCAGTTTAGTTACACATTTTTTACATCAACTAATTTCATACAAAGGCGAGCGATAAAAGTATACAAGGTCGAGAATATCGAGAAAAAAAAATAATTACTTCATAAATTGTCGGCCGAGTGACTTCACCCCAAATGTGAACTACTTTTCTGGCAATATTGTATACAAAACAACGCTTGGTAAAAGTGTCTCCAGTGTGGCCTCGCCCTACAACCAGACAAGATATAATAACATATTTTTTCACTTTTGCAGCTTCTTCGGCAATGTTTACCGGATTAGTCAATGGTATTGTTCACGTACTTATGTACTCCTATTACCTTGTGGCAGCCACCAAGCCAAAGGTGGATCTGCTACCCTGGAAGAGGCGATTAACACAGGTGCAACTGGTTCAATTCGCGGCGATCGGCATCAGTTACTCTTTGCAAATAACCAACAATTTTTGTAACTTGAATTTGTTTTGGTTTTGGATTGGTTTTCTGCAAAATCTCTTTATGATTGCACTGTTTTCGAACTTCTATTACAAAGTGTACATTCGCAAGGAAAAGTTAAAAATTAACTAATTTTTTTTTTTGAATAAAACATTATATCGTCGGTGCGCCGACGAAAACTCCTATGTGTTTTTTTACTAGTTTTCAGGAGAGACAAAAAACGTTGCTATTTCGTAAAATCGCGATATTTTTAATATCTCAGATTTTTGAATTTTTCTTTTAATTATTTACCACCAATATATCATAACAAAAATCGTTTATGTGAAAAGCCCATGACGTGGTAAATGGTTTTCATGAAAATCGACACATAGGATGTTTTGTTGGAGCATTTTAAATATTTGTAAAACAAAAAAATTACACATAGGAGTTTTGATATTTGAATGTTCACAGCGTACCTCAAGCAAACGAAAGTTGGCCTGGATTGTGGCTAAAAACGGCTAATGAGGTTTTGTACAGAATCATCCCCTCTACTCAGATAAGAAGAAATCAAAATCTGATATGCTTCCTTTCGCGAGTTATCGCGACAAAAACAATTTTTAACCAAAAAACCGAACTTAATTACATTGAATCGCGGAAATTTAAAACTATAACATAATTTCCCATAAATATCAACATTTCTAAGACGCTTTGTAATGTCCGCGATATTTGCTATATCATTCTATAGCGAAATTTTTGCAATCCAAAAATTCGACTTACACCTCTAAATTTTTACAAAAATATTATTGCGAATTTATTAAAATTAATATATTTACATTCTATGATTTCTGAGGGATAGATTGGTACTAGCATCTCCGCCATAAACATCCCGCGACGAATACATTTCGAACAAAAAACATTTAAGTTCAGAATTAATTAACTAATTAATGCTATTATTAATAGTAAATAATAGTAAAAGTGGTCAAAGAAAGTTTGGGAGATATTAAGAACGTCTATAAGTCTGTCTTTAACAAAAAAAATATAATAACGTGGTAGGGATTTACAATGTGTCAAATCAAAATATGCCTCCTATAAAAGGAAAGCATACAAAAGTTTTAACACGCTGTAAATCCTAACCAAATTACTATACATTTTGTTTGTTAAATAAAGAGTTGTAGGCCTTTCGCTTATCTCCCAAACATCCCTTGACTACTTTCCCCTAGAACTGTTCATTCGCGAGATAATAGCATTATATAGTAAAATAATTCCGAACTATTTTTTTGTACAAAATTTATTCGTCGAGGGATATTTTTCGCGAAAATGCTGATATTAATCTATTCCTCAGAAATTATAGAATGCAAATATATTAATCTTATTAAATTCGGTATAATATTTTTGGAAAAATTTGGCGGTGTAAGTCGATTTTATGGATTGCACAAAATTCGCAATATAAAAACATGGCAAATATCGCGGACGTTACAAAGCGTCTTACAAATAATCATATATAAAGGAAATTGTGTTACAGTTCAAAATTTCTGCGTTTTTCTTTGCAAATCAAAGCTACATTAAGTTTGTTTTGAGTAAAAGTACTGTTTTCGCGATAACTCGCGAATGGAAGCAGATCCAATTTTGATCTATTCATTGTCGAATAGAGGGGATGATTCTGAACAAAACCTCATTAGCCGTTTTTTGGCGTGAATCTAAGCCAACCTTCTATCCCTTGGGACAGGCTGTGCCTACAACACATAGGAGTTTTTGTCGAAGCATTGCTATAGAGGGATACACATAGGAGTTTTTGGTAACTTCGGAACCGGTCAAGATAGCGCAAAATGCTTTGGTGGGTAGTCGTTTGACCGCTAGGACGTTCTAATTCGACAATAAAAAAAATTCGAAAAATTACACATAGGAGTTTTTGTCGGCGCACCGACGATATGCTTTTTTATATGGTTTTTATTGGCGTTATTAAGAGCTACACCATGAAAATTCTCCTTTTTTCATACGAGTATTTTTTGAATTGAAATATAACTTTGGTTACATAGTCGGGCAGAGCCGACTGTTTGATTGATATGTTTGGAAGAGGATGGCAATTGGCGAGAGAACCAAGAGCCACTGAGACCATACATGATCAATTGTGGTTCCTCGTAGTTCTTCTTTTCCAATCCCTCAGTTTAGTTCAGAATTGCGATCTGCTTCTATGCTGAGTTTTACAATTTTACGTTAATTCACCAAGTACCTGAAAGAAAAAGGAACCTGTAGTCTTGATTCTTCTAAATGATAACATTGACAGAGGAAATGAAACGTATTTTCACAGAGTGCGGATCATGACACCATCGACAGCACAGGGTTATATTAGCTGTCCTTCGAGAACCATAAGATCTCTGCGATAGTGGCTGATTACCGTTGACCTTACTTATATATACCAAATTAGAAGAGTCTTTAAAGCGGTATGTATATCTGCCTCAACGAAATGAATTCGGCCGTTTTTATAATTGCATATATTTCCACCTGAAAGCATAGGGTTATATTAGCTGTCCTTCGAGAACCATAAGCTCTCTTCGATAGTGGCTGATTACCTTTGACCTTACTTATATATTTCAACTTAGCAGAGTCCTTAAAAATTTCATATACATATTTCCACCTGAAAGATACTGCATTCGTTACGTAGGCGAAGAGAAATCTACAAATCAAGCTCACGGCATAAGATACTACAGCCAGAACCCTCAACAATTTTGGAGCCATCCGTGAACCCATTAATGTCGTGGAACCTTACGTTGCCTTAAGACTTTGTTTACTACTAGGATTCATAAAAGTGGTGAAATAACACATCCTTGAGGGGTTCCCGATAGCCACCCTCCTCATCGCGGATGTATTTTAGAAGCAGGCCATTATATTCCTAAAATTCTGCATAGTCATAATCCAGTTGACAACAGATACATCTGTACATGTTGCGCTTAATAGATAACAGAGTGACTGCTTGTACGATACCCTAAATCATCCTATTAGAGTAAAATAAGTACGATAATGATCTGTTCAATAAGTTGTACTCGTATTCGATAATTCTTACATTCAATCGCAAAGATCTGTTAAACTTCCTAGAATGACCGAACCCAGTACAACCAGACGCCGTTTACTCAAGGCGAAACTGTATCAAATCAGATGCTCAATAATCTCTACTTCTTAAACATATCCATAGCTTCTGCAAAAGTCATTGAAATCAATACCCAATCATCAGGTAGTGTACCGTCAGAACTGACACTGTGCCTCTGTGCCGATTTCTGTCCATATTTCATTTGATCATCTTGTCCAAGCCAAAGCTTGAATGTGGAGAGAATTTGTAATTTCGTCTCTTTCCTTGGAAGCTCATCATTGCCACTATATCGGCTTGAAAGACACTGCAGATGTTTGGTAGTCCGTGACGGAATTCCGTACTGGGTACCCCAAGGGGGATCTACGAATCCTTTAGTTCCCATCTTTTCCAAGGATGGGGACTGGACAGTGATCCGAGATAGGTCAACGGTCCTTGATTTTCTGGAATCTAACTGGCAGTTTCTTCGGCTACGCAGTCTGACCAGAGTACTTAATCTGATACCACGGGAGTGAGGAACGCCCCTGGAACATAGGTTTTGGCCTGACTATTGGTGTGGTCCCATTCGGTACCATGACACATAGAATAGTTAGATGTTTTAGATGGGATCCGCTCCTAACCAAAGAGGAGGACGTTGGTCGACGCATGTATTCATACCGGTGTTTAGATCACGGTGGGGTTAAGGCTAGCGACAGGAATTCGCTAAATCCAGAATATTTAACTGTGTACTCCAAGGCCAACCTTATCATCAAGCTTCGAACCATTTGCCTAAAAGTGGAGATGTTTTCTGTTTCCTAGTATTCTGTCAACCCCTTTCTTTCTGCAGGTATCTTAGTAGTTGATTTCTAGACGAAGGTGTTTAAGCTAGGTTATTACCATAGATCTAAACTGTGATATCCTCATTCGGACGTAGTTCTTATACCAACACATTGATAGACAGTGCAATATAAAGGGTGGTTAAATGTTAAACGATGTTGATTTTGAATAAAACACAAATTATTTAGGAAATTATTGTTATTTCTTTTTATTATGATAATATTGGTATGGTTCAATTATGTATGGAACAAAATATCGGCCAAATGGCCGCCACGACCTCGGCGGCACACCTCCATCCCATGGTCCAAATTTTGGGAAGATGTTGTTCTAAACAAATCTTTGTTTATATCCCAATATATTTTTATTTGGGACCATTATTTCCGAAATAAATATGTATTTGCATTTAAGTATTCAGAAAATACCTAAGTTACCTAAAATTGTTTTTAGGGAGATTGCATTTTTAACACAATATCTATAAAATAATGTACATATACTAATCATCAACTAGATGCGAAATCAACTATTGACCTGTACTGTTTTGTGAATAACGTCTGATTGAGCTGACGGATAAACACCAAATTTTGATTGAATATAATTTGGAATATTTAGAAATAGAATGGAGGTACCAAAAAGCTTTCTATAAACCGCTGGAACAAAAGACCGCACTGGCCGCGCACTGTACCTTGACAGGCCATAGTCCCAATTTTGACGATGTGAAGATATTGACAGAAGAGAGCAATTATCATCGCAGATATACTCTCGAAATGCTACATATAATGGACTCTCCAAATGACAAACGACTTAATTACAAGAGAGACACAGAGAATTGCGCCAAAATCTATCGCTACACAGTAAACAAATACAGACGTTCAAAAACAAACTTCACTTGACAAAAGCACCATAAGCTAAACGGACTGTTTGCTAAGAATTTTCCATTAAAGTAAATATTTTTGTTATATATGTTAGTATACTCGTTTTTAATTGTTTTAATATAAATGTATTTTGTATTTTTTGTTAATTTTGTTAGTCTCCCTGAAGATGATTGAAAAATTCAATCGAAATATTGGAAAATTAAATAAATAAAATAAAAACAACAACACCAGTTTTTTAACTCAAGCCTTAAGCCAAACGATACAAACAAACAATTACCATTTCTTTAGGAAAACAGTGAATTTATTTTGAGGGGCACATATTGTGTGTATTATAGTATCCACACGGGGCAAAATCGCCTTTTTTGATATGTTTGAATGGAAAGAAAATATTTTTAAATATTATATATTTCTGAACAAATAAATTTTATTTGAAAATCAATAAAATATATTTGGAACGCATATATTAATATATTACAACAAAATATATTTGCAAACTAAATTTCCCAAATAAAGTATGTGTTTAAGTACAAATAAAATTATTGTTTAGGAATTTCTTCAAATATATTTTATTTAAAAAAGATTTTCAAATCTTTAGTTGGCTTTTTCGAATTTCATTTTTAACTTTTTCTTGGTTCCCAATTGTACCTCCCAGTTTTGATACCATATGCAGCATTGACTTCTGTTTCAAATCAATTATTTAAATTTCTGAGCATTCCAAGCCATCATTAGTTGTCAATCCACCAAAAAATTTATTTTGATCCAAGATTATAGGATTTTAATTATTATTTTTACGAACATTAAACATTTTCTAAAAAATTACTTTCAATTACTGAACAATATAACACAATTTATGTATTTTCTGAATACTTAAATGTCAATTTTTTATTTGTTTCGGAAATAATAGTCCCAAATAATAACAAATTGGGAGTAAACAAAGATTTGTTTATAACACCATCTTCCCAAACATATAACCTTTGTGTCTACCAAATATTATATGTTTAGAGTGTTCCCTGAACATATATATGTATGTTTCAAGCCGAATATGTTTGGGACAATATACTACAGAAGCGATTTTTTTTCAGCGTGCAGTATATGTAACTTAAGTTAGCCATGTTATATACCGTTGAAAAGGTAAATATATCTAGTTTTCGGGTTTGAGTTTCAATTTAAGATTAAAAAAACACGTTAGCCACTTACGCAGTAATACCAAATACATTGCAAAAAAAAAACGTGATTTCAAGGCACCAAACCTTTTTTCGATATATTTGCACGTCCCATCCTTTTAGGCTGTCAACGCAAATGGCATAAGCTTTCGCTTGAGCAAAAAATTAAAAACAAAAATATAGTTTTTGACAAAAATGCAAACACAATTTTTAAAAATATTAAAGAAAAAGCTATCGACCACACTTGGGGCAAAATGTCAACACCCTCCAACTCGGACAGTCTTTAACCGATCTGGTTTAAAATTTGTGTCATAGCTTCTATCTAATAGGACTAAAGTTGGTGCAAGTTTTATCCCAATCAAAAGACATTGCTTTCAAAAATGCACTCACTTGATATGAAATCCCCCAAATTTATAATGGAGCTATATCTAAATTTGGACGATTTTCTTAAAATTTGACATCAACTGTTTTTGGGTCAAGAAACTGTTCTCTTACTTTTTGTAAAGCTGCAAGCTGAACCCAGAAGACTTTATCGGACCCTGCCTGTGCGAATCCATTGGTATGGTATTCATTGACTTTTCATAAAAAAATGCAAAAATGTTTGAGGAAACAAATAGCGCGAAACTTATGAGAGTTGCAAATACAGGGTGTTTTTTAGACGTGTGGGTTTCAAGAAGATATAAAATGCATATAATTTAATGTTATGGCCAAGAATTTAGCTTTTATTATAAAGATAAGGGTTTGTCATTATGTTTACGGGCAAGTGGCCGTCGCGGCTGGGTCGAATAAATTCCAGCGGAGAGGCCCAAATTTGCAGCTTTTGTGGCCACTTTTGCAGCTTTTGGGCTGTATGTCAGCAATAACGCACCGAATATTCTCTTCCAAGGAGACAATCGTATCGGGCTTATTTGCGTAGACAAGCGACTTAACCCCACAAAAAATAGTCCAGCGGTGTTTAAAAGCACGATCTTGGAGGCCGCGCCACAGGCCCACGACGCGAGATAATGCGCTGAAGTCTACATAACTTTTGAACGGAATCTCAGATTTGAATGATATAAGTAACATTTGAAAGAATTTAACATCCTCTCTACGAATTACAAATTAGGTAATCAATTTTTGTTACTACAGACATCAAAAGGACAAATATGTCCTTATTTCTTGATTATCCTGAAAATCATATCATAATTTTTTCGATTCACTTTTAAAAATTACCCACATAGTTTCCCACAAAATGTAAAAATTTCAGCGTGGGTCCTCCATGGGTTTAAAAAATTTGAATTAGTTAGTGTCCGTCCGTCCATCTGTTAGTTCGACTGAATGTTACTAACGATAACTCTGAAAAGGAGTGACCGAATGTTTTATTAAAACCCAGTTTATGTATGATGGGCAACCATTATGGGCTTACTCCTAGTGGACCTTGTGAGACTACAAAATATTACTCGTGGACATTATGAGACTACTAGATACATACTACTCGTTAATCTAATGAGACTATAAAATATTACTTGTGGAACTTATGAGACTACCAAATAACTACTACTCTTGGAACCTATGAGACTACCAAATAACTAATACTCTTGGAACTTTTGAGACTACCAAATATTACTCATTAATCTTGTGAGGCTATGAAATTAACTTATGAGACTACCAAAAGAGACTAACAAAAAAGTTTTATTGAAGAGCTGTGCATAACATTTTCTGGTGTAATAAGGTGTCCTAAACATACTCGTATTTAAAAAAAATTATTTTAAATTCCCATTTTCGTTGAAGGTGCCTTTAGTATTTGCACCATATTTACTCGTGGACCTTATCACATTACCTAATATTACTCGTGGGTCTTGTGAGACTACAAAATATTAAACGTGGTCATTTCGAGGCTACCAAATATTAATCGTTGACCATATGAGAATAACAAATAACTATTACTCGTGGACATTATGAGACTACCAAATATTACTCGTGAATCTTGCGAGGCTACACGCAAAGAAAAAATTCGTTACTCCCAAACTAAAAATTAGACAAACGAATTTCGTTTGTGGTGTATGTGTGTCGCAAATGATTTATGTTTAACCGAAAACCCAAAGAAACGTTTATAGCAAACGGTTAGTGTACTTATCGTAAATGATTTATATTTATTACAAACCCTGTGAAACGTTTAGTGCTTATCACAAAAGAATAATTTGATTGAATTATGATATTTAATATGTTTTATAAAATTATGTTTATAATCAAAAATGTCACAATTTTTAGTAAAATGTCCCCGGGAGCTCCCCGACAAACACCTCTGCTATTATTTGTCTGATATCTTCTAATTGAGTTGTAGATGAACTGTAAAAGAGAAAGCAGAACATATTAAAAATATAGTAGTCAGCAGTTTCCAGAAGTATCCAGTTGTATTGTGCCTGAATAAATTTATTTCACAATTACTATTAACAGCTTCAGTACCTAAACGTGAGATGATTGATTGTTAATGATTTGAATTTGCTTATTCACAATTTAAGGCGTGTGGAAAAATAACCAGTTAGTCGTTAACAAAAGCAATAGATGGTCTCAGTTTCTGTTAAAATCTATTGTTTTTGTTATTCCGGCTTTCCACAAAGTATTCAATATTTTCATGCAGTGCTCGATCCATTTTTTACTATTAACTATCTGGTTATTTTCCCACATGTCTTCACTTCATTTACCATTTACCTATAACATTAAATTGGAGTCCGCAGTATATTTGCGAGATATTGCACCTCCGATAATTTAGATTCTTTGATTTAATTAATTCTTTTAATAAAATCATTTTATGTTAACTGATAAAAATATTTTTAATCTTTCGGACACCACAAGCGCCAGTACAAAACTAAAGGCCCACCAGCATACGACTCTATGCATGCTGAGTACGATTGCAAATGTTATGAAATTGTATAACAGTGCGGAGGGAGGGATGTAGATAACTAAATATCCACCACCGTCTGTTAATAAAGCAACGCGGACAAACATGTATGCAACGTTGCAACGTTTCTTTTTGTGTTTTGTACACACACATTTCCATCTTTTTGCAGAAACATTGCAACGTCGCTTTTTGTGTTTTATACACAGACATCTGCATCTTTTAAGTTGTGTACACATACCTCTACACATATTATTCCGTTATATAAGTAATAAAAAAGTTATAAAACCACACTCTCGCAAAATGAAAACAAATTTAGCTCTTTGCTCTCTCAACACTCTTTAATATATTCAATCATGTTTAAATACAATATGGTTCCGTAAACGTTTTTCGTTTACCATAAAATAAATGACGAAAATTTTGGAATTAAAGAATGTTCGTTTACAGTAAGAGAAACTACGTTTACGATAAACTTTTGCATTCACCGCAAAAATTTCAACCGTTACAGAAAAAGTAGAGCGTTTGAGACAAAGAAAAATGTTTGCCATAAACGACGCCCAAACGTTTTTTTTCTTTGCGTGTATGATATTATATTGTGAGATTACCACGTACACTATGCAACACATTTTTTTATGTATATATAGCTGTGCATAACTCTTTCTTGTGTAAAAAGTTCTCCTAGCACAAAAAAATATTAAAATAGTTTTTTGTACATTGTTTTTAATCATTTCCCTAAAATTCCCATTTTCTTGGAAGGTGCCTCTAGTATTTGGACCATTTTTTAAGTGTAAGCTAGATAAAGACGGGATAAACTTTAAATTAAAGGTACGAAAACAAAACAACCAAATTTGTGAAAAATTTGTTGTTCCAATTTGTGAAAGCTGGTATTCTAACGTAAATACAATATCTTTTTGAAGAAAATATTTGGATAAATATCGAAATTATAGCTCTTTTCCAACAAAAAACTTTTTTTAAAGAAAAAATCAAATCTTTTCTTTTTGTTTTAGCGACAGTTCGTCGGCTTAATGCTCTTTTGTTCCATATGTCATTTTGTGTAATCGGAGAAAAAACGCAATTTATTGTTTGAGTAAAACTGGGTCTAAAGAGTTACACACTTTTTATACCCTACACCACACTGTGGTACAGGGTATTATAACTTTGTGCATTTGTTTGTAACACCCAAAAGGAGAAGAAATAGACCCATCGTTTATTAAACCGATCGACTTAGAATCACTTTCTGAGTTGATTTAGCTATGTCCGTCTGTCTGTCTGTCCGTCTGTCTGTGCATGTATTCTTGTAATCAAAGTACAGGTCGCAATTATGGTCCGATCTCGAACAAACTTTACACATATCTTTTTTTTGGCCCAAGGACGATCCCTATTGAATTTGGTCAAAATCGGTTCAGATTTAGATATAGCCCCCATATATATGTTAGTCCCGATTTGACATGTAAGCGCTGTAAAAACTTTATTTTATACCCGATCAGTATGAAATTCTGCGGAAAGAGGTTTCTTATTATATGAATGAACATTGTTAAATTTGGAAGAAATCGGTTCAGATTTAGATATAGCCCCCATATATATGTTACCCCGATTTGACATGTAAGCGCTGTAAAAACTTTATTTTATATCCGATCAGTATGAAAGTCGGCAGAAAGAGGTTTCTTATTATATGGATGAACACTATTAAATTTGGAAGAAATCGGTTCAGATTTAGATATAGCCCTCATATATACGTTACCCCCGATTTGACATGTAAGCGCTGTAAAAACTTTATTTTATATCCGATCAGTATGAAATTCGGCAGAAATAGGTTTCTTATTATATGGATGAACACTATTAAATTTGGAAGAAATCGGTTCAGATTTAGATATAGCCCCATATATATCTTACCCCCGATTTGACCTGTAAGCGCTGTAAAAACTGTATTTTATATCCGATCAGTGCGAAATTCGGCAGAAAGAGGTTTCTTATTACATGAAGGAATACTGCCAAATTTGGAGAAAATCGGTTCAGATTTAGATATAGCTCACATATATATGTTACCCCCGATTTGACATGTAAGCGCTGTAGAGACTGTATTTTATATCCGATCAGTACGAAGTTCGACAGAAGGAGGTCTTTTTACATGAATAAGTATTCAGGGAAGATCGGTTCAGATTTACATTAAAGCTCAATATATATGTTCCTCCTGATTTGGTATCAAACCGCTATAGAAGTTGTATTTTACTTGCGATCATTAAAATTTTCCAGAAAGATGCTTCTCACTTTAAGAAAGAATATTGCTTAATTTAGCGATTATCGTTTCAGAATTAGATAATACGTGTCTACCCATATACCAATTATTCCAAATTATTATGGCAATGACCCTTATCGCATTGTTAGGGAGGTGTAGGGTATTATATAGTCGGCCCCGCCCGACTTTCTACCTTTCCTTACTGGTTATTTAATAGGGTTCCCAACAGTGTTTGTATAATTCTCAAGCATTTCTATGCCATTACATTAAAAACAATAAGCAAGTTATAACAATTTTTGTACATGGCATTTTGGTCCATATCCACTTTTATTTTAATATTTTTTCTCATTTGTATTACATGGACCACAAAGAGGGTCGGTGTGGAAGGAGAGTAATTTATATATTGTGATGGAGAAAATGTAAAATAATGAGTAAAAAATATATGACGATATAAAAATTAAAACATAGAACAAACATATCAAAATCATTTCCCGTAAATCAGAGTTAAATCGATTTATCCTACCAATATCTCGAAAACTAGACGAGATGGGAAATATTGGAGATTCTGAAAGAGCTTGCTTGAAACCCATATTATCAACCCTAACTCATAACACACAAAAATGGCATGTGAACCAGAATATCATTAAACCGACGAGTTACTAAACTTCGGTTTCTACGTGAAAGTGATGTTTTCAAATATACTAAAGGTAACCTCCAACAAAATTGTAACTTTAGAAAAAAATCCAAAGACCTCTTCTGAGGCGGCAGCATTACCTGGCACTTCGGTTTCGTATGGCTAGCATACCCGTCCTTTAAAGAGGACGTTTTATGATCGGAGCATGGCTCTCAGGTTCCTTGAGAGACTTGAGAAAGACGATCAGCAGCAGATGCCATAAAAGACCTCCTGATGCAAGGGAGGGCTGATCTGGTCCTAATCCAGGAAGCATGGTTGAATGGAGATGTGGGCTTACGGTTTAAGCTGCTTCAAGGTACAGGTAATGGAATACGTTGAGCCTGTATACTTGCCAAGAACGTCCTTAATATATGTATACCTTCTTCCTTCTTCTAGTAGTGAAGATATATATAGTATCAACCAGCCTCGAGTTAGACAACTCTCATGTTTATATGGCACATAACAATTGTGCCTTGTGCACTGGTAGGAGCGGCAAACAAGAGGAACAAGGACTCAATTGTGTGTAGTGATGTCAATGCAAACCATCATATGTGTGGAGGTACTGACATCAACGACAGACGGCATGAACCTACATTCATTACTAGAAACAGACAGGAGGTGCTCGATGTCACCCTTGTCTCCGAGAACTTAAGGGGAAGGATTTCTGATTGGAAAGTTTTGTATACTCATAGCTTTTCCGACCATAGATGTATTAACTTCTACAAGAATCCGAAGCCTCCTGAGCCCCACAGGACTGGGACACATACAAGGAAGAACTAAAACGGTACAAAAAAGAGTTGAGTTGCAAAATTACGCACTCAAATCGTGAATAACATCGGTTCTATCAGAGCGAGAATCACAATATTGGCACTGTTTTAAGCAGAATAGAGAGTTTTATCTGTACATATTAAAAAATGCCGCGATTCAGACCAATTTGTCCGATATTTGCAAGAACAACATGCATTTTAGATGTTTTAGAGCAATATCACGCTCTAGCTCACTGGCGGCTTAATATATAGGCGTAATATTTTGAGGATATACATTAAACAATAGAAGCTTTCATTTGAGATGCAGACAATCGCGATATTTTGTTTTGACCCGCCCTAATATATACATGTTGTATCAATCATGCATACATATCAACAAAATGGAGAAAAACCATTGTTGTTTTCATTCCAAAAGCAGGAAAGCCGTCCCATACTGAAGCTAAGGCTTTCCGACCAATTAGTACATCGTAATTTCTCCTTAAAACTCTGGAGAGATTAATATATACCTTAGGACTAAAATTAATCACAGGCTACTGTCCACTCAACAGCATGCCTACAGCAAAGGCAAGTCCACCGAAACCGCCCTTCATGATGGAGTCACCTTTATTGAAGGATACCTCTCTGTTAAGGAATATACTTATACTATGCTAGCATAGATTAGAGGAGGTCTTCAATAACATATATCAAGCCGCTATAATTACGGTGTTATAAATCCCTCGGGTTGACAGCAGTATACGTTGGTTGAATCATAACCTTCTTTTCAAGAGACGCATTTCAACTAGTTTAGGGTCAAGAAAGTCCATAATACTTTGAGACATTTTATACATTTAAGACATGAATATGACGTATGTGACGTTTACACCTTTCTGACAGTCGTAAGCCTAAAAAATAGGCTGCGGATCATATTACTCGTGGATGGACAGACATGGTTAGACCGAATCTGCTAGTGCTACTGAGTCTATCGGTATAATTTAATATGGATCTTGCTGCAATATTTTAGGGTGTTACCAACATCTGCTGTCAAAAACCTTACTTTTATTTAATTTAACATTCTCCTGACGAAAGAATGTTAAATTAACTTTTCCAATGGAAACATTTTTAAAGACAAATTGCTATAGGCAAATTGTAAAGTAAAATTTTTTTCCATAACAAAGATAAACAATTAAAAAATTGCGTTTATTGTGTGGGTAATGGAAGTTAAGTTCCTTATTTTTTTATTCGAATTTTATTCCTAAATTTAAATGTGTACTTTAGTACGAGATCAGTAAAACTTTTTATAATAAAGTACGTAAGAGTTAAAAATTTAATCTTCGATTTTTTGAAAGAAATATATCAATTATTTCATCGATTTTGACTTCATCTTTGTATATAGACATCAAAGCCAGATAAGATAGCCTTTCTCCTTCCATTCTGTTCCGGATATAAGTTTTTATTCTTCTTAACGTCGAGAAACTTCGCTCAGCAGCTGCCGTTGTCACTATTATTGTGGCCAGCATCTGCAATTGGGTAAAAACGCTTAGGAACATGTCCTCATCACAAACTGAAATAGCATCTAATGCATTTGATAGCATCTAAATCATTCTTCTGAATCCAATAATCAATCCATATACTTATTTCAGTTAAAACAGATTTTGCTGAATTTTTTAAATCGTTTTTTTAAAAAAGAGTGATTTCTTCGAAATATTAATGCATAGATTCTGATTCTAGACTTCAAAAAGCGTAAAAATCTCCAATCTTAGCTTTCAAAGTTTGTTTTTGTAAATTTTACATCGATTAGAAAGTTTTAAAGTTAAAACCTTACTAAATTAGCTATAACTTTTTAAATTATGCATCGATTTTCTTCGGAATGGGCTCGTTTAATTCATGACCGAACAGACTTTACGATAAAATCATAAAAATATAACATGTGTTCATTTTTAGATTGTTTTATGGGAGTTTTATTTTAAAAATATTAAAATTTGATCAAAAAATCAAATTTTTTGCAATATTTTGTAATACTTGTATCTCGTCGAAACCGCTGGACGGATGGAAAATGGTATTATATGAAGTTGAAGGCTACTTAATATTTAATTCTTTAAAACTTTCCTCAACCAAATCGGATAAATGGTTCTCGAGTTATGCCACTGTATGTGGTTCAACCACTAATTGCTTTCCATATCACAGCTTACTTTGAGAATTTAAAGAGACAACCCTTTAGGCTAAGAAAAAAGAGAGGTTGAACCACATATTAGGGCATAACTAGAGAACCATTCTTCCGAATTGGTTCAAGTAAGCTTTACAAACTTCAGAATTAAGTAGCCTTCAACTTCGCACAAAACAATTTTCCATCAGCGGTTTCGACAATATCTTACAAAGAGCAAATTTTAATAATTTTTAAATAAAAGTCCCATAAAAACATCTAGAAACGCATAATTGTCATATTTTTGTGATTTTATCGTAAACTCTGAAAGGTTATGAATAAATTGAGACCATTCCGAAGAAAATCGATGCATAATTTAAAAAGTTTTAGCGAAGAAACCATGCACTTTTCTTATTTTTAGTCGTTATTACTTTTACTGTTACCATTTTTTACGCTTTTGTATTGTTTTTTTAACGGCCATCCAAATATTTTTCGTGTTTTTTTGAGTGATTTTGTAAACAGTTTATGCCTATGTTTAAAACATTTCGGGGGGCCCGCCCCCCCCCCCCCCTCTGGATACGTCCCTGAGAATTTGAATGGTGAAAATTTAAGATTGGATGTACTTAGGACAACGGATCGGGGTAGTCAGCTTTTATTTTTGTAATCGTACTTTTCGGGGCACAGTGGGGCAGAAATTGTAAAATAGAGTACAGTGGTTTAAAAATGTTAGATATGGTCCCATGGTCCTAGGGTAGCTTTTGTAACATAAACTAGAGATCGGAAGTGATTTTTGGAAATTGTAACTTTAAGAGGCACAGTGGGGCAAAACGGGTTAATTAAATTGGAACTTAAACTTGAGATGTGAAGAGCACAGTGGATCAAATACTGTATAGTTTGCAAAAAAGGTACAGTGATTTTTAAATACGGTTCAGTGAGAAAAAAAAGTGTTAAATATGGTACGGTGGGTCAAAAAGTGGGGATAAGTAAGGTAGAGTGGTGACATTTTTAACTATGGTACAGTGGGGCAAAAATATTTAAATATTGTAAAGCGAGACAAAATGGATTAAACATTGTACAGTGGGCAAAAATAGTTAAATATGGTAAAGTGAAACAAAATGGATTAAACATTGTACAGTGAGGCAAAAAGGTTAACTATGGAGCAGTGGGGCAAAAATGTATTTACTATGATGCAGTGGGGCAAAATTTATTAAATGTGGTACAGTGTGAAAAAAATGGTTAAGTGGGTCAAATAGGGGTTACGTATGGTAAAGTGGTGAACATTTTTATACCCTACACCACACTGTGGTACAGGGTATTATAACTTTGTGCATTTTTTTGTAACACCCAAAAGGAGAGGAAATAGACCCATCGTTTATTAAACCGATCGACTTAGAATCACTTTCTGAGTTGATTTAGCTATGTCCGTCTGTCTGTCTGTCCGTCTGTCTGTGCATGTATTCTTGTAATCAAAGTACAGGTCGCAATTATGGTCCGATCTCGAACAAACTTTACACATATCTTTTTTTTGGCCCAAGGACGATCCCTATTGAATTTGGTTAAAATCGTTTCAGATTTAGATATAGCCCCCATATATATGTTAGCCCCGATTTGACATGTAAGCGCTGTAAAAACTTTATTTTATACCCGATCAGTATGAAATTCTGCAGAAAGAGGTTTCTTATTATATGAATGAACATTGTTAAATTTGGAAGAAAGCGGTTCAGATTTAGATATAGCCCACATATATATGTTAGCCCCGATTTGACATGTAAGCGCTGTAAAAACTTTATTTTATATCCGATCAGTATGGAATTCTGCAGAAAGAGGTTTCTTATTATATGGATGAACACTATTAAATTTGGAAGAAATCGGTTCAGATTTAGATATAGCCCCCATATATACGTTACCCCCGATTTGACATGTAAGCGCTGTAAAAAACTTTATTTTATATCCGATCAGTATGAAATTCGGCAGAAAGAGGTTTCTTATTATATGGATGAACACTATTAAATTAGGAAGAAATCGGTTCAGATTTAGATATAGCCCCCATATATATGCTACCCCCGATTTGACCTGTAAGCGCTGTAAAAACTGTATTTTATATCCGATCAGTGCGAAGTTCGACAGAAGGAGGTCTTTTTACATGAATAAATATTCAGGGAAGATCGGTTCAGATTTACATTAAAGCTCCATATATATGTTCCTCCTGATTTGGTATCAAACCGCTATAGAAGTTGTATTTTACTTGCGATCATTAAAATTTTCCAGAAAGATGCTTCTCACTTTAAGAAAGAATATTGCTTAATTTAGCGATTATCGTTTCAGAATTAGATAATACGTGTCTACCCATTTACCAATTATTCCAAATTATTATGGCAATGACCCTTATCGCATTGTTAGGGAGTTGTAGGTTATTATATAGTCGGCCCCGCCCGACTTTCTGCCTTTCCTTACTGGTTTTCACAATATGTTAGAGAGAGTACTGTAATTTTGTACATGGTGGTAGTCTACGTGATTGTTCCAAAAATAGCCGGGATCGGACCAAAGGTCGTGGCCCCGCCCATATAAGCCAAATTTTGAAATTAAGATATCTTGCACAATTTGTTAGCGAGAGTGCTGTAATTTTGTACATATGTATCTGGTGGCAGTCTACATGATTGGTCCAAAAATGTGCGGGATCGCAGCAATGGCCGTGGCACAGCCCATATAAGCCAAATTTAAAAAATGTTATATCTTGCACAATTTGTTAGCGAGAGTGCTGGAATTTTGTGTATACGTATCTGGTGGCAGTCTACGTGACTGGTCTAAAAATGGGCGGAATTGGGTCAATGGGCGTGGCACCGCCCATATAAGCCTAATTTTGAAATTGACTTATCTTGCACATTTTGTTAGCGAGAGTGCTGTAATTTTGTACATATATATCTGGTGGTAGTCTACGTGATTGTTCCCAAAATAGCCGGGATCGGACCAAAGGGCTTGGCCCCGCCCATATAAGCCAAATTTTGAAATTAAGATATCATGGACAATTTCTTATCGAGAGTGCTGTAATTTTGTGCACATGTATCTGCTGATAGTCTACGTGATTGGTCTAAAAATGGGTGGGATCGAACTAAAGGACGTGGCCCTGCCCATATAAGCCAAGTCTTAAAATTAAGATATCTTGCACAATTAGTTAGCGAGGGTGCTGTAATTTTGTGCATATGTATCTGGCGGTAGTCTACGTGATTGGTCCAAAACTGGGAGGAATCGGATCAATGGGCGTGAAATTGAGATACCATCAAAATTTTTTAGCGAGAGTGCTCTTATTTTATGGAGATGTTTTTGGTGGAAGTATTCGTTATTGGTTCAAAAATGGTCGGAATCGGAAATCTATATCTGGGGCAACGAAGTGGACCGGGTCCAGCTATATATACATATATATACATGGATGTGCGTATGTTACGTATGGACTCCAAAACGTCTGGATCGGTTTTGATGACATTTTCAGGGAATGTTCAAATAAGCCTAGAGGGTGACATAGGCTTTATAAGTTCTTGATTGAGGGGGCGTGGGTCCGCCCATACATATAAGCTGTCATAATGTAAACATAGTATCATTGTATTTATTCGTCGATTATTCCTATTATATATTCGATATCGAATAATTGGCATGTGGATTAATCATATTCATCACTAATAGGTGAATATCAATACTAACTCTAAGAAATAAATTACTCTAATAATATTCTTCAACAAGAACGGTTGTTTAGTTACAACAATTTTGGCGACGAGGATTACGAGACGAATCTCACGTTATTCATTTGGAGATATAAATTTTTTACAGTACAAGTGTACGGAAAGTGAATAAAATGGCAGATTCTGGCGTACATTTCTTTAACTTTGATGCTTTTGATCCACAAAAGATTTCTTGGTGTCGTTGGGTGAAACGATTTGAGACGGCTATGAAGCTGTACGATTGTAAAGAGGACAAGAAGCAGTCATTGTTGGTGCATTTCAGCGGTACAGGCGCCTACAACGTCTTATGCGACAGAGGAAGAAACATTCGCGGAAATAATCAAGGTGTTGGAAGAACACTTTGAGCCGAGGCCCAGTGAGTTGGTGGAATGTTTTCGGTTCAACATGCGCAGGCAACAAGAGTCTGAGTCAGCGGGTGACTTTGTGGTGTCATTGAAAAAGTTGGCGGTTGGTTGCGAGTTTGGTGATTATTTGGGTAATGCTCTCATAAATCAATTTGTATTTGGTCTGCAAAGTCGGTTGTTGGAAAAGAAAGATCTGACTTTGGAGGATGCGTTAAGTGTGGCAACAGCGAGTGAATTGGCAGAAAAAGGCGACATGGAGCTACAAAATGGCTGTGAGAAATCGAATGTGAATAAAATAAAGAAGGAGAACGATCTCAAAAGGAATGCAAATAAGGCTGATGCAAACATTACCCATGAAAACAAAAAGTGTTTTAGATGTGGTAATACCTCGCATATGGCAAACGAATGCAAATACAAAAATTTTACATGTAATTTTTGTAACCAAAAGGGGCATTTGAGAAAAGTGTGTTTTAAAGAGAAAAAACAAATACAACAAGTTCATGAAAAAGAAACTACAGTTGAAGAATTGTTGTTGGTGAAAACTAAAGGCGAAGTAAATAAGTTAAGTAACAAAATCATGCACAGTCTGCGGGTAAATGTAGAAATGATAACTTTCGAAATAGACACGGGATCACCGGTATCAATTATTAATTTGTCAGATGCCAAATGTTATTTCCCGACATTGAAAGTGTGTCATCCCGATGTGGAGCTTGTGAGTTATTGCGGTACAACTTTGCAATGTGTTGGATTCATATGTGTCGCAGTGACAGGTAGCGATGAGGATAACAAACTAAAATTGTATATTGTGCGATCGAACCAAAAACCAATTCTAGGAAGAGAATGGTTACAGAAAATTAAATTAAATTGGCAAAATATTTTTGGAGCAGAGGGCTACGGTTTAGTAAACGAAATTTGTTCAAGGAAGACCTTGGACAAGGAAATTGAAAGTGTAGTAGAAAAATGTGTAGAATGCCAAAATACGCGCTCAGATCCTAAGAAGATTACTACTACACACACGTGGATGCGCCCTAAAAAGCCATTTGAGAGAGTTCATGCTGATTATGCTGGACCAATAGTTGGTAAATATCTTTTTGTTTTGGTAGATGCGTACACAAAATGGCCTGAGGTTCATATCTGCCCGAATATGAATACTGATACTACTATCCAGAAGTGTCGCGAAATTTTTGCCCAATTTGGGATTCCAAATATATTTGTTAGCGACCATGGAAGGCAATTTCACTCGAATGAGTTTCAACATTTTTTAAAACTGAATGGAATTGTTCACGAACAAGGTGCACCATACCATCCTGCAACATACGGGCAAGCGGAACATTATGTTCAAACAATCAAATCAAAGTTGATGGCATCCAAGTGTACACCCGATACGATACATGCGGAATTGTCAAAGATACAGATGGCAGACAGACTGGCTCAACAACAGGGAAATCACCAGCAATTTTAATGTTTGGCAGACCAATTCAGTCGCGTTTAGATTTGTTGATTCCTAACGATGTGAATCAGGAGGCAGACGATCAAATACGCGCTGTCCCATCAAAGAAATTGTTTGAGGGAGAGAGAGTTCCAGTGCGAGAATACTTATCAGAGGTGAAGTGGCGATATGGAAATGTAGAGAAAATATGCGGCGAACTTAATTAGGATTAGACGACGGTCGTATTTGGCGAAGACATGTAGATCAAATACGAAAATCAGCGGTAAATGAATGCGTGAATACGAACGATGAATCTTCAAGACCGGTACCAACTATAACAAACAACACATCAGCTGGAAGTTTACCTTTACCATTGATCCAACACACTCGATTGCAACCAACCATTCCGAATGTTCCTGGAAATCAAATACACTCAGACAACCAAGCAGACTCAAATCCAACTGATAAAAATGTTCATATTCCCGACGAAACTCCGAAAACAGGAAATACCACGTCAACTCCTGACGAGCTACGCCGATCAACAAGGCAACGAAAAGTACCTCAACGTTTAGCAGATTCCTACCTTGAATTTGATTAAATTAAGGGGGGAGAAATGTCATAATGTAAACATAGTATCATTGTATTTATTCGTCGATTATTCCTATTATATATTCGATATCGATTACATGCATATGGATTGATCATATTCATCACTAATAGGTGAATATCACCACTAACACTAAGAAATAAATTACTCTAATAATATTCTTCAACAAGAACGGTTTTTTAGTTACAACATAAGCCAATGTTTTTCGATATATCAAGTGGGCGAGGCCCCGCCCACATAAGACCCAGTTTAAAATTGAGATATCTTGCGAGAGTGCTGTAATTTTGTACATATGTATCTGGTGACAGTCTACGTGATTGGTCCAAAGATGGGCGGGATCGGACCAATGGGCGAGGGACCGACCATATAAGCCAAATTTTAAATATGATATTTCTTGTTAGCGAGATTGCTGGAATTTTGTGTATATGTATCTGGTGGCAGTCTACGTCATTGGTCCAAAAATTAGCGGAATCGGGACAGAGGGCGTGGCCCCGCCCACATAAGACAAATTTTAAAATTGAGATATCTTGCACAATTTGTTAGCAAGATATCCCGCCCATATAAGACAACTTTTGAAACTAAGATATCTTGCACAATTTGTTAGATAGAGTTCTGTAATTTTGCGCATATGTAACTGGTGGTAGTATACGTGATTGGTCTAAAAATGAGCGCAAAGGGCGTGGCCCCGCCCATGTAAGCCACATTTTGAAATTTAGATTAGGGATGTAACGAAAGTGACTTTAGCGAAAGCGAATGCGAAAACGAATATTTATATATGCATTTTTGCGAAAGCGAATGCGAATAATAGTTTGACCCTTTAACATTAACAACAAATTTAAGGAACTGAATTGATACTTTTCCAGGATAGTCAAGTATTAATAACGTTTTCCATATTTTTACCTCCTGTTACTACAAGGACAAACATATTTTTTCAACTGTTTTGAAGAGAAGTGGCTGAGGTTTTCATTGGTATTAATATCTTCAAATTGTGTGAAGGGAATAAGGAGTTTCAACACTTTTAGCAAATGGAAGCGAATACTGAAATATATTTTTGCGAAAGCGAATGCGAATAATCCAAAGATGGAATGCGAAAGCGAATGTTAAAATGATGCGAATAATTCGCGTTCGCATATCCGAATGCGAATGTTCGTTACATCCCTGATTAAATATCTTTCACAATTTGTTAGCGTGAGTGCTGTTATTTTATATATATGTATTTGGTGGCAGGATTCGTGATTGGTTCAACAATGGACGGTATCGGAAATCTCAATCTGGGGCAACGAAGTGGACAGGGTCCAGCTAGTATATTATAATTCGAAATTGAAAATAATTCTAAATTTTATGTTAGAAGTGTTTCTAAATTCTCTAAAAGGTGTTGTTTTAACATTTTTTTAAAAGTTGATATAACCGATATATTCTTCAAATCATCAGCCAAATCATTATATTCACTTGGTCCAGCAAAACCAATACGTTGCTTAGTTAAATCAAGTCGGCATCTTGAAACTACCAATTTATTTGCTTGTCTGGTATTTCTACCAGTTCTCATTCGATTTTCTCCAAACGTCATAGTTGTTGCACCTCTTGTTGATTTGAACATGTACATTAGGAGTTGATGTTTGTATGTATAAACCTCTGATTGGTAACACATTTTTAGTTTTATATTTATAAACATTTAGTGTGTGATATCTGATTGGTAGTTTATGTACAATTTTAAGAGCCTTATTTTGAGCAGATTGTATGGATTTTAATGGAGTACCCTGTGTACAAGGGTTTGATAGATCAGTTATTAATTAGGATTAGAATTAATAGTAGAATTAAGTTAAGTAGTGCAGTGATTCATAACCAGAGTGCGATGCTTCTATGTAAAACGTGGGAAAAAGTTAAATAAGGCACAGTATGATAGTGCCTTATTTAACTTTTTAAAGTTAAATGTGTCACAGATAGGGGACATAAAGGCTAAAATACGGCCTAAGGTTGCGAATATATCTCTTGGAATATAAACTATGATTTCTCTAAATGCACTCTAAATGTTGGGGCAAAAACGATTAAATGTTGTACAGTGGTGTCATAATGGTAAATTATGACACATTGGGTTGAATGAATGGAATGAAAATGATTAAATATGCTCCCAATGACAATTGTAAGTCTTGCAACTTAAACGAGGCATTCCCTTTACATTTTTTTAATTAAAACTTTTAAAGACACGGTGGGGCTAACATTGTTTTATATTGTATCAGGGTGTGAATGTAGCTATTGAAACATAAACTAGGGGAAAAGGGTGAAATATTGCTTGAGATGCACAGAAGGGAAATTGGATAACTATTGTACCTTGATGCCAGGAACATAAACAAGATAATTTTTCTCAATATGGAATAGTCATTTGTTTTTAAAAGAAAGAGGTATAACTATTCTACAGTACCCTAAAAAGAAAATAAATAAATTATGGGGCTGCGAAGCGCACCGGGTTAAAGCTACACAGAAAGAAAAATGTCACACTAAATTCAAGTACAAAATTCTTAATTTATGCCGAAATCGTACTTAAAAATTTAAGTACGTTCGTACGTTTTTCTTAAAACAAGTATAAATCGGCTTACATTGAAAAAATCGAGCGCTGAAAGGCTTGCCACAACCCAGCAAAATTTCTCATTACCAAATAATCCGACGAGTAAGCAAAATTCGATAATGGTAAGTACTTATTATTTAGCCACTTTTCTCATTATTTTAACATGGGGATGTCATTGGAGGAAAGTACTTCCCAAAAGCATACAATAAAGTAGCATAATAAGTTCTTATTTGTAGCATAGGCATACCACATAAATATGTGCTTATATTTTCACGATTTTAAGTACTTGAATAATGCATTACCAATAAGTTATAAAATAAGTAATAGATATGTAGAAATGACCATTTAAAGTGATTTTTTGCTATTGTCGCGCATTTTTCTGGAAACAAATCATGCCAGATTCGAATTTCTGAACCCTGTGAAAAATTCTTCAGCGGTCTAACATTATACGATATACGTAAATATTTATGGTATTTTCATTCAAATCTGCACGTATAATTTGAAAACATGTTGAAAAATAAATAAATCTTGTATATATCTTGTATATCTTGTACATATAGCCAAAATTGCATTATATCAGAAATTGCCAAAATGATTTTGATAGCAAAAAATCACTTATTTCTGATATTATTGGTAAGTCATTATTAATAAGCCGAAAGTAATGCTGCAACTAATGAGATCTCATTATTTGGTAATGCAGGGAATAATGACAGGTACTTACCAAGATTTTGCTGGGAAGTATATTATACTTAAAATCCGAAACCATTACTCGGCGTTATTTTTTTATTTAAATTTTTTGAAGTTGTTAATAATTCTTGTTCGTTTCGTTGATGCTATTCCCTATATGTTTGATATTGAAATGAAATAATTACAGCTAAACTATTACTTTTGTTGTCAAGCAATTTTATTTTGACATAATATGTTAACAAAAGCATTCAATGCAATACAGAGGCAAAAATTGTATAATTAATAATGGTACATATACCATTATTAATTATACGAAATTCTGATCAAGAACTGTGTCAATCAAGTGTGATCAGGCTTACATCAAGTATTGGGCAGGCTTAATTCATTCAACATTTTCTTCATTTAAGCCCGTTTCGCACTAAAATCAATCCCATAAAATGCTTAAATCAATCGCTTTATGCTTGAAATAAGAGTATTTCGGCTCAATATCAAGTCTAATCAGGCTTAGTGAGCGCTAAGATTAAGAATTCAAGGCTTAAAAATCCGTACTTGAATCAAGTATTTTGTTCTTGGTTTAAGAAAAACCGTACTTACCGTACTTTTCACACCGCTATGGCTTGATTCAAGTACGGATTACTCAATTTTTTCTTTCTGTGTAGTCTTGTACAATAATAAATTGCTTCAATGTTTGACAAAAACGAATGAGTGCTTTAAAACAGAGGTAATGCTATGTATGCATTTTCAACAGAAAATGTAATTCGAAAAACAAGGAAAAATAATAACTGAAATTCGAAAAATTTAACAAAGTTTTGAAAATGTTTATACACTACATTACACTGTGGATAGGGTATTATGAGTTTGTGCATTTGTTTGTAACACCCAAAAGGAGAAGAGCTATCTCTTTTACCCATTGTTTATTATACTGATCGACTAGGAATCACTTACTGAGTCGAATTAACCATGTCCGCCCGTCCGTCTGAAGAGGTATCGTTGTAATCCAATTGCAGGTCGTATTTACGGTCCAATAGCGATGAAATTTAGCAAGATGTTCTTTTTTGAAATTGGTCAAAATCGGTTCAGATTTACATATAGCTCCCATGCATGTACCTCCGCTTTGACATATACGAGTATATATGAATTGTATAAGCAACATTTTTAAACCGATCTGAATCAAACTTTACACAAAGAAATCTCTTGTTACACTTGCCAAAACCGCCTTTTTGATATATTTGAATCGAAAGAAAATATATTTTGAACACAAATTTTTAAATATTATATATTTTTTAGCAAATCAATTTTATTTGAAAATCAATAAAATATATTTGGAACGCATATATTAATATACATATTACAACAAAATATGTTTGCAAACTAAATTTCTCAAATAAAATATTTGTTTAAATGCAAATAAAATTATTATTCAGGAATTTTTTCGCATATAGGGTCCGCCAAATAACTTTTTTTTTTGTTTTAAAACATCGCGCAAAACATCGAGTGTAGCTTCGGCTGTGTGGCACGTAGCGCCGTCCTGTTGAAATCAAATGTTGCCAATATCCTCCTCTTCAATTTTTGTGAACATAAATTCACCATGGCCCGATAACGGTCGCCATTGACTGTAACGGCCACTCCTTTTCAGTTTAAATTTTTCCTTGGTTTCGAATTTTACCTCCCAGTTATGATACCATATGCAGCCTTAACTTCTGTTTTAAATCAATCACTTAAAATTTCTTAGTATTCGAAGCCATCATTAGTTGTCTTTGTGTATATTGATCCAAGATTATACGATTTCAATTATTATTATTTTTTCGAACATTACAAATTTCTAAAAATTTAACTTTGAATTACTGAAAAATTTAACACAATTTTTGTATTTTATGAATGCTTAAATGCAAATAAATATTTGTTTCACAAATAGCAGTCACATTGGGATGTAAACAAATATCTGTTTAGAACTACATCTTCCCAAATATACAATTTTCGTGTATACCTTAAACACATAAATGTTTAGGGTACAAAATTTATATATTTGGGAAAATGTTATTCTAAACAAATCTTTGTTTGCATCCCAAAATGTTTTTATTTGGGACTATTATTTCCGAAAGAAATATTTATTTGCACTTAAGAATTCAGAAAATACGTTAGTTGTGTCAAATTTTTTACTAATTCAAACTTATTTTTTTTTTGTAATTTTTAATGTTCGTAAAAATACAAATAAAAACCAATAAGGAAAGGCTAAAGTCGGGCGGTGCCGACTATATAATACCCTACACCACTCTCGTAATATTGAATAACTCTGATATATAAATTTTGTAATTCATGTATAAATTGTTTACATAAATTTACTTTTGGGACATTTTATACCTAAATAATACCCTGTACCACAGTGTGGTGTAGGGTATTAAAACGATTGGATCTAAAGAGCCAAATCGGATGAAACATATATATGGGAGCTATAGCTAAATCTTTACCGATTTTCTTCAAATTCGGCACTGTTGGTTCATGAATCAAGAAACTTTACCATTCTAAATGTCAAAACGATTGGATGTAAAATATAGCTTCTATAGAACTAAAGGGTCAAATCGGACGAAACATATATATGGAAGCTATAGCTAAATCTTAACCGATTTTCTTCAAATTCTGTAATGTTGGTTCATGGGTCAAGAAACTCTACCATTCTAAATTTCAAAATGATTAGATGTAAAATACAGCTTCTTCAGGACTAAAGAGCAAAATCGGACGAAACATATATATGGGAGCTGTAGCTAAATCTTAACCGATTTTCTTCAAATTCGGCAATGTTGGTTCATGGATCAAGAAACTCTACCATTCTAAATTTCAAAACGATTGGATGTAAAATACAGCTTTTATAGGACTAAATGGCCAAATCGGACGAAACATATATATGGGAGCTATAGCTAAATCCGAACCGATTTTCTTCAAATTCGGTAGTGTTGGTTCATGGATCAAGAAACTCTACTCAAAACTCAAAATGATTAGATGTAAAATACAGCTTCTTCAGGACTAAAGAGCAAAATCGGACGAAACATATATATGGGAGCTGTAGCTAAATCTTAACCGATTTTCTTCAAATTCGGCAATGTTGGTTCATGGATCAAGAAATTCTACCATTCTAAATTTCAAAACGATTGGATGTAAAATACAGCTTTTATAGGACTAAATGGCCAAATCGGACGAAACATATATATGGGAGCTATAGCTAAATCCGAACCGATTTTCTTCAAATTCGGTAGTGTTGGTTCATGGATCAAGAAACTCTACCGTTCTAAATTTCAAAATGATTGGATGTAAAATACAGCTTCTACAGGACTAAAGAGCAAAATCGGACGAAACATATATATGGGAGCTATAGCTAAATCTTTACCGATTTTCTTAAAATTCGGAAATGTTGGTTCATGGATCAAGAAACTCTACCATTCTAAATTTCAAAACGATCGGATGTAAAATACAGCTTCTATAGGACTAAAGGGCCAAATCGGACGAAACATATATATGGGAGCTATAGCTAAATCTTAACCGATTTTCTTCAAATTCGGCAATGTTGGTTCATGGATCAAGAAACTCTACTATTCTAAATTTCAACACGATTGGATGTAAAATACAGCTTCTATAGGACTAAAGGGCCAAATCGGACGAAAGATATATATGGGAGCTATATCTAAATCTGAACCGATTTCAACCAAATTCAATAGCGATCTTAACAGCCGCGAAATACTCTAAACTGCAAAATTTCAGAACGATCGGAGTGAAATTGCGACCTGTAGTCGACGAACAACTTTACATGGACAGACGGACGCACGGACGGACGGACGGACATCGTTAAATCGACTCAGCTAGTGATTCTGAGTCGATCGGTATACTTTAAGGTGGGTCTAGCTGTGTTATTTTCAGGTGTTACAAACATCTGCCGTCAAACAAACTTATAATACCCTGTACCACACTGTGGTGTAGGGTATAATAAATGAAATCGTATAATCATGGATCAATATAAATTACTTGAAGGGTTGACAAAACATGATGACTTGGAATACTAACTCAGAAATTTTAAATTATTGATTTAAAAAGAAGTTAATGCTACATATGGTATTGTAACCTGAAGGTACAATTCGAAACTAAGGAAAAATTTAAACTGAAATTCTAAAAACATAAAATATATTTGGAGAAATTCCTAAACAATAATTTACTTGAACATACTATGTACTTGAGCACATACTATATTTGAGAAATTTAGTTTGGAAATATATTTTGTTGTAATATATTAATATATGAGTTCCAAATATATTTTATTGATTTTCAAATAAAATTAATTTCCTCAGAAATATATAATATTTACAAATTTGTGTTTTAAATATATTTTCTTTCGATTCAAACATATCAAAAAAGGCGATTTTGCCCCGTGTAGACTTAGAGATAATACAAAATTTTAGGAAATTCGGTTTAGATTTAGTCGGTTTAGTATTTTATATCCGATCAGTACGAAATTCGGCAGAGAGAGTTTTCTTATTACATGCACGCAGAAAAAAAATCGCTTCTGTAGTATATTGTCCAAAACATATTCGGCTTGAAATATACATATGTTGCACGCAGAAAAAAAATCGCTTCTGTTGTATATTGTCCAAAACATATTCGGCTTGAAATATACATATGTTTAGGGTACACTCCAAATATGTAATATTTGACACACACAAATACTATATGTTTGGTATTTGTTTATAACGCCCGAAAAGGGAAGAAATAGCGTCATATCGTCATAGAATCAGTTTTTGAGTCGATTTAGCCATGTCCGTCTGTATGTCCGTCTGTCCATGTATTCTTGTAATCAAAGTGCAGGTCGTATTTATGGTCCGATTGTGATGAAATTTAGCACAGTGCTCTTTTTTGGCCCAAGGACGACATAGGGCCTCAACAAACACGTTCCAACGTGATTTATCTTGGGCAAGCAATTTTATTTCGCCCCAGCTTCTGTTCATGGTTGCAACTTCTATATCGATTTGTCGCCGCCATGTATGTGCGGGTCTCCGTCGTCTACGGTTGCCTTGCGGATTCCAGTCGATGGCATTTCGGGTTATGTCGTTTACTGGTCTTCGTAGAATATGGCCGATCCAGTTCCACTTGCGTATCTTTATTTCTCTGACAATCGGAAGTTGGCTTGTTTCCGCCCATAGTCTGTTGTTAGTGATTATACATGGCCAGAAGATACGCATTATTCTTCGGAGGCACTGATTAGCAAACACCTGCAATTTGTGTATAGCTCGTGGGGCAGCGTTCCAGGTTTCGCAGCCATATAATAGGACTGATTCTACGTTTGTGTCGAAAATCTTTAATTTCACTCGGCGGGATAGGGCTGGGGAGTTCCAAACGGATTTCAGTCGGCCGAAGATTTGTCTTGCCTTTAACATACGGCTTTCAACATCGTCATTAGAACCACCAGTCTTTGTTATGATGCTACCTAAGTAGCAGAAGGAATGCACGTCTTCTAGCTCGTTGTTGTTGATTTTAAATTTTTCTTCTCTTGCTTCATTTATGCGCAGGGTTTTTGTTTTGTTGATATTTATCTTCAGCCCAGCTTCATTCGTGATCTCTGCTAAATGCTTAAGTTTGGCAGCCATATCATCAAAGTTATGTGCCATTATGCAGATATCGTCTGCGTAGTCAAGGTCACTTAAGTTACCATCCAGACCCCACCTTATACCTCTGCCATTCGCCATTACTTTAGCGATGATGGTATCGAGGACAATGTTAAACAGAAGTGGCGATAAAACACAACCTTGTCGCACTCCAACTTCAACTGAAATCTGTTTGCTGAGTTTTCTTTCATGCAAGATCCGGCAGGTTGCCTGATGATATAGATTTTGAATCAGGGAGATAAGTTCAGATGGGACACCTTTGCATATTAAAGCACTCCATATGACGTTGTGATCCAGTGTGTCAAATGCTTTCTCCAACAAAGCAGAGATATAGTGGCGATCGCCATTCGACTGACTGCTCTGTTATGAACCGTAGGCTGTTGACATGGTCAATACAGGACTTATGAGGTCTAAAGCCTGCCTGCTCGTTTCTCAGTGTTGGTGTAACTGCGTCCGAGATACGCTTTGCTAAGATGTGAGCTATTATTTTATTAACCATGCTAAGGAGTGTTATTCCACGCCAGTTGTCTCGATCCTTGAGGTCGCCTTTTTTGGGTAATTTAAAAATCACGCCTTCTTTAAGCTCTTCGGGTAGTGACTTAGTGGTCCAAAAATTTTGTATAAGCGGTAAGATGATCTCTGCACTGATAGTTGGATCGGCCTTCAACAGTTCAGGTGGTATACCATCTAAGCCTGGAGCTTTGTTGATCTTGAGTGCTCCTATGGCAGTAACAACCTCAGACACAGCTGGACAGGAAGTTGCAATGTTGGTATTTACATCTGCAATTGCACGTTAATTGGGCGCTGACAGCTCTTGTTGAAAGCATTTTAGTGTAGAACTCTTCCCAGAGGACCACTTGTTCCTTCACCGATGTAATAAGGTCACCATTATCATTTCTTAGTGGTTTCAGCGAACCAGTGTAATTATGAGACAGTTTTTTAACAGATTTATAGAGGTCGCTCGTCCTGTGTGTATCAGCTGCAGTTTGGGCTTCTACTGCAATTTCATTAGCCCAATTGCGCTTGTCTTGCCTTGCACTTTTCTTCACCAATCGATCTAAGGCATTGTGCTGTTGCTTGAGTTCATTTTTAGCTGCACGTGTCCTGGCCATTTTCATAGCAGATTTCACTGTCTTTCGTGAGTCGATTAGGCTCCACGTTTCGTCTGATATCCACTCTTTGCGGGTGCGCTCAGTATAACCAATTATATTAACTGCGGGTTCCAAGAGGATTTTTTATCGTGCTCCATTGGTCGCGTTGAGCTTCATCTAAGGTGTCTAATGAAGATTTTACTGCTTCAGTGTAACGCGTACCCACTGCACTATTCTTCATCCTGCGTTCGTCAATCCGTCGTTGAGTTTGGAGTTTGTTTTCTTTGATTGCAGCGAGCTTAATACGCATAGTTGCCACGAGAAGATGGTGATCGCTTGCTATATCCGCTCCCCTACGGTTACGAACATCCAACAAAGAGCCACGCCATTTTTCGAAATCGTAATGTGGTCAATCTGATTTTCAGTAACGAGATCTGGAGATTCCCAAGTTACTTTATGGATTCGTTTGTGGGGGAACAGCGAACCTCCAACAACCAAATTGTTCGAAGCACACATTTCTAGAAAAATTTCCCCCTTTTCGGGTTTTCGTCCCAGTGAATGGGTGCCCATTATTCCCTCAACATTAGTGTTATCTGGACCAATTTGAACATTGAAATCTCCCATGACCACTAAAATGTCGCCTCGATTAGTTTTTGTTATTGCTTTGTCTAGGATTTTGTAAAATTCATCTTTCGTGCCGCGATCAGCTGCATCTGTGGGCGCGTAGCATTGGATGCATATGAGATTCCTAGCACGAATGCGAAGTCTGATAGATATTACCCTATCCGAATACGGTTTCCAACTTATTAGGGCTTCTCGTGCACGTTGGTTCAAAAGGAATCCGACACCACTTGATCTTGGTAAATCGGTAGGCTTGCCAGAGTATAGGATTGTGTATACATAAGGCGCGGCGACTTCACCGGCATCAGGCCATCTGATTTCGCAGAGTCCGAGGAATAGTAGGTTGTAAGATTTAAATTCTATACATAGTTGCGCCAACCTTGACGCTTCTAGTAACGTCCTCACATTCCAGGTTCCAAATCGTGTCCTTGTTTTCATGCCAAAAGTCGTTACCGGTAAATCGGGTTGGTTTTTGTTATTGTTTGTAGAGGTTTCGGTAATCATTGTTTTTAAGATGGCCAGCTGATTAGGCTAACGCATCCGATCCTGGAGCTGGGACTGCCAGCTTGCCGCCAGGCCAACATAGAAAGGTTATACCGCCTTGGGTCGGTCGACAGAGCCTCGTTGGCTTCAACAGGAGACACCAAGTCCATTGGACAGTGGGTGAGGTTGTCATTTGGAAAG
This sequence comes from Eudasyphora cyanicolor, assembly GCA_963930755.1. NCBI lineage: Eukaryota > Metazoa > Arthropoda > Insecta > Diptera > Muscidae > Eudasyphora > Eudasyphora cyanicolor. Next base: position 61,314,006 of record OZ005736.1, on the reverse strand, counting down.
GATTGGCTGTGTGTGCAAAAAGATGTTGGATTTGCATTCGCTTCTCTTTCCCTTATCCATTTGCATTCGCTTCTCTTTCCCTTATTTAGATATAGTCCCCATATATATGTTTCAACCGATTTGACATGTTAGCGCTATAGAGACCGTATTTTATATCCGATCTGTACGAAATTCGGCAGAGAGAGTTTTCATGTTACGTGAATGAACACTACTAAATTCGGAGATATATCCGCCATATATATGTTTCACCCGATTTTATATGTAAGCGCTGTAGAAACCGTATTTTATATCCTATCAGTGCGAAATTCGGCAGAAAGAGATTTCTTATTACATGAAGGAATACTGCCAAATTCGGAGAAAATCGGTTCAGATTTAGATATAGCCCCCATATATACGTTACCCCCGATTTGACATGTAAGCGCTGTAAAAACTGTATTTTATATCCGATCAGTACGAAAATCGGCATAAAGAGGTTTCCTATTAATTTCAAATTTGGATGAAATCGGTTCAGATTTAGATATAGCCCCTATATATACTTTACCCCCGATTTGACATGTAAGCGCTGTAAAAACTTTATTTTATATCCGCTCAGAACGAAATTCGACAGAAAGAGGTCTTTTTACATGAATGAGTATTCAGGGAAAATCGGTTCAAATTTATATACAACCTCCATATATATGTTCCTCCTGATATCAAATTGCTATAGAAGTTGTACTTTACTTCCGATATAACATGTAAGCGCTGTAGCAACCGTATTTTATATCCGATCAGTACGAAATTCAACAGAGAGAGTTTTACTACAACATGTACGAACACTGCCCCATTGGGGGAAAATCGGTTCAGGTTTAAATATAGCCCTAATATACTTATATACATATGTTACACCCGATTTGATATGTAAGCGCTGTAGAAACCATATTTTATATCCGATAAGTACGATATTCGACAGAAAGAGTTTTCCTGTTACGTGAATTAACACTGCCAAATTAGAAGAAAATTGGTTCAGATTTAGGTATAGCCTACATATATATGTTCCCCCGATTTGGTAACAAATCGCTATAGAAGATTTATGTCCGATAAGTACGATATTCGACAGAAAGAGTTTTCTTATTACATGAATGAACACTACCCAATTCGGGGAAAATCAGCTCAGATTTATATAGAGCCCCCATATATATGTAACACTCGATTTGGTATCAAAGCAGTTGTACTTTACTTTCAATCATTGCAACATTTGGCAGAAAGAAGTTTCTTAATATAGGATCTAATACTGCTTAAATTGTGGATATTCGGTTCATGATATACTACTTAGATACACTACTTTTTCTGGCTATTTAGTATTTAAGCGCTATTGAAACTGTATTTTACGTCCGATCTTTATATTATTTGGCAGAAATTAGGTTTTTGATCCAAGTTAATGAAAATCTCTTTAGACTATGTATAGTATTTTGGCTAAAATGTATTATCGTTTCAGATCTAGTTTATTATGATCAACATACTTAACTCCTCCTTGGAATAAGCCTTAGTGGAGGTGGAGCTAAGTGCTTTGTTAACTGAAACGAAACCAATTATCCCATACTGTTGAAGTCACAACAGCTGACTGTCGACGTCATCGCCACCTGCATCAGATTTGGAGCCGTTGGTTTTAAACACAACGCCGCAAAACTCGTAAAGTGATGGCATTACATTAGTTCTCAACTCAACCCGCATTAATAAAGATGGCACACTGCCAAATATAATTATAATTAAAAAAAATTTAGTTTCTTTTTTTATTTTCTCTGTTTCTTTTCAAGTCTCACGGACTTGATCATGGTCCTTCGTAACCAAATTTGAACTGGTCATTGGATGTGTTGTGTTGGGCGCGTTAAGGGCACCTTACATTGTGGATTTGTTGTCAAGCATCATGTTCTCTCAGTTGTTGTGTTCGACGACTGTTTGCCCTTAGATTACTCATGCAATCTCTACAACATCATTTCATCTACGACAGCAACGTGGTCGGTTGTGCGTGTGCAGCGAAGAAAACGATCAAAATGACGTAGGCAAAATGAAAATATGTGACCATAACAATTTGGGTATTTTCCTTCAACCTTTTTTTAATGAATAATTAGGGAATTTTTGATAGAATTTGTTTATACCCACATTCCATATGAGTGTGTATCGTGCGTTATATTTTTAATGTGTTATACACATGTACCTGATACAAATTTTACCTTACTTTTTCAAAACATTTGTTTCATGTTTTCATACAAAATAATATATGGCGAAACAGAGGAGAAAAGTAAAATAAATGTCATGCCAATATCGTTGTTTCTTAATTACTTTTACAAATATTGCCTTCCAAAAATTATGTTTGGGAGAGACAGACACAAATTCTGTATACTTTTGAAGGAAATGAAAGGAAAGTGTTCATTAAATTAAAATGCTTAACAAATCTACGAAAAATATTTATGTACATACATATTTATTTTCCATAAGAAATTGTATATTGCCTTCAAACCAACATAAAAAATTAGTTTAGTTTTTAAAATGCAGGTCGTATTTATGGTCCGATTGTGATGAAATTTAGCACAGTGCTCTTTTTTGGCCCAAGGACGATCCCTATTGAAATTGGTCAAAATCGGTTCAGATTTAGATATAGTCCCCATATATATGTTTCACCCGATTTGACATGTTAGCGCTATAGAGACTTTATTTTATATCCGATCTGTACGAAATTCGGCAGAGAGAGTTTTCATGTTACGTGAATGAACACTACCAAATTCGGAGATATATCCGCCATATATATGTTTCACCCGATTTTATATGTAAGCGCTGTAGAAACCGTATTTTATATCCGATCAGTGCGAAATTCGGCAGAAAGAGATTTCTTATTACATGAAGGAATACTGCCAAATTCGGAGAAAATCGGTTCAGATTTAGATATACCCCCATATATACGTTACCCCCGGTTTGACATGTAAGCGCTGTAAAAACTGTATTTTATATCCGATCAGTACGAAAATCGGCATAAAGAGGTTTCCTATTATATGAATGAACAATTTCAAATAAAAAATTAGTTTAGTTTTTAAAATAAATTTTTAACAAGCCGGTCATTCAAGGAGAATTAAGCGAAATTTATTTTTCAAATTTAAAATCAACGTAAATATTTTTGAAAGAAAAATAATAACAATTCTTATAGTCTTCACTTTTAATTTTCCATAATTCTGGCATACTGTTGTATAATTCAAAGAAAATCCAACCAAAATTGCCCATTTTCAGTTTTACGTATATTTACTCAATGAGGTTTCTACTGAAATGTCATTTTGCCGACGGCACTTTGTTCTCTTTTCGTGTTTCCACCACAATGTTTCTTTTGAACTGACGAAATGACGAAATACAACGCCGCAAAACTCGTAAAGTGATGGCATTACATTAGTTCTCAACTCAACCCGCCAAATATAATTATAATTAAAAAAAAATTAGTTTCTTTTTTTATTTTCTCTGTTTCTTTTCAAGTCTCACGGACTTGAACACATACATTTATCGCATTGTTGAAGATACTGCTAAACAATAATTGCAGTTGTATTTAAATACACATTTATGAAAATATTGATTTGCAAATATGTCTTATTCTAATATACTAACATATGCGCTCCAAATAATTTTATTATTAATTCTAGCTGGACACGGTACACTTCGTCATCAAATGCATATACACAAAATACAGCACTACCGCTAAAATTGTGCAAGATATCTCATTGGTCTGATCCCGCCCATTTTTGGGGAAATCACGTAGACTGTCACTAGATATATATACACTAAATTCCATCACTCTCAATAACAAATTATTCAAGATATCTCAATTCCAAAAATTTGGCTTAAATGTGCGGGCCACGCCCATTTTTACCAATCACGTAGAATGCCACCAGATATATATACATTAAATTGCAGAACTCTCGCCAACAAATTGTGCAAGATTTCTCAATATGACGTTGAAAATTCAAGAACCCTATTTTCACCACCCCCTGCACATGTACATTCTGTGAATACTTCAAGATGAGCGGTCCAGCCGTTTAGACTTCTATATGGTGTAAACAAACAAACCAGCAAACAAACACAAAATCTCTTTTATATATAGATAGATTTCAAATATTTGGTTCCAACGTATCAAAAATGGTCATTTTACATATTCATAAAAATACTTGGGAATATTTTCATGGGGCCCATTTTCGTTTCACACCTCACAGAGGGCAAACTCGTGTATTCGAAATGTTAAAAAGGGTGTAACTTTTGTTTTTGTCATCTATTCATAATAATTAATATGTGAATAAATTTTGAAATTTGCGTAAAATATAGCGTAAGTTGGAGAAACGTGTCGTCTACTTGTAATAATTAATATGTGAATTACTTTTCAAATTTGCTTAAAATATAGCGCAAGTTGGAGAAACGTGTCGTCTATTTATAATAATTAAAATCTGAATTAGTTTTGAGTTTGCGTAAAATATAGCGTATAGCGAAGAAGCGTGGCAACACCACCATAGGATGAGTGGTATATTTTTTTGTCACACCGTTTGTAACACCTCGAAATATTGATCAGAGACCGTATGTATACGAATTATACATACGGTCTCTGTATTGATCGTATAATATTATCCGTCTCCCCATCTATTGTAATCACGCTACAAACTACAATAGTTGAGCTAAATTACTACCATGTGGTATATATTCAGCTTAGAGCTGCAGTTAAATTAGGATTGAAGATGGGTAATATCTAATACTGCCAAATTCCGAGAAAATCGGTTCAGATTTAGATATAGCCCCCACATATACATATGTTACCCCCGATTTGACATGTAAGCGCTGTATAAACTGTATTTATCTATCCGATCAGTGCAAAATTCGGCAGAAATAGGTTTTTTATTACTCGAAGGAATACTGCCAAATTCGGAGAACATCGGTTCCAATTTAGATATAGCCCCCATATATATGTTACCCCCGATTTGACAAGTAAGCGCTGTAGAGACTGTATTTTATAACCGATCAGTACGAAATTCGACAGAAAGTGGCCTTTTTACACGAATCAGTATGCAGGGAAAATCGGTTCGGAGTTATATATAACCTCTATATATATGTTCCTCCTGATTTGGTATCAAAGCGCTTTAGAATTTGTACTTTACTCCCGTCATTAAATTTCATTAAAATTTTCCAGAAAGATGTTTCTCAATTTAGGAACAAATATTGTTTAATTTTGCGATTATCGGTTCAGAATTTTATAATATGTTTCCACGCATATACCAATTATTATCGCAATTACCCTTATCTCATTGTTCTGTAGGTGTAGGGTATTATATAGTCGGCCCCGCCCGACTTTCTGCCTTTCCTTACTGGTTTTTGATTAATTATCATCTTTGCAGAAGAATTTTGCGATAATGTACTTCTTTAATTAGTAAAACCTGAAAATAGATCGGGCCAAACAATTTACAATGCGATGCATAACTCTTTGGCAATAAGGAAATTCTATTGGAAAATCACAAATAATTTAACTCATTCCATCTTCATAAAAATACTTTCGGAAATGTTTACATATTTTCTCGAAATGAAGTATGTATGTAATAAAAACTGAACAAGTAAGAAAGTTCAGTCGGGAAAACTGACTTAAGAAATCCCTCCCAAAAAAGTATTCGTACATTTTTTTGTTTTGTTTTAATTACATTATTATCAATTTAATTGCATTTGAATACCTTAAGGGGAGGGTAACGTTAATTCGTGCAAAAAAGGCACGTTTTTTATGATTTTTTGTGACGAAACAGTTAACATTTTTTATTGAAACCAATAGTACATTAAAGTATAACTTTCAAAGTTAATTGTGTAAAGTTTTCATAAAAAATATGACAACGACATACCGGATCATCAGAAATTAAAAAAATAATAAATTTATTTAGTTAGATAATCGTTGTCGAGTTTTTTTCGAAATTTAATTTTTGAAATTTTTCGAAACACTTTGGAGAGAAAAATTAGATTTTTACGAGAAAAAAATCGACTAATTGGTTAAATAAAAATATTTACAAATTTACCTCGTAAAGAAATAGTGTTAACAATTTCAAAAGGATCGGTTCAGTAGTTTTTCAGTTATGAGGGGCAGCGTCTTTGAAAACATTGGTTGTGGGAAAAACGCTTTAAAGTTTTTCTGATGTACTGAGTCACGTATGATGCGCGGTTGCTTAGACTGCTGTATCTTTGTCAGTTTTGCTCCGATTCACCTCAAATTTTCAAAGAATATTAAACATGTTTCATTGATGCGATGAACATGTTTCATTGACGCAACGAACATGTTGAAATAAAAAAGAAAATTAAACAAAAGTTTTCGTTTTTCATTACAATGTTTATTGTAGTACATCCGTGTTTGTTCATCACTTTAAAATCAATGTCAATCTGAAAACGTAATAGACAAATAAATAATAAAAAGTGTGGGTTTTGAGAAATTTTAAAATAAGAAGACAACTGAAGTTGAGAAAATAAAAAAATTCACAATACAATTTGTTCTCTTAATTTAATTTTATTAACTGCATTTGTGAATTGGAAAATACAATTAAAGTAAACACTTAAACCGCATTTTTAGATACTGACGAATTGAAATCCATTCGCTTGCTTGTACTGAGGCCAATGTGACAATGATTCATTAATATTTTGGCTTTCTTGCATAATTTGTTGCAGTCGAAATTTGGAACAAGCAGTCCAGGCCGACCTAAAATCATCTGCGGATAGATTGTCATATGTAAGGCTATGTACGTACATTTACGCATTTTCTCCAATTTCTAAACATATAATAAAATTATAAATAGGGGGGAATAAAAATATATTAAGGACATAACTTGGTAGAAAGTACTTACGACTTGTTTAGCAAACTTAACCGCTGGAGCAGTTACCCAAAACTAGAAAAACGTGCCATATGACTCTGACATTCACTACCAAAATTATAACATCTTTATTTTATATTCTCTTTCACTTATTTTAACATTTTATTACTAATTTATGATTATATTTCAAAAGTTGCGCATAATTGTCTCATTTTTTCGTTGTTTTGCTAATTTTGTTTGCAAATGCACGTAAACGAAGCGTCCAAATCAAATTTCAGCAGATTCAGCCGTCCGTTTACGTTTCGTTTTCGTTGACTAATCGTCTACACTGATTTTCATATCGCTCACTCACTTCAAGAGTGACATAATTCAAAATTTAAAATTTTTGAAGTTTCCTTACAAAAATGCGAATTTTGCAAATGTTCATAAATTATTCTCAGCGAAATTTGGTATATAACTAAACAACCATATTTCGGTTTATTCAAGCGTATTTAAACATCTTATTTCATGGTACTTATCTTTTTATTCGTACTTAAATCTACACATCTTGGCAATTTTCAATTTTGTGTTATGCCACTCTTGAAGTGAGTGAGCGATATGCCAGATCGAATCAGCTGATTCGTTACGCTACGGGAGCGTTACGGTTACGTTAGCCTAACCCAGCCTTTACCTAGTTTTTGGAGTGTTCCATCGCTGACTTTGGCTATCGTTCTTGAAAATTGTTTCTTGTTATGGCATTTAACATATTATTTTCCAACTTCAGTCCATCTGCATTTTTTTGGCATTTAAAGCTTGACGTGTCTTTGTATGTACTTCCACAACATCTATAGTTCTCATTTGTTTTAAGAAAATATTATTATTTTAAGTCCTTAAATAGATTTCATTTCTTTCAAATAAAGTACCGCACAAAAAAATGTCTCGTTCAGTATTTGTTGATATTTTGATGTTTTTTATTAACGCGCGCAACCACTTCTGTTTAATGTCTATTATAAACTAATCAAAGTGCGGCTGCCAGCACTCATGCAACTTCGCCACTGATTTGTTTTGTCACTGTACTCGCCAAAACACACAAAAAATAACTGTATATTTTTTTTGCGAATAGTTTACATAGCACCGGGTGCGTTGTTGTTGTAATTGTGCCATAGAGATTTTATTTTCGGGTCGCAACAGCACACCTAAAGCTAAGTATACACGATTGCCAGATCGAACAACGTTATCAACCCTTTTAATGTGATGCAAATGCACGGACAATGACAGATTGTTAGGCAAAGGTGAATTGACAGTTCAGACGATTACCAGAAACCCTAAAAATTTCATATATTTACAAAATATTTTGTAAATAAACTTTCATATATTTACAAAATATTTTGTAAATATTTATGTATATGCAGGATTGCCAATAAAAATATTTTATAGACAGTGTTGCCAATAAAATGTTTTTCTGGCAATGGCGCCGTTGTCACATGCATAAACTTCGCACATCTAACAATCTGCAAATTATCTCGCAATGACTTTTCTGCTAACGTTGCAAAACAAAACTACGACGAATCCCATCCATCACCAACACGAATCCCATTCATCACCAGGACGAACACAATTCATCACCACGACGAATCCCATTCATCACAACGTCGAATTCATGCCCCCGACTATTTAAATTTTAACAATTTTAAATTCTTAAGATTCTAAGACGATTTAGCCATGTCCGACCGTCCGTCGGTTCGTCCGTCTCTTATAATCACGCTACAATCTATAATACTTGAGCTAGGTGAAATTTGGTTCATATACTTCTTATACCTGCAGGTATATTGGGATTGAAAATGGGTAATGTAGGTATTTTTTCTTTTATATAGCCCCCATATGTAGCATCTCCCCGAATTGACTTCTTAACCCCACAGAGACCACAAATGTCAACTGATAGCGCTGAAAATTGGAAGCTGGGGTTTATTTCTACCCGATATGTTTCACAAGAAGAGCGGTAGTCTTAGGTCCATGTTTTGATATAGCCCACATACAAAGGTCCCTCTAGATTTGACTTCGTAACGCCACAAAAACCTTAAATGTCAACGAAATTTTCTGAAATTTGGTCTAGTCAGTTTATTAATACCCGCAACCATTCACATGCGATCCATGGTAGAGGGTACGTAAGATTCTGCATGACCGAACTTAATACGTATTTATATGAGTAATTGGTGGAAAGTATTATATATTCATCTATAACCAGACAGGCTTAAATGTGATATATCGCAGAAATATTCATAATGTACAAAAATACCTCTCTACCGACCTACACTGAAAGAAAAGTGCACTGAAAATCATTGAAATTTTCTTAACTTTTAAGATTTTTTCTTTGATTTGGCTCCAAAGACAAAGAATTTTAAAATAAGTAAATCTTGTACGACAATTAAATTCATTAATCGTCTTTAAATCTGGACATCAAACATCTTTGAAAGAATTACGTCGTATACGTCGATGAAAGACTTCACATTTTTAAATCTATTACGGCTAGTGCTTACATTAAATACATAAAATGACTTTAGATTGAGTACATTCTTTAATTAAACCAAACACATTATGTACTTTCCACAAGTGTAAAATAAGTTTCGTAAATTTTTTTTAATTTATTTTTTTGTTTAAACGTTCATGGTAATGATACCCTCACGGCTATATATCATTTTTATTATTTTCTATATTAAATTATTATTTTTTAAAACATTTGAATTCGATAAACAGTTTATTCAGTAGCCATTGTGTTTAGTCTAGTTTTCTTTTTATTAGAGGGAATATGAGAATTTATTCTAATGGATAATTAAATATTTTGCAAAATTTTTCCTTAAACGAACTGTTCTCTTTGTATGAGCTGCGATAGCTGTCAACAAACATCCGCCGAAACTGTTGCTATTAATGTAGAATTAAAAATGTCAACACGCGCAAGCGCACAAAACCTCTATCTACTACAGCTCAACATGAACTGATTCCAAAAAATTTCAAACAAACTTCATTGTAACTCTCACTATTATTCGCAATTTGCGACCAAAGAGAGTCTAAATTGTCCCCCTGCAGATAAAAACGATCTCTTAATTTAAAAGATAACTAATCGTTAATTCAAAAATACCAAAAAACTGGACTGCAAATTAAGGGTATATTGTCTTTAAAAGCATGACATGAGAATTTCTACAATTTTTAGGAAAAAATCTTACAAACTATTAAAAAATTTTACAAACTATTAAAATTTATACTTGAGTTAATGGCAGTTGTACTACAATCAATTATTATTTCTTTAATTTTATGACGTAACGTTAAAGTCAACATGACATAGTGTTGTGGACATCTTATCATAGAAGTAAGGAATTTTACTTTAAACGAATAAACATTTCTTTGAAACCAAGTAAATTTTCTCAAATTTAAAGAAATTTGTTATTCAAACAAGACAGATTAAATCGATGATTTAATGGCAAACTTGTTTTTATTTTCATGTCAATTTTTTTTTCAGTGTACCCTATCCACCTGGGCTTAGGACACCATATCATTTTATGTACACCCCTTCGACAAACAATTATTAAACTAGTGTAATTGGACCTGTACTTTGATTATAGGGTTGTATGGGCAGACTAAATCAACTCAGAAAGTTATTCTAAGTCGATCGGACTAAGAATATGTATATCTCGTCTTATTTTGTGTGTTACAAACAAATGCACAAAGTTATAATAATTTTTCCAACGTTCTGGGATCACGTGTGGAACTCTGTATCGAAACCCTAGTTGTCATACATTTCTATTGCAAATGCTAATGACCTTAAGTGTACGAGTATGACTGAAAGCTGCATTTCGTTGAATTTCTTTTTTGAACCACCAGTCGCAAATAGTTTCTCCAGCGAATAAGAACATTTTTGAAAATAAAAAAACGGTTAATTAAAGAATCTCGAGAAAATGATGATATTAAATCTGATTTATAATGGAACTCTGGAATTCTTCAACAAAAGCTTTCTAATAGGCATGTATATACTCGTAAACATTTTGTTTACTATAATTTAACTCTCAGAAGTTGGTAATTTCCTCGAAATGTGAATAGTTCAAAATAAAAATTATGAGACAATTTCAAATCATAAGGTGAAAGTAATGAAAAAACTTCAAGACAATTCTAAAGTTCGTCTCCTAAAAAAATATATCAAATCGGAAAGGACTTTAAACCCGGTTTATTCAAGGCATATTACATCTTAGAAGTCCAATCGGATGAATCATATATATGGAGGCTATATCGAAATCTGAACCGATTTCCCTCAAATTTGGTATGGTATATTTACAGAACAAGAGCCTCCCTCTTTAATTTTTATTCCCTCCACCATAGGATGGTGGTATATTTATTTTGTAACACGTCTAAATATTGATCAAGGACCCCATAAAGTATATATATTCTTAATCATTGTAAAATTCTTAAACGATTTAACCCTGTCCGTCCGTCTGTCTGTTGTATTTACATAACAGTCTACAATAATTGAGATAGATGACTTAAATCTGGCATAGATACTTCTTATAGTTACAAGTAATTTGGGATTGAAAATGGGCAATATCTTTCCATTTGTTCTATATACTTCATATATAGCATCTTTCCGATTTTACTTCTAAACGTCATAGAGACCACAAATGTTAACTGATTGGCCTGAACATTTTAACTGGTACAAATTCTGGTACCTCCCACACAAATGGACAATTTCGAACTCAAATTTAATATCTTATAACTTTATTACCAGTGCATACAAAAACTTGAAATTTTGTATAGTGTAATAGTTTAATAGTACCTACAATACAGTGAACCAGTAAGGAAAGGCTAAAGTCGGGCGGGGCCGACTATATAATACCCTACACCACTCTCGTAATATTGAATAACTCTGAAATATTAATTTTGTAATTCATGTATAAATTGTTTACATAAATACTTTTGGGACATTTTATACTTAAATAATACCCTGTACCACAGTGTGGTGTAGGGTATAAAAACGATTGGATGTAAAATACAGCTTCTACAGGACTAAAGAGCCAAATCGGATGAAACATATAAATGGGAGCTATAGCTCCCATTAACCGATTTTCTTCAAATTCGGCTATGTTAGTCCATGGATCAAGAAACTCTACCATTCTAAATATCAAAACGATTGTAGGACTAAAGGGTCAGATCGGACGAAAGATATGTATGGGAGCTATATCTAAATATTAACCGATTTTCTTCAAATTCGGCAATGTTGGTTCATGGATCAAGAAACTCTACCATTCCAAATTTCAAAACGATTAGATGTAAATACAGCTTCTACAGGACTAAAGACCAAAATCGGACGAACATATATATGGGAGCTACAGCTAAATCTTAACCGATTTTCTTCAAATTCGGAAAAGTTGGTTCATGGATGAAGAAACTGTACCATTCTAAATTTCAAAACGATTGGATGTAAAATACGGCTTCTATAGGACTAAAGGGCCAAATCGGACGAAAGATGTATATGGGATTTCATGGGATATACCGATTTCAACCAAATTCAATAGGGATCTTTACGATTCAGAACGATCGGAATGAAATTGCGACCTGTAGTCGACGAACAACTTTACATGGACAGACGGACGGACGGACAGACATGGTTAAATCGACTCAGCTAGTGATTCTGAGTCGATCAGTATACTTTAAGGTGTAGCTGTGTTATTTTCAGGTGTTACAAACATCTGCCTTGGAACAAACTTATAATACCCTGTACCACAGTGTGGTGTAGGGTATAAAAATGGGCGTTATTGCCACGTTCCTTTTGGTACCTCCCACACAAATGGACCATTTTGTACCAAAACTTAACAGCTTATAATTTTAATACCAGTGCATACAAGTACTTGAAATTTCGTACAGTGCAATGCTTTTATAGTACCTAGAGTCTAGACCAAAGTGTCCGTAATTGGCACGCCTCTTTTGGTTCCTCCTATGCGAATGGACCATTTTACACCAAAAGTTAACAGCTTGTATCTTTAATACAAGTGCATATAAATACTTGAAATTTTTTACAGTGTAATGCTTTTATAGTACCAAGAGTCCAAAGAAAAATGGGCATTATTGGCACGCCCCTTTTGGTTCCTCCCACAAATGGACCATTTTACACCAAAAGTTAACAGCTTATAACTTTAATACCAGGACATACTTTAATGTTATTAAATGCAATTTAAATTGGGAATAATTTAATTAAAACAAAAAAATAAATAAATTTACTAATATTTTTTGGATGTGCCATATTGGTCCAATCTTTCACAGATTCACATTTATTGCAATATAATTTCTTGAATAATTTCTATACTATTTATTTGAATCTTTTGAAATTCAACTTATGGTATTTGCTTAAGTTAGTAACATTGTCGCGCAACATCCTCAGCTTGTACGTTTCCTTCGATGATTGGCAACCCTTGCGGGTTGCAAGAGAAGAGGTCTGTGCTACGAATCTCCGGGGACGATATTGGCATTGTACGGATTGTGGGAGGGGTTTTCAGCGCATAACAATCGACTACTAGATGTACCATCTTACTCATTAAAAAGTGACAGTTACGAACGATTAAATGTCAAAACTTTAATCGTTCATAACTCCAGAAATTTCTCAAAGATCGGGTACATCTCATAAACAAACAACTACTTTATGTACCGTCCCGCTCTTTTTATACCCTACACCACACTGTGGTACAGGGTATTATAACTTTGTGCATTTGTTTGTAACACCCAAAAGGAGAAGAAATGGACCCATCGTTTATTATACCGATCGACTTAGAATCACTTTCTGAGTCGATTTAGCTATGTCCGTCTGTCCGTCTGTCTGTCTGTCTGTCCGTCTGTCCGTCTGTCCGTTTGTGCATGTATTCTTGTAATCAAAGTACAGATCGAAATTATGGCCCGATCTCGACGAAACTTTACACATATCTTTTTTTTGGCCCAAGGACAATCCCTATTGAATTTGGTTAAAATCGGTTCAGATTTATATATAGCCCCCATATATATGTTAGCCCCGATTTGACATGTAAGCGCTGTAAAAACTTTATTTTATATCCGATCAGTATGAAATTCGGCAGGAAAAGGTTTCTTATTACATGAATGAACTCTGTTAAATTTGGAAGAAATCGGTTCAGATTTAGATATAGCCCCCATATATACATTACCCCCGATTTGACATATAAGCGCTGTAAAAATGTTATTTTATATCCCATCAGTGCGAAATTCGGCAAAGAGAGGTTTCTTATTACATGAAGGAATACTGCTAAATTCGGAGAAAATCGGTTCAGATTCAGATATAGCCCCCATATATATGTTACACCCGATTTGACATGTAAGCGCTGTAAAAACTGTATTTTATATCCGATCAGTGCAAAATTTGGCTGAAAGAGGTTTCTTATTACATGAAGGAATACTGCTAAATTCGGAGAAAATCGGTTCAGATTTAGATATAGCCCCCATATATACGTTACCCCCGATTTGACTTGTAAGCGCTGTAAAAATGTTATTTACTTATTTATTTATTTATATGAATTACAATACAAAGTAAATTTATATTCTAATTTTAAGGTCCAGGGAAAGGCTTGGTTACAAAGACCATATGGCTAAATTTTGCAGCGACAGACCAGAGCCTCTGGTGGGACTCGAACCCACGACCCCCAAACTCATAGGCGAGTACGCTACCAACTCGCCTACTGGGGCGCTGATAAAAATGTTATTTTATATCCGATCAGTATGAAATTCGGCAGAAAGAGGTTTCTTATTATATGAATGAACACTGTTAAATTTGGAAGAAATTGGTTCAGATTTAGATATAGCCCCCATATATATGTTACCCCCGATTTGACATGTAGGCGCTGTAGAGACTATTTTATATGCGATCAGTACGAAATTCGAGAGAAGGAGGTCTTTTTACATGAATGAGTATTCAGGGAAGATCGGTTCAGATTTATATTGATTGTTCCTCCTGATTTGGTATAAAACCGCTATAGAAGTTGTATTTTACTTCCGATCATTAAAATTTTCCAGAAAGATGTTTCTCAATTTAGGAACGAATATTGCTTATTTTAGCGATTATCGTTTCAGAAGTAGATAATATGTTTCTACCCATTTACCAATTATTCCAAATTATTATGGCAATGACCCTTATCGCATTGTTAGGGAGGTGTAGGGTATTATATAGTCGGCCCGCCCGACTTTCTGCCTTTCCTTACTGGTTTTCCCATAATAAAGATAAACAATTAAAAAATTGCGTTTATTGTGTAGGTAATGGAAGTTTAGTTCCTTAGTTTTGTATTCGAATTTTATTCCTAAATATAAATGTGTACTTTAGTACGAGATCAGTAAAACTTTTTATAATAAAATACGTAAAATTTAAAATGTAATCTTCGATTTTTTGAAAGAAATATATCAATTATTTCATCGATTTTGACTTCATCTTTGTATATACAGCTTGGCTGATATGTATTGCAACCAACTTCAGGTTGCTATCATTTCTAAACCGCTAGTCTGATAGCTGACAGATTTATTTCAGTGACAGTTCATTTTATTGTTTACAAGCTTACAAAAGCATTTTGATCTATTGCATTCAGAAAAAAGTTATTCGTGATGGAATTCAAGCGTGATAGTGTGATTGCTTTATATTTGGGTGGAAAAACACAAGTGGCTATCGTTAGAGCCCTCCAACATTTAAATGTGAATAAATCTTTTGTTTCTCGTACCATCGCTCGTTACCATGATACTGGCAGTGTTGCATCGCGTCCAAAAAGTAGACAAAAAAAACGGTAACAACACCAGAAATTATCCGAAAAGTGAATGACAGATTTGACCGAATTCCACGCCTCAGTTGTAGAAAAATTGCTCGTGAGGTAAACATATCGCGAGAACGTATACAACACATACTAAAAAATGAGCTTGGACTAAAGCCATTGAAGTTCCAAAAAGTGAAAAAACTCACCGATGCCCAAAAAAGTTAGACTGGAAAGAGCCAAGGAGTTGCTTCGCTTGCACGAAAGTGGCCAGTTACCGAATTTGGTTTTCTCCGATGAGAAGCCATTCCAAGTTGAGCAGTTTGTGAACAAACAAAATGATCGGGTTTACTTACCAAAGAGGTCAGCTGAAAATGTACACCTTCGATTGGCCACCAGAACTCAAGCGACGCTGATGGTAATGGTGTGGGCCGCCGTAACGGCCGATGGTCGCTCCCCGCTCGTATTCATCGACCATGGGGTCAAAATAAATGCCGAATGTTATCGGGAAAATGTCCTAAAGACAGTATTGAAGACCTGGGAAGACAAACATTTCGGCCGCAGACCATGGACATTCCAACAGGTCTCAGCACCATCGCACTCAGCACGCGTCAACCAAGAATGGCTTAAAAAGGATGTTCCTCGCTTCATTTCTACCGCACAATGGCCACCAAGATCTCCGGATCTCAATCCGTTGGACTTTTGCGCCTGGAGCATTTTAGAGAGTAAGGTTCGCACTAAAAAATACCAAAGTATCGATCATCTCAAGACGGCGCTTCGCCGGGAATGGGCCAAAATACCGCAGAGCCACTTTCGTGCAGCGCTGTATCTCTCTCCGACTATCCCGGGACGATATTCGCATTGTACGGATGTAGAGTACACAGAAAGAAAAAATTGAGTAATCCGTACTTGAATCAAGCCGTAGCGGTGTCAAAAGTACGGTAAGTACGGATTTTCTAAAGCCAAGTACAAAATACTTGAATCAAGTACGGATTTTTAAGCCCTGAAATCATAATCATAGCGCACATTAAGTCTCATAAGGCTTGATTTTAAGCCGAAATATTCTTATTTCAAGCATAAAGCGATTGATTCAAGAATTTTAAGGAATTGATTAAATGGGCTTCAATGAAGAAAATTTTGATTGAATTAAGCCTGATAACACTTAATTAAAGCCTGATCAGCTCTTGATTTAAGCCTAAACAATACTTAAATCAAGCCCGATCAGTTCTTGACTTAAGCCTAACCAATACATGATTTAAGCCTGATCATACTAGATTTGTTTTCGTTCGTTTTGTATCTATGTACCATTTATATTAATTATACCATTTTTGCCACTGCATTGCAAAGAATGCAATTTTTTAAAATGGTATGTCAAAAGCTTGACAGCAAAAGTAAAAGCTTTGCTGTAATAATTCGGTTTAAATATGAAACATAAAAGGAATAGCATCAACCAAACGAACAAGAAAAAAAATAAAAAACTTAAATAAAAAAATCACGCCAAGTCAAGAGTTCGCAAACACTGCTTGAACGAGAAACGAATTGGATATGGTTGCGCACAAATGTTTATACATATACATCTCGTCAGCCAAAATCAACCACTTAAATGAGATTGGTTGAGAGGGTATTTTATTGTGATCTATAATTGCTCTGCCTCTCAGAGATGAAAGTAAGTTTTTTCTTCTTACTTTAAGCCATATTAGGCTTAATTTTCCTTTTCAAGAATTTTTTCTTGAATTCAAGCATTATATACTTATTGTAAGCCTTACAGCGCTTGATTTTGTCAATTTAAGCCGATTTATACTTGTTTTAAGAAAAACTTAATACGAACGTACTTAAATTTTTAAGTACGATTTCGGCTTGAATTAAGAATTTTTTACTTCGAATTTAGTTCTGTGTAGGGATATAACGAATATTCGTATTCGCATATGCGAACGCGAATTATTCGCATCATTTTAATATTCGCTTTCGCATTCTTATAAGCCAACTTTGGATTATTCGCATTCGCTTTCGCAAACATATATTTCAGTATTCGCTTCCATTTGTTAAAAGTGTTAAAACTTCTTATTCCCTTCACACAATTTGAAGATAATAATACCAATGAAAACCTCTGTCACTTCTCTTCACAACAGTTGAAAAAATATGTTTGTCCTTGTAATAACAGGAGGTAGAAATATAGAAAACATTCTTAATATACAGGAAAAGTATCATTTCGGTTCCTTAAATTTGTAGGTACTAAAGGGTCAAACGATTATTCTTATTCGCTTTCGCAAAAATTCATAATTTACTATTCGCTTTCGCATTTGCAAGAAATATATTTCAATATTCGCCTTCGCTGAAGTCACTTTCGTTACATCCCTAATGTAGAGAGACTTCCCGCAAGCAGAGGTTGTTGCCAACAGGGATGGAAAAGTCAGTACTTTAGTACTTTTTCAGTACATTTGTATTTCCAAATGTACCGAAGTACATCCACGGCAATTTAAGTACCAGTTTACTCCATCTACTTGTTCTTCAGGTGCAGATCCAATATATGTCCTGCTAGAAACAACTATGTTGAATTCAATAAGAATAAAACGAACTGTAATTTCCTGAAACACAAACAACATGTACGTTTTCTATCGAAGTAAATTATTAAAACTTTCAAAAAAATATATACACCAAAATATATATTTTTCGGCGGGATAAAGGTGGACCCAATGAAAATATAACCAAATATTTTTATCAAACAACATTTTTTTTGGGAGCTTCATTTTATTTTGTCCGTGTTTTGGGCTTATTTGCACATACAAATTAAGATACAAGAGAGGCGAAAATAACCACCTTTATTTTCAATTTTTCATTGATGAAAATATTTATTTTAAATGTATTTACCTAAATCAGAAGAATATGTTTATATTGAAGAAGTTATTAGAAATATGCGAATTTAAGTTTTCTTTTAGAATAGAGTAGCAAAAAAAAATCCATAATTTGATGATATGATTTTAGGCAATTGCTATAAGTGGAATTTCTATTTATAGACTTATTATGCATAACATACTTGAAATTTTGTACAGTGAAAATGGGCATTATTGTACAGCCCCTTTTGGTCCCACAAATGGACCGTTTTATACCAAAAGTTAACGTCTTACAACTTTAATACCAATACATACAAATACTTGAAATTTTGTACAGTGTGAAAAGTGGCCGTTATCAACACGCCCATTTTTGTACCTCCCACACAAAATGACAGATTATACAAAAATAAAATAGCTCGTAACGTTCATATACCAATCCACATAAACGCTTATAGTTCGGCACTGTGCAGTGTATTTAATGAAAATACTGTTCACTGAAAAATGGGTGTATTTGTTAAACTCCTTCTGGTACCTCCCACACAAATTGACAGATTAATAAGTGATATGTTATATATTACGTTACTCACAAAGTGACGGTATATCTTAGTCGGTTTAAAAATTGCCCACGTATTTTACCACAAAATGCAAAAGTTTCAGCATGGGTCCCATGGGTTAAACAAAATATTAATTAATTAGTGTCCGTCCGTCTGTCAGTTCGACTAAATGGTGCTGACGATAACTCTGAAAGGGAGTGACCGAATGACTTAAAATTTCGTATGGTATAATATTTTATTCAAACCCAGTTTATGTGTGATGGACAACCATATCGACCCATTCTTTATGGTACCTCCCCCTCAAATGTTTGAAATTTTGTGACATGTTGAAGTTCTTATCTTATATATATAAAAATGAAATGGTGTTCGTTGGTACTTGATGGACTGCATGAGAATATCTTTTGGTGTGTGGAAGGTTCGTAGCTATATTCGGTTTTGATTAGACAAAGGGGCGTGGCACCGCCCATACATCGTAAAAAGTGGAATATCTTAGGTACTATTGGATCAAAATACTCGAAATTCGATATGTGTGACCTTGGTGCCAGAACGCGTTATGTAGTTGTAAACTAGGGTGACAGTATTAGTGCGGGTGACATCGCCCACCCAACCTGAAATTTAAAATGCTATTACGAGTATTATTGTGGTAAGAGTCTCCAAATTTGGTATATGTGACATTGGTACCATTATGCGTGATGGAACGATAAACTGGTGTGACAGTTATAGTGGGTGTAGCACCGTCCACACAACTGAAATTTACAAATAGTATATTTTGAGTACAGTAAAATCGGCGATATTTAGTATTTGTTCCTTGGTAGCAGTACGCGTGATGGAGCCAAAAACAGGTGTGATTGTGACAGTAGGCGTGGTTCAACCCACACTACCAGAAATTTAGAAGTGCAATATTTTGATTGCTATTGGACCAAAATTCCCCAAATTTGGTATGTGGAACCAGATCGAGTGCAGGAGCAAGAAACTGGCATGATAGTAACAGTGGGCGTGGCACCGCCCACACAACCTGAAATGTGAAACATGACATCTGAATATATAATATTTCCTGCACTATTGCAGCTAGCCTGTAAAAATGGGTGTGTAACCTTTGAACCACAACCAATGATTGAACCAAAAACTGGCATCGTATTAAGAGTGGGTATTTCTACACAACCTGAAATTTTATAATTTCAATATTTCAATCACTATATCAGCCATGGTTTCGAATTTTGGCTGGCCTTGGTACCAGTAGGCGTGATGGAGCTACAAACAGGAGCGATGGAAACAGTTGGCATGACACCCCCATAGAAATAAAAAAATGTAGAACGCAATATTTGAAATAGTATTGCGGCGATATCTTTGCAAAAGAGAGTGATAAGGGCGTGGCGCCACCCATACAACCCGAGATGTGAATTTGAACAGTTTTGAAAATTTGCATTAAAATCGTGTCGATGGACAAAGTAATAAAACCGAAATATAGAGAGGCGTTGCACTCATCGTCTTAAAGTTTTTAGTGCATGCTGTAGATAGCACTCTACGGAATCTGATTAAAAAACTGATAAGTGGAAGTATCTGTGCATACGACACGCTTGCTGAAAACGAATAAATGGAGACTATTATATCTAGATTGACCCTTGACCAAGTGTGTTTAGTATTCAAGTGCCTTCAAAGTGACTCAACAAAATTGGGAGATAGCGGATTAGAGGGCGTGAATACGTGCATGCGGCATCGTTGTAGAAAAATAAATACTGGTAGAATTATTGCACCAATTGATATGAATGTATTTCACAGCAATCTATACCCAACAGAGAATGAGCGACGTAGCCTCCCCAAGGTGATTTGACGGGTATTGCATTACACGAAATTTGTGCATTTAAGTGCAATATGGAAGACCCGAAAACACTGCCGTAGTATCAAGAGTGTGTGGTGATCGTTTGAGCTACAATACCTCCTTTCATGAACCGAAATACCATCCACAGCAGACACCGATTGATCATGAGCTACTGTGGCCGAATTGGTTAAGACGATTGCTTACCATTCTAAGGTCGCAGGTTCGATACTCATTTCGGTGATGTTTTTATTTTTTTCTTGTATGCAATTAAATGCATTGCTTACTTTATTTGCATTGCTCGCAATTACTTACGCAGGGCTAGCTAAGCAAAGCACTTCGGTGAAGGAGAGTGGGGGTGATGCAGTTCTATTTTCGTCGCAGACTGTGCGCGAGTTTTGTTCAAGGTATCATAAAATTTTATGACCCTGTTGGCGAATGATGATGTTGTTGTTATTAGTTGACTGCATTGTAAGATATGGCTGAATTTTCGGACACGAATTAGAGAATAGAAAAGAAATATAATAAATAGCAACCTATGTATATAAAAAAAGATCATGTTATTTGTCTTCATTGGAGCCCTAGCAACATCGAGTATTTCTTTCTGTTGCTAATCTCAAAACGATCAACATCAATCAATATCTTCGGCCAAAGAGTTGGTATAGTGGAGTGATTAGAAAGTGTACTTACTTTACTATACTTAGCAAATTCGGCTATAAATTTTGCTAAAATAATTTAAAATTTGTGACTTAAATAACGAATAGCTGTGAATAAATTTAGCATATATCTGCTATTGTGTAAATTTTCTAAAAAAATTAAATATTTATGTGAAATTTATCTACAAATTTCACGCAGCTATAACCAAAGAAGACTGCATTCTAAAAAAATTATAAATCTTTGCTGTTCTTAGGACAGGAACAAGTGTCCTGACTTAAAGTAAATCATAAATTTTATTAAGGTCCTGTACCAGCTAACAAAGTGCATTCCTTGACGTTCTGAATAATAATTGCTCGTTTTCCTCATTTCCATGGATTAGTGGAAATGAGGAATATAATTTTTTTGACGCCGAAGAAAACATTTGAGAAAACTGACTGCCACAATTTAATTAGAATGCCATGGCCAGAATCACGCTGTGAGCAACGTCTTCAAACGAATCTTACGTCATCAAAATTGCATAACTGGTGTTTCTAACCAGGCTCAAAGAATTTTTCTAACATCAGAGACAGAGCCTTTTTAACATAAAAGTAAACCATGGAAGACGAAATCCCACATTAGCGTTAACGCAATTGCTTAAGAAGAAAAAACTGCGAGGAAAGAAGTCCTGAACGGATTCAGCCAGCTCATCCGAGACAAAAAATACAATACTCGTTTTAGCTGCCTACATTTGACTCCACGCTGAGTGTGTTTTTCTTATGTGTCACACCTACTGGAGTCTTAAAAAGAGCCCCCATCGAACGAAATCATAAATGGAAATAAATAAGGAAGATGATAACCTTGCAATGAAATTATCGCCGGAGAGTACAACATATTTTTAAAGAGTCGTAATTATGTATATAAGTATGGTCAGATAAATACCCCCTTTATTTTATACCGTCCCTAGGAAAGCAAAATTTTAATTAATATCTTAATTCCTACAGCTAGAACTCCACAGCAAATCTACGTATGTTCAACGAGGCCTCGATGTCCATCAGTAAAGTGAGCTGTCCATTGGTGAGTGAGTCAAATTATTGTTACCTCCTTTGATTAAAATTTTGCGTCGACCCATATGTATTTATATTGAAATCTGATCTTGTTAGGAATTTCTTAGGTTATAAAAATTTAATGCTAATATATATAAATCTTAAATTAAGTAATTTATTTTTCTATAAATTGTTAAATTTATATGAAATCTTTGAAATAACATTCGAATTATTTCAAAAAAACATTTTCGTTGATAAGTCTCGTAATTGGAAAAAGAAATCAATTCAATGATTAGATAAATAATTTCCAAAAATTTTCATTGGAATAGGTATGAATCTCAAGGTCATTATTAATAAATGAATTGTTACTGAATTTTACAAAATGGAACTATAAGCTTTTCTAGTTTTCTTACTGTCGTGAGGTAGGTTAGGGTAACTTTCGAGTTTGGGGTTTTTAAAATCTGTATGGCCATTAAAAACCAAGGCAGGGTTTGGGTTTCGAGGCTAAATCTCTAACAACATCAAGAGATTATTTCGATTGGTAATTCTTGACTGGAACTTTTTTTCTTTTTAATCGGTCTAAACTAGGGGCAAAGAATGTTTAGTAACCAACATTTCCCATCCAAATTAATTATCATAAAACCGGGAGTCTACAATAATTTTTGTTTATGTGGTAGATTGTGGAATATTGAGATTGAAGAAGATCCGAACTCCCCACCCGACTGCTAGCTAGCAATTTAATGGCTCCCATGTCTTCGGCGGCTCAAGATTAAATATTAAATTGTCATCTTTCCCACAGTCTATGTTCAAAAAAGTTTAACCTAACCATGACAAGAATGGTACTCGACCAGAAATATTTTCACAATTGTTTATTGAACATTACAAGTGTCAACATATCATATGGTCCTATTTCACTGAAACGCACTTTGAGGGCAGCGAAGCGCTCCGGGTCAGTTAGTAACTTCTATACTACTTAGGGGTATAGTGTAGAATTTCATACATAGTAATCATTTTATCGTCTCTATAAGCTGAACAAAAATGGGCGAAAATGAAACGCCCCTTTTGGTACCTCCCACACAAAAGGACCAATTTGTACAAAACGTTCTCAGCTGATAGCATTAATACCAGCGACTACAAATACTTGAAATTTTGTGCAGTGAAATGTTTTTATAGTCCCTACAGTCAGGTCAGATATCTCCTATATATATGTTACTGTTCCTGTTGTACTTTACTTCCAATCATTACAAAATTTGGCAGAATGATTTAAATTTTCGCTTTAGATTTAGATATAGCCACATATATATGTACCTGCCTATTTTGTATTTAAGCTCTATAGAAACTATATTTTTCATGCGATCTTTAAATAATTTGGCAGAAATGATGTTTTTGATCCAAGCTGATGGAAATCTTTTTAAAATATTTATAGTCCCATCTATTTGTTCCTTCCGATACTTGATATACAAGGTGGCGCAAAAGTAATCCTCCTATCAGAAAATGCTATACATTTTGCGATTGGCCCCTAATGCCTAATGTTGACATTTGTGTAGTAAACACATGCGAAATACACGTTAATAAACAATGTTACGCTACACTGCTCCAGAACGCGGAATATTGCTGACTATTTATTTGACCAATAATCGGTCGGTGACTTTGGCACAAAAAACATCGAAAGGTTACTTTTGCGCCACCTTGTATAAAAGAATGCTGCGCATTTTAAGGTTATCGTTTAGGCTCTAGTTTATTATGATCACTATTTATCCCCTCACCTTAGAGAGGAGGGTATATATCATTTGCTACGAGCCAAAAGTGTAACACATCGAAGGAGTGACCTAAGACCCTAAGTATGTTCGGCCAGTGTGTCATATTTGGACGTAGTCCCCATTTTGAACCTATAGCACTGCTGCACAACTACCAACATCTGTGGGCTTTCAAGATGAGCTTTGTGTATTTGTTTGTAACGCCTAAAAGGATAACAGATAGACCCATTGTTTATTATACCGATCGACATAGAATCACATTTTGAGTCGATTTAGCCATGTCCGACTGCCTGTCCATGTATTCTTGTAATCAAAGTGCAGGTCGTATTTATGGTCCGATTGTGATGAAATTTAGCACAGTGCTTTTTTTTGGCCCAAGGACGTTCCATATTTAAATTGGTCAAAATCGATCAAGATTTAGATATAGCCCCAATATATGTGTTTCACCCGATTTCACATGTAAGCGCTGAAGAACCCGTATTTTATATCCGATTTGTACGTAGTTGAACAGAGTTAGTTTTCTAATTACATGTATGAACGCTGCCAAATTCAGGGTAAATCGGTTCAGATTTGGATGTAGCCACATATATATGTTTCACCCGATTTGACATGTAAGCGCTGTAGAACCCGTATTTTATATCCGATCAGTACGAAATTCTACAGAGAGAGTTTTCTTATTACATGCATGAACACTGCAAAATTCGAGGAATATCGCTTCAGATTTAGACATAGTCCCCATATATATGTTACACCGGATTTGACATGTAAGCGCTGTAGAAACCGTATTTTACATCCGATCTGTAAGAAATTCGGCAGAGAGAGTTTTCTTATTACATTCTCGCATTGTTAGGGAGGTGTAGGGTATTATATAGTCGGCCCCGCCCGACTTTCTGTCTTTCCTTACTGGTTATAATGGGTGGTTAAATTATATGGGCCGATGTTGATTTTGAATAAAACACAAATTGTTTAGGAAATTATTGTCTTTTCTTTTTATTGTGATAATATTTGTATGGTTCAATTATGTATGCAACAAAATATCGGCCAAATGGCCGCCGCGACCTCGTGGGCACACCTCCATCCGATGGTGCAAATTGTTGCTGGCTTATCGACGTACACCTTTTCTTTCAAATAAACGCAAAGAAAGAAGTCGAACGGTTTCAAATCACATGATCTTGGCCAATCAGGGTTGCCAGAAAAAAATTAATGTTGTCCCCAAATAAACACAAGAAAATCCCCAACTTAACCCCACAGAAAACTATTTTTATTGAAAACAAGGCAAACATATAAAAGAATCGAAATGAATAAAAAACAAATTTTAAAAACTACATCTTTTGATTCTAATAAACTTTAAACTTTTTTAGTTTTTCAAAATTCAGTTTTTATGGTACAGATCTCGGGATTTTTTCTAAAAATACCATTTGTTAAAATTGGCATATCTTCTTAACGGCTTCACGTATCTGTTTGTGGTGACAGGAGGTCAAAATATTGAAAACATCCCTAATCCTTGAATCGACATCACCATAAGGAAATCTTTATATTGCATCAAATAAACCCCATTAAACCCCAACAAAATTTACAAAAATCCCCTAACTAAAACCCCATCCCCAAATTATTTTTTTTATCCCAATTTCCATTGACTAAACCCCAGAAAACCCCAGTTCTGGCAACCCTGCGGCCAATTGACATCGCCACGTCATGAGATAACACGGCCATTGAATTTGTTGCGCAAAAGAGCCATTGTTTCGTTAGCTGTGTGGCACAATCGAGGCCGGGTAAAATGTGGGATCTTCGTTTTCCTTGTAAATAGTTATATTTCTGTCTGTTTCGGTTTGTTTCAGTAACAAAGCACTAAGCTGCACCTCCTCATCAAGTTTTATAGCAAAGAGAATTTGAAGATAGTGATCATAATAAAGTAGTCTGAAACTTTAACCTTAAAATGCGTAGCATTCTTTCATATATCAAGTATCGGAGGAACAAATAGATGGGACTATAAATAATTTAAAAAGATTTGTATCTGCTTTGATTAAAAACCTTATTTCTGCCAAATTATAAGTCATATATATATGATATATGATCACATATATATGTGGCTATATCTAAATCTGAACCGACTGTCCCCAAATAAGCAGTATTTACTTCTAAATTAAGAAACTTCTTTCTGTCAAATTTTGTAATGATCGAAAGTAAAGTACAACTAGTATATCGCTATGATACCAAATCGGGAGTAACATATATATAGGGCTTTTCTCTGCTAGCCGACCCGGCGAACTTAGTTCCGCCCAAATCTTAAAAAGAGCAAAGGGCCTCAAATTCGTTAAGGTAATGAAAATAATAATACGAAAATGCTCATTATGCTTCCTGTAATTCGTCAATTACAATTATTTGTATTGTGTGAAATACAATGGGAATAATTAAAGTATAACAATGTTTATGTAGACCTACCGGCACTCTCACGTCGTATTGATCAGTTTTTTAAAATGCTATCAAAAGTATAAACTACAAACTTCAAGACGATTTGTGCAATGGTTATCCAGATTTCGTTTTCAGTATTGCGTTCATATGGGTTATGCTACTGCTAATTCGATGTAACTCGAAATATTATATTTTGTGTGTAAAAGTACCACACTTCTGAAAATAGAACGATCTCTTCCAGAGTTGTTGGCAGTACCACGTCTCTTTGCTCAATACTATATTTTCTAAATTGTGTCCTTCCTTGGTTCAACACAAATTCGTCAAGCCCAAAAAAAAAAACGAAAGATGAATTCTTGAGTTATGAGATTGTGTTTGCTGTTTAAAATTTAACGATCCATTCTTGAGATCTTAGGATGTGTTGGCCGCCCCACACACATTTGACCAAACATAAATATTCCTCCATAGAATTCTTCCTTGGGCCAATTTTCATACATCAAGTTCAATGTTGGAAAATTCACACGATCTGTTCTCGAGCTATGAGGCCGGGTTGGCCCTGTGTTGCCCCTTCACTAATTCTCCACAGTGTGACTTCTGGGCCTAATACGAATCCATTAATCATGAAAATCGAACAACACGCTCAAATTATGAGGTTATGTTGGCCGCGATAAATGACACTCACGTGCACTCACTGGCGAAAATCCGATTCTTGCAAAAGTCCGGGGTTTGTAAAACACTCGAGTCTATCCGCATGCTTAATTTTAGCTTTCTAGCTCTTACAGGAGACCCAGCGGCCAAGTGGTCAAAAATCACTTGGTGTAAAAGCAAATCCTCTGGAGAAATGTAAATATGCACAGCAGTTTGTAGGCTAATATTTCTTAAAAGTCTTTTTATTTACGAAAGATTGACAATTGCTTTTGGTCACTGCAGTTTGACCCCAGGCTGGAAATTGAATGGTTGTTTTCGAATCCCCTTTGAGATATGTATCTACATTTCCATTTTAAGATTCTTAGCTCTTAAATAACTTTTAAAATCACTGCAATAATGAAAATAAATGTGGTTACTGCTACACTGACCACAGTCAGATAATCCAAATTATTTTTCGCGTTTATGTATATATGCGCATCAGTTTTTAGGCTCATATTTCTTAAAAGACTTTTTAAGTGCTGAAAGAGTGACAATTGCTTTGGCCACTGCAGTTTGACCCCAGGCTGGACATTGAATAGTTGTTTTCAAACCCCATTTGAGATATAAATCTACACTAGCTGTCCCTTCGCTGCCCTCAAAGTGCGTTTCCGTGAAATAGAACCATATGATATGTTGATGCTCTTCCTACTACGGCAGTGTTTTCGGGTCATCCATATGGCACAAATTTCGTGTAGTGCAATACCGTCAACTCACCTTGGAAGGATACGTCGCTCATTCTCTGTTAGGGCGCATAGATTGCTGTGAAATACAGTCATACCAATTAGTGCAATAATTCTATAAGTATTTATTTTTTTTACAACGATGCAACATGTGCGTAGTCACGCCCTCTAATCCGATATCTCCCAATTTTGTTGAGTCACGTGCGAACTTTGAAGGCACATGAATGCTAAACACACTTTGACAAGCATCAATCTAGATATAATGGTATCCAGTTATTTAGTTATCAGCAAGCGTGTCAGATACTTCCACTGATCACCTTTTTAATCAGATTCCGTAGAGTGATATCAACAGCATCCACTAAAACGTCAAGACGATGAGTGCAACGCCTCTCTATATTTCGTTTTGAGTCATTTGTCCATCGATACTATTTTCATGCAAATTTTCAAAACTGCCCTGCAATGATATTGGAAATTTTTGAAATTCACATCTCGGGTTGTAGGGGCGGCGCCACCGCCTTATCACTCTCTTTTGCAAAGATATCGCCGCAATACTATTTCAAATATTGCGTTCTACATTTTTTATTTATATGGGGGTGTCATGCCAACTGTTTCCATCGTTCCTGTTTGTAGCTCCATCACCCCTACTGGTACCAAGGCCAGACAGCCAAACTTCGAAACCATGGCTGGTATAGTGATCGAAATATTGAATTATGAAATTTCAGGTGGTGTAGGAGCACCCACTATTAATACGAGGCCAGTTTTTTGTTCAATCATTGGTTGTGGTTCGAAGGTTACACGCGGATTTTTACAGGCTAGCTGCAATAGTGCAGGATATATTATATATTCAGATGTCATGTTTCACGTTGTATGGGCGGTGCCACGCCCACTGTTACTATCACTGCGGCTGTTGGCTCCATGATGTATACTGGTACCAAGGTCAGGTATACTGGTCGAGCATTTTGAACCAATACTGCCCAAATTATTCCACTTTTAAATTTTACATTGTATGGGCTGTGCCACGCGCCTTTGTCCAATCAAAACCGAATATTGTTCCGAACCTTCCACACACCAAAAGATATTCTCATGCAAAAATTCAGCAAAATCTCTTCAGCGAGTCCATCGCGTACCAACGAACACCATTTCATTTTTATACCCTACACCACACTGTGGTACAGGGTATTATAAGTTTGTTTCATGGCAGATGTTTGTAACACCTGAAAATAACACCGCTAGACCCACCTTAAAGTATACCGATCGACTCAGAATCACTAGCTGAGTCGATTTTAGCATGTCTGTCCGTCCGTCCGTCTGTCCATGTAAAGTTGTTCGTCGACTACAGGTCGCAATTTCACACCGATCGTTCTGAAATTTTGCAGTTTAGAGTATTTCGCAGCTGTTAAGATCGCTTTTGGATTTGGTTGAAATCGGTTCAGATTTAGATATAGCTCCCATATATATGTTTCGTCCGATTTTGCTCTTTAGTCCTGTAGAAGCTGTATTTTACATCCAATCAATTTGAAATTTAGAATGGTAGAGTTTCTTGATCCATGAACCAACACTACCGAATTTGAAGAAAATCGGTTAAGATTTAGCTCTAGCTCCCATATATATGTTTCGTCCGATTTGGCCCTTTAGTTCTATAAAAGTTGTATTTTACATCCAATCGTTTTGAAATTTAGAATGGTAGAGTTTCTTGATCCATGAACCAACATTGCCTAATTTGAAGAAAATCGGTTAAGATTTAGCTATAGCTACCATATATATGTTTCATCCGATTTGGCTCTTTAGATCCAATCGTTTTTATACCCTACACCACACTGTGGTACAGGGTATTATTTAAGTATAAAATGTCCCAAAAGTAAATTTATGTAAACAATTTATACATGAAT
Source organism: Eudasyphora cyanicolor (assembly GCA_963930755.1). NCBI lineage: Eukaryota > Metazoa > Arthropoda > Insecta > Diptera > Muscidae > Eudasyphora > Eudasyphora cyanicolor. The sequence goes on along the minus strand of OZ005736.1, from coordinate 61,284,115 downwards.
TACAAAATGTATATATCAGAGTTATTCAGTATTACGAGAGTGGTGTAGGGTATTATATAGTCGGCCCCGCCCGACTTTAGCCTTTCCTTACTGGTTATATATATAGATTTCCGTTATTAGATTCTTAGCTCTTAAATAACTTCTAAAAATCACTGAAAAAATGAAAAGAAATGTTGCTACTGCTACACTGACTAGAGTCAGAGAATTCAAATTTTTTTTTCGAATTTAAATTTGTCGTTTATAGTACTTCATATTTATAAAATTTTAAATGCTTGTGAAAGTACAATCACAATACTAAAGTTTTTGATAGCGCTAGAACTGACCACAGGGCAAAAAAATGACTACGCGAAAAGTCAGCTGTGTATACAACACTCTGGTCTATGGTTGTTCAAAATTTCAGTTTTCTAGCTCTTGCAGGAGCCTCAGCGGTCAAGTGGTCAGCGCCACCTGTTGAGAATTTTTCGACTTTTATTTTTCCTAAACCGGACAAAGCCGCAGAATGAAGTTTCTAATATGGTCCAATAGTTTTTAAGTTTTAAGCAGTCGATCAAAACACAATCCATTTTTATTTTCTCTATCGCCCATGTGATGACAATCGCGTGAGTTCGAATCGCAAAAATTTCCCCCTCAGTTTTAATGGTCTTCGAAATTAAATTTTAATAAAATACACACATGGACGTAGTTATTTATCACTGTAATTAATAATTTGATTTTAATAAATCCATATCGTTCTGGTAAAAAAATTCAGAACGTGCATTTTGCGTCTTGAAATCTCAATCGCCAATTTTAGGCGAAATGCGATTGCCATCACATGTCCGTATATCTTCAAAATACTACATCAAACTTTTAGCTATAAAATACAATAAATAAATTTTACTTCTTATAGCAAATTTTATAGCAAGTATGTGTGGGAGAAATCGGTTTATATTTTAAACTGATATTAACAAATTGCTAGGAGAGGGTGAGGAAAAAATCAATTTTCAATGAATGAAATATTTTGTATTTTGCTGTTTCCCTATGCGAGGTTGATCTGTTATTGATGTTATTTTTAATGGTTTTATCACTGTGGAGTTGAGCTGAAGATCAAAGAGTTCCTTCAAAGTGAAGGAAGGCATTTTTGAATAATCAAGTGAAAAAGAAAACGACCTTGAAATCCAACATCAACCAATGCATGACGCGTTTCGTTGTGGGTTAGTCAACTCTTCGGATGCAGTAATGTTGTTTTTGGCCAATTTGCGGTCCACTTTTACTTACTTCTACTTATACGAAATTTATTTTGTCGTTTGTAGTTCAATGAAATATTTTTTTTAGTTTGTAGGTCTTGACATCGCAAATCGAAAGTAATTCACTAATCGTTATATTTGCAAAAGTCAATCCCACAATTCCTAAAACAATTTAGAAAAACACAAAAATTGGATTTTTGGCATAATTGTTGGTGTATATTGGAAAAGCTTGACAACAATACTAGTGAATATTTTTGATCCGTTATTTCTTCGAAAACATTCTCTTCGAAGTTTCCTTTAAGATGAATAAATAACTTCTTCTATAACTAACTCCAAAATAAGACTTATACTTTTGACAAAAAACCAAATTTTTTTGAAAATATAATTTCAAATGACCATAACTTTTTTCGTATTTGGTATATCGGATCGACATTTTACATCAATTCAGAAAAATTTCATATTTTGATCCGATATTCACAAAATACTAGGACAGGGTCGGGGAAAAAATTAAAAATGCACTTTTCAATTACAAATTTCTTGGTAACTATGTATATGAGCTAACTCATAGGCGCAAAAAGCCTTTGTAGGCCTCGGTTAGCAGAATGCAAATTAAAAGAGAATTGGAATTTGGCAGAGAGTATCTTCCAGACACAAGAATGCGCACAACCAAATTTTAATTATGAAATACTGCAGATAGGAGGAACCCTGCCAAATTTGAAGAACAATGGGTAAACCTATGAGTAACATAACCCTTTTTATACCCTCACTTTAGTGTGACGAGGGTATATATCATTTGCTACGGAAAAAAGTGTAACACATCGAAGGAGTGATCTAAGACCCTAAGTATGTTCGGAGGAAATCCGTTTTGGGTCATTTTAAGTCGAATGAGCAATGTCCGTCCGTCTGTCTGTCTGTCTGTCTGCTGGCTGGTGCGCACGATAACTCTCGAAAGGAGTAACCGATTGACTTCAAATTTGGTATGTGGTAATATTTTGATCTATCTCCGGATGAGTTCGAAGATGGGCCATATTGGTCTACTCCTTCTGGTACCTCCCACACAAAGGGTTAAAATTTAGTGAAATATTGATTCTTTAATAACTTCTATACTACTTATTCGAATCTTTTGAAATTCTGCACATAATATTAGTATATTAGTCGCTATTAACTCGAGAAAAATGGGTGAAGTTGGCATGCCCCTTTTGGTACCTCCCACACAAATGGACCATTTTGCATCAAAATTTAACTGCTTATAACTTTAATACAAGTGCATAAAAATGCTTGAAATTTTCTACAGTATAATGTTTTTGTAGCGCCTATAGTCCGGTAAAAAATGGGCATCATTGTACAGCCCCTTTTGGTACCTCCCACACAAATGGCCCGTTTCGTACCAAAGTAAACGGCTTGTAACTTTAATACCAGTGCATACAAATACTTGAAATTTTGTACAGTGTAATGCTGTTGTAGTGCCTATAGTCCTGTTAAAATTGGGCGTTATCACTCCGCCCCTTTTTGTACCTCCCACACAAAATGACCAAATCATACCAAAATTACATAGCTCGTAACTTTAATATACCAGTGCACACAAACGCTTATAGTTCAGCACAATGCAATGTATTTAAGAATGTACTGTTTACCGAAAAATATGTGTATTTGGAAAACCCCTTCTGGTACCTCCCACACAAATTGATTGACAAACAGATTTATTGGTGTAATGTTATATATTACATTACTCACAAAGTGAGGGTATACCATAGTCGGTTTACCCGACTGAAACTTTCTTACTTGTTAAGTAGGTCAAATGATAAAATTTTCTGACCAAAATTAATAAAATTGAAAATATTGTGTTTTGTTCATTATGTATTGTTGTAAGGCTGTATAAAAAGAAATTACGAAAAGATAATAAGAATAAATTAAACCTTTAGGAACACTTGGTTGTTTTTTGTCCCTTACCCCTTTTGGGGCCAACTATTTGTATATTGTTTTGTAACACTTGTTTTTGCTGGACTAGTCTTCGATGACCTCAACACATACACCCAATTTTCATTTCCTATTTTCTATAGTAATAGTATAAATTTTCACCATGAAAATTCGTCTGCGATATGGCAATTCATCTTCACAGAAGATTATTTTGACATTTGATACCCAAATTCCACTTGAGTAAATTACTTATGTATTTTGAGGAACATGAATATGCATTATTCTTCGCTTAATTTGACTACTAACAGTTAATATTTTTGAAAACTGTTGAACCAAAAATAGGATTAAATACGTTCTGTGCAAGTTGACAATCAATTTTATGTTTCGATTTGTTTTTGCCAAACATGGCCAAAATCTTAAAATCTTACATAAACGTACAATTTTAAATTTACAGCACATAAATTTACAGCACATAATAAAGTAAACCCCAAAAAGCAGACAAAAAAATAATTAAGCTCCAAACAATATTGTTGTTGTTTGATATGTTATTTTTTGGGGCCCATATTCATAAAAATATTGAGGTGTATTTTCCTGGGCCCAATTTCATTCCGCCAATTAAACCCCAAAACCAGACAAAAAATGAAATTAAGCCCCAAAAAAAAATGTTGTTATTTAACATGTAATTTTTTGGGGCCCATATTCACAAAAATATTAGGGTGTATTTTCCTGGGCCCAATTTCATTCCGTCGGTAACTTTTGGTGTATTTGTGCGGGAGGTACCAAAAAGGCCCATTTTTCCTTGCACTGTAGGGCCTACAAAACCATTACACTGTACAAAATTTCAAGTATTTGTGTGCAATGGTATTAAAGTTATAAGCAGTTAACTTCTGGAGCAAAAGTGTCCCTTTGTGTGGGAGGTGCACTTCGAAAATTTTCTCAAGGCGATAGCGACGGATAAACTACTAATATATGACGAATCACAGATGATACGGGTAAGTAGTGTAAAAGTTATTAGACAATCAATATATGAATAAACCCCAGTTACCAATTTTCAGCAAGATCAGTTGAACTTTGTGGTATCTGTGAGGTTATATCAAAAAAATGGACCGATATTGCCCATTTTCAATCCCAACATACCTGCAGATATAAGAAGTGTACGTACCAAATTTCAGCCACCTAGCTCAAGTATTATAGATTGTAGCGTGATTACAACAGACGGACGGACGGACATGGCTAAATCTTCTTAGAATTTTACGACGATTAAGAGTATATGGGCATTTCCAAAGAGATGTCAACCGCAGCCAAAACAAGTTAAAGCGTTAAGTTCGTCCATGCCGAATCTTATATACCCTCCACCATGGATAGCATGTGACCTCACAAAATAACTCAAACCTAAAGAAAATAACACCGAAAAACACACAAGAAATATAGTAGATGAGAACTGTAGGAATCACAACAAGTTAGATGCTATATCTAACCAGTAAGGAAAGGCAGAAAGTCGGGCGGGGCCGACTATATAATACCCTACACCTCCCTAACAATGCGATAAGGGTTATTGCGATAATAATTTGGAATAATTGGTAAATGGGTAAGAACATATATATGCGGATATATCTAATTCTGAACAGATAATCGCTAAATTAAGCAATATTCGTTCCTAAATTGAGAAACATCTTTCTGGAGAATTTTGTAATGATCGGAAGTAAAGTACAACTTCTATAGCGCTTTGTAACCAAATCAGGAGGAACATATATATGGAGCTTATATATAAATCCGAATCGATTTTCCCTGAATACTCATTCATGTAAAATAGAAACCTCTTTCTGTCGAATTTCGTACTGATCGGATATAAAATACAGCCTCTACAGCGCTTGAATGTCAAATCGGTGCTAACATATATATGGGGGCTATATCTAAATCTGAACCGATTTTCTCCAAATTTGGCAGTATTCTTTCGTGTAATAAGAAACCTCTTTCTGCCGAATTTCGCTGTGATCGGATATAAAATACAGTTTCTACAGCTATTGAATTTCAAATCGGGGGTAACATATATATAGGGGCTATATCTAAATCTGAACCGATTTTCTCCGAATTTGGCAGTATTCCTTCATGTAATAAGAAACCTCTTTCTGCCGAATTTCGTACTGATTGGATATAAAATACAGTTTCTACAGCGCTTACATGTCAAATCGGGTGCAACATATATATGGGGGCTATATATAAATCTGAACCGATTTCCCCCAAATTTTGTATTGTATCTAAGTGTATCTCGAGACTACTCTCTGTCAATTTTTGTACAAATCGGTTACAAAATGTTGCTTATACAGTGCATATATGCCAAATCGGAGGTACATATATATGGGAGCTATATGTAAATCTGAACCGATTTTAACCAAATTCAATAGGGATCGTCTTTGGGCCTAAAAAGAGATATGTGCAAAGTTTCGTTTAGATCGGACCATAATTGCGACCTGCACTTTGATTACAAGAATACGTCTACAGACAGACAGACAGACAGACGTACAGACGGACAGACAGACGGACATAGCTAAATCGACTCAGAAAGTGATTACAAGTCGATCGGTATAATAAACAATGGGTCTATCTCGTCTCCTTTTGGGTGTTACAAACAAATGCACAAAGTCATAATACCCTGTACCACAGTGTGGTGTAGGGTATAAATATAGACCGGACATGGCTAAATCGTCTTAGAATTTTACGACGATTACGAATAATATACTTTATGGGGTCTCAGATCAATATATAGAGGTGTTACAAACGGAGTGACAAAATGGATATACCCCCCATCCTATGGTGGAGGGTATAAAAATAACAGTCTTCAACAGTATGTTGTTTGCCACTTTTTTATAGGGAATCTATCAAGTTTAACTTATTTTCCCAAAAATTTAATTTATTCATATCACATTTTGAAATGTTCGAGTGCAAAGTCGAACATTTGCAAAATTTGCACTTTTTACAATCTCGATTTATATTTAAATAATATAATAAGAAAAATTGTTGTTGCGACAATAAATATATTAAAAAACATTTGAAACAAGTAAGAAAGTTCAGTCGGGTAAACCGAATAATGAAACCCCTCCCCTTGAGTCACAAAAAAATATTAGTAAATTTATTTATTTTGTTGTTTTATTTAAATTGTTATCAATTTAAATTGTATCAGGTGGCGCAAAAGTAACCTTTCGACGGTATGTTAGACACGATTGGCGGTCAGCAGCTAACAGCTGATGCACCGTCTGGACTTTGTACGGAAACATCTTCAAATCTTGTACCAAAATTCGCTGTAGAGACCGTCGACCGATACCCATTTGCGTGGCCCGTCTGGTCGATGTCGACGGCGCTTCCATGACATCCTCGGCTACAGCAGCAATATTCTCTGCAGAACGGCTACTCCGGGGTCTGCCTCGCCTGGCAGCATCTCGTGTTGTGCCAGTCTCTTCGAGGCGAGCGGCTAAACGTCGCAGTGTTTCACCAGTAGGCGTTGGACGGCCAGGAAATCTGCGACGAAATTCACGTTGTGCCAAAGTCACCGACCGATTATTAAATAGTCAGCAATATTCCACGTTCTGGAGCAGTGTAGCGTAACATTGTCTATTAACGTGTATTTCGCATGTGTTTACTACACAAATGTCAAAACAGAACTGACATTAGGGGCCAATCGCAAAATTTATAGCATTTTCTGATAGGAGGATTACTTTTGCGCCACCTTGTATATAATAACTTTAAAGTATGTACTGGTATTAAAGTTAGCAACTGCTTACTTTTGGTACAAAATGGTTCATTTGTGTGCGAGATACCAAAAGGGGCGTCCCAATAACGGTTACTTTTCTCTGGACTCTAGGTACTAAAGAAGCATTACACTGTACAAAACTTCAAGTATTTATATGCACTGGTATTAAATGTATAAGCTGTTAACTTTTGTTGTAAAATGATCCATTTGTGTGGGAGGTACTAAAAGGGGTGCCAATTACTGTGCACTGGTATTAATATTAAAAGCTGTTAACTTTTGCTACAAAAATGTCCATTTGTGTGTGAGGTACCAAAAGGGGCGGGCCAATAACGCCAATTTTTCTCTGGACTCTAGGTACCATAAAAGCATTACACTGTACAACATTTCAAGTATTTGTATGCACTGTTATTAAAGTTATAATTGGTAACTTTTGGTACAAAATGGTCCATTTGTGTGGGAGGTACCAAAAGGAGCTTGGCAAAAATATCCGTTTTTCACTGTACTGTAGGTACTATTAAACCATTATACTGTACAAAAGTTCAGGTATTTGTATGGACTGCAAATAAAGTTAAAAGCTATTTACTTTTGGTTAAAATTTGTCCATTTGTGTGGGAGGTACCGAAAGGGGCGTGGAAACTTCGCCCATTTTTCTCGAGATAATAGTGACTACCAAACTAATACTGTGTGTAGAATTTCAGAGGATTCAAATACGTAGCAAAGATGTTATTAAATAATCAATATTTCACAAAATGTTAACCCTTTGTGGGGGAGGTACTAGAAGGAGTGGACCAATATGCCCCATCTTCAAACTTAGCCGGATATAGAGGCAAATATTACCATATACCAAATTTGAAGTCAATCGGTTACTCCTTTCGAGAGTTATCGTGCGCACCAGCCAGACAGACAGACAGACGGACGGACATTGCTCATTCGACTTAAAATTACCCAAAACGGATATCCGCCGAATATACTTAGAGTCTTAGGTCACTCCTTCGATGTGTTACACTTTTGGTTCGTAGCAAATGACATATACCCTCCTCTCTAAGAGGAGGGGTAATTAAACTTGTATGTCTAATTGCATAAAAAGTAAATAAACATTAAAAGAATGATGGAATAAAATGTCGAATGCGACATGTCACTTGGAAATGTGATTAAAATTAACTAAAAAACGAGTAAGAAAGTTCAGTCGGGTAAACCGACTTATGAATCCCCTCACCTTAAATCCCAAAAATTTATTTATTTTTTCTGCTTTAATTAAATTATTATCAATTTAAATTGCATTTAATAACTTTAAAGTACACTGTTAACTTTTGTTGTAAATGGGCGTGCCAATAACGACCAATTTTCTCTAGACTCTAGGTACTATAAAAGCATTGCACTGTACGAAATTTCAATTATTTCTATGCACTGGTATTAAAGTAAAAACTGTTAACTTTTGGTACAAAAATTTACATTTGTGTGGGAGGTACCAAAAGGGGCGTGGCAACTTCGCCCATTTTTCTCGAGGTAATAGTGACTAATAAACTAATACTATGTGTAGAATTTCAGAGGATTCAAGTAAGTAGCATAGACATTATTAAATAATCAATATTTCATTAAATATTAACCCTTTGTGGGGGAGGTACTAGAAGGAGTGGACATTGCTCATTCGACTTAAAATGACCTAAAACGGATATCCGCCGAACATATTTTGGGTCTTAGGTCACTCCTTCGATGTGTTACACTTTTGGCTCGTAGCATATGATATACTCGTATACCCTCCTCTCAAAGGTGAGGGGTAAACTGCTTAATATTTTTAAATAAAATAAAAAACATTGTTTAATTTGTTTGCTTTGAAAGCGACTTCTGTTTTTGTCGCATTCAAATGTCTTGGTTTTTTGTAAATATCTTGAAAACGAACAATTGGCCAAAATCAACCTTTGCACCACTTATAGTGCTGAAACGGACGGACGGACGGACATTTTTATATATACCCTCGTACACAATATGTATACGAGTAGATGTTATAAACATGTGCTTAAATTAAGTGGACAATACAAATAAAAATTTAATACGGAAAAACGTCTTCCATAGTTATCCCCTTACCTTGCAGGGATAGTGTAATACGTCGAAGGATGACCTAAGACCCCAAGGATGCTGGGCGGAAATCCGTTTTGGGTCATTTTAAGTCATTTGAGCATTGTCTGCTGGCTGGTGCGCAGACAGACACACTCTCGAAATGAGTAACCGATTGACTTTAAATTTGGTATGTGGTAATATTTTTGTCTATCTCAGGCTAAGTTCGAAGGTGGGCCATATCGGTCTACTCCTTCTAGTACCTCCCCAACAAAGGTTTTAAATGAAATATTGATTCTTTAACAACTTCTATACAACTTATTCGAATTTTCTTAAATTCCACACTTGTGTTAGTTTATTAGTCGCTACAACCATGAGAAAAATGGGGAAAGATGCTACGCCCCTTTTGGTACCTCCCTGACAAATCGACCATTTTGCACCAAAAGTTAACAGCTTTCAACATTAATACCAGTGCCATAAAAATGGCACTGGATTAATGAAAATGTGAAAATGGGCGTTATCAACACGCCTCTTTTGGTACCCCCACACAAAATTGTCAAATAATACCAAAATTTAATAGATCATAACTTTAATATACCAATGCACATAAAAGCTTAAAATTCGGTACAGAGCAATGTATCTGAAGCATCTACTGTTCAGAGAAAAATATGTGTATTTGTTAAACCCATTCTTGTTCTTCCCTCACAATTGACAGATGAACTCGTGAAGTATTGCATATTACGTTACTCACAAAGTGGGGGTAAATATACCTTAGACGGTTTACCTGTCTGAAACTATCTTACTCGTTTTTATACCAACACCATAGGATGGGGGGTATATTCATTTTATCACTCCCTTTGTAACACCTCTAAATATTGATCTGAGACCCCATAAGGTAAAGGGGTTTTCAACAGGGACGCTACAAAAGTAGACCGACAGGGACAGCAAACGACGCCATATTTTTTGTCGCTCTTTTCACATTTCTCTTCAGTAAGGTTTGCCATTTCATGATGGAAAGATATACGAGCCAACAACGAGTCGAAATTATTAAAATTTATTACCGAAATTCGGAGTCAGTGGCCTCAACGTTAAGAGCGCGAAAAATCATCTTCAGCGATGAGGCTCATTTCTGGCTGAATGTCTTCGTCAATAAACAAAATGTGCGTTATTGGTCAGACAGCAATCCACGCGTACTCCACGCGTACTCCATGAGTCATCATTGCATTCCGAAAAAAATACGGTTTGGTGCGGTTTATGGGCCGGCGGCGTCATTGGGCCGTACTTCTTCCGTGATGATCAAGACCGGCACGTTACTGTGAATGGGAATCGCTACCGTTCAATGATAACCGAATATTTGTGGCCCCAATTGGATGATATGGACTTGGAGGACATGTGGTTCCAACAAGACGGCGCCACAAGCCACACAGCGAATGCCACAATCAATTTATTGGAAACCAAGTTTGGAGAACGTGTTATCTCACGAAATGGTCCAGTCGATTGGCCGCCTCGGTCGTGCGATTTGACGCCGTTAGACTATTTTCTGTGGGGCTACGTCAAGTCTATGGTCTATGCCAACAAGCCAGCGACGATTGATGAACTTCGTACGAATATCGAACGTGAAATTGCAGCAGTATCGGCCGATTTATGCTTGAAAACCGTCGAAAATTGGGTTCAGCGTCTGGACTTCTGCAAGCGTGGCCATGCAAAAGAAATCGAGTTCCATACATAATGGCATCGAACGTGCTTTCACAGGAATAAAGAATTTCATTGATATCCAAAACCGTTTTTGTTTTATTTAAAAAAACTTTTGTAGCGCTCTTATTGACGGACCCGATATATAATCGTCGTAAAATTCTAAGACGATTTTGGAATGTCCCACCGCCCATCCGTCTGTTGTAATCACGCTACAGTCCGTAATATTAGATCTAAGTTGTTCAAATTTGGTATAAATATTTTTATAGTTGCAGGTTCTTTGGGATTGCAAAAGGGCCATAGCGGTCAATGTTCTGACATAGCTACCCTATAGAGGTTGCTCCAAAATACGGTTTTTGAGCCATAGATACCACATATTTAAAGCAGTTTAGCAGAAACTATGCAACTAAGAGTAAATCACAGCAAATATTTTACAAATCGGTTCATATTTTGTAGTAGTCACCCTATAGAGGTCGCTCCAAAATATACGTATTTAAGCCATGAATACCATATTTTCTAAGCATTTTAACTGAATCGACAAGAATTTATTGCAGTAACATTTTTTTATATCAGTTCATATTTTGTTATAGTCCACCAATAGATGTCGCTTCCACAATTTAGCTTAAACTTTGCAGTTTATATTCTATTTTGACAAGAATTCATCTCAATAACATTTATACAAATTAAATTGTATTTTGTTGTATTCCCCGTGCAGACGTAGCTCTCAAAAATACCATAATAGCCATAAATACCTTATTTTTCAGGTGAAGTCTTTGGCTAAAGGATTTGCGGCCTAAAAATTGCAACGTTCGTTTTTTTAATAATTTACTTAAACAAAAAGGATCGTTTCATGATTTGCTCCATATCCAAAGATTTTTCCAGTAATACAATTGAATGCAATCCATGGTGGATTGTATATAAGATTCGGCATGGCCGAACTTAACGCTTTTACTTGTTTTTTTTTTTTTTTTTTTTGAATCGGTGCCATTGAAAAACTTTTAATGAATAAAATTTTTCATTTATTTTCCAGATCCACGCGTTACTACACATCCGATTCTGAGGAGTCCCTTGTTTATGATTGCAAACATATGTATATATCTGCTGGTGGTATTAAAATTGGGACCACGTTTTATGGCAAATCGTAAACCATATAAAGTTGAAGGTCTAATGAAGACCTACAATGTTATACAAATTTTATTAAATGCATTTATTGTGTATGAAGGATTACTCTTTTCGTATTTGAGGTCCGATTTTAGTATAGTTTGTGAAGGTTATAATCCAGAGGATACAAGACCGGAAACTATGCGACTAGTACGACCTGCAGTACTATATTATATATCAAAATATTTGGATTTTACCGATACGGTAGTTATTGATTTACTTTATTCTGTAGGATCTTAAAATATTTTTTTTTTACTTATTTTCAGATTTTCTTTTTGTTGCGTAAAAAATTCAATCAAATCACTTTTTTACATGTGTATCATCATTCTATTATGATATTTGGCGTACATATTTATGTTTCACAACTTTTTGGTAAGATCTGCTTAGAGAGAAGCTCTAGTGTGGCGACGCCTACAACCAGGCAAAAGATAATAACATATTTTTCTCACTTTTGCAGCTACTTCGGCAATATTTACCGGATGGATAAATGGCATTGTTCATATTCTTATGTACTCCTATTACCTTGTGGCAGCCACCAAGCCAAAGGTGGATCTGCTACCTTGGAAGAGGCGATTGACCCAGGTGCAACTGGTTCAGTTCGCCGCGATCGGCATCAGTTACTCTCTGCAAATAACCAATAATTATTGTAACTTGAAGTTGTTCTGGTTTTGGATTGGTTTTGTGCAAAATCTCTTTATGATTGCACTGTTTTCGAATTTCTATTACAAAGTGTACAATCGCAAGATAAAAATGAACTGAATTTATGGCGAATAAAACATTATATACATTTGTTTATGGTTTTTATTGGGGTTATTAAGAGGTACATCGTGAAAATCTTACTTTTTTCATACGAGTATTTTTTGGATTGAAATAATACAGGAAACCAAAGTCGGCCAGAGCCGACTGTACGATTGTTAGGTTAGGTTCGATGAGGATGGTAATTTGCGATTGAAACCACTGCGACCATACATGATCCATTGTGGATCGTCCTAGTTCTTCTTCTCCAATCCCTCAGTTGAGTTTAGAATTACAATCTGGTTCCATGCTGAATTTTACGTTAATTCGCCAAGTACCTGAAAGAAAAAGGAACTTATAGTCTTGTTTCTTCTAAATGATAAAATTGGCAAAGGAGATAAAACAAATCTTCGACAGAGTGCGGATCCTGACACCATCGAGCACAGGGTTATATTATGCTGTCCTTCGAGAACCATAAGCTCTATGCGACAGTGGCTTATTACCTTTGACCTTACTTATATATTCGAACTTAGCAAAGCCTTTAAAGCGGTCTGACTGTCGTTGATATCGATCATCCGTGAACCCATTAATGTAGTGGAACCTTACGTTTCTTTTCAACCATTCTTCAAGAGTGGGAATTCGCTTTTTACCCCATTTTCCTACTATATCGTGACTAATCATGTAGTCACTCTCGGTATAATCCAGGGAACGGTCTAATATCCGAGTATGTCTAGAATTGGTACCTGAAAAAGGTTCTGCTGAGCCAATCGTGTCAGTGTTAGTTCCGCACTCTCAGTGTAAGGCCTTATTCAGAGCATTAACATGTGTATCATACCCTGTAATAGTCCACGAAGCATGACAGCCATAAGTCAAAACAGACCTAACCACAGCTGAGTAAAGTTTAGGATTTAACAACAATCTAGGGCCTAAGAACTTCTGACGTGAGTATAAGGCATCGAAAGCATTCTTGATACGAGTCTCTTCATTTGCTATCCAATTAATTTACGGTCCAAAATGATACCTAAAAATTTTGCAAAGTTAGGCAGTTGAATTATAGTTGCTTGAAGTTTAATGGCGGATTCTTTTCTGCAAAAAAGTGCAACATTTTCATTGCCCTTTTTTCGAAAACGGCACTTTTGTGATACTTTTTTGAAATTTGGTAATTAAGTTACTTGAGTTTAGCATAACTAAAATATCAAAATTTCAAAAAAGCGATATTATATACTCCTATAGTTTACTTATATGAGTGAAAAGTACCAGATATGTCTTTGTGGGGTTAATATTAAAACCACGTCCTATTGCCAAGCTAGATATTTTCCATATCCTTCAAGATTTCGGATACCGTTGGTTAAAATGTACCTATGGAAAATACAGCGACATCGTTGGAATATGCACATACCTTAATTCCCGATGAGTCAAGTCTGGATAAGATTTTGTTTACTACTAGGATCCATAAAAGTTATATTCCTAAAACTTAGCATAGTCATAATCCAGTGTACTCCAGATACATCTATACATGTTTCGCTGAAAACCGCCTTGATAGCTGAGGAATGGACATTATTTATTTATATGAATTACAATACAAGGAACATTTATATTTTAATTTAACGCTTCAGGGAAATGCCGGGTTACAAAGACGATGTGGCTAGATGTTTGCAGCGACAGACCAGAGTCTCTGGTGGGAATCGAACCCACGACCCCCAAACTCATAGGGAAGTACGCTACCAACTCACCTACTAGGGACATTATTGAAGGCACCTTGTATATCGAGGAATGGTGAAAGTGTGGACTCCTTGAAGTGCGCGGCTCGTTCAATATGATGGACAACACAGTGAAGAGCTGAGTCTACTGTTTATACTATACCCTACACCATCCTATAAGAGTAGATTAAGAATGATAATTACTTGTTCAAACACTTGTATTCGATAGTGCTTAGATTTAGATCGGATATAGGTATACTGGGGCTTTATCTACTTAGATTTAAGTTAGAGTGGCAGTCGGTTTAAACACCTCACATAGACTAATTTGCTCCCTAGTGTTACCATGGTTTCAGTTTCTCATCGATACCAACCTGTTTGATATACAGAGTTATCAATCGAACTAATATCGGCACCGGAAACATGTGTTAGACATTCTAGAATGGCCGACCCCAGTACTTATATCCAGATATCGTGTACTCAATGCGGAACAGTATCAAATCCGTTTCTCAAGCAGTGTCCCGTCAGAACTAACACTGACGTAGATAGTCTGTTCCTTTAAAGTGTGAGGATATATTTTAACCATCTCGGGTAATATTTTTGTCTAGCTACCCCTCGGTTGTCGATTTCTGCCCATCTTTCATTTGACTGTCTTGCCAAGCCAAGCCTTGAACGTGGACAGTGGCGCATCAATATATGCAATAGACTGGTCGCAGCTTGTATGGGATTTTTTTTTTTAATTTTTGGTATGTGCGCTGTCTAAAATATGAAGTTTGCTGTCAAAAAGTTCGTCTTCATTTCAGCTCGATCCGACGGTGCCTTCTGGTGCCTAGTGGTACCAATAGTACCCGATATTATGAAAAAACGCACATTTGGCCCTATTTTTATTGTGTTTTTATAGCTATTCAGTAGAAAGATGGTATTCATTGGACAAAACACAATTTTTATTATCTAATAAGTATTTTTATACTGAAATTATTGTTAAAACTTTAAAAATTGCCACTCTTATGGAAATGTAAGCATTGCAGTTCCTATTGCGCTTAATATTGCATATAAAATGTTTTATATATATTTCACATGTCAGAAAATGATCAAAATTTTTGCGAAACACGCGCATCACAAATATTGAAGAAACACCGTTCTTAGTAAGTCCTTATTCACACGAGGCAATTTTTTCCATGAAATTATCAAAGTTTGTAGGAGAGAGAGGCAGGCGGAAAGAGCTCTCTCTCCTACAAACTTTGACAATTGCTTAGAAATTACCTTTAGTTTATAAAAGGGGATTCCCCTTATTAATACACATATCACGGTGTGACTTGACAGAAAGCGTCAATTAGTTTTGCTACTGTTCTAATCGTTGACGTGATAAGTCGTGCAAATTAATAAAAATAAATAGTAAAGTATGACTTCTAAGAATGCAGTGATTAAAAAGAAAAACTTACGCTCTGACCAAGATATTTTTTTAGTGGGCAAATGTGCAAATGATATTTTGGGAGCCAAACTACCTTCGATTAATCAGGTGCTTCAATTACTTTTTTACAAAATGCGGGTTGAACATAAGACATTGTTAAGTAGTATGAAAGGTACTATTGCCGTTACACTGGAATTTTGGAAAAGGGCACACATTCCAACGATTCATGAGACAAGTTGTATGCGGAAATTGAAAAAAATATATGCAAAATGGAGACAAATAATAAAGAATTGTGGAAACCCATATGCAAAATATAGAAAACAAGAACAGGATTTTCGTGATGAAATAGAATTTTTTTTTTCGCAACCCCGGATGCTTTAGAAAAAATTGAAATAAAAGAAGACAAAGATTTTTTAGTGCTGCAAAGAAAGAGATGTCGCCCAGGAATAATGCATGGTCTGGATACAATTTTCCTGAAAAAAAAAGAAAACGTAAAGAGAAGCGATTGGAAGAAGAAAGTAATCGTGTTGCAAAGAATAAATCTCAAGGTATTATTTATTATTTATTATATTTATACTGTTTCTGTAAAAAAACATCGTTGGAAAATAATTATAGCTGAATTAGGCACGATGATTGCAGATGACATAGAAGCCGAAGATGTTGAACTAAGTCATGCAATTGACCCCCAAAATGTCTCGGATGAGAATGTGTTCGAAAATATGAATACAACACAGACTCAATATCGCGGTACTATTCAATTTATTGATGACGGAATGATTGCTAGCATGGACAAATGCAAGCTTTCTACAAGACATGCTATGCATATTGTAACTGCCACTGCTGCTGCCATTTTAAATAAAGTAAAAAACGTTGCTACTGCTTCTACAGCAATAAATTTGGACGATCTGGTATTAAATCGAACAACGATTCATTCAATGCGAAGAGTCTACCGTAGAAGACAAGCTAAGCGGATTATCGATGAATTCAATGTAGTTGATTTAATATTAAATTTTAAAATTAATTTAATGTATTTTATTTGTTACAGATTCCTGAAGTATTTGTTCTGCACTGGGACGGCAAACTCCTTCCAGACATAAAAGGAATAGAAAAACAAGATAGACTGTCTCTCATTGTAACCAGTGGAAACATGGAAAAATTACTGCGTATACCAAAAATAGAGAATTCTTCCGGGGAAAATATAGCTGAAGACACCTTAAATTTTTTGCGACACTGGGCACTTGATGGATTGGTAGAAATTGTATCTTTTGATACCACAGTCACTAACACTGGGATTAATAACGGAGCAGCATATTTACTTAAAAAAAAGGTGGGACGAAAACTAATTTTTCTTCCATGTGGCTACCATATCAGCGAATTGTTAGTAAGGTCAGTGTTTGAACTGAATTTTGGAAAAACATCCGGACCTGAAGTTGTTCTCTTCAACCGATTTGCTAAGTATTGGAAAAACATTGCAGCTAGCAACTTCAAAAAAGGGACATTGGACGAAGAAGTTCTACAGAATTTAACATCATCCCAGTTGGAATACGTAAAGAATTTTTGCCTGAATGCGTTAAAATGTAATTACGTACGTGCGGACTATAAAGAGTTGCTTCAGTTAACACTACATTTTATTGGAGAGTATGTGCCAAATTTTACTCAGTTTCGTTTACCTGGTGCAACATCACATGCACGATTTATGTCAAAGTGCATTTATTGCTTGAACATTTTTTTGTTTCGCGGGCAAATGACGGCGGCGGAATTGAAAAGTCTTCGCAGTACTTGTTTATTCCTGGTAATTATTTATGTTCCTTATTGGTTCCGATGTGTGAATGCTATTGAAGAGCCAAAGCAAGACCTTGATATTATACAAAACGTTGTTTCTTATTTCGACAAAGAAGTTTCCACCACATTGTTGCAAAAACTAAGAAAACATTTGTGGTATTTAGCAGAAGAAACAGTTGGCCTTTAATTTGTTGATGAAAATTTACCATTGGAAGTAAAAAAGAAAATGGTCCAAAAACTTGACATCGATAATGAAGACGAAGACGAAAATAATGAAGAAGTATCGAAAATAACTGTTGTAACAATGGAAGAAATGTTTTCTTACATTACAAAAGATATCTCGTTTTTCGTTTCTTCGCCGACAAAGAGATTTTTTACTCGATTATCTATAGATGTATCATTTTTACAATTCGACCCATCAGAATGGCAGGAAAGAGAAGATTATTGTGCTGGCAAAAGAGTCTGACAAAATTTGCACGTCGTGAACGATGCAGCAGAGAGAGCAATTCAGCTTATAACGGACTTCAATCGCTCTTTGACCTACGATGAGGAAGATAAACAGTTCCTACTTCAAGTTGTTGAGCACTATTGTCAATTACATCCATCTCACAACAAATTCGCACTCATGAATTAATAACAAAAACTATAAATTAATAACCAATTTCTTATCTTTAAATTAAATAAAATACCTTTTCATCCCATGAATTCTATCTTTCTACCGAATAGTTATAAAAATCAACAAAAATAGGGCTAATGAGTGTTATTTCATAATATCGGGTACTTTGGGCCCCACTAGGCACCAGAAGGCATCGACGGATCGAGCCAAAAAATGAGGACCGCATTTATGACAGCAAACCTCATATTTTAGACAGCGCACATATATGAATTAAAGAAACAAAATTTTGCGACCAGTCTAATATGCAAACTCTTCGAGAATTTGTAATGTCGTCCCTATCCTATCCCTGTTTTCCGCGATGTTCCTATACCCATTACCCACATTAGGTATTTGTTAAACTGTTCAGCCATCTCGTTAAGAGATCTGTCGCAGTCGATGGCTGTTTTGTGAATTTAGGGATGTGACCTTCAGAGAATGAATGGTACCCTGACTGTTCGAGTAACTGACCAACATTGCCGACTTTGAAGAAAATCGGTTTAGATTTAGATATAGGTCCCGTATATCGATAGCTCCATTCTAAAACATGCTAAGTCGACTTAGCATGTTTTAGGGAGATTACATTTTTAACTTCTAAATATTCCAAGTTATATTCAGTCAAAATGTCTTGTTTATCCGTCAACCTAATCAAAAGTTATTCACAAAACAGTACAGGTCATTCGATTTCCATTACAAAGGAAATCCACACAAATTTAAAAATTCATCAAACTTTGATCGCGTCTCCTGCAAAACTACCTTTTTGCACTTAGCATATTTTAGAATGGAGGTACTTTACATCCAATCGTTGAGTTTCTTGATCTATAGCCCAACATAGGCGAATTAAAAAAAATAAACGGTTAAGATTTAGTTATGGCTCGCATATATATTATTCGTCCGATATGGCTACAGAGGCAGAGACGTACCAAATGTAAATTGTATAAACAAATTTGAGTTTAAGTATACATTGTATATTTCATTGCTATCCAATCTAACTATAGTGGCGTATATAGCCGGCACCGCCCTAATGTTCGCCACGCCAAATATTTGCCACGGCTTCGGTGACATACCTCTATCCGATGGTCCATATTTCAATGACTCGAAGACATAATTGATAATCAATGTCGTTAATGTGCCGAATTATCTCATCCTTAAGCTTTTGATTTGTTCTTGGCTTATTGACGTACACTTTATCTTTTAAATACGCCCAAAGATAGAAGTTCAACGGTGTCAAATCACATGATCGTGGCGGCCAATTGATAACGTGAGATAACACGGCCATTGAATTTCTAGCGCAAAAGAGACATTGTTTCATTGACTGTGTGGCAAGTAGCACCCACGTGTTGAAACCACAAATTGCCCAGATCCATATCCTCAATTTCTGGCCACAAGAAGTCCGTTATTATCTCGCGATAGCGAACACCATTCACGGTAACCGCACCAAACAGTCACTCTTTGTTGATGCATCGGCTTTCCAACAATCACTCGTGGATTCTAATTTGCCCAAATGCGGCAATCCAGCTTGTTAACGAATCCACTGAGGTGAAAGAGTGCCTCGTAGCTGAACATGATTTTCTTTGTAAAGTCACCATTCACTTCTGCCTGTTCAACCAACCATTCGGCGTATTGACGACGCCTGGATTGGTCAGTAGGCTTCAGCTCTTGAGTCAATTGAACCTTGTAAGCGTGTAAATACAAATTTTTATTAAAAATTCGAATCAGTGATGTTCTGGAGATGTTTAATTATTGGACACACAACGAATCGAGGTTGACGGCTCTTCTGCCACACTATCGCGAACAGCATCAATGTTTTCCGCAGAACGAACTGGGAGAGCATGCACAGGTGTTTTCACATCTCCTACAGGAATGGTTTGCTGAAACTTGCGCACAATTCTCCCGATTGTAGACACATTTTGCATTTTGATTTGAACTCCCATCTTCGTAAAAGGCTTCAACAATCTTAACGCGCTACTTAATTGTGTACCTCTCCATGCTTGAATTTGTCAAACACTGAAACAAAGAAATGTAAAATTAAGTTGGGCCCAAAACTTGACGTTAAGGCGTGACTCACAATTAACATCGTGCATTGTTATGTCTATCAAATGTTAGCCGCGACTACGTCTCAGATGGTCCATCCGATGAGTCCAATTTTCGATGACTCGTTCGAGCATTTCGACTGGTAACTAGCAATGACACGCGTGATGTTTTGCTCCAAGGCCTGAATCGAAGCGGTTTTACCCGTATAAACTTTAAACTTTACATATCTCCACAGGAAAAAGTCTAACGGTGTGATATCATACGATCTTGGTGGCCAATCGACCGGCCTAAAACGTGAAATTATCTGCTCACCGAAGTGTTCTGTCAATAAATACATTGATTGATGCGATGTATGGGAAGTGTCTCCGTCTAGTTGAAACCAAATGTCGCCGAGATCACGAGCTTCAATTTCTGGCATCAAATAGTCGGTTATCATGGCCCGGTCGCCATTGGCGGTTACGTTCTCTCCGGCAACATTTTTAAAGAAATATGGACGGGTGATAGCGGTGCGTCGGATCGGGAATCGGTCAATGGTAAAACGATACCTCTTAACGAGAGCTAAAATATTGCTCATAGGTGTCAAGGTCGTGGGTCGACTGGAAAGAGTTTTTTTTTTTTGGTTTAAAAAAATGGACTTAGCGCAATTGGCGATAGATTATTTTGATAATAAAACTGAATAATTTGTAAACGTTGTTCAGGAGTAAGTCTTTCCATGATGAAATGCCAAACAATACTTAACAAAAATAACATGACAGCATGACACGACTCACACGTGATCTGTCAAAAAAGGCTATTGAAAAAAGTATCTCTACTTAGATCACCCTATACTTTCAAGTACATATATTAATGCTGCATATAGCCCCATTTGCGCAAAACTGACACCACAAATTTGGGGATGGTGTTCATCCCCGTTCTTTTTATACCCTCACTTTAGTGTGACGAGGGTATATATCGTTTGCTACGGAAAAAAGTGTAACACGTCGAAGGAGTGACCTAAGACCCCAAGTATGTTCGGAGGAAATCCGTTTTGGGTCATTTTAAGTCGAATGAGCAATGTCCGTCCGTCCGTCCGTCTGTCTGCTGGCTGGTGCGCACGATAACTCTCGAAAGGAGTAACCGATTGACCTCAAATTTGGTATGTGGTAATATTTTTTTCTATCTCCGGCTAAGTTCGAAGATGGGCCATATTGGCCCACTCCTTCTAGTACCTCCCCCACAAAGGGTTAACATGATGTGAAATATTGATTCTTTAATAACTGCTATACTACTTATTCGAATCTTTTGAAATTCCACACATAGTATTAGCCTATTAGTCGCTATCAACTCGAAAATGGGCGAAGGCGCCACGCCCCTTTTGGTACCTCCCACACAAATGCACCATTTTGCACCAAAAGTTAACAGCTTATAACATTAATAACAGTGCATAAAAATACATAAAATGTTGTACAGTATTATGCTTTTATATTGCCAACAGTCCAGGGAAAAATGGGTGTTGTTGCCACGCCCCTTTTGGTACCTCCCACACAAAGGTACCTTTTTGCACCAAAAGTTAACAGCTTATAACATTAAAACCAGTGTACAAAAATACTTGAAATTTGGTACAGTGTAATGTTTTTATAGTGTTTATAGCCCTGTGAAAAATGTTCGTTATGGCCACGCCCCTTTTTGTACCTCCCACACAAAATGCCCAAATCATACCACAATTTAATGTCTCATAACGTTTATACCAGTGCACATAAATGCTTATAAGTCGGTACAGTGCAATGAATTTAAAGTATCTAATGTTCAGCGAAAAAAAGGTGTATTTGATAAACCCGTTCTGGTACCTCCCACACAAATTGACAGATTAATTCGAGTAATGTTCAATATTACATTACTCACAAAGTGAGGGTATACCTTAGTCGGTTTACCCGACTGAAACTTTCTTACTTGTTTAAAACAATGTTTACTAAATCATTTCAATGATTTTCCTTTATAAACGATGAAAAATATTGAAATCACTAAATGCGTAGTATTTTCTAACAATATTTTTTTAAGAAGTATTTATTTATTCTTGAATATCTATTTTGTCCCCTTCAAAGTAATTCCCCTCGGATATAATACACTTCTGCCAATCACTTTTTCCAATCCTCGAAGCACTTCAAATAATCATTTTTTGTGATCTTGTTCAGCTCCTCTTTCGATGCCGTCTTTATCTCCTCAATCGTTGCGTAGCGTCGTCCTTTCATGGGCCTTTTCAGTTTGGGAACAAAAAATAATCACAGGGGGCTAGGTCAGGGGAACACGATGGCTGCGGCACCATTACTGTGTCGTTTTTGGCCAAATATTCGCTCACAAGCAACGATGTGTGTGTAGGGGCGTTATCATGGTGCAAAAGCCAGTTTTTGTTCTTCCACAAATCAGGGCGTTTCTTGCGGATTGCTTCGCACAATTTGCGCATAACTTGCAGGTAATATTTTTATTGATGGTACTACCCTGTGGCAAGAACTCATAATGCACCACGCCCCTGCAATTGAAGAAAACTGTGAGCAACACCTTTACGTTCGAAGGAACTTGGCGCGCTTTTTTCGGTCTTGGTTCATGCGGCAGCTTCCATTGGGATGATTGAGCTTTAGTTTCCACGTCGTAACCAAAACCCATCGTCACCAGTTATGACCTTTTGGAGCAAATTTGGGTCGTCACGGACCGAGTTCAACATCTCCTGAGCAATGGTA
The DNA here is from genome assembly GCA_963930755.1 of Eudasyphora cyanicolor. Taxonomy (NCBI): domain Eukaryota; kingdom Metazoa; phylum Arthropoda; class Insecta; order Diptera; family Muscidae; genus Eudasyphora; species Eudasyphora cyanicolor. The sequence continues at coordinate 61,261,294 of OZ005736.1, read as the reverse complement.
ACGCGATGCTGTTTTTGGTCCAAATTGAGCAATTTTGGCACGCATTTAGCGGCGACCCGACTCATGCCCAAATCATTCGTTAAAATCGAATGGCACGAGCCAATCGATATGTTTGGATCCTCATCAACTTCTCTAATGGTCGATTGGCCAATATTATTTTATTAACTTTATCAATGTTTTCGTCTGTTGTTGACGTGCTCGGGCGTCCGGCACGCTGTTCGTCCTTCGCATCTTCTCGGCCCTCTAAGAACATTTTTTACCACCGATAAACGTTGCTTTGGTCCATGGTAGCTTCACCATATGCCACAGTCAAAATTCGGAATGCGTCAGCGCACTTTATTTTGTTTTTCACACAAAATTTGATGCAGATTCTTTGATCCATTTTCTGAAAAAGATAAAAATCGAAGACAAGTTAAAACACATCCAAGCACAACAGCTTTCAAAAATTAACTAAACAAAATCGCCGACCTGGTCAGCATAAGTAAGGGATATGAGTACCAACATAACGCTACACAAAAATATCAAAAATCAAATACACGTAGCCCGCGGAAATTAAAAATTCGCGAAATTTTTCGTACATACTACGTATTATATTCTTATTATTTTGTCGTTAAGTCTGAAATGTAGTGTCATAACTACTATCTAATAGGTCTAAACTTGGTGAAATTTCATCGCGAACAGAATACATCGGCTTTAACAATTCACTCTTTTGACATGAAAGCCTCCTATAATAATCTGAAACAGTCCCTAGAAGGGACCTTATAAATCTGAGCCGATTTTCTTCACTTTTGAAAGTCTTTGACAGTTATCAAGTTACCTATACTGTCAAATATTTGAAAAAAATTGAAAGTGTCTGCTACTTTTAAAATGTTTATTACGAATTTTACCATTTTAATTTTGACTTTGATCCATTTTCTGAAATAGATAAAAATCGAAGACAAGTTAAAACACATCCAAGCACAACAGCTGTCAAACATTAACTAAACATTCAAAATGACCGACGCTACAAAAATATCAAAAAGCGGAAATTAAAAATTCCCGATATTTTTTGGACATAACTCGTAGACAGAATCATTCCAATAAAAAAAAAACAATTCCCATTTCTGACATTTTAAGCATAAATACTATTATATAGAAACTAAAGAAAACACCAGATTAAAATGTACAGGATCAGGTCATATAAGTCCAGTATGAAAATTAAAATTTAAGAGGAAAAATATATTTATAACTACCCAGTACAAAATTTTCCCAAAAAGCAATCGAGTAGGGAATTAAGAGACTTTGTGCGTACTAATTTCCCACTCTCTTCCCTAACCGATTCTTTTTATAAAGGAATGAGACTTCGGGAACTAATTCTGAATTGCTGAAAAAGGAACGCCTTTTTTTCGACATTTTCACCACTTTAGAAAAATGAAAAAAACATATTTTTTCTTTCGTTTTTATTTCTTTTTCTTTTTATATTCTATTTTTAATTTTATTTTTATAGACTTATTTATTTTTTTTCGATCCGACGAGGATTTGAACCCGGGTTACTTGCTTCAAAACAGTGCATGTTTGAGGACTGTCGCACTATGTAGTGCAGTGACCGTGTCATTGTCCACACAACCTGAAATTACACCAGTAAGGAAAGACAGGCGGGGCTTAATTTTTAATACCCTACACCTCCCTAACAATGCGAAAAGAGACATTGCGATAATAGTTTGGAATAATTGGTTTCGTTTCAGTTAAGAATTTACTTGTATCCTTCAATTCCCATCAAGGCTTATTTTAAGGAGTAGTTGAAGATGTTGTTCATAGTAAACTAGATCTGAAACGATAACCCTAAAATACGCAGTATTCATTCATAGATCAAGAATCGGAAGGAACAAATATATGGGACTATACTCATACTAAACAGATTTTCATAAATTTGGTTCAAAAACCTAATTTCTGCCAATTACACAATGATCGGATGTAAAATACAGTTTCAATAGCGCTTAAAAGCTAAATAGCTCCCAAATTTTGTAACTTTTTTCTGACAAATTTTGTAATGATAGTAAGTAATGTACAATTTCTGTAGCACATTGAAGCCAAATCGGAACATATATATGGGGCTATATCTGAATCTGAACCGATTTTCCCCAAATTTGGCAGTGTTCATTCAAGCAATAAGAAACCTCTTTCTGTCGAATTTCATACTGCTCGGATATTAAATATAGTTTCTACAGCGTTTACATGTCAAATCGGGGGTAACATATTTATAGGGGCTATATCTAAATCTGAACCGATTTTTCTCAAATTTAGTATTGTCTCTAAGTGTTTAAAGACACTTCCGTCTGTCAACTTTTATACAGTTCGGTTAAAATATGTTGCTTATACAGTGCATATATGCCAATCGGAGGTTCCTATATATGGGAGCTATATGTAAATATAAATCGATTTTAATCAAATTCAATAGGGATCGTCCTTGGGCCAAAATAAATGTATGTCGAAAGTTTCGTTGAGATCGGACCATAATTCCTACCTGTTCTTCGATTATTTGAATACATGCACATACTGACAGATAGACGGAAATAGCTGAATCAACTCAGAAATTGATTCTAGGTCGATCGGTATAATAAGCGATGGGTCTATTTCTTCACACAATATACATATACACGCTGAAAAAAATCGCTTCTGTATTGTTCCAAACATATACGCCTTGAAACATATATATTTTTAGGGTACACTCTAAACATATAATATTGGGTACACACAAAATGTATACATTTGGGAAAATGTTATTCGAAACAAATTTTTGTTTAAATCCCAATATGTTTTTATTTGGGACTATTATTTCAAAAATAAATATTTATTTGCACGTAAGAATTCAGAAAATACGTTAACTGTGTTAATTTCTTTTACTAATTCAAAGTTATTTTTTTAGAAATTTTTGATGTTCGTAAACATACTAAAAAAATAATTGAAATCGTATAATCGTGAATCCAGATAAATTACTTGGAGGATTGACAAGAAATGATGACTTGGAATACTAAATCAGAAATTTGAAATGATTGATTTAAACAGAAGTTAATGCTGCATATGGCATTGTAACTTGGAGCTACAATTCGAAAGTAATGAAATTCTAAAAAGTCAGCAAAAGTTTTGAAAATCTTTTTTAAATAAAATATATTTGGATAAATTCCTAAACAAGATTTGTATTTAGACACATATTTTATTTGAGAAATTTAGTTTGCAAACATATTTTGTTGTAATATATTAATATATGCGTTCCAAATATATTTTATTGGTTTTCAAATAAAATGTATTTGCCCTGAAATATATAATATTTAAAAATTTGTGTTACAAATATATTTTCTTTCGATTCAAACATATCAAAAGAGGCGATTTTGCCCCGTGTACGCAAAACAAAATTCAGTCGTTTGTAAATCGCTGTCTGACAAATACTGCGAACTTACTGGCCTTATTGGATATCAAATGAAGATCTATGCACGCTGAAATGCATCGCTTCTGTAGTATATTGTCCCAAACATATTCGACATGAAACATATATATCTTTAGGATACACTCTAAACATATATACATATTTCGTACACACAAAAATTATATATTTGGGAAGATGTTGTTCTAAACAAATCTTTGTTTACATCTCAATGTGTTTATTTTGGACTATTTTTTCCGAAACAAATATTTATTTTCATTTAAGTATTCAGAAAATATCTAAATTATGTTAAATTTCTCAGTAATCCAAAGTTAATATTTTCAAAAATTTTAACGTCTTAAATTTATAAGAAAATACTAATAATTGAAAGCATATAATCTTGGATCGAAATATATACTTGGAGGATTACAACCAATGATATACATTCTACACATGATCGGTCCAGCCGTTTAGACGTCTATACGGAACAAATATACAATCAAATCCACAAAGAGACACTGTCTTTTATATATCGTCTGCTTAATGCTATTTTGTTCCATACGCCATTTTGTATGAACGGAGAAAAACGCAATTTATTGTTTGAGTAAAAACGGGACTGAAAAGTTACACACTTTTTATTTCATAGGGTTCCCAACAGTGTTTGTATGATTCTCACGCATTTCTATGCCATTACATCCAAAAATAAGCAAGTTATAACAACTTTTGTACTTGGCATTTTGGTCCATATCCACTTTTGTTTTAATATTTTTTCGTATTTGTATTACATGGACCACAAAAAGGGTCGATATGGAAGGACACTAACTTAAATATTGTGATCGAAAGAACTTAAAATACTGAGTGAAAAATATAGGGCTATAGAAAAATTGATACATAAAACAAAAATATCGAAATTATTTCCCGTTATTCAGAGTAAAACCAATTTACCCTACCAATATCTCGAAAACTAGGCGAGATAGGAAAAAAATGATTGCAGAGTCTGAAAGAGCATGCTTGGAACCTATAGTATCAACTCCTAACTCAAAAAATACAAAAATGGCGTATGGACCAAAATAGCATTAAGCCGACGATATATATATAGATTTAAAAATTAGTGTTCCAAATATATTTTCTTTCTATTCAAACATATAAAAAAGGGGATTTTGCCCCGTGTGGTTAAGAGCAAACTGCAAACCAATAATAGAAGAAATATGTAGAAGGAAGTGAAAATGGATCGGCCATATTCTTAGACGACCATTGTTAGATGTAGCCAGATCAGCATTTGACTGGAACCGTCTGGGAAATCGCCGCCAAGAGCTACCACGTAACAAGTGGCAACGTTGTGTCATAGCAGAACATGAAGCAGCTCGAATGCCCAGGAATCAAAAAGAATCGACAGCCGGAGATAGAGACAAATGGAGAGAATTCGGAAAAGTCGTATGTTCCCTGTGAAGTTTTTATTTATATATATAACTAGCTGGCCCCGGTCCACTTCGTTGCCCCAGACTTCAGATTTCCGATTCCGTCCATTTTTGGATCAATCACGAGTACCGCCATCAAATGCATATACATAAAATAGCAGCACTCTCTCTAACAAATTGTTCGAGATATATTCCAAAAAATGGCTCATATGGGCAGGGTCACGCCATTTGGTCCGATCCCGCCCATTTTTTAACCAATTACGTAGACTGCCATCAAATGTATATTCACAAAATTACAGCACTCTCTCTAAAAAATTGTGCAAGATATGTGTCTCAATTTCGAAATTTGGTTTATATAGGCGGGGCCACGCCAATTAGTCTGATCCATCCCATTTCCTGACCAATCACGTAGATTGCCACCAGATACATATACACAATATACATCGCTCATTTAAACAAATTGTGCAAGAAAATTACAGCACTCTCGCTAACAAAATGCGGTGCCACGTCCATTGGTCTGGTCCCGCCCATTTTTGGAGCAATCACGTAGACTGTCATCAGATACATAAAAACAAAACTGCAGCACTCTCGATAATAAATTGTGCAAGATATGTCAATTTCAAAATTTGGTTTATATGGGCGGGGCCACGCCCATTGATCCGATACCGCCACTTTTTAGACCATTCACATAGGCTATCACCCGAGTGGGATTTTTTCCGGGACATCAGAATTCGTTTTAGAGGTATGGTTCCTTCGGCAAAGTTTCTTATTTTGATCCCTAGAATACGATTTTCACTGAGCAATGGCGACTTTTTTGCCTCCCCACAAATCGACCCGGCCTAGTATATATATATATATTTATTCTCCTTTTGGGTATTACAAACAAATGTACAAAGTTATAATACCCTGTACCACAGTGTGGTGTGGGTTATAATGAACGAAAGCACAATAAATCAAGTATGATCGGGCATAAATCAAGTATTGGGCAGGCTTAATTTAATCGAAATTGTATTCATTTAAGCGCGTTTTGCACTCAAAAATTCTCAAATCAATCGCATTATGCTTGAAATGAGAATATTTCGGCAAACAATCAAGCATAATTATGCTTAAACAGCGCTAAAACTAAGAATTCAGCGCTTAAAAATCCGTGCTTGATTCAAGTATTTTGTACTTGGTTTAAGAAAAACCGAACTTTCGACACCGCTACGGCTTGATTCATGTACGAATTACACTTTTATTCTTTCTGTGAAGATTCAACAATATGGCAGCTTTAAAATTAAGTATTGTTTAAGATGGGTTTAACATCGATACCTCCATTCTAAACTATGCTAAGTGCAAAAACGTAGAAATAGGAGATGTAACTGTGGAGAATCTAGTAGAAGCGATGGTCAAGGACGATGAAAGCTGGAATGCTATATCAAATTACTGTGAATCCGTTTTAAGGATGAAGAAGAAAGACCTAGATAATGCCCAAACGAGCTCATCCAGCGTAAACTAAAAGGAAAGCAGTGGGGGCTTGGACGCAAGCAATAGATCGACGACGGTATTGACCGCGGGGGGAGCCACTTCGAAGAAATGCGAAAGCGGTACCGAGGTGGATACAACTCCCTATGGCGACGAGGTGGGTTTTTAGTCGGTAGAACGATAGTGAGCCCGACATAGCACGACAAATGACGATTTCACGTGCAATGCAGAAATGCATTTTCCCATCTTGAACCCCAAAAAAAAAAAAAACGTAGTTTTTCAGGAGAGGCGATCAAATTTTGATGAATTTTTTAAATTTGTGTGGAATTCCTTTGTAATGGAAATCGAATGACCTGCGCTGTTTTGTGAATAACTTTTGATTGGGTTGACGGATAGACACCAAATTTTGACTGAGTATAATTTGGAATATTTAGAAGTTAAAAATGCAATCTCCCTAAAAACATGCTAAGTCGACTTAGCAAGTTTTAGAATGGAGGTATCGATATATTTCTTTGTGTCCAAAAAATATTCTTTGTGTCGTAATATGAAATGATTCTGACCAATTGCAACAGACTTCGTCGCTGACATTAAGAAGTGTGTTGCGTCACATTTTATTACGATTTGAGTAAAATTTCGACTTGTACTTTTCAGACAACATAAGGTAGGGACTCTTTTTTACAAAAGACTTATCTCACAAATTTCCAATGATATTTGCATTTGAAACTGAATTTTAAATTGGTTGTTCTAAATTGGAAAAAGCTAAATATATGTATATGGATAATATACGTCAAAAGACCTACTTTTTGCAATTTTATTCCGATTGCGTCAAAACTCGGTGGGGTTGCAGAAGTACTACGGTTACGAGATGTGCAAAAAATACAGCTTCCTAGCTGTATGTGAAATTTTGACTATAGTATCTCCTGACTCCGATTTCAATGAACCGTGCAGTGTTCATTCATGTAATAAGAGAACTCTCTCTGTGAAATTTCGTACTGATCGGATATAAAATACGGTTTCTACAGCGCTTACATGTAAATTCGGGTGTAACATATAACGGGTGATCCAAGTAGAGATATCTTTTTCAATAGCCTTTTTTTGACAGATCACGTGTAAGTCGTGTCATGCTGTCATGTTATTTTTGTTATTTTTGTTAAGTATTGTTTGGCATTTCATCATGGAAAGACTTACGCTTGAACAAAGTTTTGACAACAAATTGAGAGATTAATTAGTGTAATGTTATAACGGGTGATCCAAGTAGAGATACTTTTTTCTATAGCCTTTTTATGACAGATCACTTGTGAGTCGTGTCATGTTGACATGTTATTTTTGTTAAGTATTGTTTGGCATTTCATCATGGAAAGACTTACGCCAGAACAACGTTTACGCGTATGATTCGCCAGTTACCAGTCGAAATGCTCGAACGAGTCATCGAAAATTTGACTCAACGGCTGGACCATCTGAGACTTAGCCGCGGGCAACATTTGATAGACATAATCCTCAAAAAATAAATGCAAAGAATGTTCTTTCAAATGATAATAAATTCAATTTGAATTTTCTGTGCATTTTTCTTTAAAAAGGTAGGGAATCTCGATATATATTTTGGGGGCTCTATTTAAATCTAAACCGATTGTCGCCGAATTTTGCAGTGTTCATTTATGTAATAAGAGAACTCTCTACCAAATTTCGTACTGAATAAACTAAAATACAGTTTCTATAGCTCTTACATGTCAAATCGGGGTTGACAAATATATGGGGCTATATCTCAATCTGAATCGATTTTGACCAATTTCAATAGCAAATGGTATTTCATCACAATCGGATCTTAAATACGACATGCACTTTGATTACAACGATACATCTACATACAGACAGACAGGCATGGTTAAATAGACTCAGGAAGTGATACCAAGTCGATAGATAATAATTGATGGGTCTATATCTCTTCTCCTTCTGGTTGTTACAAACAACTGCACAAACTCATAATACCCTGGACCACAGTGTGGTGTAGGGTATAAACAATATGGACAAGGACATGGTTGGAAGGCTACGATGATTATATTGAAACTGAGGAATCCATAGTCATTCTTTTTAAACCCACGATATCGAAGGATGTTGATGTTCTAAATCCGAATGTAAAATCAAAACTGCAATATGTATTTGCGTTTTTGAGATATGGTTTTAATTATGAGATAAAAATGCAGATTTCACACTTTTTTCATAATAGAATAGCGACGGACGCACTTTTACCAAAAACAAATTTCTTTTTTCGCAAAATAATTGTTTTCCTACTAATACGAGTATTCAAAAACTGTAATAATTGTAAGTCATCTCCGATCCGGAGAAATCGTATTTTTAATAAAGCGATAATTGGAAAATAACAAAAATATTTTATATCTACGAGATGGTGTAAGGTTTTGACGCTTTATATCTACGAGATGGTGTAAGGTTTTGACGCTTTATAAAATAAACTGTTAATTCGTTTGATACTCGTTTAAATAGGAAAGCTATTATTTTCTGAAAACTGAAATTTATTTGACAAGTGCGTCCGTCGCGTCCTATTATGAAAAAAGCATGATATCTGAATTTTTGTCCTAAAATTAATATTGTATCTCAAAAACGCGAATATATATTGCCTTTTTGATTTTATATTCGGATTTAGAACATCAAAAACCTTCGAGATCGTGTCCGATATATGCTCGTTAGGATTCTATTTGACCAGTGCAATATTGTGGGTCAGTGTAAAAAATGAGACGCACAGTGGTTCAGAATCAAAATCCATCGGCCAAAATTCAATAACTTTTTTTCTAGTAAACATTTTTGAGTTCTGTAAAAACCCAAAATAAGACCAAGATCCAAGGATTATTTTGAGAAATTAACAATCGGGAAACCGGGAATATCTTAGAAAATGGGCCAAAGTTGACAACTTTTCTTATTTTTGGACTTAATCGATTGTATTTTTATGTTTTTTTACATGTTTTTACGTATTTGCTCATAATGCGCAAAAACAATTTTAATTTTTCGTATTACAGATTTTTGCATTTTTTAGATTTCGAAAACTGACATAACGCAATTTCTTTTTTCGACTTTGTCGAACTATTTCTCATACATTTTTAAAGCTTTGGCACTCAAATTGTTTTATTACAACTTGTGATTTGTTAGCATTATTATGGCGGCAAAAATATGTTTGTATAAAATATAGTTTGTTTGTATTAAATATTTGAAAAAATGTATGACTTTGGCCTAACATAACACTGAAAGCCTTTGAGGAATATAATACATATTTAGAAAGGCTGAAGGATTTCCCGTTTTTGCCGGGTAACTTTTGCCTGTATCAAATTGCACCCTTGAAAGATTGGACACATTTACTACATTTACTCGGACGTGTTCTTGCCCATAAACCAAATTTTGAAATTGAGATATCTTGCACATTTTGTTGGCGAGAGTGCTGCCATTTTTATACCCTACACCACACTGTGGTACAGGGTATTATGACTTTGTGCATTTGTTTGTAACGCCCAATAAGAAAAGAAATAGAACCATAGTTTATTATACCGATCGTCATAGAATAAATTTTTGAGTCGATTTAGCCATGTCCGTCTGTCTGTCTGTCCGTCTGTCTGTCTGTCTGTCTGTCCGTCTGTCCATGTATTCTTGTAATCAAAGTACAGGTCGCAATTATGGTCCGATCTCGACGAAACTTTACACATATCTTCTGTTTGGCCCAAGGACGATCCCTATTGAATCGGTTCAGATTTAGATATAGCCCCCATATATATGTTAGCCCCGATTTGACATGTAAGTGCTGTAAAAACTTTATTTTCTAACCGATCAGTATGAAATTCGGCAGAAAGAGGTTTCTTATTACATGAAGGAATACTGTTAAATTCGGAGAAAATCGGTTCAGATTTAGATATAGCCCCCATATATAAGTTACCCCCGATTTGACGTGTAACCGCTGTAGAAACTGTATTTTATATCCGATCTGCGCGAATTTAGGCAAAAAGAGGTTTCTTATTACATGAAGGAATAGTGCCAAATTCGGAGAAAATCGGTTCAGATTTAGATATAGCCCCCATATATATGTTACCCCCGATTTGATATGTAAGCGCTGTAAAGACTGTATTTTATATCCGATCAGTATGAAATTCGGCAGAAAGGGGTTTCCTATTATATGAATGAACACATTTAAATTTGGAAGAAGTCAGTCAAGATTTAGATATAGCCCCCATATATAAGTTACCCCCGATTTGACATGTAAACGCTGTAAAAATGTTATTTTATGTCCGATCAGAATTAGATAATATGTTTCTACACTTATCGCATTGTTAGGGAGGTGTAGGGTATTATATAGTCGGCCCCGCCCGACTTTCTGCCTTTCCTTACTGGTTGTATATATATTTCTGGTGGCAGTCTACGTGATTGGTCTAAAAATGGGCGGGATCATATAAGCTAAATATATATACCAAATGTCAGTCAACAATCTCAAGTATATATACATGGCTAAGTCGACTTAGAATTTTACGATGTCTAAGAATACTCGTAAACACACTTTATGGCATCAATATTTAGAGGTATTACAAACGGAGTGACAAAATGAATATACGGCCCATCCTATGGTGGAGGGTATAACAAGTAAAGACGGATCAAGATAGGCCATTCAAAACCTTATATACCATCTACCGTGGATCGCATGTGAGTGGTTTCTGGTACAAATAAACTGATTGGTTTTGGGTACTCATTATACCCAATTTCAGCCCAATTCGTTGAAATTTGAGGTTTAGTGGCATTACGAAGTCAAATCTAAAGACACCTTTGTATGGGGGGCTATAAAAATAAGGGCCTATGACTACCTTTGTTCGTGTGAAGGATTACGGGTATAAATAAACCCCAGCTACCAATTTGCAGTCCGATCAGTTTAAATTTGTGGTCCCTGTGGCTTTAAGAAGTCAAATCGGAGAGATGCTACACCCAGGAAAATTATTGGTTGGAGTTCCATTGTAACAATAAAAAAACAGTAAGGAAAGACAGAAGGTCGGGCGGGGCCGACTATATAATACCCTACACCTACCTACCAATGCGAAAATGGGCATTGCGATAAGAATTTGGCAGTGTTCATACATGTAATAAGCAAACTCTCTCTGCCGATTTTCGTACTGATCCGATATAAAACACGGTTTCTACAGTGCTTACATGTCAAATCGGGTGTAACATATATATTGGGACTATGTTTATATCTGAACCGATTTTCCCCGAATTTGGCAGTGTTCATACATGTAATAAGAAAACTCTCTCTGTTTAATTTCGTACAGATCGGATATAAAACACGATTTCTACAGCGCTTAAATGTTAAATCGGGTGAAACATATATATGGGGACTATATCTAAATCTGAACCGATTATCCCCGAATTTGGCAGTGTTTATTCATGTAATAAGAGAACTCTCTCTGCCAAATTTCGTACTGATCTGATTTAAAATACAGTTCTTACAGCGCTTACATGTCAAATCGGGTGAAACATATATATGGGGGCTATATCCAAATCTGAACGGATTTTCTCCGAATTTGGTAGTGTTCATTCACGTAATAATAAAACTCTTTCTGCTGAATTTCATAAAGATCGGACGTAAAATGTGGTTTCTACAGCGCTTACATGTCAAATCGGGTGAAACATATATATGGGGACTATATCCAAATCAGAACCGATTTTAACCAATTTCAATAGGGATCGTCCTTGGGCCAAAAAAGAGCACTATGCTAAATTTCATCACAATCGGACCATAAATACGACCTGCACTTTCATTACAAGAATACATGGACAGACAGACGGACAGACAGACGGACATGGCTAAATCGA